>CM053408.1:79477076-79599163 GCA_028644305.1 Xerus rutilus | reverse complement strand
AATGTAATCTGCTTATAATTTTGTGCAAAGTTAGAAAAATTATGATTGTAACAATTTTTTTCTATTTGCCTCAACAAATGTTTTCAGTGAATAGTGTGTACAGCTTCTGATAATTTGTTTTTTTCTGTTATGTTTGCCAACATGTATTAAAATGCAACTTTTGGGAAAAAAAATAAAATAATAAAAAAAAAAAAAGAAACAAACAAAAAAAAAAAAAAAAAGAATGGGCCAAATAACACATGCCAATACCAACAAGAAAATAAACCAATCACATTCATAGATAAAAAGCACTTTACTACATTAAATTAGGAAATGATGCAAAATGTTTTTTTCCAGTACTTGTATTACAGCAAGCTGCTAAGGATAATTATTCTGAATAGTACTATTTATTTAAATTTGATTGAAATAATTGCATATCTATTCCAATGGTACTACAATGTTATTCCAGGAGTTTTACAATTTCTGCTTTAAGCAAAGTCATTACAATACTTAATCTTTATAATTGTTCCAAAACTTAATTTTATAATCTACCCCTGTTGTAATAATTGTGATAGTCCAATATTCATAACTGAATTTTGGATATTATCTGAAGAATTCTAAACAATATTTTATTTCAGTGTGATATGATAACTTGATTTTGGGGGAGTGAAGCTCTCTATTATAAGATGGATGTATCTCTGCATTTTTTTGTAGTAATTTGAACTTCAAGTTTCAAATAGACAATAAAGTGGAATTATTTTATAAAATTATTTTCCCAAGATATAAAATTCAAGAATTTTAGGGAGTCATCTGTAATATTGTGTTCAACATAAGAAAGTATGCCTAAACAGTAAAATTTCTTAAAATATAAATCTTGGGAACTGGCACTGAAAACCTAGAACAGATTCTTATTTATTATGAAATATTACATAATTCTCAGTTTATATATTTTTGAACTAAGTACTGTATACCTTTCTTACATAAGTTATGGAGTAGTTTTGAGGGTAAAAGTTAGATAGTTGTAAGAAAATGCCTTATACTCCTAAAATTACAAATAAGCCTTTATTGGTTTATTTAAAATTCTTAAACTTCAATTTTTATTCATGTGAACTATTATTTCAAGTTATATTCTGAATTAATTAGTATTTGGTAAACTTATTCTTTTTTATTTTTTTTGCTAAATGATTCTAAGGAAAAATCTAATCGTAGTTATAAGTATGATAACATTATTTCAAATTATTATTATGATAATAATATATGATATACATATATGCTATGTCACTATTCCTAATCAAATTTTTAAAAAAAAAAATACCCAAGCATTAAGCTAGAATCAGTGGAAAATATGTATCTCAATTACTTAATTTGATAATAATTTATAGCCTGGAATAAGACACTTTCTTTTTTGTGTACACTCAGGATGATAATAATATATAATATGGCAAAACTTCATATTTTTTATCAGAGTTAGAAATACACTCTAGACAATCACAAATTAGAACCTCAATACCACAGTTTTAAAATTACATCTAAATTTCATGTTCTCGGAGCATAATTTTTAGAGTTAAAAACATGATTCTCATAAAAATGTTAAATGAACATGTGGCAAAACTTTCATCTGCCTCATTAATGACAGAATCTGTAAGATAGTAAGTCTGATTTAAAAGAGGTAGGCATTTGTAAGCAATTTAAGAGGTGACTATTAAATTAAAAATACTAGGTTAGTCATAAACACATATGTACACACACACGTATTAGCTTTACTGTTTACTCTTTCATTAATACCCCGACACTGTATACATGTTAATTTGGATCAAATTATGTCACCACGTGTTGGTCAGCTTTTCATTGCTGTGACCAAAAATCTGACAGGAGCAACTTTGTGGAACAAAGATTTGTTGTGGTTCACGCTTTCAGAGGTTTCATTCAGTCGTTAGCTGGTTCGAAGGCAGAAAAATCATGGTGAGAGGGCCTGGCAGAGAAAAGCTGCTCAGCACACTGCAGCTAGGAAGCAGAAGGAGTGAGAGGAAGGGAGCAGGAGCAAGGTACAGTTTCTAAGGGAACATCCTAAATGACCTACTTCCTCTAATTATGTCCCATTTGCCTAATATTTCCACCTTCTTCCAATAGTCCATTCAAATTATTAATCCATCAAGTAGATTAGCCCACTGATGAAGTTGGAGCCTTAATGATTCACTTCCCAAAAACCTTATAACTGCATTGGGGACCAAGCTGCATTGGGGATCCAGCCTTCTACACATTAACTTTTGGGAATATTCTAGATCCAAGCCATAACACCCCTGAAATTTCTATGTTGAAACTCTAACTCCTAATGTGATGGTATTTGGGGATCAGGTCTTTGAGGAGGGCAGGATAATTAGGGCTGATGGGGTCATTTCTATGGTGTCCCTATGAAGGGATTAGTGGTTTTTATAAGGAGCAAGGAGAGATCAATTCTCTCTCTACAATGAGATGAGCAAGGAAGAAGGTAGCTATTGACAAGCCAGAAAAATAGCCCTCACAGGAACTAAGTTAGTGAGCATTTTGTTTTGGAATTTCTTTCATAACTAAAATTTCTTTCATATCTGCTATTTTGTTACAGCAAACGAAAGCAATCTGAAAAAAATGTTATCATGTAGAATTCTAAAATTTTCTTGCTAACAGTAAATGATGCAGCTATATTTGTGTTACCTGGAACCAAAGCAATCCTAAAACACTAATAAAATTTGTGAATGGAGTGGTGGACCAAGTGCATTGTTTAACTGTTTTTCATTGCATAACAAATCACCTGTAGAAATCAACTTAAAAAGAGGAAAGTTTTTTTTGTCTCACAATTTTGGAGTTTTCAGTTCATGGTTGCTTAACTCTATTGCATTTGGGCCTGCAGCAAGGCAGCACATCCTGGCAAGGTGTGTGTGGTAAAGCAAGTTGCTTATATCTCCGGGAAACAAAGAGAGAGGAAGAAGAGGGGCCAAGGTCTCTTTACCCCTTTCCATGGCATTCTCCGATTGACTTAACATCAGATCTTAAGAGGCCCCACCTCTTAAAGTCTCCACCATCTCTTAATAGGTTCACATCTGGGGACAAGATACTAACACATGGTTCTTTGGGGGAAGATTAGAAATCTAAACTATAGCCAGCAGCAAGATGATAAACAGTCTTCAAACCATATCATTGAAATGTTTGTCAAAGCTGAGATATTTAACCTGGTGAAATAAATAGTGCAGAGGCATGTATTAACTATCTAAATTTTTAAGTAATCACATTATAGAAGAAACATTCAACTTTTTTAATCATCATAGAACTCTTAAATTAGCAAGCAATATTTTGACTTATTAATATATATGTTGTACTAGTATGATAAAAATTTTATTATTAATTATTTTACATTATTTTTTAAAAATTCATAAACATGAGTCCTGAGAAGCAGTGTCCATGTTATAAACATAGTTGAAATTGGAAGGAATATTGTTATAGCAATATGATTCAAATATTTTTGCCACCATCTGAATTATATACCAAAAATCAGGGAGTGTTCTATCAGAAATTATTTTTAATGATTTATTAGATGACAATTTGATGTTCTTCAATTTTCTTGAAAGCAAAGTGTTGGAAACCTCTGGCTTTATAAAATGATTTGTTACTCACTCATTAATGTCATTCACATTCTCACAACAGATCCTTGTATATCAAAGTGTTATTTTTTGGCACTTCTGAGTGTTACACACCCCCAGTTATGACCCAAATTAGGTAATGTGTGTCACAGATATACCTTTTCTTTGTATAATGTGGGGGAAGGGAGTTTGTGATGGTACAATGGGATAAGACAACATGGCAGGTGTTTTCTCAGGATAAGTAGTTTTAGAATAGTCCAGGTAGAAGTGGATGTCTCAGAATCAATGCCTTCAATACAGGTGTTCACAAATGTCTTTTGGAAAACCATTTCTTCTACACTGTGGAGGACTTCTCCATGTTGCAAATGTTGTTAGCCTATTGACCAAAACACCCAAAGCTTCTGAGACAGAGCTTATCACTGCTCAATTAGAGAACGTATGTGTGAGTAGTGGATAAATGAAATGAATGAATAAAAACCTCAATGAGATTGACAATTTGATTATCCTTATATTTCTAAAGAGGAAAATTAAATGGAAGCTGGGAATTCATCATATTTATTACTTTAGATTGACTGGTCTGAAATGTTTTGCCATTGTTATACAAAATATATTTCATTATACTTAAGTGATGCTTCCCCTAGGATTTCAGGAAAGTGATTTATGTACCTTAGAAGCTACTCACATGGATTCAAGTTCAATTGATTCAGATAATTGAGATGACTAGAGTAAATCTAATATTATAAAATGGTGGGTTTTCCTGCATTCTCCAGCTCACTTGGTATGAAAATGATTTATATGCAATAACTGTACATGCAGAAATATGTGCATTTTTTCCATATATATTTTTCAGGTGACATATGCTAGAATTATCCAAAAGTGTTGTTTTATATTCTATCAAAGAGCATGATTACTTATACTATAATTTACACATAATTTATGATTTCTGAAACTTATATATCTCCAAGTAACTATTTAATATGCAAATATCATATCATATATACACAAGGACATATTATAAAAAACTATTTTCTTTGCAATGTGTACTACCATCTACTTACGTTTCAAATATATAATTTTTGAAGACACTATACAATCTTATTCCTATGAACTTACTTAGTAGTCATGATAATTATATATGTAGTTTCTTTGCATTTCTTTCAAAATCATAGTGGAAAGGATATATGCTAAACTATGATATTTGATTTTTTCTCTTTATATAGCATAACATTGCAGCTTTATATTTGCTCTGTAGTACATATGGAAGGAACAAATATATAAGAGCAAATGAAGATATAGATATGCATTTTTTCATATATATGTGTATTTCATTATGAAATATGTTATAACTTAGTGATCTAGAGAGAGGAGTATATACAGATGCAGTAATAAATGCTTCTTAATATTGGTCTTTACTTTGATTCATGCAGATGTAGGATACCAAACATAGTCACAAATAACAGCTATAGCACTTAGTGGTCAAGATTATCAAAGAGATTTCAGGAAATATTACTAAACATTTTGAAATGAACAAGAATATTAAGATAATTTTGTTAATATAGAATTAAAAATTTAAAAAAAATCTTTTATTCTTAATTCAGACTTCATCATTCTGTTTTTTAGAATGGAGACTTCTTGAGATCCAAAATAATGACTTTAAAAATTTTATTCCACACATATTCTCATTTATAATGTACCATATTAAACAAGAAAAATAATGGAAGCAAGATCAATAAAGTAAACCAAGCAGACTAGCGAGAGGGAAGAAGGGTGGGAAGGAAGGTACTGGTGAATAAGACTGATCAAATTATGTTATAGGAATATGACATAATGAATCGCACAATTATGTATAAATAAATCATGAATACAAATTTTAAAAAGAATAAATTAACAAAAGATTAACTTTATGTATTTTAGTAAAAACTTCATGATGATAAAATGTTCAGGTTCACCATTCTCTGTATGTGTAATTTTATATGTGTAAATATAAATATATAAAGAATATATGAGCATAAATGGGTAAATATATAAAATATGAAGATAAAAACGTAAAAATATTTACCTACTTGGCAAATATTTTCCTAATAGTATTATCATTTATATTCATGTTTTCACTGTGCTTTAGTCAGCTTTTTCACTGTTTCAACCAAAAGAACGTATAAGAACAATTAAAAGAGGAAAAGTTTATTTGGGATTTTAGAAGTTTCAGTCCATAGACAGCCATTGCTCTGGGCCCAAAGTGTGGCAGACATCATGGCAAAAGAGTGTGGTAGAGGAAAGCAGCTGGGAACGTGGCACCAGGAAGCAAAGAGACAGCTCTGTTCAACAAGGACAAAATATAAATCCCAAAGGCACGTCCCTGGGGACCCACATCCTCCAGCCACACCCCACCTGCCTACAGTTACCACTCAGTTAATATTTAGAGGATTAATTCACCTATGGGGTTAAAGCTTTCATAATCCAATTATTTCATCTCTAAACCTTCTTGCATTTTCTCACGCATGAGCTTTTGGGGGATATATCACATCTAAACCATAATACTCAGCAACTATAATCTCAAAATAATGAGCAGAAGTTTATTTATCCCTGTGTTATCAGTCTAATAGTAAGCTGTTAAAGGTAAAAGCAATGTTAGCTCTGTGATCATTCAGGGTGCAGAAGTTTTCTCTTACTGACTCAATATTTAAATGTAAGAATTATACCTTATGATTTCAGATGTCTCCCTGCATTCTAGATGTAATTTCCACATTCCATTATTATGGGCAGAAACATATGAATAAATATGCAATTTCTTCCTTTAACAATACTTGTACAAAGCATTTTTACTTCTCTACAACTCCACAGAAAATGGTTTTAACTAGCTAGAAGGGAGGTTTGAAAATGTGGTTTGTTCGCTTGTGAAGATTTTATTAGAGGAATGGTGTAGCGTTTGCTGAAAAACTAACAAGTCATGTTAGAGATTTAATGTAGTAAAAATGATCAAAAAGTAAAAGTTAAATATATTTGTATGTATTATAATATATTTTATAATACCTATCATATACATATATTTGTAAAATTTATATTTTAAAAGATATTTTTCAGAATGTAAATACATATTTCTTAATATCTCTTGTTCCATTTCCATTGAAGTAAAAAATTTTAAATAGCATTTAAAATATTGGAAACTGAGCAACTTTAACATAATATTCCTTGGTTAACTCAGGAGTCCTTGCAAGACATCAAACTGATAATTCTTGGAAAATAAAAGAAAATATATTCCATTAATAAGGCAAAAAAACCTGGCAATGTTTCTTTGTGTGTGTGTGTCTGTGTGTGTGTGTGTGTGTGTGTACGATTTTATACCTCTATTTATGTTGTTCTTGAATGTGAGCTAAGAAGCTGCTATAGAATTATTTTTTAAGGGTAGAAGTGGACTGTTCTGTAGTAGGTGGAGTGCTCTGTAAATATGTATTATGTCAAATTGATTGATTGTGGTATTCAGGCTTTGTGTACCCTTACTGATTTTCTGCTGGACAAATCTATGGATTTCTGAGAGACAAGTGTTGAGGAGCTATGATTGTCAATTCATCTACTTTCCCCTACAAATCTATCAGTTTTTGCCTTCTACATTTTGACATGTTTTTATTAGTAGCATATATATTGAATTATTGGGTGTTCTTGAAGGAGAATTGGCCAGTTATTTTTAATGACTCAAAATTTTCCTGATTATGTTTCTTCTTCTGTAATTGGCTTTGTTTGAAATTAATACAACTATTCCAGCTTTCTTTGATTAATATTTACATGATTTATTATCCTTCATCTCTGATTTTATTTATGAGTCTTTATATTTAAAATTAATTTTTTGGAAGAATATTAATTTTTGGAAGAATTTTTGAGTATATGTTTTGCATATTAGCTGGTGCATTTAGAATTTTTAGTTGGTGCATTTAGAAATGAATATTAGTACAGATGGATTAAACTTTACCACTTCATTATAGATTCTGTATATTTTTTTCTTTTTTTCCCTCTCCATTTTTTTCTGCTTTCAGTTTTCTGTCATTTATAATAATTTTTTAAGTTTCTTTTTCTATGTTAATTTCTTATGATTATAATAACAAATTACCACAAACTGCATGGTTTATAAAAACAAAAATTTATTTGTTCACAATTTAGGATGCTAGAAGTCATTGTGTTAGAAACACCATACTCTTTGAAGTCTCTAAATGAGGATTCTTCCTTCTTTTCCTCTTCTATCTTCTGGTAGTTGCCAGAAATTCTTGACATTCCTTAGGGTGTATTTGCATAACTCCAGTCTTTAACTTTCCTCTTTAAAATATGTCTTTCTCCCCTATGTATCTGTGTCCTGATTTCTTTCTTGTTATAGGGACACCATCTTAATCTAGTGAGAACTCATTTTAACTTGATTACATCTGCAAAGACCTTTTTTCCAAATAGAATTGTATTCATAAGTTCTGGGTAGATATAAATATTTGGTGGACACTACTAAACCCAGGAGACTGCCTAGGATTTACAATATTCATTTTATAATAATGTAAGATTACCTTCAAATAATATTATACCACTGGATGTGTAGTAAAGGTGTATGTTGTAGTTTATTAGATAAGTAGGATTTTAGTATAAGGAAATCTATTAATCTTGCTCGGATTTGGGCTGTGTTGGATTTTGTTGTAGCAATTTGAGCATGAATGGCTCAAATTATCTTTTTATATTTTGTCTTCTCTGTTGTGGGTCTTCTCTATCTATTGCTTGTCAGAAATTGTCTCTTACAACTCTATATTATAATCCATTGTTATTATTACTAGAGGTTTCTTAATGTGGTGGTAAATTGTAAGGCAGGGATGTTTGCTAATCTTTGAGTTATGTCTCAATCTTTAGTGCATGATGGACTCTGGGATGTGGCTTTTTGAAGTTTTCAGTCCCTCCTTCAAGACTGAACTCGTTAATCTCTTCACAAATTGCAGTGAGTGCGCGACAGTATCCCCAGCCTATATCTTTAAATCTTTCTTCCTCTAATTAAACAAAGTTGGATGTCCTATTTAGGAAGAGTTACTTCCCTACATTTGGGACAGAATGACACTGGTATCCTTTGGAGATGTCTGAACTTTAGAGGCTTTTTAAATTTTGTTTTCTCTATATATAAGAAAGAAAATGTTCCAGATAGTTTTCACGCTGGCTATTCTTTCCTATCCTTGCCAGCCAGGACCAGGTAAGGGAGGGAAGGCAAGCTTTGTCCCTATGCATCCAATTCTCCCTGTGAGAACCTGGTGGTTTCCTGTAGGAAAACTCTATAAGACCAGGTTCCCCCTCACTGCCCTATGTCTGTGACCTCCTGAGGCTTTTTGGCCTTTCTCTAGCCTACACTTGTCCTGCAGCAATTAGTTAAAATTTGTAGTCCATGTCCTTGCTGGCTTATGTGACTTCTGGCTGCTTATCTTGAGGAAAAAATTGCTCAGATCTTTTGTTTTCCTACAGGCATTTTTCTCTGGAGACTTCAGGATGCTGCTTTTCTCTCTCCCTTCACTTCTTTGCGGGTTCCAAAGAAACTTATTGCTTTTCAGTTTGTCCAGTTACTTTTTGTTTGTAAGGACAGGAATGATGACATACAAATTCTTTACTTTTCTGAACTGAAATCAGAGACTTCAGATATTTTAAGTAAAAAACACTGACAAATGGGTGATGATGATGGAAATATATCTGATGATGATGAAGTTGGAAATATATCTCATAAAAGAAATTGAAAAATTAATAATGTCCTCAGCTGGGTGTGGTGGCTCACGCCTGTAATCCCAGCACTTTAGGAGGCTGAGACAGGAGGTTCAGCAACGGTGAGGTGCTTAGCAACTCCGTGAGACTCTGTTTCTACATAAAACACAAAATAGTGCTGGGGATGTGGTTCAGTGGTCAAGTGCCCCTGAGTTCAATCCCTGGTGCCAAAAAATAATAATAATAATGTCCTCAAAAATGTGACAATGAACGTTACAGTTTTATTGATTCTCACAACTTTAGAGAGATGTCAAAAGACAAATATAAATTGTATTCTCAGTTGTAGATAACTTAATGAAGATAGTTCTGTAAGAGAAAAACTAACATGGTCCAAGTATATAGAATTATTATTATTATTATTATTTATTATTAATTTTGATCTCAGAATAAGATTTATAAAATCCATAAGAAGGAGATAGATACTACATTTAGAATATTGTGGTGATCCAATTCCAAGGTAATTTTCACTTCTCCTGATTTGGGCAATACTGTATATTCTTCTAAGTTGTGTTCAATTTGATCTGTGTGAACAATAGAAAAATGGCAGAAGTGACGATGTGTGTCTCCTGAGACCAAGATATAAAAGGCATTGTGACTTTTCTGTGCTCTCTTTCTCTTGGATCATTTGTACTGGGGGAAACCAGCTGTCGTGTCATAAGGACACTGGATCACCCCTATGGAGAGATTCATGTGGCAATGAAACAGGATTTCTGGCAAGAGCCCATCTCAGTAGGGGCTCTTTTAGCCTAAAATAAGCCTTCAGATGGCTACAGTCACAGCCAACATCTTGACACAACCTCATTAGAATCTCTGAGATGGAACACCCAACGAAGCCACTGCCAAATTTCAGAGCCACAGAACAATGTTGTTTTAAGCTATGTTTTTGAAATAATCTTACAATTCATGTATCTTTGATCAAGTGCAATTGCCTAAATATCATGTGTTTTATCTAGATTTGGGATAGGAACTAGATAAAAGTGCAACACAAGGTTGAACTTCCGGAAAACTGATTTTTAGTATTATTTTTCTTCTAAAACATTGTTTAAATGTATTTTTGCTTTCAAAACAAGATCTTGTAACAGTTTGGAAACTTCTCAAGTTCTTGCTAAATAAAGATCATCCAACATCTATGCAAAGGTGGATTACATTCATTAATTAAAGGATATATATTTTTAGTCTACTCTTTCTTAGGCATTGTGTAGGCATAAGGTCACACAGTCATGCAAATTTGTACTCACTTCTTAGGTGGACTATTTTGCCTGTGGAATTATTTGCCTGTTTTATTTCATGTGTAGGCTCTCAGTGGTTTAAAAACTAGAGGCATTCCACCAAAAAGGTTGACGATGGAAGCCTGGCTTAGAAACTTCCAGTAATCTTTACACCAATACTACAAAAAAAAAAAAAAAAATCAATGCACTGCTCATGGATTATCTGATTTTAAGCAACTTAGTTTCTTGGTACACCTGCCAGGATTAATTACTAGCAAACTGCTCCTCTTGATGGCCGAATGAATTGACTTGCTCTATGAACTAATTTAATATAAATCTGCTGATCTTAGAGGTCTACCTGATCTTAGAGGTCTACCTATCAAAAGAATAATTATCATTGAGTCCCTGTTTTGAGTTGTATAGTTTGTATAAAAATAAACATTCAAATAAATTAGGAAGGAAAAGAATATTTGCTTGGAAATACTTTTAATGAACAAAAGATTCAAAGAGAAGTTTATACAATAAAAATGTGTACTGGTGGTTTATAAGAGTCTGTTACTTTCAGGCAGAAAATAAGCCTTAATGAACAGAATAAGTCATTACTGCTTCAAACACCTATGTCAACATGGTCAAATATGCAAATTCACACATTTTCAAAATTAAAAACTAAAATCTTCCATACAATCACTGTTCTAGTGTGAGCCTGTCAGTGTGTCTACTCACACCTCTGCCTCCGCACCATTGTGATCTTCTCCACCTTCAGCTCTAATGTCTGCTGCTGACTGAAAATTATTCATAATTACTTTGTCAAATCTACTATTCTTCACCCAGATAAATAGATGATAGTTACCGAAAAGAGGAAAAGCATCAGTGCAGAAAGGACTCAAAAGTATTTCAATAATTTGCCAATACTGGGGCAAATGGTGCTTCTGTTAAGCAAAATTTTCCTGATTATGGAAAATTAGTTTATTACTGAAAGGGCCACCACTTTTTTTTTCTTTCTTTTTTAGGGGAAAAGGGCACGAGTACAAGTAGAGGACCCCAAATTGCTAAATAAAATATATTGTCTCCTTTGCCCTGACAGCCAACTACCACAATTACAAACCTGAAAATATGTCTAATTTATCTCTTTTTTATGATTGAAAGTTGACAGAATATAGAAGATTACTGAAGTTAATTATTTTTGCACAGGTCTGGAAGGTTCTATTAATAGTTCAGCAATGCTTAGATGAATATTATAAAGGATATATTTAGATGATATATTAAAGGAAATGGTATGTATTTATCTTAGGAAATTCACTTTTCTTGCATTTAGTTCATTAAAGTTCCAAAATACATTTTTATAGTCATTTTAAGTTTTAAGACCTCTTTTCATTAAGTTTAATTTGTAGAAAGTTTGCTCTGCTGAGGAAGTAGCAATTAAAATTATCTATAATATTCCTAAAGTATTCCTATATTTGTAGAAATAAAACAAATTTTATAATGTTAAAATGTTATAATGTGCTTGCATAAATAACATTTTTTAAAAAATCACAGAGAAAAATGCTACTAACTGAATATTCCAAGTAACCACCATTAAAATCTATTTATCCACCTGGGCATGGTAGCACACACGTGTAATCCCAGTGGCTCAGGAGGCTAAGGCAGGAGGATTGTGAGTTCAAAGCCAGCCTCAGCAAAAGCAAAGTACTAAGCAACTCAGTGAGACCCTATCTTTAAATAAAATACAAAATAGGGCCAGGGACGTGGTTCAGTGGTCAAGTGGTCCTGAGTTCAATCCTTGGTATGCCCAAAAGATCTATTTATCCAGCAACATTTAGATTATTATGAATGAAGGGAGAATGTCAGCTTGATTAAATCTTTGTTTTGTCTCAGAAAAAAGGGTCTCTTGTCTCTCAAACAAAGACAGAACAGAGACACAAAGACAGAGAGAGGGAATCAAGGACTGAGTTCAATAGGTCAGAGAAACTCAGGAAACTGGTTGAAAATTAGCATGCTTTGTGGTATAGTAACTTCATATTGGTGCACTGCAAGTCATCAAGAGTAAACTTCATGAAGAATAGTTTGCAGAAGTAAACAGTGAAATTATGTACCAATTTAGTCTTATCATCCCATGAGAAAATTTACTGGAATAAATGATTATATTGTGTTGACATTATAGTTACTCTTATTATAAAATGTTTTAATGTAGTTAGATAAATTTTGCTATCATATAGAATTTTCATGGTTTTATAAATACCTAGATTTATATATTTATTCTTCCTTTGTTAAATTGCTGATCTTTTCATAAAAACTGATTTTAATAATAAAAGTATCGTAGCAATATTAAGCCATTTACAGGGATCATTTTCATAGACATGCAAATGTTTTATTCACTTGATTCAGTGTTCTTGTATAATTGAAATATCATATTTTTACATATTTCATATGTAGCGTTTTGAGGGGGATAAAAAATTTTCTTTGATTTTTTCTTTTTGGTACTAGGAATTGAACTCAGGGTTACTCGACCACTGAGCCACATCCCCAGCCCTATTTTGTGTTTTATGTAGAGACAGGGTCTCACTGAGTTGCTTAGCACCTCGCCATTGCTGAGGCTGGCTTTGAACTTATGATTCTCTTGTCTCAGCCTCCCAAAGTGCTATGATTACAAGTGTGTACCACCATGCCTGGCAATATTAACTCTTTATTTGAGAATTGTGTATGGGATATGAATGAAAATTAAATGCCTTACTTAACTTTTCTTGTGCACTTTATATCTAATCTAGATGAAATCTAATTGCTTTTACAGAATTACGGTACAATTAGCATACTTTTTCCAAGAGTGATTATTATGCAAAATTTCATGTGTTTTTCATCAAGATGTTTCACTTTTAAATATATGGATGCAAATTGAAATAAAAACTGTAAAAATCTCTGAGTATTGTAAAGAACTTTACTGCTAGCAAGAGGTAAATTATGAAAAAAGTATTTTGGAGAGTAGCAACATTATCATAAGTTTATCTTCAGTAAACTTTTGTATTAATTTCAAAATGACAGTGTCTTTGCTTTGGTTATTCCTTTAGTCAAATCCCATACATTGAAAATTTTATTTCTTTTATTTCCTAAAATTTTAATAATGTGCAAAGTGAACACTATTTGTAAAGATTCTTATCACTGAAATTATTTAATTGAAATGAACAATAGTACATATAAAAGTTTATGTATGAATTCTCTCAGTGTATCATCTAATAAATTAGTATAATTTTGACTTCTCCAACATAGAAAGTGATGACTTATCTTATTATTATATGCCCACCTAATAAATTAGTATAATTTTGACTTCTCCAACATAGAAAGTGATGACTTATCTTATTATTATATGCCCTTTATATATGTTCAGCTATTATTGAATTACATTTCCAAGTAATTTTTTTGAGCATACTTTTCTACTATTTTTTCAATACATTATTTCTAAAATATTAAAAATACATACTAAAGTAAGCATATTATTTTAAAAGATCATCACAATTATTTTATTTTTGCTGGTTTTATCTTTTCTCTGCTGAATTCTGTCATCAACTTAGAGTTTATATCAGTATTTTTTTCAGTTCTAAAATTACATGTGTGCTTATGTGAGTGTAAGCAATATTTCATGATCCACAATTAAACCTATTTTTAATAGTATATAATTGCAGGAATTTTATCTGACCTATTGAAATTATAAATTCAATGAGAATAATTTTCTGGCTATTTTTCATTGTTTCAACCTATAATTAAATCTTCATTAAATCAAGAATTTGTAATACCATAATGGTACATTTATATGAATAATACAAAATCTGTTTACTTTGTGTCTTTTTACAAAAAATTTAAGCAGACTACTTTTCAGAATCTTTTTACTTTGTAGTTTTTATTAAACTTAACTTCTGCTTTGTATTTCTAACATAATTTTGATATTTACTCACTCTAAAACAATGTAACGAATGTAAATAATAAAAAATTTCACTTAATATATATGACTTAAATGTCCTCTGATAAAAATTAAAATGCAAAATTAAAAAGAAAAACAATTTTCATACATTTTTAAACCAACTTGTTTCTTCGCCAAAATATTAAGTATTTCGAAGATGAAGTATATGCAAATTACAATTAATAAAATTTTAAATGAATTTTTAAATAAATCTGAACATTTTAATTAATTTAAAGAATAAAAATTAAAACGAGTAAATAATCTTGATAAAATTATTAGCCAAATCTACTATTTGTAAATTAAAGAATTGATCTTATTGTTCTTATATATCTAGCCCTATGTTATATAAATTTAAAAGAATATCAATTCCTTCTTTGAAAATGTTTCTAAGCTGCTATGTCCATCTAATGCAATGCAGTGCCATTTCATAAGTAGCTTTGGAGATGTAAAGTGGAACAAAAGAGAGAAAAAATGGACACAGCACCACAAATGATTCTTTTCTGTGCAAAAATCCATTGTGCTAGCACCTATGTAAGAGAAATGATTGGATAAGTCATTTTCTATAAGCAAGGGATTGCCCTACTCATGCTCACACTTTTCAGAGCAGTTCTGTCTCCAACAGATAGTGTGGCAGAACTCACAAACCTTCACTAAGTTGCTCTGAGTCCTAAATCAAGTGCAGAAAAATAAAACAAGTCTTTTCCCAGGGCTGAAAAAGAGTCATCAAAGTGAATGCCTAGAGTTTGGCGTGCACAGTGTTAGGGGAGAGAGTGTTAGATCTCCAGTGGCAGAAATATCAGAAGGTCTATAGGAACTTTTGTAGTAAGATGTGTAAGAACTTGGGCAAGGGTGAGGGTCCTCTTACTTGAATTTAACAGTGTCCTGGTACTAACAAAGTTTGTAATTTTCAATAATACATATTTTTTTCAGAAATATTTTGGAATATTTACTTTATAGTCTCTGGTTAAGACACTTTGGGTTTTGTGGAATGGAGTCTGGCAATAAAAAGTTAAATTAAAATTAGTACAGTCTTCCCTTGTTTCTGTAGATACATGGTTCCAGGACATTTGCAAATGACAAAATTCCATATATAAAATTATATGCATTTACATATAACCTACACGCAGCCTCCCATGTACTTTAAATTACCTCTAGAATGCTTGTAATACCTAATACAACAAAAATGCCATGGAAATAGTTGTGACTCTATAAAGTTTAGGGAAAAATGCCAAAACGTCTGTACATGTTCAGCACTTATGTAATTTCTTTTTCAAATATTTTTGAACTGAGTTTCAAAAAATGAGACTGAATCTGCACTGGGGAATGTGTGGATATGATCCATCAACTGTAAACACAATGATATATATAAACTGTAGAGCACAATGTAACATAAGGAAAAAATGAAAAATTATAAATTAGTGTCTCCAAGTTTGAGTTCTGATTCCAGCATGTCAGCACACTCCTGCATTTCACCCATCAGCTAGCCCACCAGGCTGAGCCAGCCTTCCATTGGCATCACTGGATCCTCTCCGGTACTCTTCTCTCCTCATCTCACCAACCTAGATGCCTGGGGTTTTCAACCTTTTCCTTTCTTCCTCCAGAGTCCTTTTCTTTATGTTGGCTTCTAGTTCAAGTTTCCAGATGTATATTTCAGCTATTGTCTCAAGGAATCTGGACCATCAGAGTCAGAATTCCAGTTTTGGAATAAAACTATTCGGGCTTTTAATTTTATTAGAGTAATGCAAATTACTATAAATTTGTTTTTATATTTAAAAATTAACTTGTCTTAACTGGGCACAGTGGCACACGTCTGTAATCTCAGCACTTTGGGAGGCTGAGACAGGAGAATTGCGAGTTCAAAGCAAGCCTCAGCAACAGTGAGGTGCTAAGCAACTCAGTGAGACCCTGTATTTAAATAAAACACAAAATAGGGCTGGGGATGTGGCTCAGTGGTCAAGTACACCTGAGTTCAATCCCTGGTACCAAAAAAAAAAAAAAAAGTTACCACTTTGTCCTTAAGGCTCTCTATTTTTGCTCTGATATCGTAGAATCTTTATATTACCTTTGCTGATTATAGACCAGAGTGCCTGGAAAATGATGGTTAAATATGCTATCTTAAAAGGAAGTCAGGGTTGGGGAAGAGACTTCTATATGTATATGTATGTACATGAGTATATGTGTGTGTATAACTACATACAGTCAATAGAGATACAGGTAGATACAGATATAGATACTGAGGCTCTTTGACTTACAATGCGGTTATGTCCTGATAAACTCATTATAAAGCGTATACACTGGCCCGGAGCAGGGGCACACACCTGTAATCCCAGCAGCTCAGGAGGCTGAGGCAGGAGGATCGCAAGTTCAAAGCCAGCTTCAGCAAAAGTGAGGCACTAAGCTACTCAGTGAGATCCTGTCTCTAAATAAAATACAAAATAGGGCTGGGGATGTGGCTCAGTGATCGAGTGTCCCTGAGTTCAATCCTCTACACCACCTCCCCCCAAAAATTGAAGACACTGTATGTTGAAAATATATTTAATAAACCTAACCTAACAAATAGCATAACTTAGCAACATAGTACTACTCTGTAAGAACATTAGTAGTTTCCACTTGTGACCACATGATGGCTGGGAGCTGTGACTCACTGATGGTGCCTAACATTGCTAGAGGACATGGCATTGCATATAGCTAGGCCGGGAAAAGATCAAAATTCAAACTTTGAGAGTCAGTTTCTTCTGAGTATCACTTTCGTACTCTCACAAAATGAAAAAAATAGTTGATACAATCATTGTAAATCAGGGACCATCTTGTATTTGGGAGCCGAAAGACTTGTTTCAGATACCAGGTTTTGGAATATTTTTTAGTGCAATAGTAGGTTACTCTGTTACTTCAAATACAACTTTCTATATATTTAAGGTAAAACAACAAAATGATTTAATGAATATTTGTAAGGGTTTCTTTTTTGCTAACACTCATAAGTACTCATCCAGAATGTGACAGCTTTTCTTCTAAACTATTGCAATATTAAATATACCTAACAATGGATAATTAACTCATTAGTTCATTAAAAGCTTTTCTGTTTTCAAGAGAGACTACATTTAAAAAGAACATTTTCATAAGAGAAATGTTTTTAAAACTCTGGTTTGAAAGAAGAATTCAAAGCTTAAAATCATTGGTTGTTATCTGCAAAGCACTTTTCTTATTAATTGTTAGAGAATGCCAAAGTCCCTAGTGGTACACATGGCAAAACAAGCTGATTAAGAGGCTTAGTATTATTTTTAAATTACTTAATTGCCATTTAATGAAATAGGGAGCTCCAACTTCCATGCTACCTAATAAAATGGTTACTCTGCAAGGAATGAATTGCTGGTTGCATTGACCTTGCAGAGCAAGCTGGATTTAAAGAAGCCACATAATACATTTCTACAATGATGGTATAGGGAATGAAAGCCATATTACTGGAAATGTGCATGTTAGCATTTATATCTCTTTTATAATTGCTGAAATAATGGCCAACATACATTAAGAAATGTCTGGGTATTCCACTGGGTGCCCTGATTGCAGTCAAACCACACATATGAACACCTCTTAATTGCCAAAGTAATTTCTAAGGAACTAAAAACACAGTTCATTTGCTTTTCCACCCTGCCCTTGGGAACGTGCAATTTTGCTTCATTACAACCACTCAACCTTTAGCCCTCATCCACTTCAAAAAGGTTTGCAATGTTTTAAGCATAATAAAAACAGCACCCATATGTAGCTACACACAATTCCATTATGTTTTTAGTACCAGTGTTTCCAAGTTTGGAATTAGCTAAGATCAAAGACAGGAACTTAGTCATACCAACGGATGTTTATTTTATGTGACTACTTTAAAAGTAAATGAGACCCCTCCCACTTAGCAAGAACAAATGCATGTTTGGGAAGGAAGACTGAGCTACTTTCTGTTTTGTGTTCTGCATCATCGAGTCATACCAAGTAGCTTGACAAAACAAACAAACAAACAAAAATGGATTTGAGAAATGTGTGCTCTATCCTAGCATACCTCTCCCTACCTCCAATCACAAATTTTTATAGGAAATTTACTATTCAGTTCAAAAAAGAACCATCTTATTTTAGTCAGCTTTTTCACTGCTGTGACTAAAAGATCCAACCAGAACAACTTGAGAAGAGGACAAGTTTATTTGAGGGCACATGGTTCCAGAAGTCTCAGTCCATTGATAGTCAGCTTTATTCGGAAGAGTGTGGCAGAGGGAAGCAGCTCACCTGATGTCCAAGAAGCAGAAAGAGAGATCTCCACTTATATATATATATACCCCAAAGCCTTGCCCCCAATGCCCTACTTTCTCCAGCCATACCCGACCTGCCTTCAGTAACCACTCAATTAATCCCTTTAGGGATTAATGCACTGATTGATTTAAGGCTCTCATAACACAATCATTTCTTCTCTGAACCTTCTTGCATTGTCTCACATGTAAGCTTTTGGAAAATACCTCACATCCAAACAGTAACATATCTATATTTTTATCTACTTCCATATCAATACACAGGCTGTTATTTGTATGTATAGATGCATACCGTTAGTGTATTATTAGTGTGTGCATATATGTTGTATGTAGATACACACATACATTTACATAACCCTCTCTCTATATATAGGTTCCACTTCTGAGAATTCAATCAAACACAGATTGAAAATGTCCAGAATAAACCTTGCATCTGTACTGACTGAACACACACAGCCATTTTTCCCTTCTCTCTGTTCCCTAAGCAAGAGTACAATAAATGTTTACATAATATTTGCATTGTATTGGGAATCATAAGTAATCTAAAGTTTATTTAAAGTACACAGAAGGACTTGTGTACATAATATACAAATAGTACAGCATTTAATATAAGATACTTGGGCATTCATGGGTTTTGGTACTTGTGACAGTCCTGGAACCAACCTCTATGGATTACAAACACATGCACACACACACACATACTATATACATATATACATATATATGTATATGTATTGAGGTGCATCTTGCTTCATACTTCTTGCTAAAGATTGCTTTGGCTATTCTGGGTCTCTCATTTCTCCAAGTAAATTTCAAGATTGTTTTTTCTATTTCTATAAGAAATGACATTGGGATTTTAATTGGAATTGCATTGAATTTATATAGGGTTTTGGGTAGTATTGTCATTTTGACAATATTGATTCTGCCTATCCAAGAGCACAGGAGATCTTTCTATCTTCTAAGATCTTCTTCAATTTCTTTCTTTAGTGTCCCATAGTTTTCACTGTAGAGGTCTTTCACCTCTTTTGTTAAATTGATTCCCAAGTATTTTATTTTATTGAAGCTATTGTGAATGAGGTGGTTTTCCTAATTTCTTTTACAGAGGATTCATCACTAATGTATAGAAATGCTTTTGATTTATGGGTATTGATTTATATCCTACTACTTTGCTGAATTCATTTATTAATTCTAGAAGTTTTCTGGTGGAATTTTTTGGATTCTCTAAGTATAGAATCATGTTGTTGATAAATAATAATAGTTTGAGTTCTTCTTTTCCTGTTTGTATCCCTTTAATTTCTTTCATCTGTCTAATTGCTCTGGCTAGACTTTCAAGTACTATGTTGAATAGAAGTGGTGAAAGAGGACATCCCTATCTTGTTCCCATTTTTAGAGGGAAAGCTTGCAATTTTTCTCCATTTAGGATGATGTTGGACTTTGGTTTAGCATAGGTAGCTTTTAAAATGTTGAAGTCTGTTCCTACTATCCCTAGTTTTTCTAGTGTTTTGAACATAAAATGGTGCTGTATTTTGTTAAATGCTTTCTCCGCATCTATGAAGATAATCATATGATTCTTGTCTTTAAGTCTATCAGTGTGATGAATTACATTTATTCATTTCCATATGTTGAACCAAACTTGCATACTGGGGATGAAACCCACTTGATCATGGTGCACTATCTTTTTAATATGTTTTTGTATATGATTGCCAAAATTTTGTTGGGAATTTTTGCTTTGTTTTACACAACAAAGCTATAGTAACAAAAACAGCATTGTATTGGCACCAAAATAGACATGTAGACCAACTGTATAGAAGACAAAGAGACAAACCCACATAAATATACCATTATCTTATACTAGACAAAAGTGCCAAATTCATACATTGGAGAAAAGATAGCCTCTTCAACAAATGGTGCTGGGAAAACTGGAAATCCACATGCAACAAAATGAAACTAAACTCCTAACTCTCACCATGCACAAAACTCAACTTAGAGTGGATCAAGGACCTACGAATTAGATCAGAGACCCTGCACCACACTGGGGGAAAAATAGGCCCAAATCTTCATCATATCAAATTAAGCCCCAACTTCCTTAACAAGACTCCTAAAGCTCAAGAAATAAAAGCAAGAATCAAATGGAATGGATTCAAACTAAAAAGCTTCTTCTCAGCAAAAGAAACAATCAATGAGGTGAACAGAGAGCCTACATTCTGGGAGTAAAGTTTTGCCACATGTATATCAGATAGAGCACTGATCTCCAGGATGTATAAAGAACTGAAAAAACTTAACACCAAAAATCAAACACCCCAATCAATAAATGGGCTAAGGAGCTGAATAGACACTTCTTAAAGGAAGAAATACAATCAACAAATATATGAATAATTATTCAACATCTCTAGCCATTAGAGAAATGCAAATCAAAACTACTCTAAGATTTTATCTCACGCCAGTCAGAATGGCAGTTATCAAGAATATAAACAACAGTAAGTGTTGGCAAGGCTGTGGGGGAAAAGGAATACTCATATGTTGCTGGTGGAACTGCAAATTAGTGCAACCAATCTGGAAGGCAGTATGGAGATTCCTTAGAAAACTTAGAATGGAACCACCATTTGACCCAGCTATCCTATTCCTTGGTTTATACTCAAAGACTTAAAAATAGCATACTACAGTGATGCAGCCACTTCAATGTTTATAGCAGCTCAATTCACAATAGCTAAACTATGGAACCAACCCAGATGCCCTTCAGTAGCTGAATGGATAAAGAAACCGTGGTATATATACACAATAGAATATTACTCAGCATTAAAAGAGAATAAAATTATGGCCTTTTTAGGTAAATGGATGGAGTTGAGAATATCATGCTAAGCAAAGTAAGCCAATCTCAAAAAACCAAAGGCCAAATTTTCTGATATGTGGATGCTGATCCATAATGGGAGAGGGTGCATCTGAAGAATGGAGAAACTTTGGTCAAAGGGGAGGAAGAGGAGGCATGGGACAAGGGGCAGGAAAGATGGTGAAATGAGATGGACAACAATGCCCTAGGTACATGTATGACTGCACATATGGTTTAACTATATATTGTGTACAACCAGAGAAATGAAAAGTTATGCTCCATTTGTGTACAATGCATCAAAATGCATTCTGTTGTGCTGCTGTCTGTATACCTAATTAGAATAAATAAATTAAAAACAAAGTCTGGGGATGTAGCTCAATGGTAGAGCACCCATGAATTCAATCCCTAGCACTAAGTGGGGGCGGTGGTAGGTTTCTATAAGTCAGTTGTTCTTGCCACCAACCAAGAGCAGGTTATGTTAATTGGTATATTTTAGGTCAGAAATGAGCTTTTAAATTAGTTAAATATCTAACTTTCTTAGTTAATATTATGGTTGTTGAATTTTTTTTTCATGGTGAAATTACTGCTATCTGTGGTAGGTAAGGGAATTGACCAGAAATAAAATGTCACATATGTACTTTGACTTTTGTATGACCCAGTATACAAATCTGGCACACCCTCAGAAATATAGAGGTATAAGTAGGAATAGTGCCCTATCCTAGATAAGCAAACTGGCAGGGCCTGTCTCTAATTCCTTGGAATCCTTAGGCCCCTGATGCAAAATGGCTTGATAACCAGAATTCTTCCTACTGCAGGCAGAATCTGAGGATGTCACTCTTAGATACTGCTCCCCTCAATATGGAATCAAAAATCTCAGGATTTCTGTAAAGGGACTCTGAAAATGGAATTAAGACTTAAGGTTAGCCAGGCGTGGTGGCTTATGCCTGTCACCCCAGCACTTTGAGAGGCTGAGACAGGAGAATCTCGAGTTCAAAGCCAGCCTCAGCAACCACAAGGCACTAAGCAACTCAGTGAGACCCTATCTCTACATAAAATACAAAATAGTACTCAACTCAGTGTTTGAGTACCCCTGAGTTCAATCTCTGGTACCCCCCCAAAAAAAAGACTTAAGGTTACTGATTAGCGCCCTTAAAATAAGGAGGTTACCTGAATTATTAGGGGGTGCCCAATGTAATCTATGAACTCTTAAAAGCAGAAGTCAGGCAAAGGAGGGTGAGTTAGAAGGGAGGGGAATATATATATATATATACCATATATACATTTATATCTTCTGTTTGTGATCCATTTTCAAAATACTTTTCTTCATGTCTGCATTATATTCACTTTCTTTCTTCACCTTTCATTATTCTCATAATTCACTATTTGTTTTCTTCCATTGCCTGGTCTGTCACTGTGCAAGCCATTTGCTTCCTATACATTCACTTACTTGTTGGTTACTCTTCATAATTGATTGTCCCATTATTGGGGGACAATACAGTACTCAGATTTTCCTTTCCTATTCACTCTGAGATTGTGTAAATTAAGTGAAAGCGACAATTTCTATGGCTGGTCAGCAAACAATTGTGTTCAGCTGATACAATCCATTCCTGTGACCGTGGTGTTTGCCTTGGGTGCTTTTGAGACACGTATTTGGTCATGACAAAATACTTGGAAAAACTTGCAGATTTTCTAGGAAATATATATTGTTTTTCCTTTGACATTTGTTTAGATATGAGTATTACTCATGACCATTTTTGCCAAAACAACAATGAGAAGCTAAGAATGAAGAGAGATTAAGATAGAGATGAAAATAGATTTTTTATCATATAGTTAAGCATTTGGGTTTAAAATGATTTATGTTGTAGACACTGTCCTTTTATAAGGCAATAAGCCTCTGTCTGCCCCTATGCCACAGATTGTTATTGTTATTGTGGCAACTTCAAGTGGTTTTCTTTTACTTTCAACTCAAAAAAGAAAAGCACATTATAAAATTCTCACTTGTTTTCTGTCCCTTTAGATTTCCGTTTGTTTTCTAGTGTGCCTTCCCCATTCCACCATGTTCTGAGTCTGTCTCCGTTTTTTTTTTTCTTTTTTTTCAATTTCCTGTGAAATTACCTTCCCTTTGCCTTTAGCTCTCTTTCCATCTCAATGTTACTAGCTCTATTTTAGGGGCTTCATTCATTCTTCAATCAAATCTGGTGGAAACTGTTTTTCTCATATATTTGCTGAATCATGAGCAGAGCAGATTACTTTAGTAAAATGATCAGATAAATTTTGGACACAAAAAACTATTTTTTATGTTATTCAAGGGCAACAGTAGTCACTGTGTTCTATCTTCTGTGATATTTCACGTCTGTATCCATATTCCTTGTACTTAGCAACCAGTTCCTTTAAGAAGTAACAATAGTTCATAATCTTTAGAAACAGAAAATTATATGTGTAAATTAAATGAAATTAGGGGTTTATTAAAAATTTACAATCATGCATAATGAACAAACCCTATAATTGTATTTCATATATTACATGCATGAAATATTGAGGAAGTGCAATAACAATATTTAATAAGGAGTGTTTATTACAATAGATTGTATCTCTTATATTCAAAACTTGCTGGAGAAAACCTCTTTCAAAAGGTCATTGAAAATTAACTCAATTTATAAAACCAAATATAATGTAAAGTAAGTAATAATACATTCATTAATGGCAATGGAAATGTTATCATCATGCTTTAAGTTACAATTGCAATTCATTATCCTTCAAATAGGAACTGACCTTACCTTTTCCTATGGCACAGTTATCATTTTTAATCCAAAGTATCCATTAAGTTCAAAAAGTGCTTATAAATAAACATTATTATAGCTATGAGTGACAAGTTTTACAGATTATCTGGTGACGTCCAAAATTCCAGCTGATATTTTAGGGCTACCCACCTGCAACAGATTGAAAAATTTGATATGACAACAATTTTAGCACACCTTGCTATAATGTGAGAACTAAAATGTTGAATAAGATATAATCTTTGTTTCTGCTTATCATGGAAGGTTTTTCTTCAGCTACTGTGTATTGCAGTTGAAGATTAAATTATCCTTTACAAAATGGATGGGATTGAAAAAAATTACTTTTGAAAGAAAAGATTAAGCATAAGTCACTATTTTGGGAGAAGTTAAAGAAAGAATCCACATAAAGGAATTGTATTTAAATAAGAATTAAGAGAACACATGGAATAATGAATGGAGATAGAGAAACTACTGTAAGCAGAGGAAAAAGAATGTTTAAAGGTTTGAAAATCTAAGAACATATTGATGAAAAACTCTCCTTGATCCAACTTTAGTCAGACTTCTCTGAGAACTCCGTTTAATTAATGTATTATGGAAATACATAAAGGTGAGATCCATTGTGGTATATTCATATATGTACATAGGAAAGTTTAGTTCAGATTCATTCCATCACTTCTCCATTTCCTCATCCTTCTCTAGCCCCTCTCTACACCACTGATCTCTTTCCTATTTTCATTTTTTTTGAAATTTTTATGGGTTCTTCATATGATAATATGATTCATTTTAACATAATTATGAAAGAATGTTATATAATTTATTCTAATTCAGCCCCCAGTACTTTCCCCTTTTCCTTCCCTCTTCTCTTCTCTTCTCTTCTCTTCTCTTCTTCCCTCCCCTTTACTGATCTTTCTGCTATGTACTTATAGTTTTGTGTGTTCATGTATGTTTCTGTGTCTTGTGGATATACATGATGGTGAAATTCACTGTGTCACTATAGTTTATTCATACATGTACCTAGGAAAGTTAGGTCAGATTCATACCACTGTCTTTTCCTACATCATTCCTTTTTCCCTTTCCTTCATTTCCCTTTGTCTACTCCACTGATCTTTCTTCTATTCTTTTTTTAATCCCCTCCTCTTTATTTTGGTCTATTTTTTGCATATCAGAGAAAACATTCTACTCTTGTATTTTGGGGGGACTGGTTTATTTTATTCAGCACAAGAGTTGTCAGTTCCATCCATGTTCTGTCTATAGTCATTCTCTCTAGGGCTGAGTAATAGTCCATTGTATATTTATATTTTTTATATTGTATATTTATATTTTTCCATTGTGTGTATGTGTGTGTATATATATATATATATACACATACATATACACACAAACATTTATGTATATGTATGTATGTGTGTATATATATATGTGTATATATATATGTGTGTGTGTATATATATATATATATATATATATGTATATATATACACAACATTTCCTTTATTCATCTGTTGAAGAACACCTAGGTTGACTCCATAGCTAGCTATTGTGAATTATACAGCCCATAAACATTTATGTGGCTGCGTCACTATAATATGTGGATTTTAAATCATTTGGAAATATACCAAGGAGTGGGATAGCAGGGTTATATGATGGTTCCATTTCTAGTTATTTGAAGAATTTTATAATGCTTTCTAGAGTGATTGCACTAATTTGTAGGTCCACCAAAAATGTATGAGTGTACCTTTTCCCTTACATCCTCATCAACATTTATTGTTACATTTATTTTGGATAATTGCCATTATTACTGGAGTGAGATGAAATTTCAATGTAGTTTTAATTTTTATTTCTCTAATTGCTAGAAATGTTGAATATTTTTTCATATATTCGTTGACCACTTATTTTTTTTCTTTTCAGAAATCTCTCTTTAGTTCCTTTGATGATTTTAATGGTTGGGTTGTTATTTTTGTGGGTTTTTTGTTTGTTTCGGTTTTTTTTTTTTTTTTTTTTTTTTTTTAGTTCTGTGTATATCCTGGGTTTAATATCCTATCTGAGGAGCAGGTGGCAGAGATTTTCTCCCATTCTATTGCTCTCTCTTCATGTTCTTATTTCCTTTGCTGTGAAGAAGCTTTTTATACCATCTCACCTATTGATTTTGATTTTACTTCTTGTGCTTTAGGAGTCTTCTTAAGGAAGCTGGTCCCGGAGCCAACATATTGGAATGTTGGGCCTATATTTTCCTCTAGTATGTATAGAGTGTCTGGTATAATTCCTAAGTCTTTGATCCACTTTCAGTTGCGTTTTGCACTCAAAGAGAAATAGGGATCAAGTTTCATTATTCTACTTGTGGATATCCACTTTTTCTAACCATTTGTTAGAAAGCCTTTTTTTTTTTTTTGAATGAGGTATTGAACCCAGGGGTTCTTAACCATTAATCTATATCCCCAGTGCTTTTGTTATTGTTTTATTTTGAGACAGGGTCTTGCTAAGTTGCTGAGCTGGCCTTGAATTTGTAATCCTTTTGCCGCAGTCTCCTGAACTACTGAGATTACTGGCATGTGCCACCATACTAGGTTAAACCTATATCTTCTCAAACATGTGTCTTTGGCACCTTTGTTGAAGAACATAAGAGTGTATCTATGCAGGTTTTTCTCTGTCTTTGATTTTATTCCACTGGTCTTCATGTCTGTTTTGCTGCCAATACCATGCTGTTTCTATTATAGCTTTTTAATATAGTTTGAGGTCTGGTGCTGTGATTCATCCACCATTACTCTTCTTACTCAGGATTGCTCTGGTTATTCTGGGTCTCTTATTCTTCCAAATGAATTTCATAACTATTTTATCTAGTTATTTTGGTGGAGATTACATTTAATCTGTATGAAAGTTTTGGTAGCATGCCCATTTTGATAACATAAAATCTTCTTATATAGAACATGGGAGTTATTTCCATTTTCTAAGATCATTTCAGTTCCTTTCTTCAGTATTCAATAGTTTCTATTATAAAAATCTTTTCTTTCCTTGGTTGAATCTATTCCGAAACATTTTATCTTTTAGATTATTGTGATTGGGATAGCATCGTTATTTCTTTTTCAGTAGTTTCCTTATTTGATTTGTCTTTTCATTATTGAATTATAGGAAACCAACTGATTTATGTATATCAATCATAAATCTTTCTACTTTTCTGAATTTGTTTTTCATCTTTAGAAGTCTTCTGGTAAAAAATTTTTGGTCATCTAAATAGAAGATCACGTCATCAGCAAAGTTAAAAAATTATTTCTTCTTTTTATATTTATATTTCTTTAATTTCCTTCTCTTCCCTGATTGCTCTGGCTGGAGTTTCAAGGACTATCTTGAATAGGAGTAGTGAGAGTGGACATAATTGTCTTGTTTCTGTTTTTAGAAGAAATAAGATCAGCAGGACAGCCATGAGACTCCAACTAAAAGAGCAATCTTCTCTGTCACCTACTCAACCATCTCTCCTATGATTTATTATTCTTTGTTTTGAACCACATTTTCCAAGTCACTTAATTTCTATAATATCATAGGGAAATATGAATTTGTACAATGTCCATCTGTACAATTTTTTCTAGGGTGATTGTTTTTGTCCAGATTATTTGTTCTCCATCTTGATGTGGGTCATTCTATATTTACATTTTTTTCATAGACCTACTTGAAGTCCTTTCCATCTTTGTTTCTAAACAAAGGCAACTGTTGATCAATTTATCAAATAAAGGGTGGAAAAACATCAAAGAAAATGAAATAGGGCCATTGATAACTCTAGTTCACAAGTTTGATATAGAAAACTGTATTCCTGAATCAAATGTTTGATATGCTTTAACACTGGAAATTAAATAGGTGAGATTCTCTTTGTTCATATCTGTTTTTATGTCTCTTTTCATACCTACAGAACTGATTTTTTTTCTCACTGACCTCCATTGCCTTTCAAAGAATTCAAAACCATTTTTTTCCTGAACTTAGATAAACACATAGCTAACTACCAGAGTAGCATTAGACAAGAATAAATTCTATTTACTAATATTTGAAATGCCATAGTTAGAAATATATTAAGTCCTACCTACTTTCCACATATCTTGATTTCTCTAAAATTTATCATAGACCCTTTTGTCATGAATTCAAACCAGACAACCATTCCCTGTTTGAGAAAAAAGCAGGATAGAGTAATTTTTAGGTGTCTCTATGAACTTTTTAAATTTAGTGTCAAAAATATACTAATGAGACAAGAGCTCAGTTAGAACTAAGAAGCTGATTCTGTAATTATAAAATTACAGCTTATAAGCAAGATGCTAAAGTTTTAAGAAATTCTTTTAAGAATTTTAAGATTAGGTAGTTATAAAAACTCTAAATGCTTAGAGGAAAACAAACACAATTTCCACTAATTGACTTAAGTGTACTTTATAGACATTTACTCAAATGTGAAATTCTGATAACAGTCTCATGCAAAGACATAGGTTGAAGTGGTTTTAAAATAGTGACAATGGAATAATTCATTCAAAATATTTCATTGTACAAAAACTAATAACAAAGAAGTGATAGTTTTAAAGTAGTGTATTTAATTCTAAATGCCTACTTATAAAACTGTTTACTTCTACTGAGTTAAAATGTGAAAAGGAACACAGGAAATATCTCATCCAACAACTTGATACTAACATGAAATGGTGTGGAAGGGCCAAAGGTTCTCTTCTTTACAATATAACATGTCACATTTAGGGGTAAATTTAGAGCCATGTTCAGCATTATATATACAAGCCTGTTTTATTGCAAAAACAGGTTTACAAGGATACCTTGTTTATTGTTCCTTAGTATTCACTTAGACAATGAGGATTGTAGCATTGAATTTTTTTATTCAAATATGTCAATCTAAAAAAAAAAGGTTTTGAACATTTTATACATTTGCAGTCATTTTCTGACTCACTTTCAAATCAATGTTAAATGCTTAAAAAAGTTTAATTTGTTATGGGGAAAAAGAGACTTCCATAAGCTTAAGGGAGCTTTATTTGAAATAACTGTGACTAAGAAAATCTTACATGAGGAAATAATGAATAAAGCATCTTAGCTACAGTATATAATTTACCACATTTCAATTAACATTTTCTAATTATTTTAAGAAATGTAATCAGATTAAGGGGGGATCTATGGCTTAAACAATCATGTTAGCATCCAGTACTCATTTTTAGGTCATGTGATCACATTTTGACATTAAGGACAGAGAATGCATCTGTCCTAACATCTATTGCATAACATATTTCCTAAATTCTAAATTCTTTGCAATTAAGCAATAAGGAGATCTCAAATTATATAAATAATTATTCATGTGTTGTTCCTGAAGTTATAATAGTGGACTATAAAAAAGAGGTGGAAAAATACGTGTTAAAATGGTGAAATTTTGAAAGGAATTTCAATATACAAGGCCCATTACAATGGCCTGATTGCTTTGAAATATTTCAATCATAATACTACTATGCCCATGACTTTTGCAACTAAAGCAATGAAAAAATCTTGTTTTTTGTTTTTGTTTTTTTATTTTTTCCTTAAAAGAAAGTTATGTTAAACTCCAGCAAGAAGGACCCCACTGGGAATACCTTTTCTAAGACTTTAGGGTTTTATAACAAAAAATTTCAGTGGGAAGGGAGAAAAAATAAATTTATATATCTTTAAAAGAGAGATATAATTTATTAACTTCTAGACCAAATGTAGTCTTTACCAGGCTAGGCATCAGCAATGACTTAGTTCTTCACCTAATCACTTTGCCAAGGTCTCAGATAAAGGTAAGCTGAGCTGAAACTTAAATTCACTCAAAGCTTATCTTGATTTGAACCTCAGGAAATGATCTTATATAACAGTTTAAAGAAAAAATATATTTTACCAAGCACATACTTAAACTGATAAGAATATAATAACCATTGTGTTACCCTGTGATTATAAAATAAAAGTATATTATGAGGTGAAGATTTTTAACTTTTTTACATAGTTAAGTCATGTAAGAAAAGCTTTTTTTTTTTTAAAAACAATATGTGGTGGTAGTGGTAAGGTAGGAAGATTGAGAAACAACCTGGAAAAATCAAAGTAAAACTAAATTCCTCTGAATAGTAGAGAGATAGGAGTGGCCAGAGAGGAAATTATGGATGTGGTAAGATAGATGATGAGATGTAGATGACAAGTGGCCAGAGAGAATCCGACGTGGATTAGTTGTAATACTTATATGATATGAAGTGTAACCTCTAATCCATATCCTCAGGAAAGGCTCAGTAAAATCTATACATTTTGTCAATGTCTTCATGATGTTTTTTTAATGCAATGATATATGAGATAAGTCTTACTTTAAATCATTTCAAGAGTTTGCTCTCATCATGATACACAGCACTAGAGAGAAACTGTAAAAGCTATTTAAAATCACACTTGTCAATCTTGAGTTGCCAGAAAGAATGTTTTAGATTTCCTTAAAAATTTTTAAAGAGAAAGAATTGGTTGCATCAGGTCAGTGTTGAGATACCATTGTAAAAAACTTTATTTCAACAGTTGCCAAAATTCTTGCTCAAAAAGAAGAATAAAGTATATATTGAGGTGCAGTTATAAAAACTGTGGGGAAATTTTAGGCTGCTTTCTCATTCGGAGCCTTTGCATTCTTCTTCTCTAATGGGATCCTAAATCCTACATGCAAATCCAGCTGTTTTCTTTATATGGTCGTTTTTAACCAGTCAGAGGTTATTTTAAAGCTGCTGCCTAATCTGCTTTCTATTCAGAGTGATGAGACTCTTGATGGCAATTCAGACTTCATTGTGGGGCCTTGTTTCTTCAAACATGGTTTCTACCTTCTCCCCTGAAAACCCATCTGTAATTGGTCAAGGTAACAGGCTTACAAACTGGTTCCCATACCCAGTCCCTGTATTGGTATGCCATCTAATATTCCCTACTTTTAAGGATTCAGTTGTCACCTTGCCCTGTTTGCCAATTCTTTCTTTCTCAACACTTCTGTAGTCTGTCACTCACTGACTGAAAAGCACCATGACACTGCTTCCTGTGTATCTGAATGAAACTTGGTCCAGAATTTACCACAGGGCATACCATTACTGCCTGCTGAACTCAGTCTCATGTTGGACTCAATACCAAAGCTGCTTTTTACGCTGTCTCCCCAGTGCTTCAGTTCCATAATTTAGCACTTCTGCCAGTCCAGACACAGTTAGTAGTTCCTATGAAAAAACAAGAGATCCAGACTTATGGAGTATCTGATGTAGTTGTTCATCCAGAGCATGAGAATTTCAGAGGGTGCCTCAGGGACCCCAGGGTTGAGACTATGAGGAAGTCCTGTGCTTAGAACTTCAGAATGCCCAAGCCCAGCTTCATTCATTAAGAATTTATTTAATGCTTTCTATATGCTAGAAACTGTTCTAGAAAGTTCATACAGAAGATGTATACCTTTAAATTACATAATTTCACTGTATAAAAATATTGTAAAAAACTTAGATTAGCATAAAATGCTAGTGTTTCAAATTAAAAAGAAAAACAACAGTTTTTGTGACATCTGCAATCTCACAAATCAAATAATGGTATCTTTTATTAAGTGACTTGTAAGTTTCAGACATTGCACTAGGTACTTTAGATGTGACTTTAGTTTTTATTTTATTTTTTTATGTTCTCTACTGACTGGGTAGGAACAATGGTCATTCCCACCGTAAGCATGAAGGAAAGCTACATATCTAGTAAGTGATGAAGCCAGACTTTTCATCTCACTGTCTGCTTTCACACCCTCAGTCTACCTTTACCACTCTGCTGGAATTTCACTCCAGATCCAGAGACCTTTGTAACAGGAGCAAACCCTCTTGCCTCTTTTAGTTATTTTTCTACCTAAGAAATATTTTGAAAACTTACTTCTCAAAAATATAATTTAAATTATTTGTTGAATTAGTTGCATATCCTTACCTAAGAATAAACATGTATCTCTTAAATTTCACTATCAACAGAGGCTCACTGTTTTGTCTTAAATAATTCTGAAAATGATTGTACATCTCTTCTGAAAGCCCAAAGACTTCAATCCTTTTAAGCAATTTTGTTAGAGATGAACTGTAATTGTGTTTAATAAAAAATTTTTGACATGTTATATTATTAAATCTTACTTGGAAATGACCAAATTGATTTTTTACATGATCTGTATTTCACAGACTAGATATAAACTGAATGGTATTGAAAATAATATATACAATATTATATATTATTATATACATATAATATTGATTTTTCTCTCTTGAATTCCATCAAAATATATTTACCAGGAATTCAGTTTCTAAATATATTCTATCAGAAAAATTAAGGACACAGTCTTTTAGATTAAATTTTCAAAAAGTCAAGTTAAAATATTCATTTTTAAAATAATTTTGAGTAGAGACGATTGATGGTATAACTATTCCCACTGGGACCATATTGGCATCCACTGAGACTAGAATAACAGAAGATTTTAACTCCTAAAACATGCCCCTCTTTTCCTTCTGGTTGTGTTCAGTTCAATAGAATATGGCACTAATAGATGTCAATGAATTCTCTACTTAGGATATGCTTGATTGACAATATTACAAAGTTATATCTGAATTAAAGAGTAAACATTAGTAGGGAAATGTAAGTAGAGGACATAAAATGGTTTAATGACAAAGTATTTGCTGAAAATGATAAAAGCAAAAGTTTTTGTTTATATCTTCAACATGCACACACATTTTAAGAGCTCACTTATCTTTAGCATTAAAGGGAAAGAAGTTATTAATACATATGTGAATTTTTGAGATATTTTCAATGCAATTTATAGGATTGTGTTATAAATCTGGATAAGAATTACAGTAACAGGATCAAGGGAGTTTAATACAACTCCAGTGAGTTAAACTAAGATTACATCAATTATATTTTGTTCATTCACAGGATTACATTTTATAAGAATATTTAGAGATAGGAGCCCATCAAAATGTTAATGTTTTGGAGTCAGAAAATATCTAAAAACTATTCACATTTTAAGAATAGCTAGGAAAGGAGAGACTACTTACTGGAAGCACTGATATCTATTTTCAAATAACTGGATGCCAATCATGTAAACAAGCAAGAAGGTAAGGCGATAAACATTTTAATAAGTACTAAGAATTTAAAGTACAGTAGTATTTTTCAATATAAGAAATAATTTTCTAATTATTATAATTGTTTCAATATGAATTATTGTGTTTTAGATTTGTTTAACCAGTGGATAGAAAAATACCTGTTTATTAACAATCTTTTGTTTAGAAAAATTCTGTGCCATTTTTTAAAAAATGCCTTTTATTCTCAAATTTTATATGTATGTTGGAGAAAATTTAGAATGTACTAAACTGGAAATAATATATAAATTTAACAATAGCTACAGGACACAAGTAATCATAAGGAATCTTTTATGTGTACCCAGAATTGAGTATTAAGGTGGTTTACAAAGCTCGAAGTGCAAAAGAAAAAATCAGATTGGGGAAAATTCCTGAAGAGATTAGTATCTAAATCACAATTTGAAGTGAAAGAATAGACTAAGTATACCAAAACTTGTTGAGGTATTGGGCAAGATGAAGCTGAAAAACCAACAACGTGAGAACAGTGGGTGTCTATAGCAAAAATTTATAGTGAGAAGTAGCCATAAAAAGAGAATCTGGCTCCTGGCTAAAGTACAAACATCTGTGATTGTTCAGACCTAAACATAGGTAATTATCAAGGACTTTCCTGCCAGGAAAGCTGCCATTCCCACAGCAGAATGGAATTCTGGTCAAGGCCTCAGGCCCCTTGGCTGGCCAATCTCTTAGACACCTCTGCTCTCCTAGCCCAAGTTCTTCCATGCCGAAGCCTTCCTCCTGAGGAGGCTTTGTCAGTGGCCTTCTTTGGAGCCTTTCATCAGTGGAGAGAGAAACTTTGAAGGCACTTTTCTTTGCAGGGACTCAGTACTCGGTACTTTCCTTTTTCTTCTAGCTTCGTTGACATATAATTGAAAAAATTGTTTATCTTTAATGTGTACATCATGATGAGTTGATACATGTATTCATTGTGAAATGATTACTACAGTCTTATTAAAAAGACATCCTTCACTGCACATAGTGTTATCATCGTGTGTGTGTGTATATGTGTGTGTGTGTGTGTGTGTGTGTGTGTGAGAGAGAGAGAGAGAGAGAGAGAGAGAGAGAGAGAGAGAGAGAGAAAGAATGCTTAAGGTAAAGTTTCTCAGCTATAAGCTATATACGTTTTTAGGATCTAAGGTACTCTGCGTTTTGTCTCCTCACTCTTCCTCTTCTCCCTTCTTAACAGTCCCTCAGTTCGTAAGATTGAATTAGTTTCTGGTTTGGGGCCATCCCTGCAGTGAGATGATTCTACACACCTGTGATATTCCACTTGCTACTCTGCTGATGCCATCTTCGGGAAAATGGCTCAGTGGAGGAGACAGCATTTTGCAGGGTTTAGCCTTTTGCTTACATTATCATAGCAAATGATGAAACGCTTAATTTTAATATTGTCTTAAGTGTCCCCTGTGGCACCCAGAGGCTCAGATCTCTCCAGCTCAGATCAACCCATGATAAAAACAAAGAATTTATGACAGTTAACTTTAGGTGCCAATCTGACTGATTAAGGAATACCCAGAAATTTAGACATTTCATAGACATTATTTCTGAGTATTTCTGTAAGTGTCTCCTGATGAAGCTGGCCTTTGAATCAGTAGAATGAGAAAGGTAAATTCACTGTCACCCAATGTGGGAGGGTGTTATGGTTTGAATGGAGGTGTCTCCCAGCAGCTCCTATTAATGCAGGGATATTCAGAGGTGAGCTGATTGGATTTTGAGAGCCATAACCTAATTAGACCATCCCTAGTTTGAATAGACTGGGTGTTAACTATAGGCAGGTGGATCATGACTAGATGTGGTTCGTCACTGGGGGTGTACCCTGAAAGGGTACAAATTTCCTTTGGCCTCTTCCCCTTGCTCCTGCTTCCTGTCTCTACCATGAACTGAATAGTGTTCCTCCACTGGGCCCTTTCCCTTATTATGGTGCCTCAACTTGGGCCCAGATGAATAGAATTGGCCATCTATGGACTGAGACTTTTGATACCCTGAGCCAAAATAAATATTTCCTCTTCTAAGTTGTTCTTGTAGGATATTTATTCATAGTGATTCAAAACAGTGAACATTCCCTAGGTAACTGAGTACCTAGACAGAACAAAAAGGCAGAGAGAAGGTAAATTTGCTCTCTCTTTCTTCTAGATCTGGGATGCCCTTTTTTCCTACTCTTAGGCATGAGAAATCTGGGTTCTCTGGATCGGACACTGAGTCTTCTGTCAACAGGCCCCCAGGTTCTCAGGCTTTTGGTCTAGGACTGAGAGTTGGTTATATCATCAATTAGCATCGCTGTTTCTGAGAACTTCAAATTTGAACTCACTTCTCTTACTAATGTTCCTGCTTGCAGAGTCTACCACTGAATTTCTCAGCCTCTATAATTTCGTGAGCTAATTCCCTTAATAAATTCCCTCTTGTGATATCTCTGTATATATATTTCTATATATGTGAATATCTACCTATAATGTATCACTTCTGTTTCTGAATAATCTTGGCCAATACTGAAATTATCAATAAAATTATATACAGTATAGAGTTATACCTGAAAATAATACTGTCAGTAATGATGAATATTAATATTCTAGATTTCACCAGTGGTTCTAAGAATTTGGCAGCTGTTTAGGAAGAAAAGAGATAATGTCTGGTCTTTGATGATGTGATGTCATGATAAGTCATTCCAATGAGGCTTAGGCTAATTTCTGATTGGATGGCTTGAGTTCTTTGACAACATAATAAGGAATATTAGAGATGAATAAAGTTTGAGTTGGTGCAATTTTAGTTTTGAGTATTAGAAACCACCCAAAGAGCAGCCAAATGGAAACTGCCAGAAGTCAACTGGACTAATGAGGCCAATGCTTAAGAACAAAAAAGAGATAGAAAAGATAGAATGAAGGAGGAGAAAGAGCATGAGACAGAGAGAGGAGGGATGGAAAGAGATATAGGTTAGCTATTTTATTTTAATCAGGGAGATTTAAAAAGTAATTTCACTATATGTATGCTAATTAAATTGCAGCAATGTTTTAAGTCTTCAAGGAGAAATATGTGGCAAGAAAAAAAATGAGAAAATAATCCTAGGTTGTGGGTGCATCAATATTGAGAGCTTTGGTCTGGAACATGGACCTGTGGAAGTTCTCTAAGATAAAGTGGTAGAAAGGAAATATGCCCATTCTTTTTGGCCATTTGTGGTTTTAAGCCTCACTATGTGGGTCTTCTTTCCAATTCCCCAAAGCCCAAACTTCTTTCCACTTTGGGTTCTTCGAAACAGGTTATTTCCTCTACCCAACACACACTCAATATGTGTCTTTTCCTACATCTGCCTGGCTGTGAACTACCTGCTTGATATCACTTAAAAAGTTTCTTGAGGGTGACTAGAAAAAAATTCAGGAGGGTAGAACTAGAATCTGAATTAGAACCCAATTCAGATTAACAACTATGGCATTGGGAAATCTCTTAACATTCCCTGCACTTTGGACTTCTTATTTATAAAATGAGTCAACAGGGCTTTCTATGCAAGTCTTAAAAGCCTTTAAGAGAACGGATCCTCTCTGCCTTCTCCCTGCCGTGTCTCCAGAGTATGTCACATACTCAGCCCTTAGTAGATGACCATGGGGTTTTTACTTCCTTAGTTTGCTTTAGAGATTCTTATCATCATCATTGAAAAGGTCTAATGCTGTACAATGAATCAAAATGCATTCTGCTGTCATATATACCTAATTAGAATAAATAAAAATAAAAGGTCTAATGGTGAAGTAATATACCCCATTAATCTGGTTATAAAGTTTCACTGATTATTTTTAGCTCAAAAGAGGTGAGAACCCATGGACTCCAAGCCAAGCCAAGATTTTAGTTTAGAAAAAGTTACTTGTTTTTATGCTGTGATATTTCTTCAAATTCATTTACATTTTTTTCCTCTTAAAATTACTATGATTTATAAATGAACCACCAATATGTGACTTCCTGTTCCTTGATATACTTTTTATTCTCTAGTTTAAGGAAAATTTCTCAACTGTGGTTTCTAAGTCACAATTTGGTTTCTGCGCAGGTAAATGTGATTTTTATTTCTTCTAGGGTACACTTAATTTCTGTTGCATTTGTGTATATATGTATGTACATAATTATTTTTCATCTTATTCTTCAGAAGTTGTCAGATCTGTCATGATGATAATAGTTATTTATAGCATTGTGCCTCTTTTTCTTATTTTACATAGGCCATTTTTTCTTGAATCTTAAATAGGAATACTACATGGATTCATAGATTTTTTAAAATTTTATTTTGTAATGGAGTAGGTTACTTGTAAAGTAAAAATTTCCCTCACTTCATGTAGATTTGGTTTTTTCCTTCTTTCCATTTTGTTTTGCTATTTTTTCTTTATCTATTTTTTGCTATTATTTAAACTCTCTAGATGAACTTTTTTATTGGTTTAAAGTATTTTTATATTCTGATGCAAATTCCACTACTAAATCCCAAACCAAGAAAACACTCAATACTTGGATAGGCACTCATAGGTCACTTGGACTGGAGAGTTCCTAGATAAAGCTGGTGTTCAACAAATGCTACTTTTTTTAATTGAAAATATATTTGACTTTTCCAAGTAAAGAATTAATCTCAATGTGGGGCTGGGAGCATTTTCTGTGGACTGCTGACTAGGAAGACAAGAACCAAGTTGGAAGGGGGAGGAAGCCATGTGTTAATAAGCACTATTTTGGGGGTACAAAATTACTTGTAGATATGGATAAAAATGAAACTTGGGTTACAGTAATTTATGCCCTTCATCATATACTCTAGAGACTTGTAATTCTCTCAGGTCATTTATCTTCTCAATAATTGTTTCCTTTATGGTACTATTTCACCAGCCATATATCTTGATCATGGACAGGACCAAGTCATCTGATAAATTATAGATAGCAGTCTAGTCAATGAATGACCAGACCCACAAATTTATTTTACCACTCTACTGCAGAATGACTAATACATAGAAAGAAGCAGTACTGAAATTTTCTTATGATTCAGGAAGGAGGTAAAAATTGATGTACATTTGCTCGATTGTAATGAAAATCATGTAGTTCACAGAAAAGTGCTCACAAATTGGGACAAAAAAGCCAAATCAAATATATATTTTTCTATTAAATCACCATAACAAAGAAATCATAATATAAGAATAAAATCTGATGATAGCACACATTGATTAATCTAAAGTATAGTGCTTTAAGAACAAAATTTTTTATAATTGCCTATTTTATTTAATCCTATATACACACGTGTATCTTATCATTTAATCATTTAATCAATGTAGAATTATTAATGAGATATTTTGCACTTTTTCTCATACACTGAGTTTTGAAATCCTGTTTGTATTTTATACTTTACAGCACATATATATCCAGACAGGCCAAAACTCCCAGGCTCAATGATCACCTGTGTTTAATAGCCACACTGTTGAGCAGTGCAGCTGTAGGGCATTGATATAGGATTGACTTTGAACGCTGAAGACTTGATTCTGCCCTAAAAGGTCACTTAGACTAGAGATTTCCAGTCTTATATTTAAAAATTTCCCATCCTCACAACATGAAAAAAGTCTGACAAATTGAAATAAACAATTGTTTTATTAATCAGAGAACTGAGGTTACAGGGCAAATCGCTATCATGTAAACTGAAGGAATAGAATCAGAGAATCACATCTGACATGGGGCAGTAACTAGGAGCAAACTCCAGTGGAGCCAGACTCTAGTTGAAATACCTAAGGGATTATTAACTAAGTGCCAGCAGCTAGATGGAGAAATAAAAACTCCTACAGGCTCTGTTTGTTCAGTTTAAGAAATTTTACTTCCAAAAAGCCTCCCAAGTTATCAGAGTGAAAATCATAGGAAATTTCCTTCCTGATTTAACTATTTTGAAATATGTTCAGAATTTTACAAAGGCCTGCCACTTTACCAGAGCCAAACTATGTGGATCATAACAGAGCATAACCTATGTTAGGGAAGGAAAATACCCAAGTTATTTTCCCTCTAGCCTTCAACTTCGGGAAAATGAAATATCCAACCCCAGCCTGTTCTAGGATAAGGATTGAAAAGCTAAGAAATACCAGTGAATGTCACAGCCCAAGGGCACAAGCTAACTAAGATCTAATCATTGAACTTTAGAACCTGCCTCACTCCCACATCTTACCATCACATCAGTTCATCCTGTATGATAACAGGAGATTATAGCTGAAAGGAACTGCAAGTCTCAAACCCTCCAGGAAGAAGTCTCTGGGGAAACCCAGGCAACAGCAGAAATAAAACAAGGACAGTACAGGAAATTTTTGCTTCTGACACCTACATCTGCAGGACACTGGATGAACAGTTACAGATACAAAATCTAATTCTCTCTCTGTAATAGACCCATGAGCCTACATCATTAAACTGATTTGAGGATTCAGTATCTTCTGTCTACCTATATGCCATTGATACATTTTTAGATTAAGGATATTTAATGATAAACACTTTCAAAATATTTCTCTCCCAAAAGGGAACTAGTCTGAAAAATATTTATATTTACTTATATCTGTGTTGAGGTATGTGTATGTATGTATCTCCTTCTTATCCTCATTAGTGAATCTTCTTATTAAAAATTTCAGTAGTGATGTTTCAAGCATAATTATTAAGGTCCTCATTTTCCACAATCTTCTTTTCTAAGGATAAACCAATATATAAATACAATGCTCATTCGATCACTTATCTGGACTTTTTGATTGTGTCACTTTTCTGGAGTTTTGATTGTGTCCTACCATAAGTGAGTGTGTAAATTTTGCATTGGTGGATAATAAATTACCAAAAACTTAGCAGCTCAAAACCACACAAATTTACCTCATAATTTCCATGATTTTGAAGTCTGAACACGGCTTTGCTAGATCTTCTGCAATAGAGGAGACATCTGGGGCCATTATTTGAGTTCTTTTCTAAGGTCTTGGGCTATTCAAAGAATTCATATTCCTATGGTTTCTTGCATATTGTAGAAGCTTTGTGCATCTTTACAATGTTTTTCTTCAAGTCTTATGGAAGAATGCCTTCTCAGTCATTTAATACAGAGTCATATGTGATACGGTTATGGAGCATATCCTATCACTTTTGCCATATACTAAAATATAATCAAAGAAGTGGTAACAATTTCTTTTACCATTTTTCCTGTCACTTTTGTGATTAGTTAGAAGCCAATAACAAATTCCACCTTAATGAAGGAGATTACATAGGTTCTAAAAATGGAATCGCCACAGAGTGTTTCTGGCATAGGAAGACAGAATTGTTTAGAGCCAAGTTATTGCCAACAGGATGAAAAATCAAAACTCTTGATATAGATTATAATAGAAAACAAAGCATCTACAACATATCACCCACAATGTCTAGTGTACAAGAAATATGTCACTGAGACATGCATAGAAATGAGAATCATATTCAAAATTAATGCAGAAAATTAAAACAAACCTGAGATTAAAATTCAGTTGAAATTAATTGAAGAAAAATAAATCCAAATACAATGAGCAGTTACAGATTTGTTAATCCTTCATAATCCCCTTCATTTCTGGGCATAGAAATAAAATAGTAGTCGGACACAGTGGCGCACGCCTGTAATCCCATCACTTTGGGAGGCTGAAACCAGAGAATTGCGAGTTCAAAGCCAGCTTCAGCAACAGCAAGGCACTAAGTCACTCAGTGAGACCCTGTCTCTACATAAAACACAAAATAGGGCTAGGGGTGTGGTTCAGTGGTCAATTACCCCTGAGTTCAATCCCTGATACCAAAAAAGAAAAAAGAAATAAAGAAATAAAATAGTTATAAGGAGTGTTTGTGGGAAAACTAATAAAATTTAACTACATGTATGGATTAGATAATAACATATGATTAATAATAAATTTTCTTCTTTTGATAGTTGAAGCATAGCAGTATAATAGAATACAGTTGTTTTCAGGAGTTAAAGACTGATGTAGTTAAGATAAATGAGGTAATACTGCAACTTACTCTAAAATGGTTCAATAAGAAATGTCTGCACTTCTATGTAACTATGCTTTTATATATCTGTATATCTGTCTATGTGTTTACCAAGCTATTTCTCTATCTGTATCTATCATTTGTCTACTGAAAGAAAATAAGAAGTGGGAGAGAAGAGGGAGAGCGGTAAACTGAAAAACAAAATTATAATATTTTATGAGTGTGTTAGTCAGCTTTTCAGCTCTGTTATCAAAATACCAGACAAAAATAACTTAGAGGAAAAAAGTTTATTTTGGCTCATGGTTTCGAGCTACAGTTTGTGGTCAGGTTGCTCCATTGCTCTGGACCCAGGGAGAAGCAAAACACCAAGATGGACGGGGTTGGTGAAGGATAGCCACTGAATTGGTGGCAGCCAGGAAGGGGTAGGGGGCAGAGAAGATAAACCTCTCTAGGACACACCCTCAGTCACCCACCTCCTCCATCCAAGCCCCAATTCTCTGCAGTTACCAACCAGTATGTTGGATAAATGTCTTAAGCCACTGGTTAGGTCACAGCTTTCATAATCTAATCATCTCACCTCTGAACATTCCTGCATTAACACAGGAGTTTTAGGGAGACACATCATATCCTAATCATAATAGTGAGTCTGGATTAAGGATAGGTAACATTTTTGTAAAATTCTTATAACTCCTATGTAAGTTTGAGTTTATATGATCATACAATTCTTCACATTTGTTATAATTAATTGGTGTTCAATCTATTTCTCCTTTCTTAAATATGCATTATATGAACTGAAAGTAAAACACATGTATGTATGTAATATTAAAAGAAAAAGAGATTAGAAAGAAATATTTCAAAGTAAACTCTTACTCTAGTTGTTAGAATGATAGGTTATTTTTATGTGCTTTTATTTCTCATATTTTCTTATATATACACATATAAACTTAAATTTACAGTTAAATTACATATGATATGGAAATGTTGATAGAATCTATTTAACATGAAATATTTTCAGTCTGAAATTGTCATATTAGAGATATATTTTATTCATAATATTATTATCATTATTTCACCAAATACATGGTCTTTAAATATGCTAATTTAATATTTTGTTAAACAGAATAAAACTACATTCACAGTTCATTAAGTGATAGAAATGAATATACTGGAATTTGAGAAAATATGAAATGATGACTTATATGTCTGTGCCATTATTTACTTTTCTTGTTAACTTGCATTTTAATCAGAAATCAGTAATTTCATATGAGTAACAATTAACTAATTAGCTAAAAAGACCAAATGGAAAAGGAACACATCAGAACACTTGTCAAGGACAAATGTCCAACAGAAAGGACATTTTGTTGGAAGAAAATATCACCCTAATTTTCAAGTAGGTACATGGAAATTTTATAAATATTTTTATTTCCATATCAAATATCAAGATTATGTTTACAAGTAAAATATGAACTGTGTAAGTCTGGCATCAGACCATTTTCAGTTGTCCTGAAACATGGACTAGAATATTTGTAGCATTGGCAAATCCTGAAGCAGGTACTTCAAATAGGCTCAGTTTCAATTATATCTATCTCAGATTGTATTCAGTTAAATTTATTTCAATTTCATATCCTTTATTATTTGGAGAAGGGTAGAGAATACACTTGAAATTGCACCTATGTCTAAAATGCAATGGTGTTTTTGCTCTTATAAGTTTTTAGCATCATTATTGAAATAAAAACCATGACATTATGTTGTCTACCAAATAACCACTCACTGACAATTCTGTCCATTAAAACTAAATTGTCAAAATCATCTACCTTTTGAATATTTAATACTAGGCAATGCAGTGAGAATCATTCTAAATGATTCAATTTAAAATGACACTATTCTGTAACATGATGTCTATATAATATTATGTGATATTGGCTGAAGCAATTGACAGCAGAAAAAAAGAGTTAATGAAGTTTTTCAGCTCCTAGTCTTCCCTCTGAAGGGGAAATCAAAGAAAATATTCAAAAATCCAGCTTTAATTCATTCACTCATTTAACAAATAAATATTTTATTTTTACTAGGTTTTATAAATTGTAATAGGAAAACTTAAAGAACTTGATGAGTAAATGGGTTCTATAATGAATGTCCATTTTCTGCTACTTTAAATGTCCAAAATTTACAACTTTATACATGGATGATTAGAAAGGACAGAAGTGTTTCAGTATGCTAAAATAACTTATTAATTCTAAAAGTAGATTTTTAATTTAGTTTTATCTTTGTAGAAGACATACAAAATAAAAATTGCTTTGGAATTCTTTTTACCTTCCTTGGGTATAGTATTTGAAGGAAGACAATATTTGAGTTGAATTTTAGATTTAGCAAAATGTAGTAGCTCTTGAGCTTGAATAAATGACCCTAGTATATTTCAGGAGAGTCTACTATCTCACACCTTTAAGGCTCCCAGATAAAATATAATTAAATTAGTTCTCTACCTGAAAGAATGCATTTTTATTTTAAATGTTCTTTGAAGATCTTTTGCTTTTATATTAGCTTTGTTTTTTATTTCATTCTTTTATTATTTTAACAATTAAGTATATTTTGGAAAAACTACACTGCTATTGATTTCAAATGACAGAACTTCTGTGTCTAAATATATATACCAAAAAATCCTTTACACTTACAGGCATAAATTTGTGTATTCTGTTACATAGACTTCAGCATTTTTCTTTTTGAAAACACAAAGTACTGAGCAATATAAAATTTTGTCTTATGTCACCAAACACATGTTTAATGTATAGAAATAAAATAATAACTAAAAAGACAATTCTGAATATTGAGAAACAAATATACAACAAAGCATCCAAAATCTGTTACCAAAATATATATAAGTATGAATTTGCTGTTATTTTTTAGCATGGGAAGTGTTCAATATCTTTAGTTTCTCTTTTTTATTTCTCTATCATATTAGTGCCTCTATCAAAGAAAACATTCTTTTTTCAATTACACAGTCCTTATTTATTATGAAAGTTAGTTGTGCTTTGTCTTTTATTCTGCTGACAGGGGACAAGAAAACAGAGTAAAACTTTTTCTTTTCTTTTTCTTTTTCTTTTTTTGGCACTGAGGATTGAACTCAGGAGTAATCGACCACTGCTACATCCCCAGCTCTATTTTGTGTTTTATTTAGACACAAAGTCTCACTGAGTTGCTTAGTGCCTCGCTGTTGCAGAGGCTGGCTTTGAACTCATGATTCTCCTGTCTCAGCCTCCCTAAGTGCTGGGATTATAGGCGTGCACCACTGCGCCCTGCCAAGAATAAAACTTTTATCTTCAGGCTAGCATTACTGATCATATTTCGTATTTATTAATGATAAGTTTACTGCCTCATAAATCTGAAAATAATTAACTTCTAAAAATATAGAATGGACAGATGACTTCAGGCAAAATTAAAATGATTTGTATATGTTTGACATATTAAATTACTATGTAAAACATGTGACAATCATTTGTTAAAAATAAAGAAACTCCAAGGCTAATGTCTTAATTTGTGTACTAATTGGAAAGCAGAGCCTGGGACCAGGACTAGTAGGCAGGTACTTAATTTTGGGACATGACTCCAAAGAAAATGGATTATATGTGGTAAAAAGGAAAGGTGGTGAAGATATTACAAGCTGTTCAATCAAGGTGATCTCCATGTGGGCATTTGATACTCCATCCTCCTGAAACCATCTGAGTTGTTGTATTGAATTAATTTAGAATTATCCATAACACATGGATAACATGGATGTGGTGGCAAGGAGAAAAGATAGGGACATTTTGTAGTAGTCAAGGTGATAGATGATGACTTCAACTAATATTTTAACAAAATGGTCAAGTATAGGACTTAATTTCAAGGATAATCAAGAGTTTTTTGATATATTGGTTATTGGTGAAGGAAAAGGAGGAATCTTGGTAGATGCCCACACATTTCACCTGAAAAATTCAATGGTTAATGGTCCTGTATTCCAAGATGTGAAAAAGAGTAAGCTTGGTTATGGTTCAAGATGGGGGATACAAATTTAGGAGTCATCAAGATTCAGATTTTGTTTGATGTTGAGTAGGTTAGTCAACTCAGACTGCTATTACAAAATATTGGGTGACTTACATGGTAGACATATGTCTCACAGTTTTGAAAGCTAACAAATCTGAAATTAGATACCAGAAATGTCAAGTTCTGGTGAGAGACCTCATCCTGTTTTGTAGAAGTTTCTCTTTTGCTATATTCTCACATGACAGAGAGAGTAAAATCTGCAGTCTTATTCTCTTGTTATAAGAACAATAATCCCATTTATAGACACTCCACTCTCATGAATTCATCTGAATCTAATCACATTCCCCAAACTCCACTTCTTAAAACCCTTATATTCCTTATACTGGGCATTGAGGACTTTAACACATGAATTTGGAGTGGACACAAACAATGGGACTATACTGTAATATCAGGTAATGAATGAATTAATCAGAAAGTGGTTAATAAAAAAGAAAAGAAGACTGAGAACCTAACAGTATTTTCTATTTCACAATTCTCAGATTCCAACCAACATTCCTTTAATGATACCAGACATTTTCCCTAAGTTTGTCATGCTTTTGACCTATCACAAAAACCTGTGCATATAGAGGAACAAGTAAATAAATTAATAATATGGATTGTTTTAAAGAAGATAGAAAGATATAATTGATCTTTTATTCTGTCATCTTAACCACAGAGTGCTTCAATGCTATTCCTCTGTCACCCATGTCAGCAAAGCAGACTGCTGATTCACAGCTTTATATACAATGACTGTTATCCCACATCATCACATACAGTTTATTAAATAATTGAGAGTTATTTCCATTCCATAAAACTGTTTGGGGAATGTTATGATTTTCTTAACTTGTGGTCTTGGCATTTGTCCAGTGTATTTCTTGATTTCTAAATACCCTTCACTGGTATTTCCTTATTCTCTTCTGTACTCACAGTCATTTCTTTGCTTGCAACTTGAGGACATGCAAATTCTTAACTTATTAAGGAGCCACAGGCCATGCAATAGTGAATCCCACAAAGTGACTATAATGTCAAATAATAATATAATAACTAATTTATGAAAGACGTTAAAATAAAAGCTGTTCATCATTTCACTCATTTATTCTTCAAATCTACTCTAAATATGTTAGTTATTATTGTCTACTTTTATAAATGGAGAAGGGGTCAATGCTAATCGACTGTATTAGTTTCTTTTAAGTACCTTAACTAAATATCACAAACTAATTTGCTTTAAAAATATATTATTATTTCACAGTTCTGATAGCCAAAAAATCTGAAATCAAGGTGTTAATAGAGATTTGCTTCCTCTGGAGGTTTAGGGGGTAAATCCTTCCTGTTCCCTTCCTGCTTCTGGTGACTTTTGCTATTTTTTGGGCTTTCATGGCTTCTGGTCATTATGTTCTGAGTCTGTGTTTACAACACCATCATCTTTTCTGTGGCCTTTCCTCTTCTGTATCTTATGAGGACTTCTACCATTGGTTTCAGAACCCACTCAGTGAAGCAGGGTGATGCCACCTCAATGTCTTTATCTTAGTTACATCTGCAAAGTCCCATTTTCAAAGAAAGTAGCATTCATGTTCCCAGGGACTTGATGAAGACATATCATTTTGGGGGGCACCTGTTCAACCCACTGCAAGGACTAATCCTAGCTCTCATAGTAAGAATCAGGGCCCTTACAAACTAGGAGAAGATAACAGTCTAAACCTGATAAAAGCATCCATGAAACATCCCATTTATCCCTTTCTATAAGCACATTTCTCTTCAACAATGTTAAAATGTCCATTTTAATTAATTTTAGTCAACATTGTTTTGAGAGGGGTCATAAAGATCAGGAAGTAAAATACATACATACTATTTGCAAATGCTGTGTAAAAAAATCTATCTAATTTATAGACAAAATAATAGATGTAAAAAATCATTAAATCTGGCTGGGCACGGTGATGCAAGCCCGTAATCTCAGCACTTAGGGAGGCTGAGACAGGAGAATCACGAGTTCAAAACCAGCCTCAGCAATGGCGAGGCGCTAAGCAACTCAGTGAGACCCTGTCTCTGAAATAAAATACAAAATAGGGCTGGGGATGTGGTTCAGTGGTCGAGTGCCCCTGAGTTCAATCTCCAGTACCAAAAAAATGAAATCATTAAATCTAATACAAATATGTTCAAAAATATTAAAATTAGTCATTTGGTATATATATAAACCAACCATTTAGAAAATGGGCTATGTCAAATAGTCTATTCACAATAATATTATAAAATAACCCAAACTACAAAATACATAGACATGTATAAACTTCATAATGAAAATCACAATAAATTGAGAGCAATAGCATAAATACTGAAAAAATTTAGAAACATGTCTGTGAAATAAGAGTAAATATATAAAGAAATTAAAATGTTCTAAAGAACATTTAATTTTTTCTCATTCAATATGCCAACATTTTTTTTCTTCTTAAAATGTTTTTTGACATTTTAAAAGCACAAAAATGTGTAATTTTTTTGAAGGAGGAGTGAGAGGGGGAAAATAAGTAAATAATGAAGATGAAGAAGAGAAAGAGGAAGAAATGGAAAAGGAAGAAAAAGGCCAGGGCAAGTGGAAGACATAAGGGTATAAAATAAGCCCGTTGTCTTAGATACATGAATGATAATGCATGTACATTGATTCAGCAAGAACAAACCAAAATTCAGAGCCAAGGAAAAACATTTTTTTTTAAATAACAAAAATTTATCTCTTACAGTTCAGGAGCCTGGAAGTCTAAAATCAAGGTATCATCCAGGCTGTGGGGAAGAATCCATTTGCTTTCCTAACTTCCAAACTGTCTACATTCCTTGGCTGGTGTCTTGTTCTTTTAGGATACACTAACTTCTTGCTTCTGTTTTCATATCTTCTATTATTGACTCTGAATGTCCTGTCTTCCTCTTATAAGGACCCCTGTAATTGCATTGGTCCTATCTAGATAATCCAGAGCAATCTCCTGGATTTCCAAGATCTATCATTTATTCTCAACTGCAAAGTCTCTTTTACCATATAAGATAATATATTCACAGGTTCCAGGGATTAGGATATACACATCTTTGGGGGGCCAATTCATAGGTCAGAAGAGTCAATGTTACTATGATGCCACTGTTTCCCAAATTGAGTTAACTATTGCAATCCTATTCACAATTCCCATAGGCATTATACATGAATTGCAAGTTGATTATAAAATTCAAATGGAAAATGCAAAAGACCTAAAATAAAAAACAATTTTAAAAAGAACAAAGTTGGAGTGCAAATATTATTTCAAGACTTTTAAATTACAATAAACAAGTCAATGAACTATTGTTATCAAGATGAATAAGTGAAGGAATGGAATGGACTGAGAGTTCCAAAATAGAGCCACACATACATAGCTAACTGAATTTTGACAAAGGTGCAAATGCAATTAGGAGGAGACAGGATGGGTTCCTCACCAGATCAAGCTAGAACAATTAAATATACGCAATGAAAATAAAGAATTTTTTGCATGTCTCACATTATATGCAAAAGTTGATTCAAAATGGACCATGGACCTAAATGTATGAACCAAAGTTGCAGAACTTCTAGAAGAAAACATAAGAAAAAATCTTGATTGTAAAATAGGCAAAGATATGGCACCAGAAGTCCAATCTATAAAAGAAAATAAATCATAAATCAGACAAAGTTAGAAACATGTTTGAGAAACACTGTTAATAGAATAAATAAATAAGCCACAAACTGATAGAAATATTTGTAAGTCATATCTGAAAATATGTCTATATCTAGAACATTAGAGAATTCTCAAAATGCAACAGTTTTAAAAAAACCCCACAGAACTCAATAAATAATGGGGAAAATATTAGAACCAACACTTTACCTAAGAGGATCTACAGGGAGTAAGTAAATAAGTACTCAAAAAGATTTTCAGCATCATTCATTTTTTGAAAAAAACAACTTAAGATGATTGAGTATAACCAGTGTTGGTGAGGATATAGAGCTAAGACTCTCTAATTTACTCTTCTGATGGGAATACAAAGTGGTGGTGTAACCTCTATGGAAGATTATGGAAAGGCTGAAAATTGGCCCCCAAGGAAAAACTTTTATATGTATGGAAACTTACTCTATAATACAACAATATCAGCCGGGCGCAGTGGCGCACGCCTGTAATCCCAGCACTTTGGGAGGCTGAGACAGGAGAATCGTGAGTTCAAAGCCAGCCTCAGCAACGGAGAGGTGCTAAGTAACTCAGTGAGACCCTGTCTCTACATAAAACACAAAATAGGGCTGGGGATGTGGCCCAGTGGTCGAGTGCCCTTGAGTTCAATCCTCAGTACCAAAAAAAAAAAAAAAAAAAAAACAATATCATAATTCTAAAGCAGACTGAACTAATCAAAATACAGTATAGGAACAACTGAATAGATATATACAAAATGAAACCCTAGCACACAAAATATGTAACAATCAGCTAAAATTTAAATATGAGAAGCACAATTATCATACATTTAGAAGGAAATAGAGAATTTTAGTGCATTACATTATGAAAAGAATGCTTGAATAAAATTCAATGAGTATGGACTACAAGATCACACTAAATTGAAGGGAAATTTGTCTACAACAAAAAATTTTTCACAAAGCTAAAAGACAAACCTCTAAATGAGAAAATGTATTTGCAATGGATATGAAAAAACTTGCTTCTTGAATATACAATGCATTTCTAATATATCCCATTAGGAAAAACATGGGCACAATATGACATATGAAATTAAGGAAACGAGTGACACATAAATGTGAGAAGATGTTCAACCTCCTTCTTAGGGGAATACAATAGGGCAAAATGGTGCCATTTCACACCCATTCAATTGCTATGTGATAGGCTATTTTAAATTCAGCAAGTGGTGAAGAAAAAGGAATTCTCAGGTGATGCAGTTGAAACGTAAAGATTTCTTCTCTAAAGAACAATTAGGATATATCTAGTTAGTCTGAGGATAAGTCAACTAACAAAGCCTGACCCAAAGCCATATATCTCAGTAAAACCTGAACACATATGCAAAGGGTGAAATGTAAAATTTTTGCAATAGTATGTGTCATAGCAAATATTTTAAAATGGGAGACCAGACAAACTGTGGTAGAACAAAACAATGATCTAAAATGAAAACAAATTAAAATTAGGTATATAAGGAGTAGCAATTTCACTTACATGAAACTGAGTATAATAGGCAAGTGTCAAGAGAATATGTATACTTGATAGCATTTATGTCTATTTTTACTATTCAAAGTATTCTCATAAAATACTACATGTAGGGCTGGGGCTGTGGCTTGGTGGTAGAGTGCTTGCCTAGCATGCGTGAGGCACTGGGTTCAATTCTCAGCACCATATATAAATAAATAAAATAAAGGTCCATCAACAACTAAAAAATATTTTTTAAAAATCTATAAAAAACATATGTATATATTGAAATGTATTTAAAATGCAAATTCATGGCAATCTTTATTTTGGAGGGGGTGCCAGTGGTTGAACTCAGTAGCACTAGACCACTGAGCCACATCTCCAGCCCCATTTTGTATTTTATTTAGATTCAGAGGCTCAATGAGTGGCTTAGCACCTCGCTTTTTGCTGAGGCTGGTTTTGTACTCACGATTCTTCTGCCTCAGCCTCCCAAGCCACTGGGATTACAGTCATGCGCCACCAAGCCCAGCCACGGCAATCATAAAATGTCATTTTTCTCTAAGTTTGGAGAGTAGGAAGAGTTTGGAAGAATGAGAAACTGTCAGTGATATTTACATCCAAAAATAAAGAAATGAAACTAATATGCTGAAATGTAAGATTTCAGAAGTATTAAAATTCTGATGCAGGACTAAAAAAGGATTAGTATAGAATTTTTCAGACAAGGTTTATGTGATCCCACTATTGAGGAAGGTGTGTTATTGGGACTGGTGGAAAAGGACAGGCACTGATGGGACACTTTTGACAATTTTCAAAATCCTTGTACCCTTTGATGTGCACAATTATGGCCTTTGATATTTTGCAAACCACTTACTTCAATCATACTTTCTGACCAACAGAGTAGCCACAATTTTCAATGATTCCCAAATATGGGATTTAACAATAGCAAATTACTATGGTGTTGCAATGATAGAATTTTATAGTAGGACTGCTTTTCACTTGGTTGCTTTAAAAGTGTGTTAACTTAGGTTAACACACTATTTATAAGTAAGTGCACACTTAATATTTATAAGTAATGCTTTTCATTTGATTGCTTTAAAAGTGTGTTAACTTAAGTTAACACACTATTTATTAAGTTAACACACTTACTTATTATAACATACTATTTTAAGTGTGTAAAATAGTATCTTAGACCATAAAACTAATCATCATCTTGAATGTTTCTACATTTAAAAAAACATTATTATGAAGATCACCAAGAAATGTCTTGGAGATTGCTGTAAGAATCCTTCTCACCAAATACTTGTACTGTAACACTGGAAGGTATGTGTACTGGCCAAGGGAGTGCTTTGAAATGAACGCTTAGGTATCTGTATCAATTCTGGTATTTTCTAACTTTGTGACATTGGACAGGATCCTCTCTAATCCTCCATATTCTCAAATGTAATAACAAAAAGAATGCAGTTATTTCAACAAATAATCTTTATGCATTAAAATAGATAGTGCACATATATCCTCAGCAAATGATTCAATAAAATTAACTACTATTAGTATTATCTGTAGTTCCTTTAAGAGATACCTTATGGTTCTGAAATTAGATTTATCAGTGCTATCATATTGTTCATGTCATATATTGTTACATCACATAAACGTAATTTTAATTTAAACATACAGTTTTATGAGAAATAAAAAGTCTGTAGGTCCATTTTCAGAATATAGTAATTACCTTAAATGTAGAACTGGGAGGTAAGAAAGGCAGCCAGAGGGGAAGTAGAGCAGAATGGCAAGTCGCACAGTAGCACCATAGCCTAAGGATGTGGTAGATCCAAAGTCCACACACCTGAACTGCCCCTTGACAAACAAAGTGGGGGAAGGTGTTGGCCTGACCAATGGAGATAGAAAACTCTCTTAAGAATTAGTAACTTAGGTTAAAAAGTAAAAACTACATAGAAGTCAGAATGCATTCACCTGAAGAAGACTTTGCTGTCACAAGAGAACAAAGGGAGTGGGAACAATTAAAGGTTTATTTTTTTAAATAACCCAGTAGAAGGCAGCAAAACCTAGGCAAAATTCGTGAAGACTATATAGTCCTTGGTACTCAGCTAATAAGGCACTGGGGAGGACCTCACGCTCTAGGGGACAGAATGTTCGTAGCACTCAATCTGTGTGTTCCTTCTCCCCCCCCCCCCCCCCCCGATCTTGCAAGACCATCATTAATGTCTTGCTTTCTGCTATACCTCATGTCTCTTAGTCTGTTCTTTGGGTTTGGACAGCTGAGCATGTCTCTCACAGTTTGTAAGGAGTTCTACAATTGCGCAATTCTTTCAAATGAAAGGAAAAATATAGCAATTGTCCAAATACTCATTGTATAGGTATTTCAACTAACAGGTAGATTTCTGTAAGTATGTACAGAGATAGGGGAGAGAATGAAAAAGAGACATGTAAAGAGATACAAAAAGGAGAGTGAAGAAGAAAGGAAAGGAGAAAGGACCTCTGTTGCAGTTTGCATCCCGAACAGGGATAACCAGGCTTTTTCATGAATGTGTCTTTTTTTATTTTTTATTTTTTTGTGGTGCTGGAGATTGAACCCAGGGCCTTGTGCATGTGAGGCAAGCACTCTACCAACTGAGCTATATCCCCAGCCTGGATCTATGCCTTTGAACAAGAAATTGAATGTACTCAAATAAACATTCCTTTTTTTTTTTTTGTAAATCAGAAAAACAATGATTTAACCTTTCTTTTCACATGTATAATTCTTAAAATTGTTTATGGATCCAGAATATTCTGATTACATTCTCAATAAAATTATGTAATTTCCAATTTTCTAAATGTAAACATAAAACTTTTACTGAGAAAAAATTATCTTGGCCATTTTAGAATAGTTATCATCTCATCATCTTCACGCATGCCAACATGAATACATCTTCAATTTCTTCTTCTGTCAATAACCTCTTTAAAAAAATTCCCAAATCCCATTTCATGTCTTCCTTGTGCCATGTGATATCTATCAAGAAGAAGCTCTATGAAAAGAAATGTTATGAGTTTTAAGGACAAAAATATAAGTAGAGTTTGTTCCATGCCTTGCATGTTACCCTGATGCTGCAGAGATATGATGAGAGATGCTCATCATATGCTGCTGAGAGATGATGGGGATTGAGGATGGGGAAAGGAGAAATACACAGCCTAGGGAGTTCTTTGGGCTTTATTGAGTAAAGTACACTAGCTGGTTAAATAAAGTATAGTGATTCACCACTGGAAAGAGACCAAAAAGCAGTTATAAAGCATAATAGCACAAAGAGATAATGGTTAGTGCTATATTATAGAAATTAAAAATTATTCATCAATGCCTCTTTTTAACTGATAAATATAAAATTATACCATGATTTATGATGATGACTTATTTGGTTCCAGCTTTTCTTAGTATTTGATAATCTCTTTTATTTGGATCATATCTCTTTACATTTACATACGTATTTCTTGAAATCTACAATTAAAGCTACGGAGATTAGGAAAAGGCAGTACTTGCCACTAACAACACTATCTTGATTAATAACAGTCCAGATTATAAACAATTTCGTTTTTTCGTGTGTATTTTAAATTTCTTCGTGATGAACATCTATATATCCAAATGTCAAATCCGAGACTTTAATGTCAGGACCCAACCTCAAATATATTACATAGATTTTAATTTTATTTACTGTGGCTGTCAATATAGTCTTATTACTCTATTTCATTTCTGATCTTTAATGAAGTACCTGTGAGTTATGATGTGGAAAAATGTCAGGATGAGAAAATGATGTTCACCATTTTTTCCCAGCCATGACATTTCAGTATTATGAGCTGCATCACACAAGGTCAGGAATGTGTGACCTACTTTGCTGTACTCATTATCCACTAATCCCAAAACAGAGGCCAAGAGAAAGAAGGGAAGTATATTTTGAAAGGATTTCTGGATATGGTTTTGTTTGCTTGGAAGGACATGTGGGAATATTATTTGCTGGCTTTTCAAGATGAAAAAACTCAGGTTATGGCTTTAAAAAATTAACTCATGTCCCACTCTAAACAATAGTAATCAGTTTCTCTTCCCACTACCTTTATCATCTCTGCCTATGTCAGAGAAAATAAATCATCTTATCACAAAATCACCTTTTTTGGCCTCTTGAGCAACATTTATGGAAATAGTGACTGAAGAAATGCAATTCTGAAAGTGTTGCAAAAGGTCTGTCCTTGCCTTTTTTCTCTTGGCACTGAGCCTATAGTGTCAATGTGAAACAACAGTAACAAAATGCTCAAAGCTGATAAGCTAACTGTAACCACAGATGCTGTTAGCTTAAGCAGCAGAATTTTGAGGGGAAGACAATTTCTACTTGGAACATAGTTTTTCCCCACAATCTTAGAAAAAAAAATTGAGAGTTATCTCCATCTCCAAGATTTATCATCTTAAAAATTATCATTGTCCCAACCTATATAAAAATCCATCACATCAGATGCCAAAGGAAAATTTCATGTCCTAGAACAAACACAAGCAGAGGGAAACTGAAGAAAAGTAGCAGCTCAGGCACAAACCCATCATGAAACAGAGAGGTCCTGGGCAAGGTTATGCAACTCTAGAGTAATTGCAGTGAAGTTCAATGCCCTACAGCATTAAAATAGCCAGTCTTTATAAAATAAGGCACTGGATTTAGGGATTCTTTGTTATATAGCACTATTGTGGCACCAGTTGATTAAACAAAATATGAAAGACATTGAATTTGAATTCATATTCAATGTACCATGAGAAACATTTCATCTTCCCATGTCTAGTCTCATAATCTTAAAATAGAAGTATTTGATTAAATTTTCTTGGTAAATAGAAAGGTCCTCAACTGAGAATGTGGATGAGGGAAGAGGTATTGACATTAGGAGAATGGAAACTATAATGCATGAGGAAACAAAAATTTCTGGGCAGTATTTTACATGGTAGATTGTTGAAGGACTATTGAAGTTTCAGTAATAAAAGAAATGAACAAGAAAAATATGAGATTCTGGTTATAAAGTAAACACAAGATTATGAAATATTTAAAGTTATTGGTAATAACAAGATTTAAGACATGATCATTCTGATGAATTTCTAGGTTGAAGGACAGTAATGTAATGAAATCAAAAAATTTCAATAAATTTTGAGATCATATAGTACAAAGATCAACATTTATGTATCGAAATCATCAAGATCTAAGCTTTGGAGAGAATGCAGCCAAATAGTAAGTAAAATTCTCTAAAGAATGACAGAGTAACCAAAGGATATACAGTTCATGGTGATAGTAAGGGATCCAGGTACATACACACTGAGATTGATACTTTTATTCTGATAACTAACATCTGCTTGTTTTGGTGGAGAAAGTACTGAAACTAGTCTTGAATAGGCAAAGAAAGATACAGAGGATGTTGAGCTGACCTGACATTACAAAACAGTGTCCATTTGCTATGTAATTCTAAATCTGACTTGCAGAGTGCAATTTCACAGGTGAGGAGCAAACCTGATTCCCTTTCCCTTCAGACACTGGCTATGAGTTTAGGGTTGTTCATGCTGCCAACACTTTTGACAAATAGCTACAAATTTGAGAATCCTTTCTACCCTCCCAGGTCCAATAATTCACTACAACCAACTCACAGAACTCAGGAAAGTGCTATTTCAATTACTCTTTTGTGATAAGAATACAAATCAGGATTCATAGAGGAGACCTGTGTGGTGAGGTCTCAAGGGGTCCCAAATACAGAGCTTGCCAGTCCTCCCCTACAGTGGAACTAGGAAATCAGAATGAATTACCTTCTTAGCACCTCAATATGTTCATCAGCCAGGAGGCTCAACTGAGGTCTGATACTCAAAGTTCTTATTAAATAGGAATAAGGGGTTGCATCTTTGACTACACAGTTGACCTCAGTCTTCAGTTCTTCTCTACTCTTCAGAGGTGACATCACCTGGCTCAAAGTCTCAAACCACTAATGATGCAGTTGGGATTTCTAGTTTGACCCCCATCTTAAACTTTCCAGAAACTTCGAGTGAGACACTACACTGGAATAAACTGAGTCATGGTCCCAAGTGCTCCCCATAAGTAACAAAATTCTCCTGTGACTTAGGAATATTCCAGGAGTTAAGAAGCCCTGTTATAAGAACTGAAGACGAGGACCAGACAGGTTTTTTGTTTTGTTTTGTTATTGTTATCATTATTATTATTTCATTACACAACATCATTTGAGAGAGTTACAGGGCAATTTGTTCATACTGAAGATGCTCATTGTTTCTTTTAGAGTAAGAATGTGAAGAGGTTTAGGACAGGCAAAATTTTGCCAATCAATCACACCGTCAAAAAGTACAGTGGAAAGATTTGAAGAGAGAAGACAGAGTGAGAGGTTATCAAAAGTGGACAATCTTTGAGAGTCATATCAGAATTTGAGCATAGTGGATGAAGAATGAGATGAGTGAACTGAAGGTGTGATCACTGCTTCAAATTGCTAAAATGAGAACAAGGAGACTAGTGCTGAGGAAAAGTGGCATAGAGCTTGTAAATATTGACAAGAAAGACGCGGAGACCTGAAGGTCCCTTTAAACTTGTGCCAAAATTGCTGTGGTGTCTGGGAGAGGTTTAAAGATCACAAATAGTGGATGCTGGCAAACCAGTCATTGCAATTTATTGAGTGGCTCAGAAAAAAAAAAAAAGAAAATACTCCACTATCCAAATGATCCTTATTTTGATTCTAACATCTAGATTAATTCTTGAATTTTATAAAAATAATCTTAATGCATGCACTTTTTTTTGTGTCTGCCCTCTTGCACTCAAGAGTAAATCTTTAAACACTTTAAATAACTTATGTTTGCTTCAGAATTTATAGTTCCTAAAGCATTTTATCATAGTCACACATGTCTTTAACAAAAGGATATGTCCTGAGGAATGCGTCATTAAGCAGCTCCTCCATGTGCAAACGTGTGTGCTGACACAACTAGGAAGGCTCCTACATCACTAGATTACTTAATCTTATGGCACCACCATTGCATACATGACCCTTGCTGGAAACATCGTTATGTGGTACATGACTATATATTATTTCATTTTTTGATTCAGAGAAAATTAGGGTGCTGTGCCCATCTATGATGAGGGAATAGTATCTGGCCCTATAGTAATACACAACTACTAAAGGATGAAACTTTGATTTAAATGCACATTTCCCAGTATGAACACACACACCCCCCGACATCTTTTCATTAGCCCATGGTATGTATTTGGGGTGAAAAGCTTATTAATTCATAACCCAAGAATAATATCTTATATAGATTAAACTGACTCAGCTATATCTGAATAGGAGAGTGAAATTTTGTTTAGATGAACTGTCTCTTCAAGACCTCCTGGTTTCTACTTTTCCTTTGATTCCCATATATCCTGGATGGTTCTGCGTTATTATGCCACAGGGAACTCCAGAGAGAGCTGAGACATCTCACTGTTTGTATCTCTTCTGAAGTTAACAAGACTTGTCAGAAACAATCATTCTTTTGGTTTTCCATTTAGGATTCAGGTCTTAAAATCTAAAAGATGTTGCCTTTACAAATTTAGTTTATGAACACTTACAGTGCCCCTCCCTAACAGCTGAACTGTTAGGCATGAGTTAAAGTCATTCTACAAAATATAAGTGAAATATCTAGTGCTGTGAATTTATTAGAAAGGTGGATTGTTACTACCTTACTAGCATATTGTAAACAATGTGGAGATTTTAAACAAATAATAAATAGGTCTTAAAACTGGTACATATTTTAGTTTAGAGTTTGCTTTAATTTTGAGCATCAGATTTAGTTTGCATGTTTGTCATGTTTTCTATGGTCGATATTTACTTACTAAATTACATAGATAACCACCACAAACTATAAGCAGAAGAGTGAAGCATTAATACTCAAAGGGATCTACAGGGTCCTGCCAAAGTGTCCTTTTTCATTATCAGAGCTTGGCTTCTCTGCTCTGTGTTCTAATGTTCTATTGTGTTCATCCTTGACTTTGTGAATGCTCCACAAATCAAAGGGGAAAGAAGAAAGAAAGAAAAAAAAAAACAACGAAAATTACTGGTTGAGAAAACCATTATCATTATAATTGAAATAAAACTGAACGGTAAGAGCTTGACATTTAAATTTTTACTCTGTTCTCTTAACAACTATATCATTTTTTAAAATCCTTATAGGCTTCTTTTAAGCTGAAGATATGTCATAATACCTAAAGTATCTTAGGAAAACAAATCCGATGAGTAAGTCTTGGGGGCCAAGTCCCTAGGTACATCACAATTCTGATCTCATGACCCTTCAAAGTGTCTTTCTGAGGAGTTAATAGAGAACAGATGTTTCCTAAGGCAACAGCTGTTACAATTAGACAAATGGGGAAAATTGGCAAATGAAGATCTCAGAAACTCTTTAAATAGACCATCCAATTCTTTAAAAATCAGCAAGAAGTTTTGAAAAGGTCAAAAAGGTATATAAGCATATGTGTTTGCACATACGTATTCTCTAAAAACACTTTCAGAAAATACCTTTCACTGAAACAAGAATTCTCCAGTGTTCATTTGAAATAGTCCAGTGATTATAATTATGGAAAGCCAACCTTTCTGTACTGCAAAAATAAAGTTCAGTTTTGTTGAGTTTTCATTTTTATATCCCCTTATTTTTCTTAGAGTCAATTATATTGTCCTGATGGCTTAGTAAGTTCTAAACTTAATGACGCAAAATTCAATGAAAAATCCATTTCTCTCAATCTTAGTCTAGAATCTTATTATTATTACTATTATTATTATTAATATTATTATTATTATTTTCTAGTGAAAAGAGACATGTGAACATGTAAAAGATGACTGCTACCAGAATTGATATAGAAGTTAATCATAGTGGAAAGGAAAGGAAGTCTCATAAAGATGAAATAGTTGGCTTGGGTTGAGAAGAAGAAAAAAATGCCAGAAAGGTGGGGGTGGGGGGAGGTATTCTTGCCACAAAGATCTCCAAACACTATGCAAAATGGTTAAAGCAACTTTATTAAAAAATGGGCACAATGTCAGAACTGCATAGAACAGCACTTGTTGAATAGTGTGCATCACAATCATCTTAACTTCTTGTTAAAAGTGCATCCATCTTGGCCCTGCATGTTCTATACCAGGAAGTTCGAGATGGTACCTTTGACCTTCATCTGACCGAGCACTTATTACTCTGATGAAGATGAGCTAGGCTGCCTCTTAAGACATGCCTGATTAGAGAAGTGCTTCTTGAAGTATGGTCTCCAAACCAGTACTACATAACCACCTTCTAGAAACCTATTATGAATACCAGTCCTGGGGTCAAGCCAGGACTGTAGGGCTCTGAGGGGGTGAGATTGAGCTATTTTTATTTTAACAATCCTGTCTTATTGGAACAGGCAGGTAAAATGCAGAATCACAGAAGAATTAAAGTGAAGAGATGCTTTTGATTGATTGACACATAAGACAAGAAGGGCTTGCATAAGTAAATGAAGGAAAATAAGGAGGACCAAAAGATATTGGTCCTCACTATCAAAGACTGTTCACAGAGGAGCAAAGATTCCTCTTAAACCACAAACTCTTATCACTTCACAGAGAGTGAAGTTTCTGAGGGAGGATAGGGCTAAGGTAGGTTACATGATTTTTATCCTTCTTGTTTTAGCCTCTATTATATAACTACTAACTGGATATTACAAGACAATTTAATTTATTGGACAGGCTATTAAGATAGAAGCAGATCAGTATCTCTTTTTCCCATTATTTGTATAAATTCATAAATGCAAGTTAGCAATGTAATCTTCATAAGAGTTAAATAAGGAAGATCTGTACATCATGTGATAAATAGAAGACGTAATATACCATAAGAATGTTCTGTAAATATCATGAAACCATTTTAGCATCACTAATAAGAAAAGACTACCACAGAAAGGAAGCTCTATGTTTATTCATCTTTCTTCCCTCTTTTTAAAATTTATCTAAAATGTAATTCTAGGAAGCTTCTGAGAATATATAACTTGAAAAGAAAAAAAATTAAACACTAAAAATACATCTTCCATTTGATCCAGTTATCTCATTTATGTGTATATATCTAAAGGAAACAATATAAGCACATCAGAGAGATAACTCTTTGCTCATGTTCAGTGGTAGCTAAGATGAGGAATCCACAGAGATGTATATTGACAGATGAGTAACCAATGAAAATGTGGCGTATATCAACAATAGAATTTCATTCAGTCATAAAAGAATGACATTTTATAATTTGCAGCAAAATGAGGTAAACTGGAGGGCATTATGTTAAGTCAGACAAAGAAAATTACTATGTATTCTCCCTCCTTCGTGGATGATGAATGATGAAAGAAGTTGATCTGAATGCAGAGTAGTGATTACTGGAGAATGAAAAAGGTGGAGGAAGGAGAAGAGGAGTTTGGAAAACAGATACCAAAACACAGATAGATAGTAGTAAGTTCAAACATACATCACAGGTGGGGACTATAGCTCGTATTATCCTATTATGTATTTTATAAATATATAATATGTATTGAGTTATCATATTTTGCCCCATAATAATAATTTCTCAAAATAAACCATATAAAGCCAGGGGTGGTGGCACATACCTCTATTCTCAGCTGCTTGGGAGGCTGAGACAGAATTGCAAGTTCTAGGTCAGACTGGCAACACGGTGAGACTCTGTCTCAAAAAAAAAAAAAGAAAAGAAAAAAGAAAAGAAAGAATATATTTGCAATTGGATGTTTTTTCACATTCATAATTATGAGTGCCCATTTTAAAAAAATGCTTCTTACTAACTTAAACATCCAATCCATATTTCAACTATTCAGGAAAATGAATACGATGATGATAGACATTACCTTTATAAAGGTTGGAATTTTAAAGCATAGTTGGTGGCTATCTCAACACATATTATTTTCTATCTTCTACATGATACTTTGATATGTGCTTTTCTAGACTCTGTCTTCATTTGCTTCTATAAAATGTATTATAAATCTACTAGGTAATATTTGAGACAAACAGAGTACTGCAGGAGCCATGGCAGCCTTCCATTGTCTATGAGGCAACAGTTGTAAATAAGAAAACTGTAGCTAGACTAAGTTGTAGGTAGAAAATAAAACAAAATGTAGAAAGAATCCAAGTTCTTATGACTTCATGGAGTCACTTCTCCAGTTTTGTGTAGTAACCAAATCTTTTTTGTTTGAATTAATTTGATGAAATATTTAAAAATTCTTGTTTTTAAAGAATGTATATTTAAATTATCTTCTACTATGTAAGTGGATTTGTTAGGTTAATGTATATTATTTGTGTACTTATTGGATATGATTCCAATTTTCTTTCTTTATAAGATCCACAGATTTTAAAAGAAACATGATAATTTTTCCTCTGTAGAGTTTTCTGATTATATGATTTTTTTATTTAGCTCCACCAAACTTGTTTCTTTTATATCTACCCTTCTAATATTGTTTCTCTTTTCCAATTACCTTTTCTCAAAATACTTATATTTTCTAACAAATATTCTTACATTGTTTACCTTGTTAAAAAAATGCTTGCCTGTCTCTTCATCTCAGATGAAAACTCCTTGTCCCCTGATAACTTATTTTATATTCCACACCATTATAGTTTCATCATTATTTTAAACGCCAAGAGACAAAGTAGCATTCTTTTAGTACCCCCTTGTTCCATTGTCTTATGTTACATTCTGGTTATTTTCACAAGCCTGTCCTTTACTCTGGGTTACCCTCTCCACACTTATCATTGCCAAGTTCAATTTGGTTTTTTCACCATCACAGGAAAATAACACACTCATGGAAATGACCTGCCTGATGCTCCAGGCTTTTAGGATCTGTGTTTCTTGATTTGGGGTCTTTCATCTCCACTCTAGTGAAGCATTACTTTGGTTACCCCTCAGACTTTTTTCACCTAATGAAGGAGATTAAATTTCCTAAAAATCAAAATCTGTGACAGAAATCACTGTGCAGGCATTTGTTAGAAACCACTCTTTGGATCAACTCCTATGCAAGAGAAAGAAAGCAAAATGTTTAAGTGAAAAACTGGGCTGAACTGAGGTCTTCCTGAGTTCTTCAGTCAATCCACAGACAGAGGGAGTTGGATGGCCCTCCAAGGTGAATTTATCCAAGGAAGAGTGCACACAGTTTAACACTCCTGTCCATCAGGCACTGAATGTGGGTCTTTTTAGGAAGGGGCCTGGCCTTGGCCATGTCTATTCTCTTGGTCCAGGAGTTCATACAAGAAGATAGATAACTAAGATGCTCTGTCAGTAGTATTACTCCCAGCAGCTGAGACCATAGCTCCTCTGTCCTAGAAGGACATTGGGGACAGGCACAACAGCATCGGTGACATCCCTGTGACACTATTCATGTACCCACACTATAAACTCAGAACTATTAAGCTCCAGGACTAAAAAGACAAATACCTGCTGCACTGGGGTAAACATGAAACTTAATATCATGAACACATATTAGTATTTTTTGAAGAACCAACTTAGCAAAGAAAGGTTAAATGTGAGTTTTCTTACCACAATACTTACAGAACATTCTTGGCTTCTTTTGTTCTAAACTTAATAAGTATTTTTTAAATCTTTTATCCAGAAGTTCCCTTTTTTTCAGGAGATTATTACATAAAATTTAAAGAACAGAATAATTTATAAATGAAAATAAAATATAAAAATTACTCCTATTTTCTTAAAAGTTTTATAATGTACCAGGAATTATTTTAACTTCCTTATGTAAAATTAATTCACAGAATTCTATTACAATTATTCCCATATTACAAATGAGGAAATTGAAATTGCAATTATATGCCACATGACTACAAATTTATCCTTAATACTCTGGAAACAATGGTATACCTTTAAACACTAAGTTATGTTGCTTTTCAAATTCCTTCCCAGTAACTCAAAACATGGCAAAACAATTCATCTAAATGTTCTGATTGGTGACTATTTCTAGAACTGAAAATGAAATTACATAATTTTCTCTGTATATTTCTATCTTATGCATGATGTTTCAAGGAGGAACTGAATGAAGTAATGAAGTTTTTTCACACAGTTTACTATATTTCATATTCTAGCATTGTGATAAATTATTTTGAGTTCATATAAGAAACATTAAAATCAATGTCCACCATATTCTCTCTTGCAAGGCTGTAACAGTTTGAATAGGAAAAGAACAAAAAGCTTTTCCTTCTAGTGTTTCTCCTCCCCCCCGCCCCGCTGCTCTTCTTGGATCACATCCTGCTGTGGGGGAAAGTATAGGTAATGTAAAATAACAATGAAAATAAAATCTTTCAGCTTTTATAAACCAAATTTACTTCTTGCACACTTAGTCTCTAATGCTATGCAATTATCCAAGTCATAGTAAATATTTGGGCTTGTTAATTTTCTTTTAGTTTGTAGATTTAAGTAGAAAAGTAAAAATCATAAAACAGAATATGTAAAATATGCATAAATACAAAACAACAACAACAAAAACCCACCACAATATGTTCAAGGAAAACAAAATAAACTAAAGAGTCAATTTGTTATTATCTAGATACAATTATCCACTGCTATGGTGAGTGAGGTTTTTAGCTACTTTTTTTCTGGGCCCAACATTTTATAGCTTATAGATGCTGCTTACTTAATTATATCCTATATTTTAATTACTGTAAAGTCCAAGTATTTAACATAAAATCATCTATACCCTCATAAATGAAAAGATCTAGTTATAAACCAGAATCTTTTATCTCAAAAGGACTGTTTCATAGGGTTTACTTGTTGAATCTTATAAAGTTTTTGGGATTCATTGTCTTTCAATTTTAATGAAATGAGAAGATGAACAAAGAAGAAAAACTTAAATTATTCCTACTATCATGGTACCAGTCTATCTGTGGGGCTTTAACCAGTATGTGAAATTGGGGGATTTATACAATAGATATTCATTTCTTCATAGCTCAAGAAGTCTAGAGGTTCAAGATCAAATTAGCAGCAGATTTGGTGTATTGTAAGTACTCTGGTCCCTGCTTCCATAACAGCAGATTGTCTGGGTCCTCACATGACAGAATGAAGAAAAGCACAAGGTCTTGATTCTGCCCTCACATGGAGGAAGAACAAAAGAGAATGAACCCACTCCCTCAAATTCATTTATAAGGGCCATTATCCCATCCAGAAGAAGGCTCATGACTTAGCATCCTCATGAAGGACTAGCCTCCTAATACTGTTGTGTTGGTGATTCCATTATTGGGGTACTAGAACTCTGAGACCCCCAGAAAATCAGGTCCAGCCACTCTTCCCTCACCAAGAAAAGAAAAAAAAAAACAATGGTGAAAAGCAGGAAGGAACTTCTACTAATACAGTGATTAGGAGAAGGCAAAGTAACATCAATATTTCTGATTTGTGTTTTTAGGATACATGAGTTCTAGATTTACATGGGGAAAATAATTGAAGCAGGGAGTGAGAGAGACATGTGATTTAGCAGTTCTGATCAAATTGTGGTCTAGCTGATCATTACTGCAATTCTGGTTCTGAGAGGTATCTCTGGGTAAGTCTTCATCAATTTAGGTGAAGGTTCCATCTGCTATACACAGTGTTAATGTGTCAGACCTGGATGTGGAAGGGGATGATTTGGTTCCTTTGAGAAGATTGCTTCTGCCTGGGGGCAAGTCTCATCATGGGGTGATCTGTCTGTAAGGCCAGCTGATCCTGGAAGTTCTAGAGCTATGATTGGAGAATACAGGGCAATACTTCAGGGTCTGGATAGGGCACTGGGAAAGCTGTCAGTTTAATGTTCTTGCAAACCTTAAAAATGCCTCAGTTAATTCTTATCTTTGTGTCCTTAGTCTTGAAAAGGAATGAGACTGTAGTAGAGCTAGGCTGTCCATGAAGTCAAAGTGACCCTAGAGGCCCTCAGTGACCAGTTCTTTGCAATCATGCCGGAAGAATTTCAAACTAATTGCTCAGAGTAAGAATCATGACATTTTTAGAAAAAGTAAGGAAAAGGAAAGAGGAAACACTCCCAAGGAAGAAAGGGAGAGAGTGGTCATCTCACAGAAGAGAAAGCCAGCATGGCACTCCTGTCCTCCTGTTTCAGGGAAGCTTCCAGAGGGTCCTGCCCAGGACAACCTCTTGACTTTTGACTGACAACAGGATTGCATCAGACTTGCAGATACCCACTGAGCATAGTCTTACTCCGTGGAAGAGAGATTTATTATTATAATGACATGTTAAAGATAATGCAACTCCGAGTCACCTTGGCCTGTGCTGACTGGTTCTAATTGAAACCTGTTCTTTCAGAGTTTATGGTTGGTTATCTTTGGTTCTGATAATCTCTGAGTACTAGAGTCTGGTCTGTATAAAGTTTACAGAAGTCTACTCGGCCTCATGCCCTTTCAGGGTAACTTATGTTTTTTTTTATTGGCAGGGAGGTATCATTTGGGTCTACATTTCCCCTGCACTTACAGGTTGTTTGCTGAGGAATGTAGCATATCCTATAGACAACAGCCAAGCAGAGCCAGAGTGGCCCCAGGTAAATTGCCTTCAAAGGAAAGAATGTAGGAGTCAGCACAATAGGCCCAGTCCAAAGAACAATCCCCCAAACTCATGTTCCTTCTGCTCATGTATGTCTTGCCATGTATTAGATAAGTTTAGGGATCGTAAACCATGTATTACCAGTTTTTAGATTAATAATCCTTAAATGATTAGCTGTCTAAAGTGAAGAGCTGAGCAGGAATCTGAAGACAGAAAAAAAAAAAATGAAGGCAGAGATGTCAAGCTTTATTCTGATTTTACCCACTGGGCATCTGCAGGCCCAAGGGAAAAGTCTGTGTTTTCAGTAAAAGCAAATTTAATTCTCTGTTACAATTACATATCTACAAGAATGCAGAACTATGGTCAAAACCACATGATTGAAAAACCTGATACCGTTGCACATTATGTACTGTGGAAACGCCCAGGCCAGCTCTCTCCCACAGAATTTAAGAGCAATGAGCTAGGAGGTTTGGTGGAAGAAATCTCTTAAGCAAAATGTTTGGGTATTGCATAATTGTAAGCAAAAATAACCAAAATAGTTTGGACACCATAATGAAAGCACAAATAACCAGGACAGGAGCAGATTACATGGATGAGCAACGCCTTTTATTCAGCAGTAGTGTCAGGCATCAGAGGATCTCATTTTCTGGGTAGAAAATGGCCACTGGATACAGAAGAGATCTGTGTTTTTACAGGTCACACTGAGTGGTGACTTAATCACTTTAACAGAGTGTGTCAGTTTGGGCATTCAGGGAAAAGGTTGTAAAAATTTGAAACTTGTTTTTACTGGGAAAGGATGGAGGGTCTCAGTGCTTATCTTTTTCCTCCAGGGTTCATTGTATTTTAAAGGATCAATGTTTATCAAGGGAATGCCATTTTAGGATTGATGTGTGTTTCCTTCCCAGGGATTGTCTTGTCACTGGGAAAGGATTTATTGGGGAAGGATCAATGTTTGGCCTTCTTCCTCCCTCTCTCTTCCAGGCTAACACCGTCTTGGGGGTTGTCATTTTCCATATACTTCAATAATTCTATTAGCTGCTTACTGCAAATGTGAGAAGCAGAAACAAATTAAAGATGGAATGCAAAATCAAAAGGGAAGAAGTTAAAGATTTGAACAGTTCTCAGCCCAGCCTGTATATAAAAGTAAACTTGACAGAAAACTCCAAGGGTGTGGTCCAGCAACCTTTTGATAAGGACAGCTGTAAGGAGAGAAAGAAGTCAGTGACTTTTCATCATGACAATGGAAGAATTATCTTGGAAGCATTCCAGAGATATTTGGTACTTCCTCTTCCACCACAAGCCCAGAGTGCCAAGAGGCCTAGGGAACAGAACTATTCAAAGAGGACGCCCCTCCATCCTCAGGACATAAGTATTCACTGCCAGTGAGGTCTCAAGTCTCTTGCATTCCATGGTAGCACTCCTTGGTCACCCTAGGTGTAGTTCAAGGGTTTCCAGTAGGCACAAACAGTAAACTCTGGCAGTGTCCCCATGGTGCCAACTCTGACAGCCAGCATGCTGAGTGCAAGAGTTATAGAAGCATGCATACCTCTACCAAGAATTCAAAGAATGCCTCAGAGATCCCAACAAAAATTGTTACAAAAATGTGTCCACTACTGAAAACACACACTAGTATATGTACCTTCATGGACATGGAAAAAGGAATACCAAAGACAGAACATACTAGGACAGTGTCCAGTGGAAACATGGGGATAGAGCTGCTCTCAAATCCCAAGAAATGGAGTCATTAGGAAAAAAACCTAAACTTAGGGAACCACAGGCACTGGATTGTAATCTGTAAGAGCACGTTGTGGGGAGTTTTGGGCAAAGCCATAGGGAAGTGGGGTCTTCTTGAGCCTTGAGGATCCAACCTATGCTCCAGAGTGTCTAGAAGGTGGTATATGGAGACAAAGATTATTTGCAAATCTCAAGATTTAATGTTATTTAATGTTTAAAGATTTATCTTACTAGTTTTTGGATCTCCTTTAGATCTCTTAAATCATTCTTTTTGATTATTTCTCCCTTTTGGAATGGGAATGTCTATCCCATGTCTATCCCACAGTTGTACTTTGGAAGCATATAACTCATTTGGTTTCACAAGTTCACATCTGGAAAGAATTTTACCTCAAAATGAATTGTATCTTGAGTCTTATCTATACCTAATTTAGATGAGACTCTGATTTTAAGACTTTTGAGTTGATAATAGAATGGGGACTGTTGGCTTGTAATAAATGTATTTTACATGAGAAGCACATGAATTTTATGGCTTGGGTTGGAATGCTAAGATCTGAATGTCTTCCCAAACTAATGATTGTGAGAGCATTCTTGCGTGCATGGCTACTTTCTGTTTACCAGAACCAGCTGTACCCTGATTTCTGAAAGAAGCCACAGGTGCTGACCATTCCTTGAACTCCCGTGTTCTTGTGGTCTGAGCTTGTTTTGCAGCCTGAGCAATTTCCACACCTGGGTCTGCAGTTCCACGCCTCCCACGCCCCTGGGGGGGGTAGAAAAGATATATAAGCCGTTTCTTTCACCCGCGGCTCCCTTGCTGACTCAGTTTCACTTTGGTCTGGCATAGGCACTGGCATCTGGAGATCCCACGGATGATTGGAAGGAAGAAGGGTGGGGGGGAAGAAGGGTGGGGAAGAAGGGGGGGGAAGAAGACGGACACCCTGGGAAGTAGGGGGTGAATTGTTAATAGTGCAGAAGATGGACACTACCCTCAGTAGGGAATTGTTGGAAACCATAAGTAGGGGGTGAATTGTTAATAGTGCAGGTGAAGATGGGCACTACCCATAGTAGGGAATTGTTAGAAAATCAGATCGAAACTCTGAAGAGAAAGGGTATGGGGCTAAAGAGTACTATAAGGGCTTTCTTAAAGATTATAGAGTAGTCTAGTCCCTGGTTACCTCATTCGGGAGGTCTCAAAGTTCCAGATTGGGAACAGGTGCGCGCGGACTTACAGAAAAGGCTACACACAGAGGGGCCACAGTCTTTTCCCATTACCACCTTCTCTGTATGGAGGCTAATTAAGGACTCCCTTCTAAGTAAAAAGGTTTTGATTTAGGAACAAGTCAGTGAGTTATCTAAGAACTTTGAATCCACCCAAGAAGTGGTTTCTACCCAGTTAAAGAAGTTGAAACTGATAGCGAGGAAGGGAAAGGAGAGGATGAGGAGGAAGATGAGGAATTGCAGTTGGAAAAGGATATCCAGACATTGCAAGAGAGATTACAGGAGTGGGAATTAAAAGAACAATGTAGGCAGGAACCAAAGTACTATTCAGTGGGAAGACCACCTCTCTTTAATCCAGGACGTGAGTCTAGGAGGCCTCCCGGTCCTATGGTGCCTCCAGAGCCTCAATCGGGAGGCATGGTGTTCCCAGTAATAGAAGTATTAAATACAGGGGCTGATGTTTGTCATATTTCAAAATCAGTGGCCACCAAAGTGGCCTACTCAAAGGGTTGCAACTACTTTGCAAGGTTTAGGTTATGATTCCAATCCATTACAAAGCTCCAGGTTTATCCCTTGGAAAGATGCTGAAAGGCATAACAGACTCTTTCAGCCTTATGTCCTTTCTGATCTACCTGTTAACTTATGGGGTAGACATTTTGTCTACCATGGGGGCTGTGCTAACCATGCAGCCGGTCCAACAAAATATTACAGAACAAGGATATGTTCCAGACAAGACAGTGCTGAGGATGATGGAAAGAGATATGAGCCGGGATGGGGTATAGGAAAAAAGATCACAGGGTAGAATGACTCTCCTCACTGCTGAGGATGATATAATAAGACTTGGTAAGGATAGAACAGGACTGGGGAATTTTTAATAAGGGCTACTGCAGCAACAGCCTCAAAAATAGACCCTATACCCATTCAATGGAAAACAGATGAACCTGTGTGGGTAGAGCAGTGGCCCTTAACTAAGGAAAAACTTAAGGCTGCTCAGTCTCTGGTGAAAGAACAACTAAAAGCAGGACATTTAGTTCCATCAACATTCCCCTGGAACACACCTATTTTTGTCATTAAAAAGAAGTCTGGAAAATAGAGACTCTTACAAGATCTGAGGGCTGTCAGTTTAAGTCACATACTGTTTTTCCAAAAATAGTGAAGACCATTCCTATCCCCAGAGCACATTCAGTCTTTACTGATGGGTCATCTAATGGTACTGTATCAGTGTACTCTTCAGGCAAAAGTATCACCCAACGATTTCATCCAGAGTCTGCCCAGAAAATCGAACTTCAAGCATTGACCCTGGCACTTCAGATGTTTACCTGTGAGCCTATTAACATTTATACTGACAGTGTGTACATTTCCAAAATCATTCCTTCCCTGGAGACAGGGCTACTGCGGCTAACCTACACACTGTAGACCCGATGATGGGTAAGCCAAGTTCTTTGGTCCCTGCAACCTAGGACAGACTCTAGGAAAAGAAAGGGAATTGTGAGAGCATTCTTGCATGCATGGCTACTTTGTTTACCAGAACCAGCTGTACCCTGATTTCTTGAAAGAAGCCACAGGTGCTGACCATTCCTTGAACTCCCGTGTTCTTGTGGCCTGAGCTTGTTTTGCAGCCTGAGCAATTTCCACACCTGGGTCTGCAGTTCCACGCCTCCCACACCCCTCGGGGGGATAGAAAAGATATATAAGCCCAGAGTGGTAATGTGCTACGAGCTTCTTTTTCTTCAGAATCGCTGTTTGTGTTTCTTTCATCCGTGGCTCCCTCGCCGACACGGTTTCACTTTGGTCCGGCGCAGGCGCTGGCAAATGAACTTTTATCCCCATGTAGTGATAGTAAAATATAGGTATGTACCAGGAACATGCTGGTACAGCCAGTTATAATGAACACCTCAGAAATAGTGAGGCAAGCATAGAAAGCAATTTTTATTTAAAGACAGTAACATAGACTTCTCTACAGGGAAGGGGACCCGGAGCTGGTATCCGAGAAGGAGGTAATATCCCTTTAACACATCTTAGATTTTTTTTTCTTCTGCCCGCTTTCCTCATTTTGCTCCTTTCCTTTTCCTATCCTGCAAATGTGATCAGTGGCTCGGGAATGGGGTGGGGGGAGGGGGATTGCCAAAAGAAGACAGGCAAGCGGAAGGGCCAAAGGGTGGAGTGATCCCAGACAGAAAAGGAGCAGCAGCCTAGGTGCTTCATGAACAGTCTTTTGTGAAGAACTGTATAGGCAAGTAACAGGTAACCTTGAGAAAGTTAAAGTACTCTGAAGGCATTAGCATTTTAATCCCCCAGAAGCAGTCTCCATCTTCCCAGGCCCAAATTAGCTTTTATCTCCCTTATCTGACCAGATTACATGTCTACACTAATCACCTGTCCTTAATTCTTGCCTCAATTCCAGATCCAAACTATTACAATGCCTTTGGGGAAGTAATTGTCATGGAGATGGAGTCCTCATGAACTGATCAGTGCCTTATAAAACCTCTGGTAGAAACTAGTGTATGTCCTTTTTCCTCATCTCTCTCGTGTGAGAATATAGCATGGGCCTCCCTTTTGCTCTTCTTTACCTCCCATCCTATGAAGATACCCACATGGTACCATCTGCGTGGAAGAAACAAACTTTCACTAGACACCGAACCGGTCAGCACCTTTGAGTCTCCTGAATCTTCTAAACTGCAAGAAATACAATTCTGTTCCTTATAAATTACCCTGATTCAGTGTGTGTTATCATAAAACAAGTAGACTAAGACAATCACTGAAAGGTTTGCTCCAAACTGGACACAACACACTCCATATAACCAAGGGATCTTTATTTATGGGGGCGGGGGGTATTGGGTTTGTGCAAGTGAATGCTGGGGATGGGGGAGGTGTGGAGCATGGGATTTTATAAGGTCTGAGGTAAAATGCATTGTGGATTGGTTATTTCAAGCTGGTGTGTCAGGTAAGGATTGGTGGTCTGGCTGTGATGCCACTGAAATCACTTCTAGTTGAAAGTTAACTCGAGTGGTTAGGGTTTGTTAACTTGGGTGGGAAACTCAGGCGGGAAACTGCCTAGGCAGGGACTGATAGGCTTTAGAGAAGGGAGGTCCGAAACTGGGTATGGGGAGGGCTGTTTCTACCTTTACAGTGACCATCTCATAATTGCTACTAACATTTTATATAGTTCTCTATTCTTTCATATTATATACTATCTATAAATATTAGACAGGCTACTTCATTTGTGGGTCCAGTGAATAATGAAAAGGCAAGGTCACTTAAATGACTAAAAATTTGAGATGGCAACAATAGATTTTTAAACCATGAGAAAGGGTCCTTATAAGTAACTGTACAGGCTATTTAATGAATGACTGCATGAATGTTGAATTACTGGAGTTATTAAAGAAGCCCAAAATCTCAAATGTATTGAGTCAAACTCAAGATGACATACGATTGGAAATACTGAAACTACTTTCACTTCCTGCATATCCAGAGTATAACAGCAAATGACGTTTTATGGAATTAAGAATCCACATGTACACTATGCTTAAGAGAAAAACTTTTAGCTAAACTAGAAATCTATACAGAGAACAGATTAGAGGTATGAATAAAATGACACTTAAATGGAATAGCCAAATAATAGATTAGAGAAAATTACAAGATATATTTGAAAATATTTCTTTCTTTACTAAAATTGATTATTTAAAGGATTGCACCATAGGAGTATCTCAGCAAATTGGCCACTGAATGTTTGCTTACATATTACTAAAACATGTCCTTTGCTGTTTATCATTTTATACTAGCAATTGCATCATTAATGCAGGAATACTGATAAATTTGGGTCTTTTTGCAAATTGGTAAAAAATAGACTGATGGAAGATTACGGTTAATGGAGCTTTGGTTTTGCCCTTGAGAGACTTGGAATTTATGTCTCCTAAGATTGCTGTCACCTACCTTGCAAGTAATCAGCAAACCTTGAACCATAAATACAGAAATATATTTGCAAGCAGTAGAAACAAAATTATAGGCACACTTATTTCTTGCATATTTCTGACAATATTATAAATCGCTACTAATGAGTACTTTATGAATATTTGGTGGCTAATGGATATATAGTCAACTTCTGATTATTTGCAATAATAGAATAAACATGTGAAAAGATATGAGTAGATAACAATTTTTGTGAGCTTTGCATCAAGATTTACTTGGTTCAACTTATTAATTAACATGGTCTATTTATATAAACATTAATATCATTGGTGTAATACTGATGCATATTGATGTAACTAACTCAATATATTAACAGTTAATATTATTACATAATTTAGGTAGAATATTTATTAGATAATTGCATAATGCTGTAGTCCTTTGGCATACATACTACTGTATGATAAACTCAATCTTTGTATTTATCACACTTGTTTAAATTTGTACTCTTAAACCACCAGGGTTATTACTTGTCTTTTCCCTTGAGATTACTGGTACATTGATTTGAGGCTGGCTAAATCTCAATATTTATTGAATACATGAAGGAAAGAAGGAAGGAATAAATCAATGAATAGATATAATTTTAAGAAGTATATATTGAAGGAGATATGCAAATGAAAGCTAGAGAACACGTAATGATATATAGTCATATACTGCAACATATGTTTATATAAAATGTGCTGTTCTGTCACAAAAGCACATTATTGCAATGACTCAGAATTGTGAAAGTAAATTTTTTGGAAGAGACTTGATGTAAATGAGTTGGACTGAGCTTAAACTATGAGTAGGATGTTTGTGAACAAAGGCTAGAATGAGAAAGTATTTTAAAGAGGAAATTGACTAAAGAACTGGAAGACAGGTGAAGCGTATGCAAAAGGTAATAAGTAGTCTGAAGCAAAAGTTCACATTTCATTTTAATTTTAATTTTTAATTATCACAAAAGTAAACTAAACATAATAAGGGAGTATATTCTTTCCTACATGTAGTTCATTCCTTTCCCTTTGTTGGAATCTAAATATATTTGATACATCTTTAGGTAGATGTATATTTGAAATGTTGTGAAGTTCTTTTGTTTTAAAATGAGTTTATTTTCAATGAGTATTTTTCTATATCGTTTCACTCAGCACCTTTTGCCAGATGCATTCATGTTGTAGCAAAGATCTCTGGTTCCTTGCTTCCAAAGATGACTGCATGTCATTTATATACTCCTAACTCCAATGAGTCACACTGAGATCCAAGAATGACCATCTTTGCCTTTTCTAGTGTTTCCTCCTTGCTCAATGATTGTGCCCTCACTACTTGATTGTAATAAGGATTTGTATACCACAAACTCATGTGTTAAACTTAATCCCTACCTTGATGGTGTTTAGAGGTGGGACATTTAGGAGGAGATGGAATCGTGCAGGATGATCTCCCAAAAATGGGATAAGGTACCTTGTGAAAGAGGTTGAAGGGAGTATTCTCTACCCGCATTTGCCTTTCTGCTCTTTCATATGAGGTCACGGCATTGTTCCTCTGCTCTGAAGAACAGTCACCAACCTGGAAGTAGAAAGCAAGTCCTTACCAGATACTGTCAGCACCTTTATCTTAGACTTATTAGCTTCCAGAATTGTGGCAAATCTATATGGATCACAAATTACCTAAACCGTGGCAATTTTTCTACAGTAGCAGGAATGGACAAAGAATTGAGCTGAAAGGACTTGCTCACTAAGAACATTCAAAAGGAATCCCCACCCTGACTCTACTTACTTCTAGAACATATTTTACTTACCCAGAACCCAGAAGTTTTCCACACAAATGTTCTTAGTACATTTGTCTTCTAGGAATACACTGGCTTCATTTTCCAAAATTGAACTATGCCTCTTGTGTACTCTTAGACTAGATGGGTGGCCAATGGCCAGCTCTGTCCAGCAACTGAGAATGGATGTGTGAATGGGTAGACTGGAGTGTCTATACACCTGCAGGTTAAATCCTCTCTCAGTGCTAGACAGCAGAATTGGAGTGTTGGAGAGAGGAGATGAGGATGGCAGATAACAGGATGAATGATCTGAATGGGTGAAGGTACTGACCTCATTGGAGAGAATGCTGTATGTTATTCTATAGACATGTATGTGTGTCTGTATGTATACATGTCATATATAAATCCCATAATTAAAATTTAATAGGCTCACATAATCACCAAAAAATTCAACTGAGTATTTATCTAGAAAAAACACTCAACCAAATTAAGTTGACCTGTATGAAAATACTCATCTTGTCATTATTTATGGTATCAATGAGTTGGAGAATATTTGCTTTCTGTACTAGAGTTTAATTAGGTAAGGAGTCTTATTAGGTCATATAAACTATAACTTTTATTTGCTTTGCAAGCTTTCTTTCAATTCTTGTCTTTAAAATAACACTTATAATAATGTAATTATCTTGTCATTTTTCTTGTGTTCACTTTAACATAGGATATTTTTTAAATAGAATTTATTTTTTAGGGAAGTTTTAGGTTGACGTTTACAGAGAAAGTGGAGAGAACAGTTCTCATATATTCCTCTGCCTTCAGTTTCCCCTTTTATTAACATATTGCATTAGTTTGGTATGTTTGTTACAATTGACCTTATATAATATATTACCAAAGACGTTAAACTAGGTTTTACTCTTTGAAGTATATGCTTGTTAGGGTTTTGCCAAGTGCATATTACAATTTTATATGCCTTTGAGTTTCTTCATGATTTTGTGGCTTATTTTTGAATATTTGATAATGTACGTTCAATACAGTGTATTTTTCAGAGTTCTCCAGAGAAATAGAACCAATGAATGCATAGTTGTATAGAAAGAGATTTATTATAATGAATTAACCCATGCATGATAGATATCAACAAGTTCAAACTGCAGCATGAGCCAGCAGGCTAAACATTCAGAAAGCTGAGATAAAATCTGAAGGTTTTCTTTTGCTGGTAGAGACCAGTGTTTTCAATGCAGGCCTCCAACTGGATGAGTGAACCTCTGTCACAATACAAAGAGTAACCTACTTTTTCAGAAGTTGCCAATTTAAACACTAATGGCATCTAAAAACACCCTCCAAGTTGACACAAAATTAAATATCACAGATTTTTATTTATGCACTTACTGATGGACACTTTTGTTACTTTCATGTGTTAGAATGATTAGTAGTCCTGCTATAAGCATTTGCATGTAGGTTATGGTTGGACATAAATTTTTAACTCATCTGGGCAAACACCTACAAGTATTTCCAAATTATGTGGTAAGATATTTACCTTTGTAAGAAACTGCCAAACTGCTTTCAACATGGCTGTATCATGCAGCACCAACAATGAACAAGAATTCTCAGTGCCCCACATTCTTTCTGGTAGCATTTGCTATTTCTAGTGTTTTAGATTTTAGACCTAATAGGATGTAGTGGCATCTCATTTGTATATGTTCTTTGAGTTTGATACATTAGATCTTTTGCCCAATTTTAAATTGTGATATTTGTTATTTCATTTCAAAAATCCTCTGTATATTTAAGGAGCACATCCTTAATAGGTGTATTACAAGTATTTTCTTCCAAAATGTCTTTTCATTCTCTTAACATTCTTTTACTGAGCAGTTTGTAACTTAAATGACGTCTAATTTATCAATTTTTATTTTGAATGTATCATGCTTTGTGTTGACATCAGATTTGAATTCACCAATATTTTCACTTATGTTAGCTTCTAAATGGCTTATAGCTTTGTGCTCTACATTTAGGTCTATGACTTTAATGTTGTGGAATTCTTAATGTCAAAATAAAATGTCATTTAGATATCTGATTTCAGTGAGTTATATTAGGAACATTGTGAGTGATGCATACTTTCTACGTTTCATTTCTAGAAAATTTTTATTCTTTGGTTATACAATTCTCTCTACATATGTACACATATATTCACATACACTGATATTACAATATTATGTTTTTATAATTGCATAAAGTCATCTCAATATCCACATGGAATCACATCCTGCCGACATTAAATTTTGAGAGTCAAATTCCTTATGATAGCATATAGCATTTACTTTAAATTGTGAACACCCTTCTGTATAATTTAAACTATCTTTAGAATACTTTATAATACCTAAAACAATGCAAATGCTATGTAAATTTTTGTTATACTACTTTATTTACAAAATAATACAAAGGAAAAACCTGTACACCTTCAGTAGAGACACCACTTTTTATTTTCAAATATTTTATATCTACAGTTGACAGTATCCATGAATGCAGAACCCAATGCTACCGAGAGCCAACTGTATTATGTGTATCGATGACTATATTGGTAGTATTATAGCTTCACATTAACTTATGTTTACTAATAAAATAATGAGACTTTTAAAATGTATAGCTTTTTCTTTCTCTAATTGGATCAAAAATCTTCTGGGAATGATGCACATTCAAAAAAGACAATGTCACAAGTTGCAGGTGATAGGTTTTACAGGAGAGTGCAGGTAGGTAAGAGGGATGGAGTGTCTGCACACAGAGCCAGCCCTTCTAGTGATGCCACAATCTTGCAAATTGAATAAAAATCAGACAAGTCTAAACTAAATGTCTGTCTTGCTCCTTATATGGACAAGACTTGGGTAAGAATATACATTGAGTCTTATGTTTTCCAAATATTCAAAGGTTATAAATCAAAGTAATACACAGATTAATGTTTTCTATCTACTTGGACAAAATACTTCATAAAACATGGGAGGCCATGCTTAAATGTTTGATTAAAGAGGATTTTGTTAAGTGATGGTCTAGAGTATTTTTAATACCATAGTCTTTCCCTATATAGCTTTACATATCTATAGATTTATCTAATCATTGGCAGATAGTAGATTCTTATACTCTTATTTATTACATAAGACTATTGTAATCTTTTCCTATGAATGGCTAAAGGTTTTCACAGTTGCTATTTTGGAATATGGGCCATTGTTATTTGTACCCACATAGAAAATCTCCAAATGCATCCATGTGTCCTAGTGAGCCTTCTACTTCACAAGCATTGCTCTCAGATCTGTAATGAATAGACATTCAATGTCAGCGTAGGATGAGGATGATTCTGGCTGTGACAATTTAGCTTAATTACATATTGCGATCTATGAGACAGCTAGAAGTTTTGAAGGCTGAAGCGGTCTTATCCAAATCTGAAAACTACTCTCTGCCGTTCATGGTTATGTTAACAATGAAAACTCATGGGAATCTCTCCCTTTTAACAGTTTTATTCTTGGTCACATAATCACCACAATCAGACCACCTAGAGATAATGACAGTGCTTGGCCTTTGCATTAACCTTTCAGTTAAAAACCCACAGGTCATATTGATTAATTAATCCTTTTCTGTCTTGTTTGACAGCATTATCCATACCCAAAAGTGGCCCTAGAAATAAAAGCAGAATTATAAGGTATCTGAATATAAAACATACTGGAAACTCCTTTTCATTCTGTTCAGGATTTACCATCACAACTGTCTCATTAACATGGCACAAAGTGTATAGTTATGTGAAAGAGAACATGTTGCAACTAGATATCTATTAGATAGAAAAGCATCCAGGAGATTTCGTTCTGATAGTTGTGATGCTTCTGGCCAGGATAAATCCTAGAGCCCTTGAAATCATGTCCATCTGTTTAATTTCCCTGCGGTTTCCTGAGAAGCATCATCCACACAGTGTGCTCCAGGCAAGTGTGTACTTCAGGAAATTGTGGGCTGCTAAGGATTTCAACTGCACATCCCTGTGTAATTTTCTCAACTGATGGATAGGACTGACTCAGTTGAGAACTGTTAAGACTTTTTTTCCTTCAGAATTAAATCCTTGACTAGAATGAAGATAAATTGTCTTTGTCTCTGAAACATACATCCACATCCTCTGCCTCTAAATGTTTATTTCTTTGCAGTTTGTTTGGTTGCTCTTATTTTCTTTTGTTCCATTTGTTTGCTCTAAAGATATTCTGAAATATAGAGAATGTTACCACTTAAGCATAAGAGGTTTTCAATTCATCTTTTTCTAACCACTACCTGGAGGTAGAGGGGAAAAAAAGGAGTTAACTAAAGTAAGTGAATAAATGGAAAGTTTCAAAACATCCAATTTGGGAAATAATTTTTCAGGTCTCTTTTTGGTATGGTTATTTTAATTGTCCTCTGATGTGAATTGTTGCATTAAAATACTTGCAGTAATAACAATAATAAAAAAACAAAACTTAGAACAAAACAACCTAATGTTAGAAGTTAAGAATAAATCAACTACAACTTTAAGGTAGATAAATTGAAATTAAAAATACTTGATTTCTAGCACATGGCATAAACTCACTTTGCTTCTCATTAAAATAGATATCAAAATAATCTATACATTCTCTACCATTTATGACTGGCCTCAAAGATGAGTCTGTAGCACATAAAAATTTTGCAGGAATAGATTTTTATATATTGGTATTTCTCAGACTGACAGTGTAACGCCTAACACCCATATTTATCTAATTTTTGAACATCTAATCATAATCTTCAAATTGCAGAAAAGAACAGAGAAAATATAGGTGGGCAAGATGCTATTGACATAAATACTGTGGAAGAAAACACTTCCCTACAAACCCGTACGTTAAAAAGGTGGAGGAAGAAAATAAGATCTAGGGCATGTTTATATCAAGAACCAAGAATTTCAAATACAACAGATCTGGAGAATAGCAGAAGGAAATCATCATGACTAAATGGAATTAGACTGGGCAAAGCTTGCTAGAGGTGAAACCTGAAATAGGAAGTCTGCAAATTCACACCACACACACATTTTTGCCAAGCACACGCGCACACAAGGAATTTGTTGACTCTGCTAACTTACTGAATTGCAGACTTGACAGATGATATGGTCTAAATGTATGCCCCCTCTACTCCCAATTTTTACATGAAAATCCAAACCCTTAAGGTGAGGAAGTAGAGATTGGGAAGATGATTAAGGTCTTAGGTAATGGAGCCCTCATGAATGGAATTAAGGTTTCTGTGAAAAGACCAGGATAGAGATCCTTCCTGACCTTATGCCATGTGATATTACAATGACAAAGTGTCTGGCTGTCCATGAACTGGAAGAGCACTTATTGGACAATGGATCTTACAGTGCCTTGATCTTGGATTTCCTACAACTTCTAAAATTGAGAAATTTGTTTATAAGTCCCTGAATTTATTGAATTTTTTGTAACAGTAGCCCAAATGAACTGAGAAGATAGTTGCCTAATTATAACATAAGCAAATATAAATATGACAGCATAATCTATAGATAAAATATAGATAAAATATGTGTAGGCAAAAACCTATAAAACACATGGCTGTGCATATACACAGTTGTATTATAAATGAGTATATATGTCTATATATACATATTCTCAAAACAAAAAACAAATATTTTAAAATTCTGAATAATTTTAGTATAAACATTATTAAGCCATAAAATAGACTATCATTTCTAGTACATAGCAGAAAGTAAAATCAAAAGTATGAAAATAGAATCCACAAAAGGAATATAATAATAAAATTTTCCAGTGTAGCAATCAATGAAAGTTCATCTAAGATAAATATAAATTTTCTTACAAAAAGCAATGATTCTTAGATTATAACAAAAAGTTAAAATTTTAAAATCCAAACAAAAGTAGTTCATATAATCATTCTAATTAGGACACATTTGGATGCAGTAATTAAAAATATGAACATGAAATTAATAGTAACTAATGCATAGATTTCATTAGACCATGAAAAAACTGGAGATGCCTATAATTCCAGCTACTGGGAAACTGATGTAGGAGGTTCACAAGTGAGTTCAGCCTGGGAAAGTTGGCAAGATCCTGTCTCAAAAGAGAAAACAAAAAGGCTTAGGGATGTAGCTTAATGGTAAAGCATTCCTGAGTTAAATCCTCAGTACAAAAATAAAGTAAGAAGGCAGGACACTCTGAACACAAAAGCAAATATTTCAAAGTCTTTATTGGGTTAGAATTAATATAACACAAGAAACAATTTCTATCATCTGTATATCCCACTAATATTTTCATGAAACAGATCTTATCCAATGGATAGATCTTTTGTGGATTATTTTTTGGTACTACAGTTTGAACCCAAGGACACTTTCTCACTGAGACACACCTTCCAATTACTTGTCTATTTTTTTCAGGCAAGATCTTGCTAAGTTGCCTGGCTTTTAAATAAATTTTAACTCATTTGTCCAAACATTGTTCCAGGAAATTGGGGAAAATGAGAAGATCATATTAAACTATAGTATGAAAAAGACACTAGTATTATCATTTTTTTATATAACTGTGGTAAGCAAATCTCACAATTTTGAAAGAAAACACTGGGAACCTTATACCAGACTGTACATACATGTGTATACCTATTACATAGAAAAACTTAAAGCAAAAATATTTGCAATATGATTATAATTACTTGTAAAATTCATTTACAAAACTTCAACTAGTAACAATTAGTAATATTGAATTCAGTAGACATAACTAAGATAAATACTCAGACTAGAAAAAATCAATTGAGCAACAGCAATATATTCATGTTGATAGGACTATACATACTACGTAATATATGCTAAATTAGGTTCAGGTAAAATATTTTCTTAGAAAACACTTTATTAGAATCAAATACAAAATAAAACTATAAAAGAACTAACTCTCAAATATGCTTGTCCTTTAGGATATACCTGTCCCTTACATACAACTTTTAAATCATATCTAAAACCACAAGACATGTAGCTATCAGAAGGTGCTAATGAGTCTTCCTGACTATTCAACAGTTCTCATGTGTTCACCAGCATCTGAATAAAAAGTTAATTTTAGAAAGTATATTAGCCTTTTTGTACTTTCATAGATCACATAATTGACATGTGGAAACATCCCGTTTTTTTAGGTTACAATAGCAGTATGGGATATGAATATTACATTTGTGATGCAAATCTGTCTTAAGGACCATTTCAGTAGCATATATTCTATAATATCATGTAGAATGACTTATTTGCATATGTATTTTAGATATCTAATAGCTAAATACAAATTTTAAAACTCCTATCTATAGTGATATTATGCTGATTTTCAAATTCCCAGACTTTCTTTGATATGTCTCCTTCCTTCATCTGTGCAAAAATGTCATATGGCTCTTTTCTCCACTAAAAAATCAAGAATTGTATATTTCAATTTGTTAGTGTTAGAAGAAACAAATTTCAATACTAAAAGCTCTCCAAAACACAGATCTCAGGATTACAGCATAATTAGTCTCTAAGTGAATTTATATGCATCTAGTTCTCACCTTTTTTAGCTAAAAAAAAAAATGACAACTTGTCAGGTAACAACTGGAAAACCTTCCCCAGATAATTTCTACACCTTTATATGAAAATAATCTTAAAGTCTTAAAAAGTGGTACAAAATTATAGCTCAAGAAAATTACTGGTGAATTATATACTACAGTTAAAACTTAAAAATTTTATGATATTACAAATGCTAGCATTACATTTATAGTAACTTATACAGTATTTATAGTAGTGTTACCTTTGCATACATGGAACAAAATCCCTCTTGAACTTAAAGCAAAGCCAAAGGACAAGTATCTTTTAAAATATCTTAAACCCAAATTTGCATCATGTCTACTAGAATGTTTAATAAATTTAAAATAAATACTATCAGTATTAACTTTATACAATACTTCATTTTATTTTTACAACAGCATAATCAATAGCAAATGAGAAATTCCTTTGAACATTTGAAACAAATGTTCAAAATATTTAAATGTTTCAAACTTTCATTTGAAATAAAAATATTTGATAATAAACTAAACCTGAATTTTTCCCTCAGTAGATTGTCAGCTTCTGATTATCACAAAAGAAAAAATATTTTTAATATAAAATATTAAAGAAAAATCAATGAGAGTTTCAATGCATACAATAAGTATAATTATGTGTAGAATCAAATAGAACAATGAAGTGATAATCTGATCACTAGGTAAATTTTATAAAAATGCACACTTGTTTTACATATTCATGAAAATTCACTTTAGGAACTCTAATCATCAGTATGGAACTCTAATCATCACCATGGTTTCCATACAGGAAAAGGTACAGAAACACTATAAGAACATATAATGTCTTAATAGAACACAAAGGGGAAAACAAAGATGAAAGAAGACTAAGATTTCAAGCAAAATTTGAGAAAAGGGAATGCTTTCTAAAAATTGGACTCTTAAACCAAGAATCATCTTGTTATTTCAAATTACACCTTTTAAATTTGTTCTCTAAAGGAAAGAATAAGAATTTGAATTTTTTCTTAAATATTATGACCAAATTCTAACCAGAAACATTCAAGCTGTTTGTATGTCATTTATTTGAATCCCTTGGATTTATTTTTCCGCATCACAAGCGTATTCAAATCTCAACTTCTTGCATTCCATCATTTTCAAACTGATTTCTTTTTAGTCAAAACAAAATAGTCATAAACATTTGTCAATTCTAATAACTAATTTTTAAATCAACCACCTTCAAAAACTACTTTTAACTCCAGAGATTAGTGAAAAACCTCTGTATTAATACTACACAACTTCAAAATCATAAACATTTCATTTGGTTTTCCAGTTCTCCATTAAGTCCTACTGTGTATAAGCCACTGTCTGATATGCAAAGTGGTCTTCATTCTAAAGAACAGCTTGCAGATATGTCCTAGAGGATAGGCATATTAACATAACACTAAAAGTCTCAGCAAGGTGACTGTGGATTAACTCATTTTTGTGCTTCCTAGACTGTGACTTTCTATCAGATTGAAATCCTATGAATACAACTGATAGCAATTTCAAGGCTGGAACTGAGGACAAGTGAAAGTGTTTGAAATAGACAAGTGCCTTCAGAGAAATTCCAAAGAATGGTATTGAATATTTTACTGACAGCTTTCACAATGGAGAAGATATTTTCAAATAAACATAACTTCACATCTAAGTATATGGATGAGCAAAGATTCAAAGTACCTTATATACGAAGTTATTGACATGGAAACTTAATGGAATAGAAACAACTTTCTGTGGGTGAGTACCACCCTGTGCAATAGTCTGGCTATGTGGATAGCAGTTTAACATGTAGAGGACATTGAGATGGTTTTGTTCACTTATTACTCTGGTTGATAGAAGTTAATGGAGTGCCCAGAGGTATGGTTATTACATAAAAGTTGTTTGGTAGGGTTGTTAAATTCAGATTATGGTATTCATTGTGTGTGTACTACATCCAGAGTTCTCTGTAGGTGGAATTTGGGGAGTGGGCAGAATTGCATGGTAAAGCCTTTACACTGAGGAATTTAATATCAAGTATGCAAGTGTAAATTCCTAAAATGACTGCAGGGTATTCATCAAGAAAAAATCCTAAATGTATATTTCATATAAATTTCACAAAATGTGTTAGAAATGGAAGAAAAGTGAAGAATTAGCCAGAAGTTTTAAAGGGTCTGATTATTGTGATAAATACACACACTCATGTGGGAAGATTCAGTAAATAATCTGCTATACTTTATTTTACGTCTGACTAGATTTAACAGCAAGTTGCACTTTCAAGAAAGTCTCAACAACATAAATATTCCACCCAACAGAAATTAATGCACATGATCATGCTGAACAACACTTTCAAGTTTGTCTTGGAATGTGATTCTCTGAAATGAAACCTTAAAGCAAAACGTCTCCTGAGTATAGAAGCATGAGGGTTGCTACCCTAATATTTAAGATTGTTTGAAGAACATAATAGAAAATGGTGGACCTAAAACTTCCTCATTTTTCCTGCATAACTGACCTCTGCTCTACTTATGATGTCAGACTGGCTCTCTTTGGCATCCAAAGACATAACTTCCAATTTTTTTGTCAGTGCCATTCAAATCATAACCAGTAATAAGTCAGTATGCAGCAGAACATGCATTGCACCTAGGGCTAGCTATATTTTACCTTTCTTCAATCACTGGTCACTTTCTTCCCCCTTTGTCTCTGTTGGTCATTTTCTGTACAAAGCTTTTCCATACAGGCGGTTTTCATGATCACATCATTCATCCCTAAACTTCTCCACTTCTATGGGGTAGACTATTCAACTTTAAATCATAGTGTAATAGTTCACTATTGTTTAATTATGTTTAAGTTAACAGTGACTAGTCTTACAAGTGTAGAAGAGTATACTTGCCATTAAATACATTAATTTCTTTTTTTCAAACTAGTTTATCCTTTCCTCTCTCCCTTTAAAATAAAAGCCATGTTGTTACATTTATTTACTTATTTTGGCTCTTAACACAGATTATGCAACTAGATGCTAAACGAATGTTTTTGATTACTGGCATCTGCAGTTAACCCGCAAATGTACTAACTATGCTAAGTTGGGAAAATGGCACAATCTACTACATTTTTTGTTAAATGTACCCACTATTTGTGAATTGAAGAGCAAATAGATAATTTACTGTCAAATATGCTTTAGAAAGGAATGAAAAGCTTCCTTGAGTTCTCATCTAGTCCTGGGTACTATCCAATAAGCACTTGACTCTGGCTGCCTGAACTTCCTGTCTCTTCAGTCTGTCTCAAACAATCTTGTGGTAATTGAGTACTTAGGTGGTAAATGTCTTTCATGAAAGTAGAGAATAAAATAGGAATCCTTGCATTAACTTGTTGTTTCAGGTCTTACTTTACTCTCCACTTTGTGTAGGAAAAGGCAATAGCTGCTCATGAGTCATTTTTTAAGTACTATCTTAAATGGAACAATGATGAAGAGTTAGAGAAAACATCATAATTGTTCTTAAGGAAATGTTAGAATAATACATGACTAAAGTAACTAGAGCAGAACTGTCCATATTAACCACAGCTGAGAACTACTCAAATGTCCATTAACAATAAAATTGTGAAAATTCACCCAATGCAACATTATACTTTGCAACACATGGTATGCATGAATTGAACAAACAATACTGAACCAAAGAAACAAACCCCTAAGCATTATATGGCATATGATGTACTTACATAATGTAAAATCCATCTAGGTCACCCTGGGGTTATACGGGGTGTGTGTGTCTATGCTTATACATGCATATGTTTCTTTTTTAGATATTTTTAGTTGTAGATGGGCACAATACTTTATTTTGTTTATTTACTTTTTTATGTGGTACTGGGGATCGAACCCAGTGCCTCATGCATGCTAGGCAAGCACTCTACCATTGAGCCACAATCCCAGCCCTACATGCATATGTTTCTGTGTGTATATATACACATACATTACAAGGGAACTTGGAGAATATTTTGTATCATTGATTATATTCGAGTTCCTGAACTGGGTTGCAGTTTCATGAATATGTTCAGCTCATGAAAATGTATTGCATTTTTTACTTAGAGTATATAATTGTTTATCATTGCACAATTAAATAAAACAAGTTAAAAAGTAGAGAAAAAAATACATCAATTATGGAATTTCTGAATTCGAGTTAAGGAACTCGAATATAATAGAGAAAAAAGATAAATACATCAATAGATAAGGTGAATGTTAGCAAGGTGTTTTCTATCACAACTAGTAGATGATATTGTGTCAAAAAGTGAAATAAAAGGGAAACTGAGTGTAGTCCTTTTATATAACATATGTATACTGAATCAAGCCAAATATTCTATTTTGGAAATTTGTTATAACTTCAGATATCTTTTTCCTTTAGTGTCTGTATTTACCACTTCCCCTGCTGAAAAACAAATCGTGATATTTTATAATATTTTTAACTACTATTCCTTAAAAGATAAGATCCATGTCCTTTAATTTACTAGTCAATTTATGGCAATTTATCAACTGCTTATTCCACACCAAAGACAAGAATATCATGGAGAACTTGCCTTTGTGCCAAACAATGAGCCTACACAGATTTCACGTTATATACTGGTCTTAATCTAGATAATCTTCTGGAGGTGTTGAGTTACAGATAAGATTGGCATAAAGCTGCGCTCCTAGATGCCTGGACCTTGTGGGAAAGGTCAGACTCTTTCAATTAAAAATTTCATTTAGATAATTATAGACTTGCTTTTGTTGTAAGAAAAAAATCAAAGAGTCTATATATGTTGCTCAATTTCTACGAAGGTAACATTTTGAAAAATTATAGCATTTTATTGCAAGATATTTACAGTGATACAATTCACTTTTATATAACCTTGGTTTACTTTATATGTGTATGTGTGAATGTGGGTGTGTTAAATACTATGTGAATATACCACCTATATAGACTTGTATTCACTACCACAGTCAAAATTTTGAACAATTCCAACGTTACTACTTTTAAAATTTTATAATTTAACTCTTTGACCTTAGTCTTCTTCCGGCACTCTCCACCTGATCTCTAACCCTTGGCAACCACTAATCTTTCTAAGATTGTGCCACATGAAAAATGTTATAATTGAATCACAGTATATGAAATGTTTTATCAATTGTTCACCCAAGAAAACTTTCTGATAAATCATCTACGTAATTGCATGTATCGATAGTTCTTATTCCCTTTCTATTGTTAAGTAGTAGTCTGTGGTATACTATAGTTTGTTTGACAACTATCAGTTGAAGGACATTTAGGCTGATTCCAGTGGTTTGAATTCAACCTACATGTAAAGTGTTTAAGAATATTTATGTATATAGGTCTGACCACAAGAGAATAGATGTGTACAAATGAGAAGCAAGTTTAGGACCTTTAAGCCCAGATGGAGGAATTTAAACCTGAGTCTAGCAAAAGAATAACCACTGTTGATTTCTTAGCACATAAGAGTCCAGATGCCGTAGTATTCTGAGGGCAATCAGAAAGAAAGCCTGGATTCAGGGGTTTTCAGCCATGGCTGAATATTCAACTCAAGTTAGGAAATTTAAACACATTAGGTATGTGCTAGACCATAGATTAATTAAATAAGAAGTTCCCTATTATCTTATTCTTAAAAGTCTTTTGGAATAAACCAAAAAGGGAAATCCTTGGATAAAAGATGAGTAATCTAATCATAAGGTTGCTGCTGTCATCCAAGGATTAAATGGAAAGGGAAGGAGTCACAGGTATTGACATAAATTGGATGATTTGAAGAAAGAAAAGTCAGTGTTGAATAATAAAACATTCTTTAAAGACTAAGAATAAACCAAGGGTCTAGACTACAAGGTGGATTTGTCAAAATCAGAATGATTATGAGAAGGTCTTTGATTTGATGGTGATGCACTCAGGTAAAGATTTTCTAGAAGCAGCTGGAAATTTCCTTTCTCAAAATTATTCATCCATTTCCCCTATAGAAATTAAAGTTCTATTTTTACATAAACAAACTTTTATGCATCTTAGCAGGCATCAGTGTTATGTTAGATGCTTTCATCTGCAGTATATTGAGAGGTAATATTGCATGTCTTTGAAAAGTTTCAAACCTGGGTACTCTCTGCCATAAACTGAAATGAAAACACATCTTCATAATATATTAAATTACTTAGAGTTCTGCTGTGGGCCTTGCAATCAGATATTCAAAACTTGGCAACAGCAGAGGAAAGCCAAGTGGCTTTCTTAATGTATTTTTAAATGAAAGTCATAAAGAAAACTCCATTAAGTGCTTGAAAAGAGCTCCTTGATAAATAGAGAAGCTCAGTTCCCTAGTGAGTCCTGTCATTCCACAGTAGGTGAGTTTATTTTCCATGGTAGCTGAGTTTGGTGCTATTGAGTTGTTTTCCTTGTCACCTTAGGCAAGCTTGATGGTTAATGGGATCACTAATAGGATATACAGTCAGTTATGGAGCTCTAAACTAGCTTGGATTAGCTATGACTAAAATCAATTACCACAGTCCACTGGTCCACACAAATGGGTTAGGGGCACTCATTTCCGTTTCTCATGAACAGCTGTAGTCAATCCTCAAGAGGAAAAAAAAAGTGTTACCAGCAAAATTGATGCTAATTAGCACCCACGTTGGCAGTCAGAATAGACAAAGTGCAAAACGAGGCTGGTTAAGGACAGTAAAATTTGTATCACTAAAGTTAGCCAGGTATAATAAATGACTCTCCATTGATTTTGTAAAAACTCCTATTCATTTAATCTACATATTAAAGAACAATTTTGTGATTAATGTGATATAGGATTTGCATTACATTATTTATCCAATTATTTTACTTCAAAAGATTCAGTATCAGCAAACTTGTGCAGCCACCAAATGTTATAGGCTTGCTGTGTATATTGGTTCTGATTAAACATTCCCTCTTGCAGATTAGCATTGGCAAGTTTTAGTCAAAGACTAGTCTTCTGCATAGCACAGAAGATAATTCTATTGGTTATATCAAAATATATTTTACATATTTAGATTTTAATACTTGGAGCTTAATACAATTTGATTGGACACATATAGCTATTTAGTTACTTACAACGTAATGTGCATGAATTTTAGATCATTCCCAAAGCATGTTGAGGCTTAAAAAACTAGAAAAAGACTGCAAAAAAGATTTCCAGGCTTACTGAACAAATGATCAGTTGCATTTAATTAATACTTTTATCTTCTAGTGTATATCATTTAGTAAGAGGAAGTATTACACATGGCAAAAATGTCTTGCTTTATTCCAACTAAATCAATACCGAGGTGGACAGATTCATTGAAAACTTTCTTTGGAAAAGTCATACAATTTACTTTCTGCAATTCATAACTGTCATGCTAGGAAGGACTAATGTCTAAATTCAATCAAATATTTATGCTATCATTTTTCTTTGAAGATGGAATTGTCAATGAAGTAATACTGGATTAGGCAGCTGGCAGATAGGGAGCATTTCATAGATTGCAGCGATGTCCTCTGTTGACATGCCTGTGCTTTCCTATTAAATAGAGGTATAGAAGGTGAGATGCTTACAAGGATTAAGAAATGGTTTAAACTGGCTCATGAACTTTTCAGTTAATTCCACCATCACACATTCAAACACAATTAATATTTACACACCAAACAATATTGTCACTCCTGCTCTGACTAATAGGATCCTAAGCAATGATCTTCCTTTTGCACAAATGAAGTTTGTTCCTTTTCATTATATTCTTTACACCTATGCAGAAAGGCAAAGAAAACTTCTTAAAATGACAGCAGTATATCCACAGTGAGAGAACAAAATAATACTTTGGCAACTGTGGAATACTTCAGAGTTTGTTTCTATAAGATTCAAAATTTGTATCTAGAAACAGAACACTGACATTCTTAAGAGTAACCAGGGTTCATGATTTCCATTTGATTTTAAGTGCCTATGAGTAAATTATAGTAAATAATATATGCTTATTGAACATAATCATATTTAGTTTGGCTTTTAGTGAGAGCAAATACCTATATACATGTATAACGTGTATATATAAAAGAAAGAACTATAATGGTTTATTCAATGCATGTGATTCTTCCCATTACTCGATTTAATAAGCTATGCCCGGATGTACCTGAGACAAGACATGCATCTTCCTTCAGTAAGTTTCAGTTCCCATAACTTTCTATAACACGTGCATCTCTTTGTACTGGTTTGAGTTAAAGAAATGGCAGTATACATATTTTATACTATTTGGAGCTCAAATTAAAACTCTTCTTATATTCATATAAAAAGACTTTTAATGGTGGAGGAAAAACTCTCTGTATAGGCTTATTAGAGACTTCATATGCATCTCTAAATTGATGTTGACTGCAATTTTTTGGATTTGTTGTTTTTGAACTCAGATGATATCAACAGATAAACTCCACTTTAATCCCAATTGTAAGATGGCTCCATTATCTTTTGGCTTTTTATTAAGATATTTTTGGCTTGATAATCCTGAAGCATAAGATTTTATCTATACATGTCTACTACTTATCATAGAATAGGTATCAAATAATTTGTTATTTAAAATGAATATTGAATATATATGTTAGCTAACTTTTGAAATTGAGACTATGAACTGGGTCATAGTGCCAAGAACAAGAGAAGAAAGAGGGGCAGTATCAGCAGGTACAGAAGTTGAATGTCATTAGTTCTGACAGATGCAGCAGGAGGTATGAGGGATATAGAGATAGCTATCCAAGAAGGGCCTCTAAGGATTTGAGGATGGGAGGAATAAACTGGAGGTTAAAAGGTCAGCTAAAAATACATCACAAAATATCAGGTTACCAGCAAATCTCATGAAAAATGGTCATATAGGAAAAGGAAAGAAAATTAGGATTTCAGGCTAGAAAGATATTTACCAAGAAAGAATAGAAATAAAATTTTTAAATGTTTCTGTAAATATGGATGTACTTAAATTATTTAATACTTGAAATTGTTAATCAGTTATGGTTGAATTAAAGTGCTTTTCTAAAAAATAAGAGTATTATTAGGATTCAAATACTCAGTTTGCCTTAGAATAAGTAAGTTCTAGGGAGCTTTAGACTAATTCATTAAGTGGTGGGTATCAGATTCTTAATGTGTTATTTAAGGAGTGTAATACTCTCTAAAATGTTGCTGGGAAGTGAGAGACCATTACTGTCTGAATTTGAATCTTGTTTCCGTGACATGCAAGTCAGCTTTAGGCAAACTGCTAAACCTGTCAGCATGTCACATTCTTCATTTAAAACTCAATGACTTTTGCTTTGTAAGGTTGTTGTAAAAATTAGATGAAAACAAAAACTAAAATCCAGCGTGGAACTGGGCACATATTCGGTGTTCTAAAGGGACAGAGGCCATAATGATAGTGATGATGCCACTATGGTCTCAACAGGGTCTTTGTGAATGTGATAATCTGTTTCCCATTCTTTCTCTACAGTTTTTCCTCAATTTAGGTTATGTCTGTAATACAGGATCAGTGTTCACCATAATATGATGCTCCTTAAAAGCCTCTGCATGCATAAGTCCCATATATATGACAGTCTTTCTTTAATCTGATAATAGTCTCGATTATGTTCTTAATTATGCCTGGCTATTAATGGTAAATACCTCTCATCCACTCACTTGCGCTCTTACCCACTCTAGCAGAGGACTACTGTACATTTTTCTTAAACTTCAATATTTGTCCCACCTCCACAATCTCAGCTGGTGACCTTCTTGTTTTGCTAAAGAATTTTAAGTAATACAATAAGAATGCCTGCAGAGTCCTAGATTCATAAGTATTTGCCTACTATCATCTATATCATGTAACTCAGCTTTTTAGTAGCAACAAATGGAAACTCCTTGTTCTAATGTCAAAGGAGTACTTCAATATGATCACTTGTTCTAATACACTAGTCAACCCATGTTGTCCACTCCAGCAACGCTCTCTTCTTCAGGACCATCATTTCTTTCTTCACTTCTGTATCAATTGTTTAAGCCATCAAGCATGTTAATATTTTCCCATTTAAAAAAATTGATTCTCATCCTTCTTCGATGTATTTAAGTTGCAGCAAAAATTTTTAAGAGACATTTGATATTTAAAGAACATCTTAAGAACCTCAATCTCTCCTGTCCTTTTTTTTTTGGATGCTGGAGATTGAACCCAGGGCATCACAGATGCTTAGTACACGCTCTAGCAGGGGGCTACACCCTTTAAACTTAAGTTATTTGCTCCATTTTGAAACCAGCCTTATTGTTACCAGGAATCTCTGTGTGGATATACACAGTCATTTCCTGTTCCTCACATTATTAGAAGACAGCAGCATGACAACTTGGTGAAACAATCTCTTTTCTTCCTCCCCTGAATGCCATGTTTTCTAATTGCCTCACAGGTGGTTCTTTGTCTCCATTTCTGCTTACCTCTCTCAAATGCTTTAAAGTCACAGTGGTCTAGAGCTCTGTCTCTTGCTTGCTTATATTTGCTTTCTTGACAGTCTCATCTGTTCTAGTGGCATAAGTATTCAAAAATCATTCTTAAGTGTTTATCCCCAGGCTACACCACTCCATGGAACTCCAGGAATATACTCATCGGTCTGCTAATAGACATCTAAAACTAAACATGTATAGAACTGAACAAATTCCATTCTCAACCCCTCAAAATTCTGCCTTTCCCACAACCTTTATAATCACTGTTGATTATAATCACCATTTTTCCAAATGTTTAGATCAATACTTCTCTCATGTTTTCTCCTTTCCCAGATGGTATGAACTGGTGTTCATATATTTAGAAGGCCCTAAATGATCTGGTCTCTTCTACTTCCACTTCTACTTTTTATTAGTAATTTTGCTCTTACCACACCAAACTCATTGCTATTTCTTAAAGATTTTGCTTCCTTTCACTCTTGTCTTTTCTGCCATTCTGCCTTTCTTATCTCCTTCAAAGCCTGTGCTCATGTGCCACTTTCTCAAATAATTCCTGAAGTAAGAATCCAGCTTGTCATGGCTATAGCCATCTTGGTCACAACCACTACCTTGCCTGCCAGATGACATTGGCATGCATTTTAAACCCTATGGGATAAACAAAGTCATTTACATAATCAGACACACATATTGAGTTGGACATTTTTAAATAATGCTTCACATGTTAATATTTTATTTATATATGTATTGTTTTGTTGCTAGAGATTTAACCTAGTGTGGTTTTACCATGAAGCTATATCCCTCATCCTTTTTATGTGTCTATATATATACATATATGTATGTGTGTGTATATTATGTGTGTCATAATTTTTTTGAGACAGTGTCTCTTGCTAAGTTGCTAGGGCCTCACTAAGTCGCTGAGGCTAACCTCAAACTTGTGATCCTTCTGCCTCATCCTCCTGAGCTGCTGTGATTATAGGCATGTGCTACCATGCTTAGCTGACATCCTAATACTTTTGAGGAAGTTTAAATATATTTTTGACTATGAATCACCTTTGTCTAGCTTGTTACATAAGCCCTTTACTCTTGCCCCAGGTGATTATGCCTTTTTTTTTTTTTTGCCTTTCAGCATCTTCTGCTTTTGGCAACTGGTTCTCGTACCAGGTTCTCCCAAATACTTTTTTTTTTAGATTATTTTTTTAGTTGTCAGTAGATCTTCATTTTATTTATATGCAGTGCTGAGAATCAAACCCAGTGCCTCACATATGCTAGGCAAACACTCTACCACTTAGCCACAACCCCAGCCCCATCCCAAATACTTCTGATATCATTTTATATATGTGTATCACATCATCTCCAATATGCCCCATCCCTCTAATTCTGCACCATTTTCTTTTATATTATATAAACCCATTTCTTTTTTAACATACCACAAAATTTGTCTATGATATGTATTTTTTCTCTCCTATTAGAACATGTAGTTTACATGACAAATTTTTGTATCTTTTGATCTCAAACACCTAGAAGAGTGCTTGGAACATGGTAACTTTCAATAAAAATTTTGTAAATGAATGGATTATTAACACAGACTATCTTTAATGTTGTCAAAAATAAAATATAGTGAATAGAAAGATATGAATCTATGCATTAAAGAGCAACAGTTGATTTAGATTTGTAGATTGAAAGCAGAAGAAATTTCCATTTCATTATACCATCTAACATTTGTAGAATGAAACTATTTTAGTCAGCTCTTACATCACTGTGACCAAAATACCCAACAAAAACAACTTAGAAGAGCAAAAGTTTATTTTAGCTTATGGTATCAGAAGTCTCAGACCATACACAACTGAAACCATTACTTTAGGCCTGAGGTAGACAAAACATCACGGTGAAAGGGACCAGCAAAAGAAAGCTGCTCAGCTTATGTTGGAGTTATGAAGAAGAAAAAGGGTAGGAGTCCAACCATGTCCTGTCCAACCATGTCCCACCTGCATACAATTACCATCTAGTTCATATAAACCAGAATGTACTGATTAGGTTACAGTTTTCCCAATCCAATCATTTCACCTCTGAATACTCCTACATCAACACAGGAGATTTGGGTGATACCTCATATCCAAACCATAATTTTCTGGCCTTAGTCTCCAAAAAGCTCATGTTCATCTCACAAAGAGAAATGCACTTAGTCCATCCTCAAGAGTTTCATAGTCTTAATAGTTTTATCATTGCCCAGAAGTCCAAGTCTGGTTTCTTCTGAGATCCAAGGCATTATCTTCTCTGTGAATTGTGTAAATATCAGAATTAAGTTACATATATTCAATATGCAGTGGTAAAGAATAAACATTCCCATTCCAAAAGAGGAATAGAAGCTTAGAAAGGATGGAGTCAAAGCAACACCAAAACCCAATGGTCAAACAAGTTCCTTAACTCCATATATATATATGTTCACATATGAGGAGTTCCTATAACTCCTCATATGTCATCTAGGACACATAACTGAAGATGTTATTTTCAAAGAGTTTAGGCAGCTCCACCCCTTTGGCTTTGTCAGTTGCAGTGCAGATAGAATTTCTATTAGATTGGTTAACTCTTCAGCCAGCAGCTTTTCATAGCAGATAGTCCATATTACTAGCATCTCTTAATTCCCAGGGTTTCCATTATAGTTTTGACTTTACCTTCATAGCTTCACACATTACTCTCTCGGGAGCAGCCTACAGGGGCTCCAACCCTGCTACACTTTGTCTTCCCAGATCTTCCTTTGAAATCTCAATGGAACCTTCGATAACCTTTAACTCAAAATTTATGTATTGTTACAGGATAAGCATTATATGGATAATGCCAAGTTCTGCTGTCAGCTCTTGTAGTACCTGGGTACCCTGAAATCATGGCTGCAGAAGCTTAGAATGCCAGCATGACAGCATGATAAACAACTTCCTAGTTCCCCCTGTGTAGACAGTTGCTTCCAGAATCTCTTTTCAAAGGAATTTTCCCTTATATATCCTGAAACATTCAATGTGTGTGGCCTTTCAAATTCCTGAGATGCCTTCAAGCCATCTTTTCTATTCCTTCTATGCAAAGCACTCAGCATCTCATTAAGAGCTATAATATGGTCAACAAATACCTTCTTTGGCCCCAGATTTACACACATTTATTTTTCTGGCCAAACTGCAAGTTTTCAAAATACTTCAACTTTGTGTTCTGCTACCAATTCTCACAATGAAAGTTGCTAGCAAAATTTATGCCTCTGACTGAATGCTTTGCTACCTTAAATTTCCTCCACCAGATTAGTTAGTGCATCACCTTCAAATTCAGTCATAAGTTAAGCTGAAGGACATAGGCAAAATGTAGCCATGTTCTTTTCCAGAATATAACATAAGCATCCTCTGCTCCAATTCCCAAAAGAATTTTCCATTAAGCTCCACTTAGAACCTTTTAAAGCATTTTCGGCTTGAATCTCTAAACATTCTAAAATTCCTCTGGCAATTCAGTTCCAAAGGCTTCTGAACCACATTGTTAGGTTAGTCACAGCAATGACCCCACTCCTAGTGATAATTTCTGCTTCAGTCAGTTTTCGTGTCATTGTGACCAAAATATCAGGCAAGAACAAATTAGAGGAAAAAAAGACTTATTTTAGTTCACAATATCAGAGATTTCAGTTTATAAATGAATACTCCCTTGCTCTGGGTCCAATGTGTGTCAGCACATAATGCAGAAGGGCCTAGAAGAAGAAAGCTGCTCAGCTCATGAAGGAGTCAGATAAAAGAGAGAATGGAAACAACAGCAACAAAGCAAATATGAAGCTTTCTAGGGCACACACCCAGTGACCCTTCTCCTCTTGCCTTGTCCCATCTTCCTATTGTTATGACTCAGTCCATATAAACTGGAATGAACTGATCAGGTTACAACATGATTCAAAAATTTAACCTCTGAATATTTTTGCATTAACAGGAGCTTTTGAGGGACACCTCATATCCAAAACATAATAGCAATTATTTGAATATACAATTTTATTAACATTATATTATGTTTTAAAATATTTTCTCATGGTTTCAAATATACAAACAAATACGTATTACTGAGGAATCTATCATGGTAATTTAGAAACTTGATTTGTATAAAAAAATTTTAGCTACAATGATATCAAAAGAACAGATTCTAATTTCTAATTCTATGTACAAATCTACAACTGCATACCAATGCACTGGAAACCTGTCTTAGAAACATGTTCTATACCATAAGTCAGAAAATTTGGACTAGATAGCATTTGTATCAAGGAAAAGTTGCACATACCTAATAAATTATTAAAATATATGCTTTCAGATACCTTTTAGTTTATCTTTAAGATGACAAAACATCTAGACAGAGAAACCAATACTTTACATTTCAAAATTCTCTTAAGATATAAAAGTAGAATCAAACTAACTCAAAGTAAAAAGAAGCATGTTCTCATATAACATTAACAAAGAATGGAGGTTTTTATTTACAGTGATAAGGCTGGGATTCTGCTAGTAGTTTTAATTTCTATTGAATAAAGAAAAGTGATTAATAGGTTTTAGGTTCTGAGATTCTATTTACTTGTCAATCATTTCTCTTCAACAAAATAATTGAATTATTTTTCTAATATCTTATCACTTGCTATTGACCATTTCATAAAATATCCCAGGTTCCAATATTTTTTATTTCTCTAAAAAATAGGTAAGACATAATTGACACTTTGTCTCCCTTTTCAAACTATATATTTTACTTCTGTCTCATTTAGTATCTTATTGGTGTCTGATTCTTTTTCAAGAATCATCTTATCCCACTTCTGATGTTCTTCTCTATAATTAGTGCTATGGTTTAGATATGGTTTGAGTGTGTACCCAGTAGTTCCTGTGTTGATGTTGGGAGGTAGTGTGGATACTGAGGTGGAGCCTAGAGAAAGTTGGTTAGATCTTGTAGACACTATCCATGGATGGGATTAGGGTAATTCTCATGGAACCTTATTTAGTCCTTATGAAAGGGTCATACAGCTTGTCTGACTGGCTTTCCCCTCTCTTATTCCCTGTCTTTCCTTGTGATCTCTTCCTGAACACACTCCTAAGATCATGGCACCCACTATGTGACAGTTTTGGGTCACTCATAGGAGCTAATCCAACACTGGCTCCATGTCTTTAAACATTAAGAAATGTAATCTAAGTAAACATATTTTCTTTTAAAGTGTATAGCCTCAGGTATTTTGTTATTGCAACAGAAAATAGACTAAAGCAATTAGAAGTTCTATATACTCTAATATTTGTGGCCTTTATCTCTACCCTTCTATTTTTTTCAGCCCCAAAAGAGGTACAGTAATATGACTGGTAAATTGACAAAAAAGGCCATGATTCAGCTGTTTCTCTCTCCTTTTGGGAAAATAATTCCTTCCTATTCCATAGAAGACAGACTCTGCTCTCTTCCCTTGTTACCTTTGAATAAGTAAGTTTGCCTATTAGTGAGGCTTTGTCAAGATGGGAGAGAGATAGGAGTTGTCCTCCTAGGTCATGGAAGATTCTTATATCACTGACAGAGTTGCTGACGAATGGGTATCATAAAAAGAAAACCAATGTTTAGTCAGTATGTTTAAATTCCTGCAGACATTCCACCATTTTATTACATCTATCTGGGTTGGGCTGCTCTGCCTTGCTACACTTCAATTTGCAACCCCATCTGGCTGGTCACTGAACTATACTATTCAGTTAGGCTTTATGAGTAGTGAAAATAATGACAACTTGGTTTTCATCATAAATATCTTATTCCTTTCCTTATTTCCCATTTTGTTTAGAATCAGAAAGGAAACATGGATGCTATTCATTAGGCTCCCTTAAACACTGTAACCCATTTAGCCTTACTTTGATCTCACACCTTGGTTTTCTTCATGTGTCATAGTCAGCAAAACCATTATTCAGATATGCATGCTGCTTTGCTTCCTGCAGGTGGTCATTTACAAAAATATTTAATTTGGAAAGAAGCAACTTTGTGAGTGTGGGACTGAAGTTTATTTGGGAACATTGTTCACCTCAAGATGACATCACATTGTTAATAAACAGTTATTGCCCATATTCTGTATGTGAAAGATACAAGTCTAATGGCAAAATACATTTCAATAAATGTCTTATTTCAATAAATGTCTTTCACTAAAAGTTACCTTAAGAGTGCAGAATCATAATATTTGAACATATCAGAAATAGAATGTTTTGTTATATGAAAGAAATCTTAAATTTTAATAGTCTGCACATAGGTTTTAAGGAATTCATGAAAGCAAAATTTAAGTTCTTCTAAAATAAGTCATCTGAGCAATAAATATTTCATTTATTGTCTTTGCTTTTCTATTTTTCAGAATGGAGTTAATGGTACTGTGAAAAATTATAAAACATATACATTTAAAAATTAGAAGGACCTGGATGAAAATAGTTTACTACATTCTTAGTACAAATAATTTTACTAAAAATATGTGACAACTGAAAGAGCCTATTTTATGCAGGAAATTATTTCAAAATCTTTAATAAGTAGAAATATGCTTTCAATAGCAACAAGTTGATCTCTTCCATCCAGGTATCATATAAGCAAAAATAACCATACAATGATACATATTAATATCAACATTGTTACATGAACTTTCTTAAACATATGCTGGGACTTTTCTGAGAGCTGAAAGTAGAACTTATCAGTTAAAAAAAACATAACTATCTTCACCGTTCATTTTGTTCCCACCTCTCTTGATGCAACTTTATGTCACTGTATATGTGCCTGTAACTTTTCTTACTATACTGAACCCATATGTTGAATTTGTAAATTGGTGTTGCTTCCATGTAGGTTAGCATATAATAAACAACCAACCATCATATTATGTGCTCTAACCAACCTCTTGACTTCTAATACTTAATTGGAAATGAAATTGAGAGGAAATTGGATGATCTATGGCATTCTGAAACAATCTAGGAATCTATAAGGATAAATGTCTAGGTGCCAGAAAAATGAAGAGAGACAGTAGATATGAATTAATGAACCTATGATTATTGTAGTTACTTCTGCCACATTTTATTCTCCCTCCTAGATTTAGTATAAAATCTGGTTGGTTGAGAGCTATTACAACTTGACAGCAAAATGCATTATGTGGGCCATAGTATCGTCTTACATAAGATGAATCAATAAAGATCAAATAAAGTCATTGACAATGCTGATCCATCCACCGATTATATAGCATTGCACTGCACTTCCCTGACAGGCCTCTGCTTTTATACCCCATTAAAGCATGGGAAATAACTCTACAGGTATGTCCAAATAACTACTAAATAAAGCAACCCAGAATTATTGGGTGACTTTTAAAGATGTCAATTTAATAGTCCACTTTCTATTTTTGACTGAGTGACCCCTGCAAATTTGTGTGTTTTGTGGGTTTTTAAATATTTATTTCTATATATTGTAGTTCTTAATCTACCTACCCTAAAAATCTAGAAAAAAATCCCCAAACACTTCCAAAAGAATGTAGAATAAAAATGGGAAGGACAATTCTGTGCTTTAGTTTTCTTTGGTAAACAAGAATGAAAGTTACTTAACTTTCTAGATATCTTTCAAAGATATCTTATTTAAGATAACTTTGACTAAGATAAAATCAAGCTATTTTATGAAAAAAGATGAAAGTAAGTAAATAAAAAATAACTTGTAGGAAAAGTGTGATTTTATACTTATATATAATATTTGTGAATGTTTAGGTTTAAACATTTAATATTTCACAAATCTGAGTTACACTAAAGTAAGACAAATACCTTGGTTACACCTTGCCGACAAGGTATTTGTCTCTAGGGAAGCATTCAGCCTTTTCTTAAGAATCCTTAATCCAATCCCTAGTGGGCCATAGGTGACATCACCTTGTAGCACAAATGTGTCACGACACTAAATCCTAAACCTGACAAATTCCTTGTTGGTTTTTCTTATTTTTAGATACACTGCATATCTCTTCCAGAAACAAAAATCACATTTCTTATAGGCACCAGGTTTTGAGAACTTGCAACCTGACAAACTGGACTTGTCATAACAATTGCTTAAACCAATAAAATGCTTCATACTCTATTCCTCCAAGTATGGCAAAAGATTAGAGTTCTGGGTCCACAGCTGGCTGCCATTTCTTATTTGCCTTGGTTGGTTTGTGGATATGGAGGAAACACTTGCTATGCTCTTGCTCTTCAAGTATGAAAAGAAAAAAAAAATCACTTGATTTTCATCAAAGAGCCTTTGAATATTGTTCCTCCTGAGAAGGCTGCTAGCTACTGTGCTTTCATGCTCACCCTTTATACTGAACCTCACGCAAAAGCCTTTAAAATTCATTGATGATTTGATGTGTTGCTCCGTCACTATACTTTCTATAGCAAGCATCCCAGCTTGAGATTAAGTTATATTCACCTTAAGATTTATGTGAGAGAACAAAGTGCTTCATGGGAAAGAGCTTTTTTCTGAGAATATTGGGATGCAGAGTTTTGTTTCGATGATGGTGGGTCAGCATCAGAGACAAAGGGTCACAGCTCTCCCTTAGTTCATCCCTCCACCTATCTGCCACAGACATATACCTCAGTCCATAGGCAAGTACACAGAAATAAAAGATGTGTTGAAAGTAAAAGTTGCTTTTCTTCTAAAGAATTTAAACACATACTCCTTAGGTATATAATTGCCCAGAGATTCTATGACACTGGGAAGGAAAACCATTGATTTATGCAATAACATAAGACAAACATAAGTGTTCTTAATGTTAAACAGTTAGCTCCCCTGCAATAATTAGTGGGAACAACCCTTTGGAAGAAACCTGGGCAACTGGAACTCTAGCAACCATCATGGGCAGCAGGGGTACTTTCTTATGGGCTTGATCACAGGAAGCCTCATCACCTTTGGTAGGCTCTGGCAGGATTAGTGACACCATTCATGGGTATTAGATCATGGCTTTTACTTTTATGCATGAGAATAATAAATAACATTGTCACAGTGTGCTGGAGTTCAGGAGGGAGGAATAAAAGATTCCATAGGGTAGTGCTGTAGATTGAACTTAAGTGTTTCCTAAAGGTCCCTGAGATAAGGCCTATCAGACCAGCACTATTGGAAGGTGATGGAGCTTTCTAGAGGCCATGCCTTATGTGAGGTCACTGGAAACCCCAGCCCCTTCCTTTCTCTCTTTTGCTTCTCAGTCATGTGGTGTGCAGTTTTGCTCCACCACACATTCTCACCACAATCTGCTGCCTGGCCATAGACCTAAAGGCAACAGACCCACATGATCATGATTAAAATTTCCAAAACTGTGAGCAAAATGCAGTATTTCTCTTATATGTTGATTCTTTCTGATATTTTATTATAGTAATGGAAAACTGACCAACACAGGTGTCACAAGAAAGATATACCTGTGAAACACATTTGCAACACATCCTTTGTAGGTTTAGAAAACTATTTGACAGGGAACTGAATGCATCTGTTTTTGTAGTATGCAGGGAAACAATACAATTATTGGGATGGTATTCTCACTCTTCAGCTAGGAGGGCCAAAGTCTATGAACAATATTCATGTAGTTATTGAAAATAATTTAAGTCAAAAGCTAAATTAGTTATAGAATTTTTGTCCTTAGGAGTTCAGAGTATAGGTCTCGGATGTGTCTTCAAATATGAAAACATTTTAGACATGCTCAGAGGAACTTCATAGTTATTTCTAAGATAAAAGAAATATGCCAAACTTCTAGTGGAAATAAAGGCAAAACAAAATTTCCTATTCCTAGTAAGTTTATACTCTATTGAAGCATAAAAACAAAAATAAAAATATACAAAGTTAAGATGATATCATGATAAATATTATGAGGAATTGTTAGGACATGATACCAAAGAGTGACAGGTAATGCTGTTATAGATAGTGTTGAGGAAGACTTTCTGATAAAATTTGTGTGTGTGAGTTGATAGTTATTGGTATCATAAAGATATGATTTTGGTCTAACTATTTTGTGTCTCTTCTTAATTCCTAAGGTACATGCAAATTCTTAGAATTATTTCTGTGCTCTTTCACAATGGAATACTGCAGATTCAATTGATTCTTAAATACTTGCATTTTATTTCCCTGTTTGGAAAGATGGGATTTTATTAAGAACACAGGCCTGCATTCTTCAAACTCTACTCATGCATTCTGTTCACTATTCCTTTCTATTACTCATAACTATCAATTCATGTCTGTCTAGGCATATATTTCTAATGATGCACTTATATGGTATATAAGTAGATTGGAAACATCTGTTTTAGAGACAGGTGAAACACAGAGCTAGAGACTAGTTGTTACATTTTCTTTTAAAGGTATTTGGCCTCAAATGTGGTCTGACCTTATGGAAATAAGCCTTACGTGTGGAGCACACTCAACCTGAAATTGCACTTCCACAGAGTTGAACAAAGACTAAGTCTGAGGAGGTGTGCTGGCTGAGCATGCTAAACCATCAAGAGGTCTATAGTAAAATCATTGGGCATTTGTTCTGAGGCCAAGGTCAAAGCAGCAGCATCATTTATTTTTATATTTGTCACTGAAATAAATTCAGAATATGTTGCTTACTAAAGTATTTATTCTAGAAACCAAAGTATTTTAGGTGAGTAGGACTCACAGCTATTGGTCTACGTATTAAATACCACACAGAAACAGTGAAATTGCCCCAGCTTCCTAGAAGCACAATGTCCATATTTGAATAATAGATACAGCAAGATGAATCATGAAAACAGAAGACTAGAACAATGGTATGCAAGATAGAATCTGGTGGAGCAAATGCTAAATGGAATGGACTGTGTTACAATGATCGCATGTATAGTTAGGAAAACTTTAATGAAGTGAGAATTTGACTTAACCTTAAAGGAGTTTATTGCAGAATGATTGGAAAGCCTTGATGTGTACTGATTGGAGGAATCAGAAATCAAGAACGTTTTACAAACACAGAATGAATTAGAATGGCGACTAATCAGAAAGGGGAGAGGAACTCACATAAACACTGTTTACACATTACATTGGGATCAGAATTAGTTAAATGATAAGTTATATATTTCAGCATGATCCAACAGAAACCGGTATTTGTAATAATGCATTCATCTTCTAACAACATGGTGATATTACTGCAATTCTTATCAGTTATTTTATTTCTCAAGAGGGTTCTTAGTTGCATAAATTAAATTCATAAATTAATTTCTTTCAAAAATGAGGATAGTGCTTTGGAAATTAGATATATGTTGCCAATTGGGAATAAAAACCAATGTACAGACGACTTCCACAGGGAGAGAAAATAGATGATGGAGTGAGGACAGGGTTGGCAATCTTAGCAGAGATGAGACAACAGATGGGGTATAATTTTTGTGAGTCCTCACACAGATGGTTCAACAGATGGATTCTGCCGGGTTCATACAACTTATGTGTATTTTCAGCTGCTTATCATGATAGGCAAGGCCACTTCTGTGCAGGCTAAATCTTCACTTGGTTCAGGTTATTGAAATATAACACTAGAATAAATTGGTAGTTGGCAACATTTTATAAAGTGTTTTTATTAACTGCCATTTCTAATTAGACACAGGCATGCAGATAATGTTATTTTGAAGACACTGGACTTCAGAAAGAATTCATAGGTCATGGCTTAGGAAATAGTATTCTAGGACTTAATTTTGAATAGAAGATTTGAGAACTTTAATTTGAATTTCAACTATTAAATGAACGTACTGTCTTTTGGAACTTTTACTTTAAAAAATAACTTACACAGAAACCAACAAAATTTGGAATTTAAGACTGTAATTGTAAAATGATCTCAATCAATTAAGAAAATATCTATGTAAATTTAATTCAAAAACATTTTTTCAGAATTTTTGGAAATATAATTTATCTTGCTAAGACAGCAATTCAGGTTTACAAAGATGAATTAAGTAATAATCTGAAAATATAAACCAGGTTTACAACCCTGCACCATGCAGAAATCTTATTTAAAGGTTTTTATTTCTTTATGTGTATGGGCATTCATACTAGTAAACATGAGTTAAATATCAGCTTAATAAATGATTAAATTTATTATCCTTAGCAAATTATTATTACAGATGTATATGTATATACTCACTTACACAAATATTCAGTAACATTCAGAATAATTTTCATTGGTAAAAGGAACTTCTTAGAAAAAACATTCCTTAGATAAAAGGAAATCAAGAATAAAGTAATCAAATGTTACATTTTCAATTAATTCCTGCATTAAGATATAGTTATTCAAGTTTATGGCACAAGCAAGGGCTCTATTTTACTTAGGGGTTGCCTTTTCTGCTATTATGAGGTTTAAATTCATGTGAATTTTAAATTCTGAAAGTAGAGATTTTCCTTATAGAAGCTATTGTATGTATTGATTCATAACATCAAAGGGATTTGATCTGTCTGGATTCACAACAGAGGGCTGGAAAGCAATCACCCCAGGATTATTCAGATAGACTTTAAACGACAAATATTTCAGTGGTAGAGTATTTAAAAACATACAGAGAATTGTATTTTCTAGATGTTTTTATATGCAGAATTCATTTGAAGCTTGCAATTTTCCTTTGAGGTCAGCATGGCAGATAATCATTTCTACTTTAGAAATGAATAAGGTGGGGCTTGAAAAATACAAATGACTAAAACAGTTACATTTAGAAGGTGGAAAAGCCCAGATTCTGACTTATTACCCTCAACAGAGATGTAATGAATGCCTACAATATGCCAAGGGGATATAAGTAATGCTGCTCTATTGAGTTCTGACATGTATGTAATAAAAAGAACCCTAGAGATTGTATCTGCACATAAGCAGAACGAACTTAGATATTTTTTTATTCATTCAACAATTAATCTTGTGACTTATAATACATATTAATTTTTTTAAGTTGGGATTTGAAGACTTATAAGAGATAAAGCACTTATTCTGAAGGGTAATATGGTAATGAAATTTTATAACAGAAGAGGTAACAGTAAAAGAGTAACAGTAAATGGTAATATGTATACATATATATAGTATAGCATACATATAGCATATAAGTATCATATAATATAATTACAATTAAATACAAGATAGTTTGTGAGCAAATAGTGTACTAAGTTTATGTAAGATAAAGAGGGGAAAGTAACTTTTGCAGTGATTCTTGAAGATTTGAACAATGTAAAGTTACTGGGAGTTTTGAATAGAAGTCAAGTTAGTAAACTATGCTTATTAGAAATGATCATTTAGATCTTACTTACAGAGGATTGATTTGAACTTTCTGTACAAATTCAATGTTAGGGAATAATACCTAACTTAAAAGTGAACACCAAAATATCAATAGAAATATTTAGGTGTTGGGATTGCAAGGCTGTAAGAATTGATTGTCTTTGGAAAAAACAAAATGACAGGGTGACAGAAGATGAAGAGGTATAAAGTGACTCCCAGATATTAGGACAGTGATGTCATTTGTTATGCTAAGCAGAGAACAAGAACAAATTTGTTTATTGTTGATGAGTAGAGGAAAAAAGGGGACAGAAGTGGGACAGGGTAGAGATTTCATGTTACTTTTAACAAGTTACTCTGGAATCTCCTGAAGAATATCCCAGTCTCAATATGTACCTAGTGGTATGGTGTTTGGGTACATTTTTAATAGACAGTATCATACAGGTAGGAGTTACAGCCTTGATCTCAAGTAACACTCCCGAAGTAAAAATGTACAAAGCAATAATAAGAAATACAAGAAAGACACATGGAAAAGATAAGAAGCCTCTAAAGTAGTTATATTGCCAACTATTTTTTTTCCTTTACAATATGTAGTTTACTTCTTGTCTGTCACAAGAAATTAGGACTATGAATTTATTATTTACTGTTTTGCAGTGTGTCTTGCATGTGTAATGCCTATAACAGTGTATGAATCATAGTAGGAATTAAGTAACATTTAGTCATGAATGAGTAAATGGCATTCCAGCAGCATTCAGAATTTCCCAGAGGAGAAAAAAGAAGGAAGATCTAAGAAATTGGCAAATCTGAGGAAGAATAAAAATAGACACATTCTTAGTTACCATATCAAAAGTATAAGTTTAAGGAGAAACCTAACACTTGAATGTGCCCATCCTGGGTGATTTGTTTTTTTTTTTTTCCTCCTGTAACTAAAATTTCATGCCTTCGAAAGAAGAAAGTAGGAAAAAAAGTTATAGGATTGCAAATCTAGCTAGTAAAGAATGTTCTTTGAAATTCATTCATCATTGAAGTAATCTTAATTTTCTATAAAGACACTTAGATACAAAATATCAAATTTAAACCATGACTCAAGCTCAGATTTTATGGCTTATTTAACATCACGGCTGTATAACAAATCCATTTGTGTTACAAAAATTCATTCATTAAATCAATAGAAATATATTAAAGCCAGCAGTTCTACAACTTTTGCCTCTATTTGAATGTAGATTCAGTTTCCATTTTCTTGTGCTATAAATGAGCAATAGCTATATAATCAATCTGTTTGACTTTAAAGTATTTATGTTTCTGAGTAACACCATATTGGTCATTTTCACTAGTGTTTTCATTACATTGATATAACCTAAATCATAAATCCATCTGCCATTTCAACAAATTATTTGTTTTTTAAAATTCTCACTCTCAAATATACAAATATTTTAACTAAAACAGTAGCATTAAGGGCATTTTACAAGATTTTCTATTTTATTTATTGGAAATACCATGCTTTAGTGGAAAAGTTATGTATACACTTATTATGTATACATTTCTAGACTTATTTAATATTTACATATTGTGCCTGGAATATACACTAGTACTATTTTGCTGCCTAGTATTATTTTTATAGAGTTCACATTTTTTACTATAGTCTCTTTAAGAAGTAAAAACAATCATGAATTTTGTTCTGTATTTTACTTGACTTCTTATCCAGTGCTATCTGTATCCTGCTTGCTGCCAAAGAAATTTTTTTCATAAATGTAATTCTTTTTTTTGAATTCCCTACTTGAAACTTCACTGACTCTGTAAATGGCAAAAGGATAAACCTAAACTCCTTAGCGTATCCTACAAGTTTCCCATAATTTGGCTCCTGCCTAAGCTCTGGGTTTATCTCGTTTCCTTGCAGGCTGTTTCCTGCCTCAGTGCTTTTGATCATGTCAATCCAGGGCTTATAGTGTTCTCTCATCAGTTCACACTCCCTTCCCCTGTTTTACTATTACTTCCTACTTGTCTGTTTTAAAGCATCATCTCTTATCTTTCCCTAAGTATATCCTGTTTTACCTCACCCAGGAGGAAATGACAACTGTAGAGTCTGCATTTTTGCTTTCACTATATTATATCCAAACCTTTACCACATCACTCTTTGCTGCTATTCAGCATTGTTCTGTCTCTACCTCTTTGTCTTTCTCTTAACTGTGGCTGTATGCAGTCATGGTAGTGATAACTGCTACTCTATCTGTTATCTACAAGGAGTATCTTAGGCTGTCAGTTAAAACCAAGAACTGAGTTTTACTATACCTAAAACTAAGATCATATTTTTCTCAAAACAAATATTTGGTAAAATTTCTAGTTGAATGAATTAATGAATAGGAACACTGTAACTTCAACATAACAAGCAACACAAGAGAACAATAGATAAATAGATACCAATTCAGTCATATAATCATATGTTATAAATAACAACTTGGACACTTAGGCCAAGGCATCTTGCCATTTTTAACTTCAAAATAAATCCAGAATCTAAGTACTTTTCACCATTCATTCCAATATCCACAGTCTGAGCTAACATCCTCCCTTCTTAATTCCTGAAAGTCTCAAAACTGGTTCTCCATGCTTCTACCCTTGACTTCAACATTTTAATATAATAGTCAGAAAACATTATTTAAAACATAAATCAGGTCATTTTACTCTTTTTGCATGTTAGGATTGAATATGTTCCACAATTTGTGTGTTGGCAACTAAATTCCAAAGGCAACAGTGTAGGGAGATGGGACCTTTTTTTTTAAACTTTTTTTTTGATGTGCTATTATTTTATATCTTTATTTTATGTGGTCCTGAGGATAGAACCCAGTGCCTCACGTATGCGTGGCAAGCGCTCAACTGCTGAGCCATAACCCCAGCCCCGAGATGGGAACTTTTGATGAAGTGTTTAGACCATGAAAATCAAGTGCTCATGATTTAATGCTGCTGTACACAGGACTTGGAGAGAGGGATCATTATATTGTTTTCTCTCATGTGAGGACACAATGTTTCTCACCTCTGGGAGGCACAGCATTCAAGAGGTCATCTTAGAAGCAAAAGATACTCTCAATAGAGTACAACTGCCAATCTTGATTTTAGACTTTTCAGGCTTCAGAACTGTGAGAAAATCATTTTCTGTTCTTTATAAACTACTCTATCTAAGGTATTTTTGAATAGTAGCACAAATCCACTAATCATGCCATGAACTTTTGCTTCTTTTATTCATAGTAAAAACTGAATGCCTTGCTGTGATTCAGAGTCCTGTAATATCTCACATCATATCCTTTGCCTCTTTCTCCTTCTCTCTCCCTCTCATTCACACTGTTTCAGCCACACATTGGCATCCTTATTGTTTCTGGATATTACTGAGCACATTGTGTGCTCAGAGCTTTTAATCTAAGGATATTTTTTATGAAATTCTTTGCCTTTGGTGTCTGCTGGGTAAATCTCATGCCAACTTCAGATCTTTGCTCAGATATGTACTTTTTCAACAAAGCCTTGTCTTTGCCTCTTCAGACAGCTATAATACAAATATGATAGACTGGTTAGATTGAAAAACAAACATTTTTCACAGATCTGAAGGCTGAACTGTCCAAAACCAAGGTTTCATAAAATTTAGTGTCTAGTGAGGGTCTGTTTCCAGATTAATACAAGACCATTACCCTACTGTGTCCTCACATAGAGAAAAGAGACCATGAAAACTTTTTGGGTGTCTTTATAAAGAAACAAATCCCATTCATAAGGGATAAATCTCCAAAATGACTCTCCATCAGATTGAAGGTTAAAATAAGTTAAATAAAATATTAATTTGGGGGGGAGGACAAAATTCAGTCCATAACAAGCTTGTTATGAAAAAAACTTCTTAGTGCTGTGATTTTCCTACTCATTCTCCACTTCCCAGCCACTTCAGTCTCTCCACACAATGGGGACCATAAAAATATACTGTTCATATCTCCTGCAGACCAGCATGAGGTACTACTTTTCTGGAACAACTCAGGACAGTATTTCTTGTCCTCTTGTCTATTCTGTTTCACAGAATATTCCTAGCTAATGACTGAGTACAACTGGGGATTTAACAGAGGTACATTACTGCAAAGCATGGTTATTCCTTATGGGAAGATTTTTTTAAAAATATTTGTTTAGTTGTAGATGGACACAATGTCTTTATTGCTTTGTATGTGGTGCTGAGGTTCGAACCCAGAGCCCCATGCATGCGAGGCAAGCACTCTACCACTGAGCTACAACCCCAGCCCAATGGGAAGATTTTTTTCAAGTATTTTCCATCAGACTAGCCAAACCTTCCATGGAACTGGTTATAGTTAGGCATCTTACTACCCAATTCTCATTCTTCCCTCATTGTTACAGTTTGAATACAAGGTGTCTCATGAAAGGCTCATGTGTTAGGCAATTCAAGTATGTTAAGTATTAAATGATTAGATTTATATTCTGACCAGATGAGCATATGTAAAATTGGGGCCAAGGAGGGCATGTTTACTTAAGAGATTACTACTACTATAGAGAAGCTAAGTACTTTGCACAGAGAAATAGGAAAATGCCTTGAAGGCATTCCAGAGATTAGCAGGATTACAACTATGGCAGGCTCAAATGTGAAAGTGAAAACTTATTTGAAAAAAGATGGTGAGGGGTATATTTCTAATACAGGGGTGCCTAGGGAACTATTTTCCAAGGATTTGTTTCACTGCGTTCCATGCCCAGGCACTCAGAGGATGTTGTATCTATGGTCTAAGAGGGCATAGCTACTGCTCAAGTTGGAAGCACACCTTGCCATCATCCACATGGTGCTGATTCTTTGTGACTGTAGGATGTTGATATTAGAGCATTATGGATGCTTCCACCGTGGATTCAAAGGAAGGCTTTGTAGGTTAGGCAAAGCATAGAATCATAATCCCTGTAGGAAACTCCTGAGAATGTGATGCTTAAAACTGTCAAGGTAGAAGAGAAGCTATAGCAGAGATTTTTGAATTTAAGGGAGGCCAGGAACATAGAATATCTGCTAAGGAAAACTGCAGAAAGCCAGCAGAGCTAGACCAAGGGAGAGACCATGTGGGCTGTAAGCCAGAAACAACAAAGGTGATGGGGTTCCCAAACCCTGTGGAGATTATATCTTGATGACATGTGTCCCAGGTGCTGAATATTGAGCTACAGGATTTGTTTTTTCTGCTGGGTTTGGTCTTGCTCTGGTCATATTCCTTCTTTATATACCCCCATTCCTCCTTTGGTAATGGGTATATTTACTCTCTGCCTTGTATATTGGATGTACATATCTTGGTTTTGATTTTTACAGGGGATTATAACAAAGTGTTTGCTTTGAGTCTTAAAGGAGACTTTGACCTTGGACTTTTGAGCAATTCTGAAGTGGTTAAAACTGTGGAGATTCTTTAGAAATGGAATGATAGAAATTTTGTATCATGAGATGGAAATGTCCTTTTGGGGGCCAGGGGAAGTATCTTATTGTTTGTATATGAGGTATCCCCCAAAATGCTCATGAGTTAGGCAATCTAGGAACAGTCAGAGTTGAAATGATTAAATTATGATATATATATGTACATATGTATGTAAAACTTCATTAGTGGATTTATGCATTTTATGAATTAATATTTTGAATGGACAACTGAGTGGGGAATATAGGCAGATAAACTGTTTTTTGGAGGAAGAAGTCAGTCACTGGGGATATGGCCTTGAACTATATCTTTTCCCTGGTTTCTCTATTTCTGCTTCTTGGTTGCCATGAGGTTAGCAGTTTTCCTTCACTCTGTTCTTGTTAGTTGACTTTTCACCACTGTGATCCAAATGCCTGACAAGGGCAACTTAGAGGAAGAAAAGTTTATTGTGGCTCATGGTTTCAGTGGTTTAGTCTATTTTAAGCCAATTCCATTGTTCTGGGCCTGAGGTGAGGCACAATACCATGGTGTAAGGAAGTGGTTGATGAAAGCTGCTCTGTTCATGATGACCAGGGATTGGGGTAGAGTGGGGGAAATGTCTGCAAGGAAGATAAACCCTTCTAGGCAACACCTCTTGTTACCTACCTGCTCTAGCCATGCCACATTTAATATGGTTACCACCCAATTAGTCTATTCAAACTAGAATGGACTGATAATGTTACAGCTATTATAACCCAATACTATCACCTCTGAATGTATTACTCTATTAACAGGAGATTTTGGGAGATGTCTCATGACCAACTCAAAAGCTCATGCTTATTTCACAATTCAAAATGTATTCATTCCATCTCCAAATGTCCCCATAATCTAAACCGTTCAAACATTTTCCAAAAGTTCTATCCAAACTCTCATCTGAGACTCAAGGAAAACATTTGACTGTGAACCCCTGTAAAAACTCAAAAGCAAGTTACATATATCCAATATACAATAGCACAAACACTCCCATTCCAAATGGTAGAAATAGGGGTATAGAATGAAGGAATGATAGCAAAGCAAGACTGAAACCCAGTTGGGCATATATTATGGTCTTTCCCTCCATGTTCTACCTGGGACATATTTCAGTGAGCTCTTCTCTCCAAATGGCTTGGGCTGTTTTGCCCCTTTGTTCTTTCCAGTTGCAGTGCTCCTTGGCTATCTCTCAGGTTGGCTCTTTTTTTCAGTAAACAACTTTCCTCAGAAAACATTCCACACTACTAGCATCTATTAATTCCTGGAACCTCCATTTCAGACTCAGCTTCACCTTCACAACTTTGTCTGATGTCTCAGGAGTTGCCCACAGGGATTCCAAACCTGCTACACATTGATTGGTCTCCCAAGTCTTCCTCTGAGGTTTTGGGAGAAGCCTCCATGAACCCTTGAGCATCCTCTGCATAAATTCTGCATCCTGTTTTTATGCAGAACCAGAACCATGTGGAAAATGCCATTGTATTCTGCCAGCTTACATATCTAGGTTCCCTGGAATCATGATTATAGTGTCATTTGAGTGTTTACATGTCTCAACATGTTAAAACAACTCTTAGTCTCCCTGTGGGAGGATGACACTTCTATGATCTCTTTTCAAAAGAATTTTCCCTTGTGCACCCTTGGGTTTGCAGTGAGTATGGTCTTGTAAATTCAAGAGATGCTCTCAACCCACATTTCTTATTTTGTCTGTGCAAAGTATTTAACATCTGCTTAGTGACCATCAGACTGTCATTTCTTCAACAATACTTCCTTTATTGGTTCCATTTTACATGCACTTTTCTACTAAACTATAAGCTTTAAAAATCCTTGCTCTGCTGTCTACCCTGATTCTGACAGTAAACCTGGATAAAAGTTGCTAGCAAAATTCATACCATTGACTGAATAGTGTGCTGCCTTGAAATTTTCTCTGCCAGTTTAATTAGTCTATCACTTTTAAATTTGGCCTCACATAAAGTTCCAGAACATGGGCAAAATGTAGACAAGTTATTTTCCAGAATATGACAAATAGTCTTTAGTTCAATTTCTAGTAGTCTTTATTCCTCTGAAACCTCATGAGAACAGTCTGAGAATAGTCTTTTCTGTCTGCATTACTATAGGCATACTGGTCTTCTCAGCTCCCACCATAACTGCCAATTGATCTATTCTTTTAATATTCTAAGACTTCTCCATTCTGTATTTCCAAACTTTTCCAAAATCTTTTCATAAACCGTTCAAAAGACTTCTAAATACATAGTCATGTTAGGCACAGCAAAAACTCCATTTCTTGCTATCAATTTCTGTGTTTGTCAGCTTTTCATAATTGTGACCAAAATACTAGATAAGAGCTACTTAGAGGAGAAAATGTTTATTTTGGCTCATGAAGTTTCAGTTTTTGGTCAGCCAACCCCATTGCTCTGGGCCTGAGGTAAGGCAAAGCATCATGATGAAAGAGTGTGGATATGGAAGCCAGAAAGCAGAGAGATGAAAATAGACTGCAGAGAGGATGAACCTTTTCAGAGCACATCCCCAGTCACCCACCTCTTCCATTCACACCCCACATGCCTATAGTTATCATCCAGTTAGTGCATTCAAATTTGAATGTATTTATTAGATCACAATTCTCAAAGTCTAAATGTTTTGAGATGGGCAAAGGACAGATAATCAGCATAGATAATGGATGATTGGGTCAGGAAGATGGGGGCTAATTCAAAGAAAAGAAAATGAAAAGCTAACACTTCCAGAGCACTTACCTCCCTCTCAAGGTTACTAATAACTCCAGGGAACTGCTCTTCCCAACATATAGAATGGCTAATGAGTACCCCCTGGGAAGCTCCTTTCTGCCTTTTTGTCATGTAGGCAACATAAGAGGAGAATGCATGAGAAGAAATGAAACCTAAAATCTATAAAGGGAAAAGACATCCACACTGCCATGGGCACCAGCTTTGAATCCCCTCCTTTTTGAAGGTCTCTCTCTCTCTCTTGTCTCTTCAATAAAATTTGCCTTGGTGTTTCTCAGGCATTTGATTTTTCAACACCAGAAAAATAAGGACCCAATCTTGATTTTCAAGACCAGAATCACTTTCACCTCTGAATATTCCTGCATTAACACAGAAGCTTTGAGTGGACAGCTCTTATCAAAAGCATAACATACCATGGAGTTCTGCCTCACCTGGACCTAGAGCAATGAATTGAGCCAATCATGGACTCCTGAAACTTTGATCTTGAAATAACCTTTTCCTCTATGTTCTTGTAAGACATTTTGGTCACAGCTACAAAAAACTGACTAATACACCCACTTCTTTACAAGATTCAGATCCTCCTTAGTTTTTAGATTTTTTAGAAACCTTTCCAGCTTCCTCACCTTTCTCCTTCATGGAAGATTGCCCTCCAATTATTTTTAGATAGATTCTGGACTTCGTATTGCTTTTCAGAAGAATCAAACAAGCATGCTTGCTCCACTTAATATTTTCTCCAAAATTCTGACTTGTGCCTAGGAATTTTTAAAGGTGACTGAAGATGTGGAGAGATAAAGGATCAACAAAAATTTTAGTTAATCAGAATTTCTTAGAGATGGGTATATGACAGTGTGCAAAGCAGCAGCAAAGAAGTTCAAGATTTAGTCAGGAGACACAAGGAAGAGTAAAGGAAAGTATAGCTCTGAGGCTTTGAGGCTTTGCTCTGTGTGTATTTTGTGTGTGTGTGTGTGTGTGAATAGGGGATTGGACCCTGGGTGCATGTTACCACTGGGCAACAACCCAATTTCCTTTTTTTTTTTTTTATTTTTTATTTTGAGATAGGGTCTTGCTAAGTTGCTTAGTGCCTCACTAAATTTCTGAAGCTGGCCTCAGACTTGCAATCCTCCTAAATCAATCTCTTGAGCTGCTGGGATTACAAGCATGCCACCCTGCACCAGGATCTTTGTTTTTTATAAGACAGAACAAACAGCTTAAATTTAGCTAGTTCGAGGAATGTTAGCTTGCTCTGTGATATAGGATTGGTTTGTACTCATCTGGTTCCTGTCACAAGATAATTTAGGACTTAGGATACATTGACTTAGTGTGCAAGAGTTACATAAAGGAAGTGGCTTTATGTGTGGACTAGGGAATGTTGGAGATTTTGTGATATGAATTTTTTTGTCTGCATAAGCTGAATCATAGGGAAGATGCAAATAACTTTGACTTTTATTTTGACCCTGTGATTAATGGATAATCAATAGACAAATACAGAATTTAAAATTTTTTAAAAGAGCACACTATAAGCACTTATAATGTAGCACAAACTATAGTACATAGGCAAAATCCAGGTGTTTATCTGTTTGCAACTTAAGATTCATTGGGACACAAACACATTCACCCGTTTATGTGTTGTCTATGACTACTCTCACACTAAAATGGCAGGGTTCAGTAACTACAGTGGAGACCTTATGGCCTATGAATATTTTCAACTTGGCTTTTTCAGAAAATGTTTATTGACACCTATATTTTCCCACTACATTATTTACTTAATGTTGGATGTTTGTTGTTTGATTTTTTTCCCCAATAGAAAATAAACTATTACAGAGATTTCTCTTTGTTTTATTTGCAAATACATATCATGAGTTCACACTGATCCTTGGCTTATAATAGAAATAAAGTAAATATTTGTTGGTGAATGAATGAGTTTGGACAAATTTAAGTTCTTAACTCTTGTTTTAGTATTGTTGCACATAAACAAATTCTCTTTTCTAAATATCAGTTTCTTGAAATAATAGAGCACACTACACACTACGCTTAGTTGGTTAAGGATTAGATGATACAATACACAAACAATGCTTGATGTATGCCTGGATATAATCACTGAATAAATGTGCAATTTATAAGAGAATGTAATATTTTCCATTCAAATATCCAGGGATAAAAAAATTCATCTTACTCAGTGTTAATCTACACTATATATTTGTTTACAAAAAAGTATGGTTTCTACTTAAAGCAGTGTTAATATTTCTTATCTCTCCCAGTCCATATTGGAAGGACAAATGAGGTTATAATAGTATAGAAAGTTGAAAAATTAAAGATACTGTATGAATTTAGGTGCTTTTTGTTCTAATTTCAAATAAAAATGATCAATAAGAGAACAATCTCTTTTACTGTTAATATGTAAGATAGTGTACATAACAGAGTGATTGAATTTGGCATAACTGGTAAGGCAATTGAACAATTTACCAACTTCAGCATGATATTTGAATTTCTTTTTAAAAAAGCTTCAGTTGTAAATATTAAACTTTTATATTTCTCAGGAGTCTGAGTCTACATTCTATAGATGAAGTACCTGAGCTTAAGCAGAATTGGAGAAAAGGCACTTATCCCACAACACTTGTGCATGTCTTGGGAAGCTGCAACTGTGGATCTTGTGTCTGTTCTGTTATCAGTATAGCTGCTTTCTGTTCTTTTCCATTTCCTACTGTGTTTTCATATTCTCCATCACTTGCACTTCAGCCAACACCCTGACATTATATTTATTAAATTTACTAATTATTCTCTGGATCTCATATTGGATAATTTATCTACATAAGTATCTTATTTCATCCCTCAGAAGCATGTGAAAAAAATAATCTTTTTTAAGACTTTTAGCAATAAACAATAATCCCTTGGATCTTTTTTCCTATTCTTGGTAAACTGAATTGCTAGATACACATAATATATAATATTTTCCTAGACAAAAAAAATCACTCAATAGACTTAGATGATGAAAATGAAGAGACAATTCTCAGAAGGATAATAAACCATAGCATAAGTGTACACCAAAATAGAAGAACCTTAGCAACCATAGTAGCTGTATATAAGTTAGAAAGACTAAAGATTTTATTTTTAATTAAGAAAATAACAATAAATATTAACAGTATATTTTATCAGAGTACTAGAAATCAATAGTCCCATACACTTTGATGAATGTATAGATTTGCAGCATGTTTACAAACTCTAAGAGATACTATATCAAAATGTCAGATAAACAGATCATTAGACCAGTAACTTCACTGTTATCTCACTCTCATATAGAAGCTCTCAGCTATGCAGTCAAGCATCTATAAACAGCAGCCATTGCAGCACACTTTTCAGTAAGAAAGAGTTGTAAACAATGTGAGAGTTAGATACATTAAGATACAAATTTATAACTGCTGATACAAAGAGGTGTGCAACTTAATACTGTTAAATGAAAATGGGAATAAAATACCAAATATAAATTAGTATATAATCAGACATAGGTAGAAAAATGTTTCTGAAATTTATCTGCACATGGAAGAGAAAGAAACAAATATACAAAAAACATGCAACATAACAATTAAAAGTAGTTTTAGTTGAGAGTGGAACTGTGAACAATTGAAGGGATTTCACATTCTATTAAAAGACTTGCATATTTGAATTATGAACTTATGTTCATATTACTAATGCGTCTTAAATAATTAAACAACACGTTCTTTTTCAAGAAGTTTTTAAAATATAATTTGCTGAAGATTTGTCTTTCTGGAATATAAAGTCCATTAGTTTAGAGTTCATTTCTATACATTCTTCCTTGTATCCTATGCATCTGTCTCAATGCTATATAAGAGTTAATCTTCAAAAAGAGATATCCATTTCATACCAGTTATGCTACATGGAAGTGAGTTACATAACTTCCTGGGTTAATTGCTTAAATTAATGTAAAATTTTTATTCCACTGGTATTCAGCCAACTTTAACATGAACATCTCTCTTGTGGTGGGCATGGTGCTAGGCTATATAACTATGAGAATGATATGAAGACAAAATGCTTTACCTGAAGATGCTAATTGCATCATTTTCATTCATCACAAAATAGACTAGGGGACTACTTGTAATGAACAAGCACTTATCTTAGTCAATCATAGTTTCAATGATTAACTCAATCTATCAAGGTGCTTTGTAAGGACTCACTGCTTATTTTCTGATATACTTTTCACATGCCAAAGTAAAGTTCTGGGCAGGGATGAGTGACTACACTGTCTACAACTTGAAGCTAAATTTTAACTATGAAAAAAATTAATGAGTTCTGATTGATGAAAGAATTAATAAGCTGGAATCACCTCAAGTGTTTTCAAGTGTTTCTTTGGTGATTTTTCTTGGCATTTCTTATGTCTGTGTTCTAAACACAGGTTTTGCATGTAAGGTTGAATCTTATAAACATTTCTTGGTGTTAAACATTTATTGCAAAGGAGTTTCTGTTTTGTATGTTGTCTGGGGATTTATATGTATCATTCCTTTATTGGGAGCCCAAAATTAAATAACATATGCAACTTTGAGATTGAAAACCTAACATTGTACTTACATAGTGATTTTTGCAAATGTTTTTACTCTGAAGAATAATATGAGGTAAAACACATTTACTGTGGAAACAGAATGCTCCAGCAGACACTACAATTGTTTCTAATTATCTGAGACACTTTAAGGTGTTCCTTTCTATTTACATGCATATTGAAAAATTAAAGCTCATGATTCTGCTGCATCACAGTAGTACAATAATTTATAAGTATGTTTTGGATTTAGAGTTACCAGGAGAAAATAAAATCTAAAGTGCCTTTTTTATAATTTTTTATTTAATCTATATAACAAAGTCTCCTATATATTATCAATCATTGAGATGCATCCACTAATTTGCATCCAGGATCATTTAACTAAATATGCCCCAGTCATTCTGAAAAACAAAGATTTGATAACTATGGAAATGTTCAGAGACTTGGAGTTTTGTTTTGTTTTTTAAAGCAAACATTCTCATACTTCTAAGATTCGGATATATCTGCATAGCTACCTCTGAACTGAGTATGTTTTTGAATTATTAAACAAATAATTATTTAGCTTATGATGAAGAGAAATGTGTTTATCACTGCTGAGGAAAATAAATGTTAAATGCATCACAAGGAATTTTCCCTCCAACCCATATTACTCATTAACACTATTATAAGATTGTACATGAATAGACCACCAACATTGTTTTCAACACTTTTATTTAATCATCATCATTTAAATAAATGTATATACCTAATTACTTTAAAGGGATAAGGGTCACATAAAATGATATTCTCTACAACTTGTTTTTGATGAGCACCATCGATACGATAATCTAAAACTTGATCTTGGAATTATTAAATTGTCATCAACATAGTAGTAATTATGTCTTGTACAAATAAACAACCACATTTTCACAAATACTAATTTTTTATTCCTACCTTAAATAATACTTCAGTTATTTTGGCATACATACAGTAAATAGGAGAATAGTTTAATTAACCTTTATAATCTATATTAATATCACTTTTTAATGCCATTAATTCTACACAGTGATACTAAATCTTGTATGGTCATATATAAATGCCTTTTCAAACTTTAAATTGTATTTTAGCAAGTCACAGAAACTTATCATTAAGAAATCAAATTTATTAATATTTAAAATTTAAAAATTAAAATTAAAATTCTAAAGTAACAAACAAAAGAATAAAACACATAATAGTATTAAACACATAAACCAATATCATAGTCATTTTTATCACAATATTAAGTACTATATCTAATTGCATGTGCTGTACTTTTATATGACTGGCAGTACAAGTGTATTTACACTAGCATCACTAGAAACAAATGAGTAATTCATTGCAGTATTGGTGACAATTACAACATCACTAGGAGATAGGAGTTTTTCAATTCTATTTAATCTTATTGGATTGCTATCATATCTGCAGTCCATTGTTGACTACACATGTATATGCAGCACATGTCTGGAATTGATGTTATGACATCATCTATTTACCTACCTTGTTAAAGATGTTTTTTATTTGCACAGGGACCCTGGTCATAGGTTTAATTATATAAAATTACATTAATACCAATCATAATAGCTTGAGACTTATCCATGACACTAATATAAGGGAAAAAGAGTTAAGAATTGGACTTTAGTATCCCAGTGAGGTACATAGGAACAATAGAGTTTATTGGTCTTTCTTGAAGTCACTATGCACAAAACCCCCTTGACTTCTACTACTGAATGAATTCACTTCCATACTATCTTGATATGGATAGAGCGAGCTCTAGTTTTAGTTGACATTAAATAAATTTAAGTATTCTAGTCTAATAAGTAATTTTTAATCAATCTTACATATGTGAGTTTGTAGGTAATTCCTTTTAATCATCATGTACACACTATATGTAAGAAATGTCATGTGCATAACAAATAGCAGTACAAAAATTGGTTCAGTCACCCTGGTTATTTTTAGTAGCTTACAAACTTTAGTGCTGTTCAAAAATGTATGTTAATATTTAAGTGGGAAATCCATCTCAGAAATTCAAGGGTATTTTCAGCCGGCTTATTAAGTATTATTACTATAACATTAGTAACAAAAAATAAGTTTAAAAATTTTTGTAAGAATATCATCTTCTTAAATTACTTGAAAATTGAACACGGATTTATTTGTGGTTTTAATATATCTGTATAAGTGTATATTTATTTGTTTTTATCAATCTATTTTGTGTGTCTTTGAAGATGTTGTTAAATGTGAGGTTTTTAATTGCCATTTTAATGGTTGTCTAGGGCTGTAATTTTTTCCTGTTCGTTTTTCTTTGTTGCTGTTAGAATTGTTCTGGAGATTATAATGATCATATTGAAACATACAAAATATTAAGGAAGGTTATTCTATAAATTAAGTTTTAGTGACTAATTCAATGCTTTCTAGGCAGATGGTTAGATTCTAGACCAAGTATTTCTGAGAAAACACATTCATTTCTTAGTATTACTGTGACAAATTACAATAGACTTGGTATTTGTAAACAACAGATACATATTCTTTCCAAGTTCAAGAGGCCAAAGTTCTAAAATCAAAATGACAGCAAGGTAAACTTGCTCTGAAGGATCCCAAGGAAAATCCTTCCTGGTTTTTTCCTGATTTTGGAAGAAGCTTACATTCTTTTCCTTGGATTATGGTCCTATTACTTAAATTCTTAACTCTATCTCCTATTGTTCCTTTGCCTTGATGTTTTATCCTCTTTTTATTCTTAGAAAGACATTTGTGACTGGATTGAGATCCCACCTGAACAATCTCCTCCTTTCAAGGTCTTTTTTTTGTAATCACATTTTACATACAGAATTTGATATTTACTCTCTTCACAGAAAACAATACTCACTCTTCTAGGGTCTAGGATGTTCATACATTTTGGGGGAAATACATTTGCTGCTTACCATAGAGAAGAAATTGAAATTTATTCTCATTTGCCTCTTTCTCTTCTGAATGTTTTGCTTGGATTGTCTGTCATCTTTTTGCTACACAAAAAACTATTGCATCCAGTGTTCCTCTATTTCTCTTATGTTTCCCCTTCCCACCCTCCTTATTCATCAGCATCCACTAATCAGAGACCATTTGGCATTTGGTATTTTGGGATTGGCTTACTTCACTTAGCATGATGCTTTCCAATTCCATCCATTTAACTGCAAATGCCATAATTTTATTCTTTTATTGCTGAATAATATTCCATTGTGTGTATGTACCACAGTTTCTTTATCCATTCATCTATTGAAGGGCATCTGGGTTGCTTCCACAGTTTTGCAATTGTGAATTGTGCTGC
>CM053408.1:79459317-79476976 GCA_028644305.1 Xerus rutilus | reverse complement strand
TGCTTTCCAGATTGGTTGCACCAATTTGCAATCCCACCAGCAATGTTTAAGTGTACCTTTTTCTCCACATCCTTGCCAGCACTTATTGTTGCTGGTATTTTGGATAGCTGCCATTCTGACTGGGGTGAGATGAAATCTGAGGGTAGTTTTGATTTGCATTTCTCTAATGGCTAGAGACGTTGAACATTTCTTCATATATGTTTATTGATTGTACATCATCTTCTGAGAGGTTTCTATTCAGCTCCTTAGCCCATTTATTGATTGGATTGTTTGTTTTTTTGGTGGTAAGTTTTTTGAGCTCTTTATATATCCTGGAGATCAGTGCTCTATCGGGGATGGACTTAAACTAAAAAGCTTCTTCTCAGCAAGAGAAGCTATCAATGAAGTGAACAGAGAGCCTACATTCTGGGAGCAAATTTTTGCCACACGCACATCAGACAATACCAGTATAATTTAATGAGGTAAGTATAGTTTCAACGAACAGTGTAAGGGACAAATAAATGTCCACTTGGAGGAAAATGAATTTTGACCCCTTTACCATTTTGAAAGGTAACTTCAAACTGATCATATACCTAAATAAAAGAGCTAAAACTGCACTGTAAAGAAAACAGAAGTAAATTTTCATGACAATGTGTTAGTAAATGGGTTCTTAGATATGACACTAAAAGCACAAGTGACAAAATAAAATATTGATAAATTGGATTTCATCAAAATTAAAAACTTTGTGCTTCAAAGTTTACTATTAAGAAAGGCAAAGCAAGAAGAAAACTCAAAAAGGAAAGATTCATGAACTAAATATCTGATATAAGCGAATATTATTTAAGGTAAACAAAGAATACCTAACATTCAATAATAAAAAAGATAAGTAGATCAGTTAGAAATGCACCAAAGATCTGAATAGATATTTGTCCAAGAAAATACACAGATGTACAATAAGCCACAAAAAGTTGCTCAAAATCATAAGCCATTAAGAAAATGGAAATCAAACCTGTGAAACACCACAACACATTAACTCAAATGACTATAACAAAAGGGCAGATAATAATACAAGTTGGGGCTGGGATTGTAGCTCAGCGGTAGAGTGCTTGCCTCGCATGCGTGAGGCCCTGGGTTCGATCCTCAGCACCACATACAAATCAACAAAATAAAGACATTGTGTCCATCTACAACTAAAAAAAAATATTTAAAAAAAAATAATACAAGTTGAGGATGTGAAAAATTGGAACATCAAACATTTTTTCTGTGGGCACAGCTACTATGGAAAAGAGCTTGACAGTTCTTCAAAATGTTAGAGAGTTCCTATGATGCAGCAATTCTATTCTTGAGTATATATCCAACAAAAAATAAAATTATGGCTACACTGTTATTTGTACACAAATGTTCATATCAGCTTTATTCACAATAGCCAAATGGCAGAAACAATCTTTAATTCCATCAACTGATGAATGAGTCCTCTAATGTAATATATCTATAAAGTGGAATAGCATTCTACAATAAAAGGGCATAGCGTACTTATGTTACAGCATAGATGAGCCTTGAAAACAGTCCACTAAGTAAAAGGTAGGAGTTACAAAAGGAAACATACTGTATAATTCTATTCATACAAAAGGCCTAGAGTAGGCAAATTTATAGAAACAATAAGTAGATTTAGTGGTTGCCTCGGCCTAGATTTGGGGAGGAAATCAGAATTGACTAACAGTGCCTATAGAGATTTTGTGGCAAGCTGATCAAGACTTTAAAATTAGATGATGTGATGGAGGAACAATTCTGCAAATGCACTGAAAGCCACCGAAGTATAAAGTTAAAGTGGAATAATTTAATGATATGAGAATGACATCTAGCAAATCTGTTAAAAAAAATCTTCTCAAAATTTAAACTGAAAATCTTTCTCTGGATAAATTTTTGTATATAAAAATTTTACATGGACTTTGTTTCTTCTGTTTCTCAATATTTTTTTCCATCTGTAGCATAGGCTAAAATGAGGAACAAGGAGGAGACAAAACTGCTCTTGCAGGGGTTCTGATAATGGAAGCAATTTGAAATTTCCTTTAGGGGCACACTGACCAGCATTGGGTTATAAAACATTGTCATGGTGTGCAAGAGCGTAGTTAGTGTGTGAAGGAACATCACAAATTCTCTGGAAAATTCTGTTTAAATCTGAAAATATGCTTTTGTTGCAGTCAATTTGAGAGATGTTACCTATTGCATACGAGCCACCTGACATACTATGGGTGAGATGGTACACAGTAGAATGACAAGTACATTCTGCACTTGTCTCCTGCAGTGAATGACAGGTTATGAGATCTTATATACCATATTCCCTAAATTTAATGAAGTCTATTCACACAGAATGCAAGAATGACATAAGATAGTTCTCGAAAACCAATATTTTATATAAGTTCAAGCATATAAAAACAAAGTGGCAAATACTCAGAATAAATCTTAATTTAAGTTCTTTGCTAAAAATATAAGGTTAAAACAAGATATGAGAATTACATCTTAGCAAAGCTGTTAAATCTAATTAGGTTTCATAAAAATTTTACCAAGAAAACTTGAAGTTAAAAACAAACCATTTGATATGTTAATTTTTCTATGTTGGTATGAAATAAAGTTTGTGAATAAATTGATGGATATATTAAATGCACTCATTTGTAATATATAGGTAATTGGAAGCAGCACATAATTCAAGTCATATATTTTTAGGATGTTATCAATGTGGTTAATTAAAAGTAAAAATAGTAATTAACGTACTTTGTAATGAGATAAGAATTTATCAGGAAGATTTTTTAGTCCACATAGGAATTCTGAGTAACTGTTCATACACTACTTTAGATGAGTTTACAAAACTCAAATATTCTTCATTTGCTGACTTTGTCTATAATCACGTTTGCCTATCTTGTCCGCGATAACAAGCAAGTCAAGAGTGTGCAGCAGAAGTTTTAAAGGAGAAAACATTTAACGATTTCCTTTCAAGCAAAGAAACAATTTTTGAAAGAATAAGATAAAGCATGCTTTGTGAAAGGAATTTGTGTTTGGTACAAAACATTTTTTAAAATGTATGTTTGAAAATGTTCCCATTAGGTAATTTAATACTTAAATTTATGCTGAAGTTCAAAAATAAAAACTAATGTTTGTGTTCCAAGAAGAAAGATTCAAAAAACTTAAATATTCTTACCCCTATAGAAATCATTCAAATGAAGAGTTTCAGCTGGTTTTAAAACTATAGCAAATATAAAGCCTAATATCTTTAAGAGGAACTTTTGCATAATGTAATGCAGTAAAGAAAAGAAGCCCTGTGATTTAGAAAGAGCAAATGACACCAAGATATAAAACTAGCTACTTACATTTTCCATTTATATCAGCTAGTAAAACCAAATATGCAATGCACCTAAACTTGAATATTAAACCACTAAGTGGAAGATTACACTGTTATATGAAAATTTTAGTAAATTTTAATGTATATTCAATCACAGAGAGAACTATGTGGATTTTATAGCATTAATAAATATTAATATATAATACAGCTTTATCATATACATTAAAATATTTGTGTACCTGAGTTATCACACATCAGTACAGAAGTACATGTTTATAATCTGTACACATAAAAATATGAAAACAGCACAGTAGACTGCAATATCATCTCTACAAATTCATTTTTTCCCTAGATGAATTATACACCTGTGCTACTATTATCAATCCTTGCTGTGTACTTTTGGACAATAAAATATGAAAGATGTTATACAGAAAGAAGTTTTGGAAAATCAGTAATAAGACATGTGTATTTGTTTCCTATGGCTTCCTTAAGAAATGACTACAAATTTGCTCTCACAGATTTAGAAGGAAAAAGTTGTAAATCAGAGCATCAGCAGGGTTGACTCTTTTGAAAGGTCTCAGGATGAAACCATACCATACTGTTGTATTAGACTTTGGTAATGGCTGACAATTTTTTCTATCACTCCAATTTCTTTCTCCACCTTCACAAAAATCTTCTATTTCTGTGAGTGCTTTCTTCTTAAAAAGACACCAGTTCTTGGATTTAAGGCTACGCATAAACCAGGATGTTTTATCTTGAGTTCTCTAACTAATTATGTCTTCAAAGATCCTATTTCCAAATAAAGTTATATTCTTTAAGAGGAACTTTTGCATAATACAAAATTACTGGGTCTATGTTAATTTTGAAGGAACACTATTAAGTAGTCTCTATCAGTTTGCTAGGAGTATCATAGTAGCACACCAAAGACTGGTTGGTTTACACAACAGAAATTTATTTTCTCATAGTTCATGAGGCTACAAGTCTAATATGAATGTATCAGGAAGTTTTGATTTCTTCTGAGGTCTGTCTCCTTGGCTTGCTGGGAGTCAATTTCTTGCTGTGTACTCCAAGGGCCATCCCTCTCTGAATTTCTTTCCTAATATCCTGTTATTATAAGGATACAGGTAATATTAAGAGTCACGCTCATGACTGTGTAACCTTAATTATATTTTTATAGAGCCAATCTGAATTTTGAAGTTCCAGGGGTTAGAACTTCAACATGTGACTTTTGGGGGAAACACAATTAAGCCTACAACATAATCCAAGGAAATTTAAGCAAACAAATTGAAGGGACAAATTAAACAGACACTTGAAGAAATAAGGGAATTTTAATGTCAAGTAAACACATGAAATTATATTCAATGTCATAGTTAGAATATAAATTAAATTAATAATCAGTCCTAATGAAGGCTTATTTTATTTAGCTATAGCATATACAAAGCTTAAAAAATGTCACTCCTACTTTATAAGAGCTCTGAACAAATGAAAAATCAACAACTTTTCTCACACACATTGGTAAACTAAGGTTGTAGTGTAAACACCATAAGTAAATATTGAGAGGGCCGAATCCAAAATCACAGCTGAGATTTGCTTACATGGAACAAAGTTTATTTGAGGCACAAAATGCAAAGAGAAACACATGGAGATCTCATTTATCAGGGGACCTTCTCTTTTTGTTGAGTTCTATCTTCAGGACCCCATAAGTGTTTAAATGGAAGATCTCAGAAAGATCTGCTTATTTCTATGACAGAGGGAGAGGAGGAATAATCATTTTAAAACATTTTCTACCTTACCCATAAAAAAGGGTATATTGTTTAAAGGTAAAAGACTTTATCAAATCCTTAAGAGACAGAATCTCCTCCCAATTAATTCTTCTTTTACCTTTCTATATCACCTATGTGTGGGGGAAAAAAGTCAATGAAAGAAAAAAAAAATCCAAGAACACTTTAAAAATATGTGACAGTGTCACAGCACAGAGCAACAAACCACCTAAAAGACAGACCCAAGTTTTCAAGTCTGTGAACATTTTAATGAAATGAACACAGGTGCATCAAAATAAGTTGCAAATCACAATCTAGAGCTTATATATATATACTTATTACATTAATATTATATTGTAATATAGTTATTATATATTATATTACTTGTTTATAGGTGTTCCATATTTGGAACAATGGGACAAAATGTATTAAAATCATAAAGCTTTCTCCTTTTACTATCATACCAGTAGGACTCCAGTAAACTAGCAGTGCATTGCACTTGAGAGGCTTAGAAGAGGCATACCATTTCTGAGGAGTTCTTAGAGAAGCATATTGACAATAGGGAGACAAATAAGGATGGTAGATGAATCTGAAGACTTTGGCATTGATAATTATAATAAACGTTAAGCTAGTCAGATGAACATAAATCCTCAGAATAAAAAAAATCTCTGCCTCACTTTCTATTAGATTTCTGGTTTTCAACAATGCATTCCTCTACCATCTTTCATTTCCATTTCTATGTTGAAAGACAAGGAGGATTACACTGGGGAACTTCGCAGGCTTTGATGCTATAAACCTTATCTTTTAAGTATCCCAGGAATCCCAGTCTTGGAACAAAGAAGAGATCATACATATTATCCAAACCCCAATGAACCAAAATCCTGATTTCCCTACAATTTATGACCTCATGCACTATGATGATAAATACTCATTTCTTTCTTTATATCTATTATGCTTCCACCAGATGTATTAGCACTTACCATCATGTTGTTCAAATACAGTGATAAAATTTTATGTTCTTGTAAGAATATTTTCATTATTACATAATTGATTCTTTAGCTGTAAAAATTATAACATTTGGAAAATATTTCCTAAAATTGTAAAATTGTTATTTCTGTCCTTATGAGTCATTTCCCCCTCTATATCATATATTCAAAGTATACAATTTTAATGATATATTAAGCTGTACTCATTTTTTGAACAATAAATTCTCTTCTAAGGATGAAAATCTCATCACATTTTATATAAGGATGTATGCCCATTATGAATAAGTCACTTAGAAACCTGAGGCCTCAAATTAAATATCAATGAATACTCTACATGTGCTTCTAAGCCTTTAGCCTCAGCAAGATAAATTGATTGAATTTTCCTCTCCCAGAAAATGATGTACCTATCCTATGAACAGATGCCTTATTACGTATGTGCTTAAGACTGGCCCAAACTTCAGCACAAATCTTTTCAGATGCCACATCACTTAGATGAGAGTATCATCATCTAAATCTAGACTCTATATTCCCTCAAGTGCAGGATGGCTTATTCCCACCAAAAGGCAGCAAAGAAGTGGTAGCTCAGAGTGCATGCCGTCAAAAGTCAAGTGTATTTCATACTTGAAGGAGTTCTATGTGTGGCAGCTTTTAGCAATGTTTTTCAGCATTTCCAATATCTTGTTGTAAAACACAAATTCCTGCATCATACACTATGAGTTTAGTTATAAAATGGAATCGGCATCTCTTTGGGAAGACCATCTAATTTAAATCACACACAGAATTCTACTCGAGCCTATGGGTGAACAAGTATTCCGAATATCCTTGCTCTGTATCCACTCCAGAAGTGCTTCAATATTGGAAGGCACTTTCCCCAACAGTCAGACTGGAAATCTATAATCTGCTGACTTTCTTCTCAAGAGATAGTCAATTCCCTTACTCTCTTCTCTGATCTTTTGGTAAATTATGTATCAGTGAAATATTTCATTATGCATGAGTTTCTGATTGTTACTTATGCAGTTATGACAACTTCACCGTGAATAAATGTGTATAGCTCTCATAACATTCCTTCTTACTAGATAATTGGGCCGAATACAAATGTAACTAAATTTCAAAAAATCCCTATAGGGAAAAGTAGTTACATGCAATTTTTTTTTATTTTTATAATGGTACCAAAATATCACAGTACAAAATAATAAAAGGGGGAATTTAGAGGAAATAAAAATCATTTAAACTTAACTACATGCTTTGCCTATGGCCTAGGGAAAAACGTGTTTGAAATTAAATAGATTTTTAATCCTATATTTTTTTTCACTTTTATCCACTAGAGAATTTATTAAAGATAACAATCCCTTAAACATACATAGCATATTCCACTTTTGGAAGTGATTTCCCATAAGTTTTTAAATTTCTCAGAGCAGTGGATACCTCATATGTAGTAAACTTTGTTACCAGATGGGTTCTAGTCTTGGCCCCTGCCAGTTCTTATGTCTGGAATACTTTTGCTTCTCCATAACTAACCCAAACCTCTTTCTTCAGTTTCTAACCTAAAAATTGGCTCTTTTAGGAAGTCTTTTCTTATCTCTCCCCTGGTTAATAGTTTTCCATGTTTATTCCTACAGAACAATAAATTAGACTTTAAAGTAGCCATTTTTTTACACAATATTTCAATTTTTCCAGTTTTTGGTCTGTCATTATCAATAGAATATAAATTCTTTATAAACTAAGGCAATCCTGTTTACCATCTACTCCACTATTTTGAGGAATAGGAACACTATAAAAACTTTTGAATAAATAAATGAATGAACATTATGATATAAAAAGACAGAAATAAATCCTGTAGTGTTTGCTTTAAAGTAATTTCAGTTCTACTGATCAATTCTTGATACCAACAAGCCTTAATAGACACCTCAGACTAAAGAGGAGTGTGGCACATGGGAGAGGATGAGAGAGATGAATATAAGTCAGAATCCAAAAACAAGACAATGATTTGACAAATAAATCCCTCAGTGCTGCAAGACCAGATCAACACCAAGTGAGGTCTAAAGAAAGACCTGGTATGGGGTGTAGGCAAGCCTGGCTAAAGGCAGAACCAAAGAAAACAAGCATAAAAATAGATGCATAGACCAAAGGGAAGGAAGAGAGAGCTCAGAAGTAAATCCATATGTTTATGGCTGCTTTTTAACAAAGATGCCAAGAACACAAAATGTGAAAGAGATGATATCTTCAATAATGACACTGAGAAAACTGAATATACAAATACAAAAGAAAGAAAAACAGATCCTGATTATATCCCTTATATAAAAACCAAATTAAAATGGCTTAAATACTTAAATGTAAGACCCAAATTATGATTGGGAGAAATTCCATGAAATTGTTCAGAGCAATGATCTTTTGTTGCTGCTGTTGTTGGGGGAGGGTTGGGTAGGAATAGCTCAAGAATGACAAAAGAAAAAATAGACAAATGCATTTACATAAAATTAAAAATAAAAATAAAACTATCAGTGGAGTGAAGAGATAGCATTCAGAATGTTTCAAACTTTGTAAGAGTTTAATATCTGAAATATATAAGAAATTCAAATATCAATTAATAGCTAGAAAACAAATAACTCAATTAAAATTGAGCAAAATATCTAAATAAACACTATCAAAAGACAAACAAAAGGCCAGTGCATGTATGAAAAAATATTCAACATGATAATCACTAGGGAAATTCAAATTAAAACCACAGTGAGCTATCTTCTCATTCCAGTAAGTATGGTTTTTATCAGAATGTAAGCATGACTTCTTATCAAAAGATAACAAGTATTTAAAGGATATGGATAAAAGGGAATCCCTTCACACTGTTAAGAATGCAATTTACTACAGCCATAATGAAAACAGTATGGAGATTCCTAAAAATTTTTAAAATAAAACTCCCATATGATCTAGCAATCCCATTTCTGGTATATAATCAAAGGAAATTAAGCAGTTTGTTGAGGAAATTATTTGTACAACAATATTGATTATGTCACAAAAGCCACAATAGAGAACAATCTAAATGCCCATCAACAGATTGGGACTTATTTTTTTCAGATGGGTATAAAATATGTTGCTCAGGCTGACCACAAACTCATGATCTTCCCACCTCAGCTCCCTCTATAGCTGGGATTGCAAGCATGTCCTACCTCACCTAGCTCAATATTAACTTTCTAATTCAAGGTCTTGAGTAGGAAGAGGAGGAAGCATTATACATGCATGTTGTGTTTTTTACTAAAATTTTACTAATAATTTAAAATCTTATTACTATATTCTAACAATGTCTTTTTAAAAGTTTTCATAGAACTGCATCACTTTTTGTATCATGTCAAAGTAAAGAGAAATTGAAAAGTCAACTACCAATAAATTGATAGAGTATAGAAAGTAAGTTTAAAAGATACATGATACAATGAATTATTAGTCTAAATGGTCATTTGATCAGTTGACACTCTCACAATAACCTTTATAAAACTCGCAGCACTCAATGAATTTATCCATTAAGGAATCTATGACTTTAAAGTATAAAATCTGGTCATTACATAAAAGGAAGTAGCAATTATTGAAATCTGATTGTTGGGATGTGTGATTCAGAGCGTGATAAAAGCTGCTCATTACTCTCAGAAAATGTGATGCAGGGAATGTGAAAAGCAGTCAAAAGCTTTTCATTACTAAAGAAATATCTCCTCTGGCTTTGAAGTTTGACTTTTCTACCATTTAGCCTAAATTGCACTGGATATCTGAATTCATCCCGAATAGTCAATTCCTGTCATTTTCCCATGATAGAAGGCCACCTATGACACTATTTTATAGGTCACTATGGCACTTTAGTGATGCATGTGAAAATAACTTTTTTGTATCTCTGTGGTACCCTTCTTCTCATGAGCTCAAAAGGCTTAGTAGGGATTCTAACTCTTCCAAACATTTGCTTTCAGGTGGATGTAGAGACCCCTGGTAATATAATTCACATGCATTTGAATGTACCAGAGGTCAAGTCATACTTCTTATAAAGTAACTATGTATCACAAAGGCCTCTTAGAATACTACTGACCATTAACACAGGTATTGATAGATATTGACCTCATGGAGCAAATTTATCTATTGAAAACTCATGTGTGGGATACTGTGCTTGACATACTTAAGCTCTGTGCTCTGACACTATAATAACAGCTGCCACTTATTGACTGCCTATCATGAATGATTCATTTGACTAAATACTTTTATGCATTCTTTGTAATTCCTCACAATAATCTTCCATGTTAAAATTTATTTATGAGAAATCTCAAGATTATAGTCTGTGAAAATTCTCATAGCTAAGAGGAATTGTTGGTGCTGGAAATAAAATCTAGTTATATCCAGTTCTAGAATTGTTTTCTCATTATATCAAGCAGTCCTCTACTGATGGAAAAGTCATTTCCCCTCAATTGAGACTATCGAAAAACTGATTTACTCCAAGTCTCTTAGCAAGTAATAATAAGCAAATCATAAAATATTAGATCTGAAAAATACATTAGAGTCATTGAATTAATTCAGAGACGAGATAAAAAGAGCTAACAAATCAAAAGTACTACCTACGACATAAAGGGTATCTTAGTTGTGCATTGGTATAATAAAAATATAATCAGTCTTTAGTAATGATAGGCATACATTCTGAAAAATTGTCCTTAGGTGATTTTGTCATTGTGAGAATATCATGGAATGTAATTCCACAAACCTAGATGATTTAACCTGCTACACAGCTAGGCCATATGCTATACCCTATACCTCCTAGGATACAAACCTACATAGCATCTTATTGTACTGAATACTGTAGGCAACTGTAACACAATGATAGGTATCAACACAAAGAAAGGTTATATTAAAAATACAGTACAAAAGATAAAAATTATCCACTTATGTGGGAATACAACTTGCAAGACTGAAAGTTACTGAGTCAGTGAATGATAGGTGGATATGAAGGCCTATTATAAACTTTATAAACACTGCATACATTAAGTCTAAATTTATAAATATCTTCTTTCTTCAATAATCTTAAATTTGCATAACTATAAAGTTTTTAATTTATTTGGTTTTGACACGTGTAATAATAATTTAAAAACAAATACATTGTACACTTGTACAAAACATTTTCTTTCCTTTATTCTTTTATTTTTACTTGTTATTTGTTTGTTTTTAAAAGCTTTTGTGGGACTGGGGTTGTAGCTCAGTGGTAGAGCATTTGCCTAACATGTGCGAGGCTCTGGGTTCAATCCTCAATACCACATAAAAATGAATAAATAAAACATGTCATTGTGAACATCTACAACTAAAACATTAAAACAAAAACAACACAAGCTTCTGTTACATTTAAGACACAGGAATCAGGCATGGAGGCACATTCATGAAATTCTAGCTACTCAGGAGGCTAAGGCAGGAAGGTTATGTGTCTGAGGGCCCTCTGGGCAACTTAGTAAGACTTTGTTTGCCTAGAAATAAAATGTTTAAAATGGACCGGTGAGGTAGCTCAATGGTAAAACACTCGCCTAGCATCCAGGTAGTTCCAAACTTAAGCCCTTGCACTGAAAAGAAAAACAAACAAACAACAACAAAAACGTGAGACAAACACACACATTAGCCTATATCTACATGGGATCAAAATATCCAATATCACTGTCTTCTACTTTCATATTTTATCTCAGTGGAAGGTATTCAGGGGCAATAATATGCATGAAGCTGTCATCTCCTATGATACAGGTGCCATCTTCTGGAAGCCCTTGTGAAAGACCTGCCTGAGGCTCTTCTTGAGGGGGTGTCACTCTATAAACATGTCCATGGTAGTTCCTTTCCCTTTTCCTCCTTTCTTTCCTTTTCTTTTTTCATCTTACAATTGCTTGTAAAACAATTATGCCTCATGAACATTCATCCCTGTTATGGTTTGGATATGAGATATCCCCAAAAGCTCCTGTGTGAGACAATTAAAGAAGATTTAAAGGTGAAGTGATTGGGATATGAAAGCCTTAACTCAATCAGCAAATTAATCCCCTGATAAGGATTAACAGAGTGGTAACTGTAGGTAGAGTGTGGCTGTAGGAGGTGGGTCATTGGAGATGTGCCTTTGAGGTTTATGTTTTATTCTGGTAAGGAGATCTCTCTCTCTTTTTCCTTCTGATCATCATGGCCTGAGCCACCTTCGTCTACCACACACTTCTACCATGATGTTCTTAGGGCCTGAGGAATGGAGTCATCATCCATCTATGGACTGAGACCTCTGAAACCATTAGTCTCAAAATAAACTTTTGCTTTTTTGCTGCTGTAACCAAAAGACCTAACTAAAACACTATCTCTAGTGAATTTATCAGGAACCACCTCTAGGTGCTCCTTGACATCATTCTCATACACACCTGGCTTAGTGCTCTTTGATATCTCAACCACGGTCTTGTTTATTTCGGCAGCCTCCTCATCCTTGGCAAATCATTTGAAGTCATAGATAAAACTTTGGAGTTTCCTATTTCCTGTGAAATTCATGTAATCCTTGTTGAAATTACCCCAAGCCCAATAAAGGTTCTTGAAGGTCATAATCTTTCCAGAATTGGATCCATGTCTTCTCAGAGTTTTCCACAGTTGCAATAATGGAGTAGACACAGTAATTGATCAGGTAGTATGTCTTCAAGAGACTGCAATTCCTTTATCATTGTTCAGATTAAAATGACTGAATTTGAAGGTAGAAGTACCATTTTGATACTGGGATGAAGATCATAAATATAAGAATGGGTGGATACATTACCAACAATTAGCAAAATCTTCATGATAAGAAACATTTTATTATTTGACAAATAATAAATAATATTTTACCATTTTGCTGGCATAGAATAGCATAGCAGGAGGGCATATTGGAAAAAAGAGCCGAGTCATCTGTGACTTCTAATCTCTCCTATAGTGCATTGGCAGTGTGTGCTCATTGGGCTTGTCACTGTGCAGGATCACAAAAGATTTCAATGTGTAGCATGCAAAATTAGCCCGAAAGAAGATTGTTACCCTGTCCTCAAACAACTTGAAGCTCAGCATTGACTCAGGGTCCTATTATGGACAAAAGTCCTTTCAGGCATCTGTTTCCAGACTAGGGAAATTTCATCTAGTTTGATGTGCTTTGGAAAGTAATTTTTCTCCATAGTTTATCTAGAGTTTCCAAAAATTGTTCAGCTGCCTTTAAACCATCAGTCACAAACTGACTACTTAGTTTCACAAAATATAATAAATAATAATTCTTGAATTTTTTAAATCACCCAGAATCAGCAGTAACTTCATCATACCTGGATCTGGCCTTTGCTTTCAACACTGAAAACTTTTTGCATTGTCTGTGGTAGATACAATGCAGAGAGAGATGTGCTTCTTTTTCCAGTCCTCAATCCCAACCACTGGAAGTCTCTTCAAACCTTATATAAGCCCTTTTCTAATCCTTGTTAGTGTTGTGGCCTTTAAGAAAGCTGACTCTTGCAACTCAATGGGATAGTCCCTGGTCTAAAATTCCCAGTAATGAGGGGGAAAAAAAATAAAGCAGTGGATCCTGTAGCAGCTTCTGTCACTTTCTTTTTCCAAGACCATAGCTCTGATGGAATGATACATGCCTGACTGATGAGCAATTACCTTCACTAATTTTTCACTTTTATCACTTTTAATCACATTTATCATTTTTAATCACTTTTAGTTTCATTTTCAGGTCAACCACTTAATGTGGCCTCTTACTACCAACATTAGCAATGCAGTTTGCATACTTAGGGTCCACAGTAAACAAACAGAATGAGATCAAATCAAGCACAAGAGAAAATAATGCAATCAAGAGGTGATAAGATATGTAAGGTTGCTACCAGCATTACAGGGTGTACTGTTTTACTATAAACATTTTTATAAGTCAAAAGAAGACATTCTAAAGTAACAAACAAAGAATATAACACATAATAGTATTAAACACATAAACCAATATCATAGTCATTTTTATCATCACAATATTAAGTACTATATCTAATTGCATGTGCTGAACTTTTATATGACTGGCAGTACAAGTGTATTTACACTAGCATCACTAGAAACAAATGAGCAATTCATTGCAGTATTAGTTGGTGACAATTAAACATCACTAGGAGATAGGAGTTTTTCAATTCTATTTAATCTTATTGGATTGCTATCATATCTGCAGTCCATTGTTGACTACACATGTATATGCAGCACATGTCTGGAATTGATGTTATGACATCATCTATCTATTTACCTACCTTGTTAAAGATGTTTTTTATTTGCACAGGGACCCTGGTCATAGGTTTAATTATATAAAATTACATTAATACCAATCATAATAGCTTGAGACTTATCCATGACACTAATATAAGGGAAAAAGAGTTAAGAATTGGACTTTAGTATCCCAGTGAGGTACATAGGAACAATAGAGTTTATTGGTCTTTCTTGAAGTCACTATGCACAAAACCCCCTTGACTTCTACTACTGAATGAATTCACTTCCATACTATCTTGATATGGATAGAGCGAGCTCTGGTTTTAGTGGACATTAAATAAATTTAAGTATTCTAGTCTAATAAGTAATTTTTAATCAATCTTACATATGTGAGTTTGTAGGTAATTCCTTTTAATCATCATGTACACACTATATGTAAGAAATGTCATGTGCATAACAAATAGCAGTACAAAAATTGGTTCAGTCACCCTGGTTATTTTTAGTAGCTTACAAACTTTAGTGCTGTTCAAAAATGTATGTTAATATTTAAGTGGGAAATCCATCTCAAATTCAAGGGTATTTTCAGCCGGCTTATTAAGTATTATTACTATAACATTAGTAACAAAAAATATGTTAAGTTTAAAATTTTTTGTAAGAATATCATCTTCTTAAATTACTTGAAAATTGAACACAGATTTATTTGTGGTTTTAATATATCTGTATAAGTGTATATTTATTTGTTTTTATCAATCTATTTTGTGTGTCCTTGAAGATGTTGCTAAATGTGAGGTTTTTAATTGCCATTTTAATGGTTATCTAGGGCTGTAATTTTTTCCTGTTCATAATTTTTGTTGTTGTTGGAATTGTTCTGGAGATTATAATGTTCATACAACATATGTTTTGAAACATACTAAATACTAAGGAAGGTTATTGTTCTATAAATTTCTATTTTAAATGCCTACTCAAAGACAAATACTATAATAATTGTTAATATCATAAAATGTTGGCTAATTCAGCATTTTATTCCCCACTTTTTTGTTTCCTAGAGTGACATCTAAGTTTCAAGGGTTAGGACATGAGGTGAAGAGTACTATGCAACTTTGAAATGATTCTAAACACTTACATAATTTGCTATGTGAACAACATGTTTTGCTGTGATAAGAACATGGAGTATAATCCTTCTCACTGTGTGAATACTATGTCACACTTTATCAGACCACATATGTGAGTTATTGGTCTTAACAACTATACTCCAATACACATATAAATTGAAGATTTTGACAGGCACATTGAGGGCTTAGGCTATGTGAGAGCTAATCGCTGTCAGTCACTGCTTCAAACAACCAGTGCTCAGGTTGTAGCAGGGCTACTCTGCCAGCCTTCAAGTAATTCTCTGAAACTTTACCCACCAACTCTGGCACCCCTTGTTAGCACTGAAGGACCATGTTGCATTTATCTGCTGTGTTGGCCAAACTGATTCTTCTGAGAATCTCTCACAGAAAGAATGTCCCAAGCTTAAACTTTAGATTCACAGAGCCTTGTTTCCTTCTTAACTGAGCAACTGGATTTTAATAATTAAACTCTGAAGGAAACTGGAATTCACTTACTATATGTTTAATGTCTCCTGTTTCTCAAATGTTTTAAGATTTGTTCTTCATATACTCCTCTCTTGGAGCCTTTTGAAATAAAACAGGAATATCTTTGGATGACAATAAATTGTTTGATTAATGAAATAATAATTTGATTTTCTTATGGTAACCATATAAAACAGGGAATCATCTGCCATTGGTTTATGCCCTTCTACACTAGCATGAGTTGAAACTTATATTATCTACATGGTTCCTCACACTTTCCCTCTGGCAACCTTTGGAATAACCATGTTCCTAGTTCAGTCTGTATGCTGCTTTTAGCTGTACTGAATTTTCATCATAGTCATTAGACATTTTTGGTACTCTTCTTTCTAATACACTTTTTAATATTTTTCAAAGAAACAGAAAAATGTAGCTGTCTTCTAGCTCTGGGGGCCCAGAAAATACTTACTGGTTTGCTTCAGATGCAACCTGAAGCTGCAGCTAATTTATTTCTAAGACACCATGTTGAGTGGTGGCAGACACATGAAATTTTCACTTTGCAAGATCAATCTGAAAAATATAGACAGTTCTTCACTTTCAATGGTTCAATTTAATGTTTTAAAACTTTATCATAGTGCAAAAGTGATAAGCATTCAGTAAAAACCATAGTTTGAATTTTGACTTCTGATCTTTTCCCAGGATTATGATAAGTAGTAAGATACTCTTGTAATGCTGGAGGTCTTTGAGTCAATCACTTGATCACGAAGTTGAACAATGAAATCTCTATGGTTTAATGTGTTGCTGCACTATGATGTTTCATAAGTTAGTTGTATTAAATAAAATTTTGGCTTGCAAATTTTCAACATATGATAGGTTTGCAATCCCATTGTGTCTAGGAGAATCTGTAAGATATGTTTCTTCAGTTTCTAAGTCCTTGAAGTTACCAATGGTTTTATTTCAACCACCTTCAAAGTTTTGGTGTGAGATAAACAGGTTTTGAAAATGTTCTAAGGACAACTTCAGAATGAAAGTCTTCAAATTTATCTCTAATTTAATTCATTTCACAGTACATAGGAGAGAACAACAAAATCCAAAGGCAAAAGGTGTAGTAAAATTGTTATTTATGGGAGACCTTTGAATTTCTAAGCTAGAAAGCAACAGCATAACCTGCTTCCCTGCCCAAGTTTTTCTTTGAGTTATAGCCTAACTTTTCTGGGAAGTGATAAAATGCAGGCATAATAATTTATATGATTTAAGAAACAATAGGATAAATAAAGGGAAAAAAGATAACACAGAAAAGAAAATATACTATTACACAATCATTGGTTAATATGAAAAAAATCATTGTATCATATAATCCTTGAATTAAACATACACATTTTACATTCAGATATACGTGTGCATATGTGTGTGTGTATATATATATATATTCATTCCCCACTTCATAATAATTCTGTGAGAAACACAGACACTATCAGTTTGATACATTTGGTCTACCAAAATGTTTGTCCTTGAAATCTGAGTGTCATGTATATGTTTATTCAGTTGGTTTGTGTCCTTCAGAACAAATGACATTGTATTTCAACATTCTAAGCTTCAAGAGAAATAATGAAATGTAAAATAAGAAGTTTAGTTGTTAGTCAACTAAGTTGTCTAAAATATCCAGGATCATAAAGCCTCACTTGCACTAATGCCTCTAAATCCCACCTATATATTCATATTCTACCATATCTAGAAATGATCTAGAAAGTTTTCTAAAATAAAAATTTCCAAAATTTAGCTTTGAAAACAGTTTTATGATCCCACTGA
>CM053408.1:79400947-79459217 GCA_028644305.1 Xerus rutilus | reverse complement strand
TTTTTTTGGTACTGGGGATTGAACTCAGGGGCACTCAACCACTGAGCCACATCCCCAGCCCTATTTTGTGTTTTATGTAGAGACAGGGTCTCACTGAGTTGCTTAGTGCCTCGCCATTGCTGAGGCTGGCTTTGAACTCGCGATTCTCCTGTCTCAGCCTCCCTAAGTGCTGGGATTACAAGCGTGAGCCACCGCGCCCAGCTCCCACTGAATTTTTAAGTTAATTAATAGAGTTTCAAATGATACAAAATAGCATTTAATTAAGTTTATTTGCATTACAATTTTATGGCCGAAATTCATCCCTTTGACTTATTTTATGTTTGTATGTATAAAATAGACCTTCATATTTAGAGATATTCTATATTATTTTACCTACTTAAATTTTTAGTTTTTTCTTGCCACAAATATTAAAACTGGGAGCCCATTTTATCAACATTCAAATACAATTCCTTCACATTATGTTCAACCAACTTAGAGCTAGTGGTTTAGAATTTAATAATCATGATATTGGAGGAGTCACTGTAGGAAGCCATCCAAATTGTCTTTGAAAAAACTTATCACAGTTATTTTGGGCCATTATCTCAGTAAAGTTCTACAAATTCATTCTATCTTAACACCCAGATTGCCTGAATATGTATCATATTAAAGCAAATTAAGAAGCATATAGACAAAAATTTTAATATATTCTGAGCACAAATTCACTAATCTTGTTTGATAGTACTATAGATTCATTGTACAATGATCTTATTATATCTTGAATTGTTATTTTGCTATATTTTGTGAGTGGTTTATTTATATCCCTTGCTTTTTAATATAACATTCATGTACATTCCTTTAATGTGTCAATAAATTAATGCAATTGGACAAGCATCCCTTTTTCTATCTCTCAAAAGTTCGCTATGAAAACAAGTACAAGAACATACTATACTGATAATTGCATACCTATATGTAGCAGGACAACTCACAAGTCAAAATATGGAACTACCCTATATGTCCAACAATGGATAAATGGATAAAGAAAATGCGGTATACATAATAAAATTTTATTCAGCCATAAAAAAGAATGAAGTTTTAGGGGCTGGGATTGTGGCGCAGTGGTAGCGTGCTCACCTCGCATGCGTGAGGCACTGGGTTCGATCCTCAGCACCACATAAAAATAAAATAAAGATATTCTCTTCACCTAGAACTAAGAAAATAAAAAAAATTAAAAAAAAAGAATGAAGTTTTATTTCAGGAATATGGATGGAACTTGAGATCATTATGTTCAAACTCAGAAAGTCGGCATTGTGTTTTGTCTCCTATGTGGAACCTGAGAAGAAAAAAGGAAAAAAGTGGAGACAGGAATGTCATAAAAATTGAAAGAACATCTGTAGATCAGAGGAAAGTAACCAGGAGGAGGGAAAGAGAAAACACTGGGGAATAATATTGGCCAAATTAAATTGTAATGTGTGAATGTATGAACAACCAATCCCACCATTATGTACAACTATAATACACCAATAAACATATGAACAAGAAATCTCTAGGTATATAACTATTCTTGGATATAAACAAAATTAAAAGATTGCATCAATATTTGGTGAATAAATAGATAAATTCTTCTGAGACGACGTTACCATTCCCTAGCCTTATCTCTAAAGTCAGCTTACAAAAAGTCAAAGTACGCAAAGTCAGTTGATATATTTAGTCAATTCCATTACTGTATATCTACAATTAGAAAATAAAATTTGAGCTTAAATTTATAATATCAATGAATAAATGAAAAACTTAACTATAAATTCAACAAAAATGTACATGATTTATATGCTGAAAATGACAAAACACTGATTAGAAGTTAGAGGAACTAATAAATCAAGAGACATAGATTATTCATGGGCTAGAAAACTCAGTTTCCAAAATACTAATTCATATCAATTTTGTCTATAAGTTAAATAAAATCTCAAAGAAATTAGAGATATAGACTAGTGGAAAATAAAATTTACATGGTCAATGTACTGTTGTAGCTAGAACAAATGTGAAGAAGATCAAAGTCATTGTAATCATACTCATTTTTAAGAGTCACCTAAAAGTTGCAGTAGTCCAGAGGGTATAGTGTTGCTGAATAGACAGGAATAGACCCAGGGGTTAGAACAGAGTCTAGAAATAGACACACAGTGAATTAATAGTTAATTTTTTAAAAAATACAAAATTATTTCAATAAAGAAATGTCTTTTCAACAAATTCAATGAATGATGCTGAAAAATTTGACATACCCATATGCCAAAAGAAAGAAAGAAGCAGGGGCTAAGTCTGTGGGTCAGTGCTAGAGCGCTTGCCTAGTACATTAAAAAAATAAATAAAGTTAAAAAATTAAAGAGGCAAAGGAAGAGATGAAAATAAAATGAATCTATAATTCATTTTACTAAGAGAAAAATACCAGCTCTGAAAGTCTAGATGCTACAGAAATTCATTCTCATGGCATTATAGATGAAGCAAAATCATATGATATGATATGATATAGGTGAAAAATCATCAGTGGCTATCAGAGAATTGGAATATGATGCACAAGCTGATCAAATACTTTTCTAAGGTTCTGAGGCAGGGAGTGTATGAATCCATACAGATTGCAAAAATTATGTGACTATGTCTCACAAAGAATTCAATTTAATGTATGTGACTTAAGAACAAAAACAGGATTTCAAGCATCTCAGGAAGGGATGTGAACTATGAAAAAGGAATCTAATTGTATGACAAATAATCATAGCAAAAGAATGTGGGAAGCAATGACAAGAAGTACTTTATTTCAAGGTGTTTTCACTGATGGGTATAAAGTTAAAGAAAAAGGAACTATAAATAAGCAAAGTATTCTAGTTGCTGAAGCTGTTTGTCATACAGACAGGGTTAATCTTTCTTTCTTTTTTTTGTACCAGGGATTGAACCCAGAGGTACTTTACCACTGAGCCCCAGTCCCAGCCATCTTTGTTTTATTTTGAGGCAGGGTCTCTCTGTTACTTAGAGCTTCATAAATTGCTGAGACTAGCTTTTGGATTTGTATTCTTCCTGCCTCAGCCTCCTGAACCACTGGGATTACAGGTGTGTGCCACCACAGCTAGGAGTTAATAATTCTAAAACTCCTTTATATATGTGTAGTTGTCCCTCCTTACCTACAGTTCTGTTTTCCATGACTGAATTTACTTAAAGTTAACTCTGGTACAAAAATATTAATGGAAAAAATTATAAATCATTGATTTGCAAATTTAAAATGTCATTCTGTATAGCACCATGTAATCTCCCACTGTTCTGTTCCGTCCAACCAAGGACATAAAACATCCTTTGTTTTACATCTCGTAGGAGATAGAGAGTGGAGAGAAAGAGGAAGCAAGTGCACATTCACCTAACTACCTGGCAGTATATGGGTATAAATTTTCTTTTTGTTATACTTATTTTTGTTAATGTCTTACAATGTCTAATTTATACATTAAACTTATCATAGGTATGTATGTATATAAAAATAATATCATAGATTTGGGTTGGTACTATCTTCACTTTCAGGCATAATCCCCTACAGATAAGGAGGAACTACTATACTAGAATCAAACAAACAAGCGAACAGATAGTTAAATCTGAATGGTTGAAGCCAAGTATCTCACTACTGGACATGAAGTTATAGATAAGCAAGGAGAGTTCATACACACACACAAATAAATATATGTAAATATATACAAGCATATGTACATATATCAATTGATAAAGAAATAATAATAGATATGTTTGTATATATACTTTAGGTTATATTAATATGGATCTCTGGCCTTGTCTACTGAGAGAGCCTAGAAAAGGCCTTGTCATCCCAGTAGCTACAAGGCCACCCAGAACTAGGTTTCTATACCATTCCTCAATAAGCAGAGCAAGACCTTTTTGGTGGAAGGTTAATTTTAGGACTGGGACAAGAAAACAAGATGAGCTTGGAGCATCTTTATTGCACTTCATAAAAATAATTTTTAAATGAATTTGGGATTTAAAGTTCTACCTTAAAATAATTTTCAAAGTAGTTAATTGGAATCTGAAATACAGTAATTTTTTCTTTAGATTCTGGTGCGATTGGTGAACTTGAATGAACTAAAGGCTCAGTCATTTGTTCCTATTCTGATAACTAAGATTTATCTGCTTCTCACTAGGGCATTAATTATACAGATAATAGCGAATTTCACTATCTTTTATGTCTTTGGCAATATTTTTTATGATTCCACAAACATGGAGTAAGTATTTTTATTTGCTTTCCTAACACTCTGTGCTTCATTTATGTAGCTAAATACTCTCCTAAAAATACATCTCCTTCAACAGAATGTAAACTTTACTACATGAAAAGAACCTGTTGTCTGTCAATTAATTCTTAGCAACTGGTTCAGTTCCAGACATATAATTTATACCTCAAAAACATTTAAACAAATTAGTATTTGATAGTGCAAAATATACTTGTGTTTATATCCAAAGAATTAGCACCATTTTTTGATTATCTTAGATTTAAAATATTTCATTTCTCACACAAGGAGAACATAGTGGACAGAACTAAAACTCTATTGGTGAGAAATATTTCAATGCCATAAAATTGTTAGGTAAATGTTCTTTAGAACATTTCTATAAATAGGGCCCCATATGGTATTCAATTAGAAAATCTTCCCCTCTGAGAACACAAGTCATATTCCAGCAACAAGGTCTCCTCCTGTTCTATTAAGTCAGGGACATGAACACTCTTCTTGTGAAGTATCCAGCTGCCTCAGTCATCCCATATGGTAGTAAAACAGAATCAACTGCTCTCCTTTTTATTTAATTAGGGAAAATATTTCCCACATACTTTTGGGAAATGTAATACATTCATGCATTTGAATGCTTATGAGTATTTTGTTAATAAAAAAGAAGGAAAGGTGGAAGACTGTACAAAGAATAGAAGTTTTAAAATTGAATACATAACTGGATACATATTATACATAATTGTTTATTATCAAGTTTGACTCACAAATGTCTTTCAGGTGTGATCAGCAAAAACCAGAAAATGCACATTTGGAACTACAGAAAGACACTGAAGCTTGAGAAGCAATCGCAATAATGATTGTTATTAATAACATCTACAGTAATAACAGCAGTTAATTTCTGTTACAAATGTATGCCCCCAGAACTGTGCAATAAACAATCTCACAGAGTTTCATTTTCTAGGCATACCTTTTCTGAATTACAGATAATCGCACTTATTTCATGGTCAAGATTGCCAAAGGAGAAAGCTCAGAAAGAAATCCTAGAGGATAAAGACAGAAGTTTGAGAACATTAACAGGTACAGAACAGCCACAAGATTATGGGTTAGAGAATGCAAATGAGAAACCAAAAATCTAGCACAATACAGAAATTCAGCCTCTCAGAAGTTAAGCGACGATATTCATGGAGGTTTCGGTAAGGATCAGATGGTACCAGGAATTAAAGAGGGTGTGATAGGGTAGTGATTAAGGGCTATAACTCCACAAGAAGACTGGCTGCAGAGTGTGGCAAATTAAGACAGTTAAAGAGGATGATAATAGAGATAAAATGCTCTTTAAAGTTTTGAAATAGGAAAAAAGCAAATTTTAGTTATTTGGGAAATGAAAGTAACAAGAGAAACAGTTTTAGACTATGTCAGGAAGTTGAGTGTGAGCTTTAAGAAGGTCCTGAGAAAGAAAAAAGTTACATTTGTGAAAAAAGGAAGCTCTTTACATTACATACCTCAGGATCAGACCCATAGTCCATTCTTAGCTACTATTTGTCAAACGAAATCCTGTAGGAAAATTGGTTTAAAAAGATAGGATTATTTTTAAAAATAGGTAATGAAGATAATCTTGGAAATATATAGATGTATTTTTCTCTGACTCATGATAAAAATATGCTAAAAAGAAGTAATAGAGCCACTCGTAAAATAAAAGGCAGAAAAGAATTTGAGAAAACCCATTGTTGACACTTTATTGATATTCCATCTGGGAAGTTAAGATATCTGGGGACCGACAGCCATGACAGGGGAAGGTTAAGGGCCTGAGAAGGGAAGAATTTGCCTTGGTATCGGAATGCTCTGAAGAATGGACTAGGCAGGCAATAAGAAATGAAATACTAGCCCGGTAGGGTGGTGCAGGTCTGTAATCCCAGCCCTTTCTAAGACTGAGACAGGAGAGTTCAAAAGCCAGCCTTAACAATGACGAGGTGCTAAGCAACTCAGTGAGAACCTATCTCTACATGAAACACAAAATAGGTCTGGGGATGTGGCTCAGTGGGCAAGTACCCCTGAGTTCAATCCCTGGTAACAAGAAAAGAAAAATGAAATAAAATACTGTGGAAATTACATGGCATTAAAGGATATCTTAAGCAAATTAAACATGGGGAATTAATGAGTGCACTAGAGGAAATTGGAAAAATAGTAGGCAAATAGCCAGGGGAGCAAGCCTGTGTGCAATGCCCTAGTCTAGTGAATATGTTCCTGAAATATCAGAGCTAACTGGGTTAATCAGGACCTGAGAGGGTCCTGCTGTAAGTGCCAAGACCTAGGCTACAAAGCAGACTTTCTAATCAGAACTCTGCAGGTGGGCTCTACCATTTAACAACTGCTGGAGTAAAATTTCTTCACCTTAACGTAGTATATACAGTATTCCAGGAGAGAAGGAATGTGAGAGCTTGTGAGGGCTAGAGACAGAAACACACACTCACAGGGTGGGGGAGGGAAGGACAGAGAGAGATTGACTATGAAAGCACCGATTTTCTGTGGCTGCAATTAGCTAGGAAGTCCAGAATACCCTTCACCATTAACCACTTTGGTGACTGAGACACAGTTCAGATGTATCTGAAGAGCAGAAATCTTTATTTAAGACTTATATAAGAATACAAGTCAGATTTTGATGTACCTAGGGGTATCAACAATTTTCACAAAAGCTGTGATATGTGGGATTATTAGAAAATTCTTTCTCCAGAAACCTGAAATGTCTTGTACCTGCATGCCACATATGTTAATTCTTATGAAAATGAATGTTTTAGTAAATCTGTTGTTATTCTAAAGCAAAGCATCACAGATGTCACTTTTCCTTTGATCTGTAAGTTGCCCCATATTTTTATTTTTGCAATGAGGAAATTTGAGTATACCTATTCTTAGACTCTTGCTTTTTATTCTTTTGTTCAGATTTCTGTAGCTCCAATATATTAAATATACTCTCCCTTATCTATTTAGCAAAAGCTTGACATTTCTATTATACTTGGGAGCTTGTCCATTGAGGTGCTAATGATATTTCATCAATAAGTTAGGAAAAAATCAGTATCAGGAAATAACCATCTTCTCCCTCAGCCTTGGGAAAGTTTGTACATAAGAATAAGGACATTACCTATAATTCTCTGAGAATATGGCCCGTACATTCCTACACAGGGTTATCTGTAGGCTGTCATCTTTTCTCATTCCTTCACCCTCATTATTTGATTGCTTCTGAAATAAGTGCCAGCTCAGGGCCCAGAAATATTGGCTAAAAGTTTTCTCCATCTGAAATAAGAGTGCTGAAACCAAGCAGATAATAACTTCATGTTGCTGGATATTGCATTTAATAAGGAAAAAAAAAACGGACTGGAGAAATCTCTAATTATTCTCTATCTCTTAATTTTCTAAAATGTCCCATTCACTGAAATTAAGAGAATTGATTTGTTAGTTGTTTTGAATATGGGAATCACTAAGAATCTATTTAGACCACAAATCAGAGTGACATTAAACATTAAGAAATGACAATAATAAATCATTGCTGTTTAAATTGATACAATTAGGTAGAATATAGACTTTCAAGACTGGTAGACATTATTATGAATCAAAGAATAAAACAGTGTTACAAATATTTTTAAATATATCTTTACATCTCACATTCACTCTATAATGGGTTTTTAGATTGTATATGTCTAGAATCAGTAGAAAGAGTCTGATGATGAAGATCTCCTTTCACCACTAGAAGTAAGTAGTGGCCTAGTACTGTCCCCTCTTGGTTCAGAGGGGACAGGGAAGAGAAAGAGTATGTTTAGACCTGTAGTGTCTAATTCAAAGTTGAAAGGGCTCTTATTTCATGAGACAGAATTTAGACCGTTGGTAGTTTTATTCAAGTATTAAATTACAACAAGATCACTTCAACTCAATTATTTCAAATATATCTTATAACACTGTTTTTTAATAATGTTAAGAAAGAATAAAAACTGTGGTGAAATGCAAACTATTTCTCTCTGCTTTCTGGAATGTTTGGTAGCTTTTAATGTCTATCATCCAATTATATCTACTAAACAGGAGGCAGAAACATTGTTCCATGGAAAGAAAACAAGACTAAAAATAAACAGAACAGTGTGAAGTATTTTCTAAAAACAGTTTTCTGTTATGTTGATGGACTTAAATTGTTTACAGGAAGATACTTGTATTTCCTTCTCTTATTTTCCAACCTCTTGTTTCATAATCCAATACTTAAGAGGTTCTTATTGACAAAGATTCAGATTTCATCATGTTTTCAAATATCAAATTTATAACATAATTTACTTTTTGCAAACAGATGTAGCAGTTTAGAATGAAATAATGGATGTTGATTTAAGTTGTTTGGTATTGTTACTTTGTAACAAAATATTTTTGGAATACTGATTGATGAGTCATGATGCTACGGTTAACCCTCATGATAATTCCATTAGGTAGGCCATAAGTCTTGCTCCATCATTTCACAGACAGAGCATCAGAGGTATGGGAGTATTGGTAATAATTAATAATTCATAAAACTGGCTTAGAACTATAAGTCTATTGGATTTTAGGACACCATCTTTTAGCCTACATAGCATACTATTTCATAATTCAGAAAATGTGATGGAAATAACAAATTGCAGCTTGACTAAGTATGAAACTGGCAAGGACTTGTAAACAATTCACTCATCACATTAAACGGTCTTAAAAATGAACCAAAATTCAGCATAGATACATTCTTCATCATTATTGCCACGAAGATGTAGAGAGAAAGAAAAATAGATATTCAGAATGATAATGAGAAAATACTATTAGTTTGTGTGTTGAACTAAATCAATCAACCAGTAGAATATTACAAGAATTTATGTAATTACACTATCTTTAAAATGCAAATTAATAATTCACTATTCAGTGATTATAACTCATTAATAATTATTGGGTTCCATACATGAAAGAAGCAAAGTAAAAAGCTAACTGATATATTCTAGAAACTGTCATAAATACAAAATGTATGAGTGTTAGAAAAATGAGATAAATATTATATTAACCATCTTTTCAGAATTTGGTCTCAAATTGAATTTAAATAAATAATGAATAGTTGAATTCTAAAGTTCTTTAGCATTTTCCATTGCATCAGAACATTATATAAAAATAATTGATTGATTGTTTATCTTTAATTGCTAATCCTAGTATAACTCCTCCTAAAGAACAAAATATTCTCTTTTCCTACCCAGGCTCCAATATCACCGTTTCAGTGACTTCATCACTCTCACCTTTACCCCACATCTAAAACACTGATTTCCTTTGATAGGTTCAGAAAGAAGGAAGCAATCATTAGAAAACTTTTTGATAGTCTTTAGCATTCAAAGTTCTGAACAAAGTCAACAGATATGGCAAAAGAAACCATCACTTACGAAATTTCAAAGCACTCTTTGGACAAGGAAAAAACTCATCTGTATTGTGTTAGCTTTGTCAGCAGCAAGGCTTCTTGCCACTGAAACTTAGGACAAGGACCCTTTCACCATTTTAACTTGAATTTTCTGCTCAGCTTCAAGCTATAACTATGGAAAACATCAGATATATATTTTGAACATGTTACCAATTATTCTTACAACATATGTTAATTTCTAGTATTTTTTCCTTTCATCTTGCACTCTCATTAAAAAAACCCTTTTTGTTGTATTGCTTAATTACAAGACAAATATCAAATGAATAGAAATCAATGATATTACACAATAAAACTTACTACATAATTTGAAATTAGAAGTCCTAACTAGCCAAGTGACTTAGAAAAAGTATGAAATATGACTCAAAATATTGGTGAGAAAGAATGTTCATCATTTTTCTATTCTTAAAGGCAAAATATTTATACATAAACATATAAAAATAAAGCCAAAGGCTAAAATGAAATGATGACCCTAACACTCAAAACTATGAATATAATACTTTGTATCATCCACATGCCAAAATACTGAGAATAATCTATTTCAAAAAATATTTGCAAAGTGGTAAATTTTGCCAACTGATAATTTATTGAATAAATGTTCCACAGTGGTTCCTTTAACAGCAGAATAGAAGAAAGGAGCTATTAAATTCCGTGATCAACTATTCCATTGTGAATAGAAACCATCTGATATATAAAGAGTTCAATTTTTTTAAGTTATTACTTCATCTCATCACTCACCTGAATTTTCTGAATGTTTTTTCTCTCTAGGAATCTACTGAAATGGTTAAGCTCCTTGAAAAAAAAATATTTTACAAGTGTAATACACTTAGTACACAGTAATCCCCATAACTCGACATATGATACGGAGTTGAAAAAGCACTAAATATTTATAAAAATAAAAACCACATTAATATGTCAAAAACCTATTTTTTTCTTAAAAAGTATGTTTAGAATTGGAACCTGCTAAATGTAAATCCTTGACAACATAAGATTGAATTTTGTGTCAAATATTGCAATCTTGTATGTACTTACTATGTATGGAGGAAGTATTCCATTTTTCTTTTTTCCTTTTTTGGTACTAGTGATTGAACTCAGGGTTACTCGACCACTGAGCCACATCCCCAGCCCTATTTTGTGTTTTATGTAGAGACAGGGTCTCACTGAGTTGTTAGCTCTTCGCTGTTGCTGAGGCTGGCTTTGAACTCATGATTCTCTTGTCTCACCCTCCCAAAGTGCTGGGTTTACAGTTGTGTGCCACCGCGCCTGGATGGAAGTATTCCATTATTTATGAAAGCAAAGATTATACTTCAGTTTTTTAAAATGTGAATTTGTGTTCCTGGCGTAATTTGACATTAAGTGAAATCCTACCCATTTGTTTTTATGCATTTCTTCTTATACTCCCTCTTTAATACATTCTTATTAAACAGACTATAATATTTGAGGATAAAGTTGCTGTTGTAACCCCAGCACCTTGCAAATTTCTTGAGATAAAATGGGTGCTAAATATTTTTGAAATTAATTAACTAATTAATACTTTAAGAAATATATTTAACTTGTACCAAGGCCCATATTGACTAATTTTTTTTTTTAAAGATAAATGTAGTAACTTCAAGGTTGTTGCCTAAGTACTGTGGCATGTATTTTGAAGTAGGGTAGCCACTGTTGATATTTAACTGATTCCTCCAGGGAGTCAGGGTAATGTGTTGGGGTTAGAACTTACTCCTTCTAAGATATACTACAAGGCAAAAAATTTAAGTTTTAGCCTTTAAGAAGATGAAAAGCTTCTCTTGAATTATCACTCCCCACATATCTCTAGAAGGATAGATAAATCAGAGGCAAAAGCAAGACATTTCAGCTTTAAGAGAGATATAATGAATCACTGTAGCACTCTAGTTGTACCAGAGGGCAGAATGAACAGCTGCTGTGTAACTCAAGTAACTCTTTTCTTCCCAGAAGCTGAAAGAGATGGCTTCTTTAGTTTTGATATGAAATTAAATACCCCCCCCCCAAGGCCCAGATGTTAAGGGCTTAGTCCCCAGGTTGGCACTATGGAGAAGTGGTGGAAATTTGAAGAAGTGGGCCTAGTGAGGGCCTGTGAAGATATTAGGGCCCAGATCCTCCTCCTCTCTAAGTCCTGGCACTGAAGTGTACAATTTGGTTCGTAATGAACTCCATACCATGATGTGCTTCCTCATCACAAGCCCAAAAGCAATGGGGCCATCCAATCATGAATGGAAATCTCCAAAACCACGAGCTAAAATAAAATGTTTGTATAAGTTGATTCATCTCCAATATTTGTTGCAGAAATATAAATCTCACTAATAGTGGCCCCTCAGCCTTGGCTTTTTTAAGTAAGACCTTGTCAGTCTCTTTTCTTTCCTTCTTCTTTTTATAACATTCATGCTATTTAAATAGACTGTTTTCTCTCACATTAATGAGACAGGCTAGAGGGAATGACTTTAATACTGATAATTGAATATAAAGGCAATTCACATACCTGGTAAAACAAATTAGAGTATATTTCCAATGGGGATAGAGGATGAAAAAGTGATCTGTTCAGTTTTACATTCTTAACTATGGAAAACTCCCAGAAATATTTTATATTAGGAAATTCTTTCATATATCCCCACTTCCTCATATAGTATTCTTAATATCAAATGAACAGTTAGAATTTTGAGTATATTATTGTGGTTGTTATCAGGGATTTCACTTTTTAATATATCTATTAAAGTTCAAATTTAGTTATACCTGAGATGAGAAATATACATAAAAAGCACTTGATACTTAAATAGATAAATACAGAGAGGAAGTAGGAGAGAGATGCTATCAGATCCCTAATCTTGTGGTATTGGAGAAGTCTGAGATTCTAGCAAAAGTTTCTGAGGGGTCCTTTAAGTAAACCCTACCCAGAGAAGATACTGTTAATATTGAGATAGCCTATATTCATTGAATTCTGAAATTTACATAGGTCATTATAAAGTTGATAATGATATTTGCAAATGATGAGGCCAAGAAATTCATAGGAGAAGAAAATGACTGGAAAACATATTATAATCTTCTTAACTTACTAGGCAATGATATGCCAGTTAAAGCAATGTATCATTCTACCTTCATCATAGAGATAAGAGTTCTATAGGAGGTTAATATCAGGATGCCAAGAAGCAGAAGCACTTACAGTGCTGGGAGTGCAACATATCATAGCAACTCTGGACAGGAATTTGGCCATATCCAATAGAATTCAAGATGCATATATCCTGTGGCTTTGTATAACATATAAGCAGACTCACGAATGTGAACTATACGATGAGGAATGAACATGCACGAATTTCCCTGAATAACAAAATTAGTTGACTTTTATATTGCTTGTTATGTTTAATTCCTCTAGTGTGGAGCTGAAGGAAGAAAAGTATTGAACTACTCAGAAAAGGCTTACATATTGTTTGACTTTTATTTTGTGCTAAGTTAGAAACAGGGATATTTAACTTTCTCATGTATGTTACTTGACCTATTATAGTATGATATTTGGTTTAATTCTTCCAGTGTGTTTTGCTACAAATAAAGCCTGTCTTTATGTGTGTATGTGTACATGCATACTAGTGTCAGGATATAAAAGAATTGAGAAAAGGATTTAAAGTTTTGTGCCCAGATGTATACAGAACAAAAGAATAGGGTACCTAGGAGGAAAGAATCAATGAACAGAACAAATTTAAGAGGAGTCATGACTCAGAGCCAGAGATAACCATACTATTATAAGCCACTCAAGATTTATTTCAACAAAGCATAGCCTGATGAAAAACATTGATTTTATATCTTAGCCAGACATATACATATCTTCAGGGGTAGGCTGACTCCAGTTTTGCCATTTTGGTTATATGCACAAATCATCTTTCAAGTAATATTTCATTGTGGGAAACTAATTTTTTTCATTATAACTGTATGCTACACATACTCATAAATCAGCTATTTATTTACTGCCAAAATATAATACATTTCATTTTATATTGTGTAAACACATGCTCAAGGCACGAAACCAATTTTAACAATTGGTTTCAACAAAATCCAACATTTTATTCATAAGTGTTATAGAGGGAACTGCATATACTACAGTAAAACCTTCTATCAAGATTTTCTTACTCCTGAGTCAGTTTTCTATCTCTGAGAAAACTTTCAATAAGAAACTCTATGGATGTAGAACCAAAAAATTTTATTCCCTTGATAGGAAATCTTCCTGGTAAGAGAGAGAAATTTCAGACTGTTTCTGCTGAGGATTTTACAGCATTAAATATAAATAGCTTTTTACTCCTTGTTTGGCAAGGAAGTAAGAATGTTTTACAAAAAGAAAAAAGGAAAGTGATGTCAGGCATACATTGCCAAGTATTGACTCTGGGACCTATATTCATCCTTAGACATCTTTTTATGGATTTGTTTTACATTACTGGGACTAGAGTGGGGAGGGATCCAAACCAATGGAGATGTGTTTGAATGATCAGTGAGGTTACAACTGGTGACAAAAACATTGGACTAGTGTGTACAAGAAAATGATCTAAGCCATTTTTAAATCTGCCAAGAAAGGAAATGAAAGTATTCTCCTATCAGACTTGAGGATGTAGCTCAGTAGTAAAACATTTTCTAGCATAGGAAAGGCCCTGGGTTCCATTCCCAGTAAAACACACACACACACACACACACACAATATACATATAGATAAACATATTCTCGAACCAATAGAAAGCCTTTGAATGAATAAATTCATGAGTACACAGATGTCTTTATAGAGATCATTTCTTTGCATGTTATTAGGAGAAATGATACATGCTTTCTTTAGTGTCTTAACTCTGTTTTTCAGTGGCAGTATTTTATTAACATTGTGTAAGAAGTGATAATGTGATGAACTGTGATTACAATTGAAGTGAAAAGGCAAATATTCAACTTGTAATGTTCTCTTTGTGAGTAGTAAGCCTTTGTTTCATTGTTCTTAGTTTATTTGAGAAGTATTTAACTGGTGCAAGTTCAATGATAAATTGTATGTTCTTGAAGAGCTCAGCAAATTTCTTATTTGTCCAGGATGAATGTTATTTATAAAGTGGTAGGTTTCTGTAATGGAATAAAATATTTACTTCTTTAAAAAATAAGCTAGAGGTTATGAGTGTTTGATAGCTATACATTTTGTATATTTCCCCTAACCTTTAAGGGAGGTACTTTTGGAGTGCCCTAATTCACAAGTTAGTATTGATGTTTATTTCTGTTGTTGGAGGGGAAAAATAAACTTTTCCTTTGGAGGCTGTTTGAAATCATGGAAAGGAAAGTAAATTTTTAGAATTCATCCATGAAGGTGCATAAATTTAGTAACACAAATATAAAAAAGAAATCATATAGAAGTTAATGAAGACATGCCTGCTTTATCTAAACATTGCAATCTCCCCAGGTTAAAATGATTTTTTTGTTATAACTTGTGATAGAATGTGCATTAAAAGGTACTATTCATGTCCCAAGATAAAAAAATGACATTATTTCTGAGGAAATAATGTCATTTACCTAAACAACAATGTCATTTACCTACCTCTCTACCTAAACACTGCTTAATTAATAAAAAGCTTGATAAAAAGCTTAATGTACTAGTAGATGAACTTTAATATGGTGATATAGATTAAAGCCTGTAGATTAATTAGGTAAGTACATTGGGAAAAAACCACGGAAATTCATTCACATAAAAAAGAGGATAGTAATTCAATCTATGTCCCATAGAAAATGATAGTCATACCACCCAGCTTGAAGTATAATACAGTAGCTTGAATTGAATTAGAAATGGAATAAACTGGAAGTTAAATGAATCATAAATCAATAAATACCTCAGCCTGCTGCTTCATGCTTTATTGATTCACAAGCTGTTTATCCCACACTCATTGTGCTTGAGAGCAATTATCCTTTAATTACATTTTCTGTATGTCCTAAATTGTATTTTAGATGTCTTCCTAGACCAAACAATTTCAAGCTCTGCATCCACTCACTAACCATTGGTTTTGTTTATCCTTTCTTCTTCAGTATGCTAGTCTTGATTTCTGCTTATTCACTAGTCGCATCTCACAATGGGACCTCATTAAAGCATATTTAACAAACTCTCCCTAATTATAATCATGTTTATTGTTCTCATTTTTTACATCAAGATTGATTTGAAATATAACTGATGATGCGTGTTAGAGAAAATATAGTACCATGAGTCACAAAGAGATGTTGAATTTTATGGATCTAAATCATAAAAATGTACTTTTATTCAACCTATCAAGTGCTCTAGAATGAGATCATGGTTATGAATTTATTTGATATGTATGATGCAAAACATTCCTTTTCAGAAACAAGTTAAAATATTCTCATTAATTTCATATTTTGTGTTAAAAATTCAGTCTTCCTTAAGCAACCTAGAGATACCATGTACTTTTTCACTTCATAATTTGAAGTACAAAGTAATTTTAAATTTTTTTCCAGTTAAAAAAATTATAAATGGAGAACCAATAAAAAGTGTCTTGGATGGAGCCTTTTAAAATATTTTTCAGAAATAATGACAAATGGTACCTGATAGCTTAAACAGAAATTCCTCTTTAAAGAAGATATAAACTGCACCTGATCTTTTCAAATAGGAACAGACTTAAAAGTCAGATTAGGGATATAGCATCTCTTACATCATTCTTGAAAATAATATGATCTATATTTTATTTTTATCCCTACTGGGAAGCTGAGGTCAACGTTGATATCTGTCATTTGATGTTAGAATTCTTTCATGTTGGGAGAAAAGAAACACCAAGTTTAATAGGAACTGAGTGAAACAGCTTCATTGACAGAAAAGGCCAATGGGAAGAATTTGTTCATTTGTTCATTTATGGTCCAAAACGTTGAAAAGAGAATGCATTTCTAGATTTTAAAACTTCATTAATTACAAATACCTTAGAAACCATTCAATTATCTATATCTTACATGGATTGGGTGCTACCATCAAATCATGAACTAAGCAAGAAATGTACTGTTCTTACTTCATGAATACAGAAATAAAGAATTTTGCCATGTGTATTATAGCCACGTTAAATTCTTCCTTATTTGGTTAATTAATTAATAAATGAATAAATATATTCAAATTTTGAGTCTGCAAATGAAAACTAAATGTACTTTTATTTGAGATTTCCTTGGTTGTAATTCGACTATAAGGCAAGTAACTATAGAGATTGAATTTTAAAAATATTTTTATTTAAATTTCATTCAAAATTCTTTTCTAATGATTGCTCTTAGAGATTCAAACACTGAATTTGTGTGTGTGTACATGTTTGTGTATGTGTGTGCTCATGTTAAACTAGAGAAGTCTGTTTTGTCATTATTTGGTCAGCATTATTGGAGTACTTTCTACATTTTATAACATAGCACACAACCTCAAGTCAGTGTATTAAATGAAGTAGGAGTTAGTTATACCATAAATTTCTACAAATTATGAATTTTATGCAGATGAAGCTATTTTCAAATTTGGAAGTCAATTCATACTTTGGGGACCATGCATCCAGGAGAGTTGTCACTTTCTGCTGAGCACAAATCACATCAAACATATTTCTAAATATACATAACTACAAAATTATTGTGCACTTCACTGACTTTCCAGGATATAGATGACGTATCAGCAATGAAGTTGATACATATACATTGTGAACAAGACAATGTTATCAATTTATATACAAATTGATTTTAATCTCTACATGAATGTCAACACAGAAAACTTCTGTCACTATTTCAGCTATATTCAAAATTAGGGACCATAAGTTAAAAGCTTTTCTACCATTCCAAATTTATGTGTTATTTTTCTAAGCAGAATTTGTAAAGAATATCATCAAATCTGTTTTTGGTGGTAGTGGCAGTTTCTTGCAGTTCTAATAGTCTTTGCATTATCATATAGTTGGCAGTCTGTATTCTAAAATTTGTTAGCCCAATCAGGTCATTTTATTCATAAACATTTCAATTCCTACAGTATTTCAGTGAATTCTTGATGTAAGAGGCTTTAAATAGTGGAGTGGTGATAGGAATTAGAGAAAGTAACAGGACTTACTACCAAATATAAAAATTTGCCCAATATGCTATGTTCTTAGAAATTCCCAAATATATAAGCATATAGGTGATTTTTAAAATTCTAAAATCAAGATACTGATATTAATTATTGTAACTGTTTCACAAATGTGTTTAATAAAGTCAGAAGTTGTTTTTATGAAATCTGTGTTTAAGCTGTATAAACAAATGAATATTTTTCTACCAATTTTTAATATTTTACAGATAATTTTTGAGGGATTTTGTTTCTAGGATACACAATATTAAATAGTTAAAAATAAAACTTTAGAGCCAGATGCAGTGGCTCAAGCCTGTAATCCCAGCACTTAGGGAGGCTGAGACAGGAGAATCGCGAGTTCTAAGCCAGCCTCAGCAATGGCGAGATGCTAAGCAACTCAGTGAGACCCTATCTCTACATGAAACACAAAATAGGGCTGGGGATGTGTCTCCGTGCTCGAGTAACCCTGAGTTCAATCCCTAGTACCCCCCCAAAAAAATCAAACTTTAGGCTTTACTGTTTTACATAAAAGGAGTACAGTAATTCACCTTTTTAAATTATTTTCTACTTCCTGTTAAGTGTTCTGAGAGAAAATTAAAATATGATTGGGGAGAGAAATAAAAACTATTTTAAAATTTAGCTTTTCTGATTTAATTCATTTCTCTTTTCAATTTCTAAATAATCTAGAACTTTGCTTTAAAATCCATGTAGTAGTAATTAATATAAGTGTTTTAAGTGTTCTACATGTTTAAATGGTTCTTTACCAGGGCAATGCTACTTTAGAAGAATTTTGTGTTTACTTTTTTCCTTTGTCAGCAACAGATATTTTTATATGAACATTCTGAATTTGCTGTCTTTTTTTTTTTTTTGTTCTAGTATTCTAGAATTGCTATTAAAGCAGTGGGTTTTTAAATCAAAATATTAAAGTTAGCCTCACTCAATGCTGGGTTGTCACATAGGCTAGTTAATTGGCATCCCCTGGACAGTTTCTCCCCTTCAGTCCAATTCACATCAAAGATGAGTTTAAGCACTGTTTGGTATTTAGCATTGCCTATTCTGGCAGTGCTCTTGCCAGATGGACTGCAGGACTGAGCCAGTGGCATGAATCAGAGATAGGAATCTGACTTTACGACTGGGAGTGTCCCTGTCTAGAAAACATTCACGGAGTTTAGTGTATTTATTTCCTTTTTTCTTCTTAATTTATATTAATTCAGGTCCATCATTAGAGTTTTTGTTTTCATAAAGGTTAAGCTATACTCATTTTTTTTTTGCTAATTAATTTAAACATTTACTTGAAATGGATAACTTTTCAGGGATAATATAATTTCTTTTTAAAATTTGCTCTCTTTAGATACATATGACAGTAGAGTGTATTTTGACCTATTATAGTCATATAGAGTATAACTTAGGATCCCATTCTTGTGGTTGTATGTGATGTGGAGTTACACTGGTCATGTATTCATATGTGAGCATATGAATGTTATGTCCAATTCATTCTACTGCCTTTTTTATTTCCATCCCCCTTCCTTACCTTTATTCCCCTTTGTCTAATTCAATGAACTTCTATTCTTCCCCCATTCCACTTATTGTATGTTGTTGACATCCACATATCAGAGACAACATTTGGCCTTTGGTTTTTTTAGAGATTGGCTTACTTCACTTAGCATTACAGTTCATCTATATACTGAAATAGTTCCATCTATTTACCTAAAAATGACCTAATTTCAGTTGTCTTTATGGTTGAGTAATATTTCATTATGTATATATACCACATTTTGTTTTTTTTAAATTAATAAATTTATTTAAATGCATTTCAAGTCATAGTACATAGAGCTCAATTTTTCCATCCCTCTGGTTGCAAAACAGATAGTCACACCATTTGTCTTCATACATGCACCTAGGGTAGTGACCATCTCCTTCAACTGTCTTTACTACCCCCATTCCCCCTTCCCTCTCCCACCTCCCCCCCATCCGGAGTTCCTCTATTTCTCTTATGTTCCCCATTCCCATCCCCCTTATGTATCAGCATCCACTAATCAGAGAGAACATTTGGCATTTGGTTTTTTGAGATTGGCTTACTTATGTTTCCTGCTTCACTTTTCTCACTAAGGATTACTTTGGCTCTTCTGGGCCTCTTATTTTTCCAAATGAATTTCATGACTGCTTTTTATATTTCTATAAGGATCGTCATTGGAATTTTAGTAAGAATTTCATCAAAGTAGCATGATATAAAATTAACACTCATAAATCAATTGGGTTCCTATACACCAATGATGAATGAGCTGAAAGAGAAATTAGGAAAACTAACCCATTCAAAATAACCTCAAAAAAATAAAATACTTGGGAATCAATCTAACAAAAGAGGTGAAAGACCTCTATGATAAAAACCACAGAACAGTAAAGAAAAAAGATTAAAGAAGACCTCAGAACATTGAAAGATTTCTCATGTTCATGGACAGGCATAATTAATATTGTCAAAATGGCCACTTTACCAAAATGTTACACTATTCTTGTAAGAAATAGCTTTATTCTAAGGTTCACAAAAGTTGCATCTGCACTAAGGTGGCCTTGCCATCCTGGAAATCCTTCCTGCTAGGTTGGAAATTCCTAGTCTAGGTTTCATCCTACTGCTTAGTGACACATAGTTTAGTCCCTGCAAGATGTTTAAGTGGGTCTTACGGCTGTAGTTAATCTTAAACTCATCATGTATCTCTTATCATATACCACACTGGATCAATGTTAGGATTCCTTTTTCTCCTCCAAAGCTTCAGGAATTACTAGTCATTGAATGCTTTACCAAATTAAGTACACTGTCACTAAAAACCATTGTGCTAAAATTTATCTATCATTAAACTAAATCGATGCAATGTTTGCTAATTATCTTCCTTTTCCTATTTGAGTGCAAGATTGATCTGTCTGATCTGCTTTGATGGAGAAAATTTCAACTGTGAAACTTTCAAAAAGGAAACGGTAGAAAAATATTACCTACTCAACTGAGATGTACTTTTATATTTCTTTTGGAATCAGTATTTTATTCCTCTAGCACTGTGTTCATTATAAAGAATTACTTTTTAAAAGTCTCACTTCTTGTCTATATGTGTACTTGTTATTTTATTTTTGATCAGCAAAACCAGTCAGAATTGTGATGGTCCAAGTCAAGCAATGAAGACTAAAATCTTCCATAAAGTGAGTAGAATTTGACAATGAAAGTACCACTCATTAATAATTTATGTAGTTAGTCATTCTAGTTACAATCCAAAACCTTGCAAATAAGTATGTGAAGACTTACAGTGAGATAAAAAAAAATAGGGGTATACTTTATGATATATATATATGGAGTGTAGAATTGGCATCAAATTACATTAATGAGGTAGAAAGAATGAATTAAAATGGCACTTGGTTAAATTTTTAAGGTGTACTTTCACCCTATATGGTTTATTGTCCAGTTTCCATATCTTTTGATGATAAAACAAACCATAATTTCACAAATAAGGTGTAAAGGGGTGGCCCAAGAAAAGAGCTTCTCCAAGATACTTGCCCACCGTGTGCTCACAAGTTAGGCTGCTAATTTCTTTAGCATGTTTCCTCTATGATACTACTAAACTGATATTTGCATAAGATATGTGTGACATGCACTAGTTTGTGTTTATATCATTTCCACACATAATAAAATAGTTATTAAGATTAACTTGGGCACATCAATAAAATTTGTAGTGGGTAAGCTCTGCATTTTATTAAACTTGTTTCACTATGTTTATAAAATATTTAGATTTCCCCCCAAAATCTCAAAATATTTGAGGTTGAGTATAACATAGAAAACAATATTGTAAGAATTAAATCATCTGTTTGGGAATTGGAACAGAGACATTGGAATGACAGTAAAGAAGTGACTAGGGACAACAACACATCTAGTGTGATAGGTAATGAGCCAAGTGACAACTGTGAGCAACTGGAACGTAATGTCACTGGGAACTTTGAGAGTCAGTGCAAAGAATGTCTCAGACTTATTTTGGCTATGGGACAAAATAGCTGGGGCATTTATGTGCCAACATTCAAGAGTCACTAGTTGAGGTCTGCTCATAGGGTATAGTCACTCTTCAACACTTACACTTGGGCAGAGTTCCATATACCAGAAAAAGCCTCAAGCAGATACATATGTGGCAATAGGAAGTTCTCTTCTGTGCACTAAAATGGTAAAACCAAAGGAGACAATGTAGGAGATCCTTAGCATGAGGATGGTTCTAGGCTCTAGGAGTACATTGTTAAAAAGAAAAAGATGTATATCCCTGCCTTTAAGGATTTCTACTGAAATTCTAAGATATCATAACAGACCACAAAAAGAAGTAAAAGGTATACATGTTCATGGTTATAACTGCTTTGGAGATAAACAAAAGAGAGAGTGTCTATTGGGATGTGTGGAGCTCTGGAATTTAGATAGCTGTACAAAAAGTCCTTTATAGGATGGAGATATTTAAGCAAAGATCTGAAAGAAATGGTGCAGTTATGTTGACTTGAAGAAGACCACTGCAGGGAATTTAAGCAGCAAGCACAAAGGCCCCAAGATGGTGCATGTGTCTGGCAAGGTCAAGCAAAAGTACAAAAAATAATTTCACTGGAGCAGAATGAGTAGAAGATATTGAAATCAAAGTGCCTATGAAGGATTAGGTTGTGTTGGGCTTTATAGATAATTGCAAAGACTTTGGTTTTTACTCTGAGACAGGAAGTCATTGGTGGATTCTGTGAAGATGAATGACATGATGTAATCAATCTTTACCAGCAACACTTTGTTGCCTTTTCAACAGACAGTAAAAACGGATTAGGGAAACTATTACAGTGATTGGGAAACATGACAATTGTGACTTAAAACAAGGCAGTTGTAGCAGGGTTACTGAAAAACATTTGCCTGTGGAAATGTTTTAAATAAGGAATTGGCAGGACAAACCAATAAATGGAATGAAGGGCATGAGCAAGCTGGAGTCCAGGAGGACATCAAGTTATTACTGAAGACAGAATTGCCGTTGTCTGGGAGAAAATATAAGCATTGTAAATTTGGAGAAGACTGAGAATTCACTTCTGGACATGGCAATTCCCATCACACACTCAAGTAGAAATGTCAGATTGCAGAGTGTACTTTTCTTTTTCTGAATTTCAGGAGAGTAGTTTGGGATAGCAATATTTGAATTCGGAAAACATGAGAATGGATAATATCACCAAGAGAGTAAGTAGATTGAAAAACTAAAGACATCTGAAGAATAAACCTAGAAGCATTCCAAAATTAAGACAACAGGCCAAAGAAATTAAGAATTAGCAAGGGGACTGCTAAGAAGTAGCTAGTGGGGGAAAAGTGAAGCCAGAAGTATATAGCACCATGGAAGTTAAGTAATTACTTTCTGGGCAGAGAAGAGGCAAATTTTGTCAAATGTCACTGAAAAGTAAAATATCAAGTGAAATTTTACTGTGGTGTTCAGAAAAGTATAAGTCATTGCTAACTTTTCAAAAACAAAACAAAAACAACCAAAAAAAAAAACTAACAAACAAATCGTCTAATCTAAGGTGGAAAGATGAATCTAATAGCAGTGAGTTCAAGAGATGACAGGGAGAGAGAAAGAAAAACGTCTTTTACTTGAAGGAGAAAATGAAAAAAACAAAACTAGTAACACAGGAAATCACACACTCCAGCTAATAATCAGCAATTGTTTGTTCTCGGGAAACTACAGAATTCCAGGTGTTATACTTAAGACTGGAAAAACAGCCATGAACAAAACACAAGAAGAGAACTCACTTACTGCCTAATTGACAAACCTGGATCTTTTAATAATTATCTTGTCTCAGAACATAGTAGTCCATTTCCACATCACACTCCCACAACCTAAAACTTAGGTGACTGCTTTTTCTGTTACCTTCTCTGTCTCGCTAAGGACAGACCTCTCCTCTTATCCTACCCTTAAATCACCTAAACACAACTTCTCTCCATCACTACCTTAGAATCCACAAATACGGAGGATGATTTCTAACATCCTTGAGTATTTATTTTAAAGGTTTCTTTCCTCAGCTGACAGAGTTGGTAGGTAATGTTCAGTAACAGAGTATACTACTGTCTTTCTGGATCAGATTGAGGAATAGAAAGAGACATGGAGCTGGGCACGGTGGCGCAAGCCTGTAATCCCAGCGCTTTGGGAGGCTGAGACAGGAGAATCGCGAGTTCAAAGCCAGCCTCAGCAATGGCGAGGTGCTAGGCAACTCAGTGAGACCCTGTCTCTACATAAAACACAAAATAGGGCTGGGGATGTGGCTCAGTGCTCAAGTGCCCCTGAGTTCAATCTCCTGTACCAAAAAATAAAAAAAAAAAAGAAAGAGACATGGAATAGGTAAGTCAAGTAAGCGGAGAAATCCCAAATGAAGATCCACAGAAACTTGCAGTTGAAATTCAAAAGTTTCCTCATGATTTCGATGGCAGCTCAGCTTTATCATGGATCTTCTTGAATTATTGAGGGATTTGCCTTATCTCTCCTTCCAAAATATTTTAAAATTAAGCTAAAAAAACACAAGGGGAAAAAAAGAGCCTAAACTCTACTCCTTGAATCTAATCAACCAAAACTAACAATGCTGTTTTATCTGACCTGTTCACTCCTCACCACTGTGTCTGTACACACAGCTGTGATTTATTATTTCTACCACATCTTCTGTTTTAATTATTAGTCAACCTAGAATTATAAATTGCTACTCTTTTCAATTCCTTATATTTCACAACCTACAAACATTTTCCATTTGAAGAAAGCATAAGAGACATATGTGGCTGTAAGTTCAATTGAGCAAGAAATTATTTATGGCACACCATGCTATCATAGTCTGACCTGTTAATGCTCAATGTTCATTACAAATTCATTAGCACTGGACTCCCTTCTGTTCTTTGCTTCCTTTATTTCTGATCTACTGGCTTTAGGCAGAGAAGAGATTTTCTACAGAAAACTTTACCTAATTAGCCTGCTAGCTATGGTGCTATTATCCAAAAAGCTTTAGGTACAGTTTTGTGAAAGCCATAGGTAAAGATAATTTCAAAAAATTATTTCTAAGACTTATAATGCTAGGCATTAAGTTGACCCCCCAAAATGGGTTATTTTATGTACTCTTTCTGAACAACTATGTTTTTGCTCATCTTATGGAGGAGAATAGTCAAGATAAACATACCTAAATGATTTCTTTTTTTTTTTATTATTTTATTTTTTTTCCCAAAAGTTGCATTTTAATACATGTTAGCAAACATAACAGAAAAAAACAAATTATCAGAAGCTGTACACACTATTCACTGAAAACATTTGTTGAGGCAAATAGAAAAAAATTGTTACAATCATAATTTTTCTAACTTTGCATAAAATTATAGGCATATTACATTCTTCATATTAAACATCTTTATATGCACTTTCAATGAACAGTATATATATATATATATATATTTTTTTTTTTTATATACATTCTGGGAGCAAATTTTTGCCACACGCACATCAGACAGAGCACTGATCTCCAGGATATATAAAGAGCTCAAAAAACTTAACACCAAAAAAACAAATAATCCAATCAATAAATGGGCTAAGGAGCTGAAGATGATGTACAATCAATAAACTAAATGATTTCTTTTGAAAGTCGTACGTGTAGTAAATATAAGAATCTGCATGTTAAGAGTTCATCTTACTCCAGATCAGGAGTTATAACTGCTGGTGATATTGTTTAACCTGTTATAAATACATACTTGGTATGGATTCAAATAAATATAGACCATAAACCTATTTTTATGTCTATCAATTTATAATTAATGCAAAGGAGTTTAATATCTTTGAAAAATGATTGACATTTCAGAAATTAAGGAGTAAACAAATACCACCCTTGTATTTCATGAGCTTGTATGTTTCAAGGCATAAAGACTAGAAAAGAAGGGGGTGAGTGTCAGTTCAAAGGGCAGGATTGCTGTAGCTCTTCTAATTTTCTATTACTCTCATATATTTTTCTGAATTACAAACAATTAACAGATTTCTACTAGAAATCTGCTCTCAATGTTTATGGTTGGAATCACTGTATTCCTATTTTTCTCCGACCTTTCTGATAGGCAGGGCAAGGAAGACCATCTGGCTGAGAAGCTAAATATACCAAGAAGACCTTTACTTTTCTTCTTCCATACAATGTGAGGCGAGGACATCTTCTTTCCTAATATGCCGTTTCCCACCATCAATCAATCGAGTTCTTTATCAGTGTCACCATTGTTGTAATACCTTCAGAAATTTGTTGTGATTATTTTTTTGGTGACTTTTTAAAGATTACAAAAAGGATAACATTGTTGACTACCAAGAAAGTGGGTATGATGGGGCTTGCTTTCCTGGTGCATCTGTGTCTGGGGGTGAGGGGAGGGGGAGAGGTGATAAATTATTGAGCTTGCTCAGTAGCAGCCTGCTTACAGAAGGTTGCAGCCCTGTGTTGTGATGAGATATGGATTCTTTTCTACCTCACCTTTCATGTTTCCTTGGAAGGATTACTATGCTAAACCCTTAATGGACTCATCTATTTGATTTCAAATCAGCAATGAGCATCATGTACCATGGTCATGACCAAACATCTTTTCTGGAATATTTCTCAGGTATTTTGTTTTGTTTTAAATTTTAGCCACCCAGATATATTACTTTTACTCTTGCTTTTCCTTCTTATCTGTCATTTCTCACAATGGACTTAATTATAGATACTTTTGTCCTCTCGGATTTTTGGGGGAAATCCACCTATTCAATCTATTTTCTCTGTAGCATGTGTTTGTTTTCCCCCAAAATACATTCTAGGCAATAACTCCATTCCTTCCGAGACCCTGAACAATAAGGAGGATGTTCACAATTCTATGTAATTTTACGACAGTATGAGTCTTAATTTGCCTGTTTTTCAAAGCAAGTTTTATACCTTTTCTGAGATATAATTGGCAATCAACAAACTGCATGCTCTTAAAGTATACAGTTTATTGGGTTTTGACACATACATGTGGCTATAGAAGCATCACCACAATAAAGATAATGGTCATATTAATCACCTGCCAGTTTGCTTGTGACTGTCTATATGTGTTCCTTTCTGTTCATTACCCTTAGAAAAGAAATAGTGTTTTTATAACTGTGGATTAATATATATTGTCGATAACTTTACATAGAATTTTGTATGTAAAGTTTTGACTTTCATCACTTTTAATTTTTAATTAGTATTCTGTATTATAAATATATGAAAAAATTATATATTCTTATACAAATAAATTTTTGGATTATTTCTAGTTTAGAAAAATTACCATGAAAATTGCTGTAAATTTTTGTACACAAATAAGTTTGCTGTTATGTTTAGAATCTTGAGTTTCCTGAAAAGCTCCCTGTGATAGAGGGTTTGCCCACAACTTGGAAGAGGTAGAAACTTTAAGAAGTGGGGCCTCCTAGGAGGTCTTCAGGTCATTGGAGAAATGTCCTCAATGGTGACTGTGGGACTGAACCTCATTGTCTCTTTTGCCTTCCAGCCATGAGGTGAGTGCTTTTGTTTCACCACATGCTCCCATGGTGATATTCCAAAGAACCAAAGCAACAGAGCCAGCCAATCATGGATCAAAACCTCTGGAATTATGAGCCAAAAACCTTTCCTCTTTATAAGCTGATGGTCTTTGGTATTTGTTATGGTGATAGAATGCTTATTAACACATTTCTTTTAAGTTTTAAATTATATATTTTACATGGGAGTTAAATAGTTGTTTCTCCTTCAGAACCTATAGAGCTTTGCATTTAAGAACATTGACCTATTTCCATTTATTGATGCCAGTGTTATTGATGCCAATATTGATTTATTGATGCCATGTTTTCTGAGCTCATCTTTCACTGTTAATTGCTTGATAAGTGCAGTTCATAACCATGAACATACATTATTAGAAATCTATATTTTAAACTATAGTTTCTGAGATTTCAGTTTTTTAGATATTATTGAAGTTTCAAATTATGAAAAATGTTTTTAACAAAAGTTTAATACTATATAATGTAAATAATTATGAAACTATGTGTTCAAGTTTTTAGAGCAGAAGCTTATGCAATCTGATATTATGTTATAAAAGATAACACCAAATCATAAATAAATATCAATAATTTCAAATAAATATGAAATACCAGAAACATTAAAATTTTAAAACATATTTTGCCTGATATGCTTATAAGTTTTTCTGCCTTTTTTATTGTATTATCTTTTATCACATCCTAATGTTACATGAATATTAACTCTCAGAAAAATTATTCTCCTTCCTTAGCATTGCAAATGCTTTTTTAAAGTGATGATCATTTGAACACATGATACATAAGACTTCATGGATAATATATTCATCATAATTGTTTTGACTTTCATCACTTTTAATTTTTAATTCATATTCCATATTATAAATACATGAAAAAATTATATCCATTCTTCTACAAATGAATTTTTGAATTCTTTCTAGTTTAGAAAAATTATCATGAAAATTACTATTAGTGGTAATCATGTGTTTTTGCTGCACAAATGAGATTCATATATATCCTAGACCTTTAATAAAAAAGAAAAATATGTATTGTATCAAATCACATTATTTACCATATTACAACTTCAGTTAGTTTTGACTAGTCGTCTTTTGGGGGGGGGGGCTTTGCAAGGGATACTTGTGTGGGAAATTGAAGCCCAAGTTTTATTAAAATAATATTAAACTGTCCCCCATCCCCATTTTCCTAGACTTTGATAGCTTTGACTTTAGCATCTGCCCCTGTACAACTAATCTAGAGCCACATCTTTTAGTATCTATGTCAAACTCTCACATGTGTGGAACTAAAGTTCTCAACAGTCAGAATAGACTAGGTTTTGAACATTTCCAATATCCAAACAATTTATTTTATGTTGGTTAACAGAATTAAGGAGGTATTAATTGATTTATTTTCTAATCCTCTATCCTTGGGGACATAGATAACAAAATTTCATCCTCCATGAGTTCCTACAGTCAGCCCTAAAGAGAAAGATCACCCTGGATATTATCAACACTGGAAATTAAAATAAGATTTCCCCCCTTTTCAATAAAAAGTGCACCAAACACCTGAACACAAGCAACTCAACAGACTTAGTTTTCTAGAAATATTGGAGGACTGGTTATCAGTGAGCCACACAATACCGCCACAGACCTTGAGCACACTTTGTGGAGGCTAATCACCCAGGCCCCATGAGCACAGACCTTGAGCACACCTTGTGGAGGCTAATCACCCAGACCTTCTGCTACTCATACTGTTGCTTCAATACAACACATCATTCAATATGTTTTAAAATTTAAAAATAATCAAAACAAACATTTAATTTTTAAAAACTTATTACTGCATTACTTATGTAGCATTGCAACATACTTTTATTTTAGCAAAAATCAATAGCAGTCTTACCTGAAATATGATATAAACTTAAATATAATGAAGACAGATTTGTAGACTTTTTTTTTCGTGATTTGTAGTTGACATGCTCTGTTCCTCATCAGATAATTGGTTAATAGTTTATCTAGAGCATCCTCAATATCTCAACTCCCACTACAGTGCTTTTTCTACTTATATATTTTTGTATATACTTATACATTTCTTAGCTTTTCCCCTAGAAATTTGGTCAAATAAATAAGTACTTATTCATTTAAAATTTCCCTCTAATACTTCCAATACATTTCTCAAATTGATCTAATCCTGTTTTATATCTTTAGGAATATTTTTATGTCTGATACCTTTCATTTTCAATTTTTTAAAAAAAGGCACTTGTATTTTTATTAGTTGATTTGATGTCATCTGTTCTGGAGATATAAAGAGGAATAAAGCATAGTTCTCACCATCAAGAACATAATATGTAGACTTGAGAGGAGAAAATAACAAATAGAGGAAAGAAGGAAAGGCATCTAAGGCTGAGAATATTAATGCACAAAGAATGATAGTCTGAAAGGAACTTATTGAAGGACTCTTGCCAGAACACTGTATTTCAGTAAAATTGGATTTTGGTGTATATATATGCTTTGTCATAGTGATCAGGAGGAGAGGCTGGTGAGAGGCAAAATACAAAGTGTCAGTGCCAGATCATGAACAACATTTTTGGCCACAGGGAAGTAATCAGCTTTCTCATGTATGTGGTGGAGCCATTATAAAGAATACTACTATTGAATTACATCTTATTCCTTCATAATGCCTGCCTTCTTCTTTTTTAATACTCAATGAATTTCTAGACCATTTTGAAGGCTTTTGTATAAATGCTTTCTGCCTATAAAAATCTTATTTTTTCTATTTAATGTTATCATTCTATTTTTAAATTGTTTCTCTTGAATTACATTCCTATAACATTTCAATAAGCATTATTTTTCCTGTATGATTATTTTAAATTAACTTGTTTTTACTTATACATTTTATAATCCATATTTTACAAAGCAATAATTTCATACTTTGGTTTTATATGAATTAATATAGTAGTGATATGATAACTTATAACACCATATATATAAATTAAGAGATAATAGAGGCTTTAAATAGTTTTAATGTTGAAATCAGTTTATAATTCTTTGAATATAAATGTACAATGGAAAATATTTTAACATTCGTTACACTTTAAATGGAATGCTACTTTGTATAACATAGCCATCTGAGAACTGTTAGGAGAAAATCTAAGTAAGACAGTTTATAACTTCAGTCTAAAATCTCAAGGCATATTTAGAAACATCTCTATTATGACACATTAATTAGACCATTTTAAATGGTACACTTTCATTTATAATTGTTATTTTTATTTTCCACTTTGGCCATTTTATTTTTGACTATGTTTCTTTATTATAGAACATGGAGACTTGTTCATAAATCCAATAAGAAACACAGTTTCACTTAGGTTTCGAATTGATTCAGGCTCATTACAGGTGCTGTAATAACTGAACATATGCCAAAGTTAATAGTGTTTCTATTCACCTTATCTATATACATTAAAAAATATCAACTTTTTATGGCAGTGATTTTAACACCACAAAGTAAACTCTTAATATCAGTTATTATTTTAGGAATTTTAAAAATATACACTAAAAATAGGGACTATTATTCAACCTAATTTTTTGTGCTAATTCAAACTTTGCCAATATAATAGCATGGAATTTGGGAACAGAAAGAACTATTTGTCAGGAATGTTTTTCTTGTGACCAATAAAGAAAAGTAAATTATTCTCTAACTTTACTTTTTCCAAACACAAAATGAATTTTAATATTAGAATGTACCTATAGAGTCACAAGGAGAATTAACACATGAATCAAATAATTTCATGGAGTTTTATGGTAAATAAATGTGAGATATTGTTAACATTGTTATTAGTGTAAAGATTAGACCACCAGGGAGAAGATGAATTTAAGCCACTAGGCAAGGCTTTATTGGAATACACGCCCTCGGGCCAAATTCCCCATCCATCAGAGCATGTCAGGGAGAAATGGCGCTGGATCTTCCGTGCACAGAGAATTTCAAGAAAACCTGGTCAGGAAAGGGAGGGCTTGGGGACAGGAAGAGAAGGCCAGAGTTCTTCCTGGATAGGTCAGGGAAACCCGCTGATTGACAGGAGGCGTGTCCACTGGTGGCGTCACGCTTGCTGCTGCTCCGCAGCTGCTGACTGGTTCCCCTAATTGGACATTTTGGACCCTGACCAGACCTAACAATTAGTAACATTATTTTATTAGAATGTTACAAGAGTAGAAGTATGTTAAATTAATCTAATACCTATTGCAAACATTTATAGTGATGTTATTATATCTACTTAGTAAGAGACTGTTTCAACACAAACATTTTTTAGCATAATGAAACAAAATATATTGAAATTGAAAACATCTTTGGATTTAGCTAATAGTTCATGTGAAAAAATTCAACTTAAAGTCTATATTCAAAACTAAGAGTGAATTCTAATCAAGATTAATTAAAATATTATTTCTTAAAATTTCTGGAAACTAAGCTATAGTATAGATTTAACTACAAAAAGTAATTATAAGTAAATGGGAATTTATTGAAAGAAATATAAGGTGTACACATAGAGCCACAAAAATTGCCTGTAGAGATTAATTAAGGCAACAGGAGTTCTAGGGCTATATTTAAAGAATCTGATGGACAAGTATATCTGTAATAATTGGTAGCAGCATTTTTGGGGGATTCACTGCAACATGATCTAGATTTAAGTTTTATATATGGAGAGAGCAACTTATTCTCCTCATTTGTTCTACTATAGGATACAATCATTGACTATCTCTCCAGGATCAAATTGGAGTTCAAGGGAAAGACAACTACCACAGATTATCATAGCTAACTCCTAATTCCACTGAAGTCTAAATCAGAGCTAGCAATGTTCCCTACCTATGGCTTCCATTTTTCTTCACCATGTCAACTCTTAAATAGGTTTATCTTATGGTTAAGCTGCAGAAGTTATCTGACATAAAGAAAATCAAGAGATTGTGTTAAGATAGGAACAGCTGTTAGTATAAATCTGCACTGCAACTACTATACATAAGAAAATTTATTTTTATTAGTTAATATACTTTATTACATACAATTCTCTGGGTAGCAAATGAGAATTTACAGATTAACTTTTGTTTATTTCCCATTTCTTTACCATGATAAATTTGAAAATGATTTTATATAACCTGTAAAACAATTATCAAGAGATTCATACATACAAGACTAGGAGGGTTTGGTAGTGTTTCATGGTATTTTGATAGTTGACTAGCTTATGGGAACTTGTATGGGATAGAGTCAGTCCTCTGAATTGGGCACAATTGTTGTCTTTCTTAATGCAGGTAATTTCCAAGATTTGGAATTTCTGGATGGAACTGAATTTTACTTTGCATTTCGGGAATGTTCTTTTAAGAACTGTGAAAATTATATCTTTGAACAAAACAAATTCTATCCTAAGCAGTGATCTCTGTTTTCTCTTCACAGGTCAGATTTTTTTCAGGTCTTTCTGTTTCATGGCATATGTGAGTCCAGATTGATCAGTCATTCTTCATAGGTGTCTTTGTAAATAAAACACTCTATGAAATTCAAAAATTTTGACTGGAGCTTATCACACCAAGCACAATATTATCCTATGGAGTTGTCAGGAACTCCAGTTATGTTATATATATAACTCCAGTTGCATATAATTCCTTTTAAAGACTTGTTCTCTGACAGAACTATGAAAATTGCATTTTAATATTCCCCTCGACAACTTGAAATTTTCTTGGTCTGACCCATGCTTTCTCAGGTTTCCTCTTAAATCGCTAGTTGTTCCATCAGGGACATTGTTTTCCCCACAGTGGTAGATCCACAGATAGCCATCAGGTGCTCAATACTGAGGAGTTAATTAATAGTTGACTTAACTGATGTAATGTTTATAAGTAAACACTTAAGCCATTATAAATTATTCTGACATGCAAATGAAGGGAAAAGCCTCAAGAATATTTGAAGCAAAGATTTTCATACTATGCAAAATTTTACAAAATATGTAAAATTATTTCTTTTTCAATGAAGGCTCAAAAGATAGGCATAAAGACTGTAATTGTCAAAATTTCTATCTTGAAGTTTGTATTCTTAAGCTTTCTCAACAAAATTTTATATAAGTCTTACAAACTCACACAATTTAGGGAGAAAACAGACATAACAGACATCAGTTTTTTCATAACTATCTTGATTCTTTAATAAATACTTAATTAAATAAGTATTTAATTAACTTTCCTTTTGTTAAAAAAAACTTTTAATTTCTTTAGAAATTTAAGTTTATTGGTACTCATTAATTTATGACTGAACTATTATGTACTTCGGTGCTTTCATGTGAAGTAGCTACACGTGTTTAAAAAGAACACTGACCCTTGATTAATGCAGGCATTGAAGCACTGACCCCACACAGTAGAAAGTCCACTTATAACATTTACAAAAACAATTAAGGCTTTATTACAGGTGCTTGCAGTTTGTTGAATTTTTTTTTAAAGAATCAAGGTATAAACTATTATTACAAATTAAAAATGAAATTTTTTAAAAAACCTAAACCATTTTACTTTAAAATTTTTATTAGTACATTATAATTATACATAATAGTGGGAACTAGATCACTTTTGAAATATTTAAAAGTGTACTGAGAGAAAAGTATTATTTAAAGATATTTTGTCATTATCAAAAAGAGATTCTCCTTTGGTAAAAATCGTAAAAACCCTATGCTTCATAGGTAATTCCAAAAATTCTGGTTATCTAGGAACTCATTGTTTCTTCAGAGGTCTGTGGGATAAAATGTCTTCCTGATGAGGCAGTAAATAAAAGGATATATGCTTTAAAAACATTAATAAATCTGGTGCATTTGCATATATGTTGTTTGATTTGACTTGAGACACTGAGATAATTTCTAGCATTACTGATTTATGACTCAGATACTGGACTGATTGCTTGAAGTTATTTCATTGAATGCTCACAACTTCTGATCTTCGCCATGTTATCGAAGTTGAACTGAGGCTTATGTATGAAGCACCTGCAAGTGATTATCTCATGATAGGCAGAGCTAAGGATGATTGAATCAATAAATATATCCAGGGAAATGAAGCTAGTAATATTGTAGACAAGGGCTAAACCCAACTTTTGCCAAAATCTGTTTTTAAGCATATTGTAATTATTGTTAATATCATTTTTTTATAGTCCTTGATTCGGAGATAAGAAAACAGTGAGGGTCATTCTTTTACCAAAACTTTAGATAAAACTGGAATCAAAGCTATTAGCAAAAGCAGTGTAATAGCAAAATAATTTGTGAAAAAATTTTTTTCAAGAAAAAGTTACAATTAATAAACAAATTCAGCAATTTGCAGGCCATCAAAGCAACACTAATTATATTGTGTTTGTATGAACATAACAGAATAGTGAACACTCAACATAATAATTCCATTTATTTATTTATTGGTATCAGAGATGGAACCTAGCTATTTTTAATTGCTGAGTCACATTCCCAGTTGGCTTTCTTATGTTTTTATTTTGAGACAGGTTCTTGCTAAGATGCTTAGGGCCTTGCTAAGTTGCTGAGGCTGGCTTTTAACTTGCATTTCTCCTGCCTCAGCTTCCTCAGCCACAGGGATTACAGGAATGCACCAACCATGCCTGGCAGTAATTCCTTTTACAATAGCATCAAAAGAATAAAAAATTCTAGAAGAAACGTAACCAGGGTTGCAAAAGACTTTTACATTGGAAACTACAAAATGTTGCAGAAAGAAATTAAAGATATAGATAAGTGGAAAGTTAACTTGTGTTCATGAACTGAAAGATTTAATATTGGTTATATCAATTTGACCCATAGCAATCTGTAGGTTCAATTCATATAAAAATTGCAATTTGTTTGTTTTTGAAGAAATATAAAAAAACATACCATAACTCATTTGCAATATTGGGGAATCACAAATAGACAAACAATTTTAAAATAAGAACAAAGCTGGAGTTCTCATATTTCCCTCTATTGGACTTACAATAAAGTTGCAATAATCAATATAGCATGAGGGAGGCATAAAGATATGTACCAATAGAATAGAAAATAGAAAATAAACTTTTGAATATGTATTCATATTATTTTTTAAAAGGAAACTAAGACCTTTCAATGGATAAGGACTATCTTTTCCATAAATGATGTTTGGAAAACTGAAAATAGACATGAAAATGAATGAATTATGATTTATGCCGATACCATAAACAAAAAATAACTCAAAATGAGTCTAAGAATCAAGAGCTAAACTATAAAATTCCCTAAAAGAAAATATTTGATTTGGTTATTTCTTGGTTATGACAACAAATATGAAAATATTTGATTTGGTAATTTCTTGGTTATGACAACAAAAGCACAAATAATGCAAGAAAAATAATTGATAAACTGAACTGCATAAAAATTAAGATGTTTTGCTTTGTATAAAAGGTCACTGTCAACAATGAAGAGGCAACCTATGGAGCTGAAGAAGATATTTGTAACTCATACATCTGATAAGCAGTTTGTGTCCAGAAAAATGTAAGGTACTGTAGTGCTTGACAACAACACAAACTGAGAAAAGCAACCCAATTAAAATCTGGGCCAATAACTTGTACAGATATTTCTCCAAAGAAAAATATACAAATAGGCAATAAACCCATGGAAGATGTTCAGAATTGCTAATTATTAGAAAAATGCAAGTTAACACTACAAGTTAACCACCTCATACCCATTAGTGTGAATATTTAAAAAAAATAGAAGTGCTGGTGAAGATGTGAAGAAATTGCATCCCTCTGGCCGTAATGGTGGAAATGTTACATGGTAGAGCCTTATTGGGAAATAGTATGAATTTTCTCAAAATTTAAAATGGAACCATCATACAATTCAGCAATTTCACTTGCTGGATGCAAACCCCATAGAATTGACATCAGGGACTTTGATATTTGTACACCATGTTTATTGGAACATTATTCACAATAGCCTAAACGTAGAAGTAACCCAAATGTCCATCAACAGATGAATGGATAAACAAAATGTGCTATCCACATACTACAGAACATTCTTCAGTCTTAAAAAGGAAAATAAAATTGTGACATATGCTGCAAAGTGGATGAACCTTGAAGACATACTTGTAAATGAAATAAAACAGTCTTAAAGTACAAATATTGCAAGATTCCAGTTATAAAACATATCTAAATTAGTAAAATCCATGTAGACAAAAAGTGGAATGGTGGTTTCAAGGGCTGAATAAGAAATACAAAGGGGAACCATCTTTAATGCATAGAGTGTATCAACTTGGGAACACAAAGAAAGTTCTAGAAATGAATGGTAGTGATAGTTCACAAGAAATTGAATGTGCTTAATGACACTGAACTGTACAATTAAAAGTAGTTAAAATAATAAATTTATGTTATGCATATTTTTCACATTTTAAAAAACATAAAAACATTGAACAAAGGGAAAATTAAATCTCAAGTTACTTTATAACTTAAAGTTATGATTTGGAGAAAATTCATCGAAATTCCCAGTGTCCATTTCCTATGTGAAAAGAAAATAAAGATGTTCTCTATTCCCAAGGTTATTGGGAGCTATTGCAGTCATGTAGATACAATGCTTAGCACAGTGCCAGGTTAGGCTGCAGCGTTCATCATGATCTGTGCTGAGCAGCAGTGTTTGGATGGGTGATTCTTTGGGAAAGAAGCTCCATTAAAGGATTTAAATGGTAGGTAAATATTAACCACATAAACATTTCAATTCAAAATGATTAAATTATTAAATATAAGCATTTATAATACATCAATGTCTCGAGATATAAAACAAACTGATTTTAATGACATTTATCTAGATTTTATTTTAAATGACTTAAGACTAAATGACTCGAATACTTGTGTTATTCAGCACAAATAATATAAAGATTTGAAAGTTGGAGCTTAAGTAGTAATTATATCTCTTGCTTGTTTGTGGCTTTTCATCTGTGAGAGACGGAGCCCTCAAGTAAAGGCAAAGTTAAGTCAAATTTATAGGTCACCAGTCTTGAAAAATCTTCATACAAACTGAATAAAAAGGGTTACTTAGGGCTCAGAGGTTGTTACTAAAGGGCACTTAATCATCAGCCTTAGAGTAATTTTTTCCCCTCAAGGGACAAGAGTTCTTTATCTAGGAATAAATTAGAAAAATATATTGCAGTTAAAGACCTGGATTCTATAGCCAGATGCTCTCAGTACAAATCCTTTTTCACTCTCTTGTTTTACTCCCTTGGACCTGTTACTTCACTTTTGTAAATCTCATTTTAATGATAAACAGAACTACTTCACAGAGATGAGACACAACAGTAAAATACAGCATAATTTATAGCTGTTAGTAAATCTATTTTTATTATGATGATAATCATCATGATTCATAAGATCTTATTACCTTAGAATGGCTGAACATAATCCATTTAATTAGAGGGGAATAGTGCCAACTGATCCTTGTTGAGGCTTGAATCTAGTCTGTTGAAACTAAGACATTTTATGACATTGAGGAGTATCTAGATCCAAGAGAAGCTTCACGGAAGTTCACTCCAACTAGTAATACCATGGTTTTCTATAGGTTATGGAACTAGATGATTGGTACAAATAATCAAGTAGCTTGAAATCAACAGTATTGGTTTAAAGTTGCAAGAGCATGAACTGGCATAGAACATTCCATCATGAAATGTAAAAGACGATTGTTAGAAAGCCAGGTAAACAGGGGCTGGGGCTGTAGCTCATTGGCAGAGCGCTTGCCTAGCATGTGTGAGGCACTGGGTTCAATCCTCAGCACCATGTAAAAATAAATAAAGGCATTCTGTACATCTACAACTACAAAAAAAAAAGAAAGAAAGCCAGGTAAACAGTCAGATAGGCAGTATTAGGGATGCCTGGACACTGAATTAGGGTTCAAACAAAGAACTCAAGTGCTTAGTTATGACTAGAAAACTTAAGACTGCTTTAGTTTGTGTTTCCCAGAATCAGACCCAGAGATAATGAAGCATGTGAAAAGAGTCTTTTTGGAAGGGGCAATAAACACCAGTACATCAGACAAGTGCAATGGGAAGTGAAGGTAGCCCATATGGCAGGCAAACAAGCTGCACTGTGGGCAAATGGGGTTCAGCCCCTTGAAATTACTGAGAGAGCCTACCTGCTCCAAACACAAGGGAATCAGAACATTTATTCACCAAATAGTGCCAGTCATTTGTTCAACTCTGCTGGTAAAAATGAAGAGACAGATTATTATGGCTTCAGAGGAACTCCTCAGGCAAAAATGTGAAGGTGGGAGGTGGTCAGGCCCGAGGGATGTGGTAAGTGGTCCACAGCACCAAGGATATTGTCTCTGTATCTTCCAATCACTTTAGTATTACATCTAATCCATTTTTAGCCAAAAACATACTGTAAATAGAAATTATAAAATAAATAGAAAAAGTAGTTTTCTTCTTTGCATTACACTCCTTGTTGCAAGTTCTTTGGCAAAATTTTGCATTTTCTTTATGTTTGTAATTCTTTATTCAAAAATCCCTGGGGCCAGACTTTAAATTTAAAATATATTATTACTATATTTATTATTATTATATTTAGTATATATAATATATAATTACTACATTTACTATATATTACTACATGGAAAATAAAGATTTCTTCTCAGCTCTCTGTCTAATGAGAGACAGGAAAGTAAATAAACCATTATGATACACTGAAAAAAGCTATTTGACAAAGGAAAATTATAATAGTTCAAGAGAGTTAACATCCCACTCACTACCATCCACAGTTTTTAAAAGAATTTACAATAATAGAAACAACTTTCAAAATCCTCAATGAGAAATATTACATGAAATATTTGCCCAAATCCTGAAAATGATACATATGTTGAGAGGTGTTTTTTCTAATTGGTGATGCCATTAAAGAGGGTAACTCAACAAGAAATATTCTAGAAGATTTTACCCTTTTAAAATAGTTCAAAATTTTCTCTCAATTTTCTTCAGTCAGTAACATCTATTCATCAAAACAAAGGAGTTTGCACATTTGACAAATAATGATTAAAATGGACAAACTATGTTGTAAGTAATATCAAATACAAAAATTTGGAATTATAAGCAATTAAACCCAGAGTATTTGGCATTACCAAGATCGAGAAGGCTTATGCATGTTACTTTGGCTTCATCAAATTTGCTTCTAATTTCAAATAGCACTGGACATAATTCTAATAATTAATTGTTGACATAATTCAGTAAACATTTCTAGTTTTATACTTTATTGTTTAAAAAAACAATTTATCATAGACTACTTTATTTCAATAACATAAGTACATTTTGGAGTAAGCATAAATTTATATTTTTTAAAGAAGAGGAAGATCTTGGAGAAGATTTTAAAAATAACAATCTGGCCTAGTCACATCCTGAATAACATTTTCTGATTTCAAATTTGCCACCATAGTTCAGCTCCTAGAAATATATGGGCTACAGATTTGAAAATTCTTCTTTGATTTCTGAGACCCACCTAAAAGTCAACATAAATAAAAATGTCTGAGACAGTTATATAATACTAAGGTTACAGTCATAGAATGTCATTAAATGTGTAAAAATATAGATCATAATTTTCCTTTACTTCTATCTTGACATAAAGTACATATTTTTTTGTCCCAATGATTATTTGGAAATATAAATTTAGCTGATTACATACACTTGGTGATTTTACAGCATTTTAGACAATGAATTTCTAAGTTTTACTTAAAAATCTTTTGACCTCTGATAAATTGTGAACAGAGCATGCTTTTCTCACTGGACCCTATGTTCAATAGAATGCAACTCATTTCTAAATTTACATAAGGATTTCAGCATTTTTAATATCTTATCCTCCTTTTAGCATGATTTTAAACTAGTCATGATATAAGCTGGAAGTGGTTGAGCATCCATGTAATGAAAAAGTTAGACCTGAATTATTAAATTAAATATTGGGATTCTGGTGTTATTTGCACTTGACACTATAGTGACCAGGATGTGAACACTTCCTTTTGAGGTATTAGAATTAGGACTAGATTAAGGATAAAGAATTTAACTTCCGTGTGTCTTATAATATCAAGCAGGTAGCATTTAGTGTATCTGGGGTTTTACCTAGCACTGAAATTGAATAAGCCCATGGAAGAGGAGCAGCTTCAAATAAAAGCTAAATACATAAATGATTATGACTCATCAAGACATAAATTCTTAAATTCATGTAAGCACTATCATTGTGCTTAGAACTAAATAATTAAAGGATGGCCATTTTAAAACAAAACATTTGAGAGAACATGTGTGCCACAGCTTGCAATGTAGATAATTATTTAATGAAAGAGGATACAGTCTTTTCCCAAAATAGAACCTCAACAAAGAAATGTTTAATGGACAATAGAAGTTAGTAGCTTGGGGGAAAAAAGAGACAGGCTATTTAAGTCTATTTTTTATAATTTCTATTAGAGACTTTTAAAAAACAAGAATCAAGGGCTTTCTGAATCATGCATTTATACGGGAGTGTAAAGGACATCACCATCAAATTTGCTTTCTGTGGCAAATTTTTATTTATTATTCTCTCTATTCTTTCTGCCTTCGGGACTACTATTTTATATATATGTGTGTGTATATATATATGTATATATATATATATAGAGAGAGAGAGAGAGAGTTATTTTGACATTTTTATTGAGTATCATTTTAAAACTCAAATTAACAATTTCCATATATGATTTCCTTTTTCTTTCTCCTTTTCTTCCTGGAAACACGTCATTTTTATTAATATAAGACCTTGAACACGACATTGATGCTGAACATGAATATTATGGTAAGTACGGCTGAAAAACATTATCCTTCTCCAGAGTTTTATTGTGATTATTTCAATAAATTCTTATGTCAATAAGCTTTGCCCATTGTAAGAAGCCTTGTAGTATTTCTATTATTATCCTCAGATTTAGGTGCAACATTTTTGTGAATATGTGTTCTCTGCTCATTTCTTTCCACATGACCAATTCAGAATTTAGGACTTGACTGGTTGCCCTCCAGGACATCATTAGAAGTGACCTTGTCATTTAATGTTAACTATATACCTCTTTCATACCATGGTTGTAAGTGGCTGAAAGCCAGTGCAAGTGAAGCATTGAAAACCAGGTGAGATAGGCAGGTACAGTTTTTATTTCTCATGTCTGTAATAATAATGCTTAGATTTCCAGCTTGCTGGATCTCTTTCATTATTGCTAGCAAATCTTAGACTTTCCAGTTCTTTCTTTTTCAGAAATTTTATGACCCAACCAAACCAATCTTTAACAAAATTTTCATATGTATCACTTCAGAGATCAATTAATCTTTAAAAATTAGTCAGTTCTCTTCCAATAAGATGCATTTAAATTTATTCACAACATAAAAAATAGGAGAAGGATAAAGAAATGAATGAGTATTCAGTAAGTAAGCTAGAATATCTAATTCTTTTTTTTTTGTTGACATAATTTTTAATTTGATCCAAGTTGTAATGAGAGAGAATTGGCTCTCATACAGGGAGGTGAAATCTTATTCAATAAAAAGTCACTAAATTAGTGTTTTTGATCCTCTAATCTAAGTAGTATTGGCTTGCATTGCTTTAAGATTATTATTGTTTCATTCATTTGCTTTAATTATAAGGGTATTATTGTGATTTCTCTTGTGCATGTAAATATTTTTATTTACTTTTATACCTGATGTTCTCATAATGTGAATGGTTTTATTATATCTTATTTGACATCATATTTGGAAGACAAATACAATATCAAAATAATCAAAGATATTTCTATTTCTCCAAGGCATCATTAAGTCAAATCTAAATGGAAATACATTTTTTACCCAAGCACCATGTATCAATTAAGTGAATAATTATTTGAGTGGGAGGAAAAAATAATTATTAACAAATTTTTAAGAAAAAATATAAGGAACTCCAGCTTTTCTAACTAGTTAATTTTCAATGTTAATTAGCAAAAGACCTAATGTTTATAGCAAATTCTGCAAGTGCCTGAGAAAGAGAAATCTCTTAGTCCTATCAGCTGAATTCTCATTTAAATTGCACTTACTGACAAATTGTACAAACTGAAGTACACAAATGCTATGGTCTCCTGAAATTGCTGTATTCCTTCAAATACTTTAAAACTGTTATCTGATAAATAGTTTCTGAATAGCAATCTAGGGGAGCACACATTAAAGCACCAATATAATACACAAATGTAAAAACTGAACTGCATTAAATGAAGTAGGTAATTAATGAAAATGAAACACTGGAAGACAATTTAGTAGAAGAGGGGAAATTAATAAAAATATTGATTCATTTCAGGTTATTTCTTCACTTATTCTTGTTGGGAATAAAGGTATTGAGCAATTAAAAATGTACTTACAAAACTGTTGGTATAAACTGTATGTCATTCAATTTTTTATTCCACAGAGAGGTTTTGATTGTTTTGGTTTTGTAACTATAAAGATTCTATGCAACTAATACAAAAATGCTATCTATATATTTGACCCTGACAATAAAATATTAATTATATGAATATTTATACATTTGCCTGTTTATGTCTGTATATGTGCACCTATTTTTATATTTAAAGCAAAGAGGAATTTACAGAATTTGGATGGAATAATAGTTCTCACTAAACTCAGAATTCTCACATTGAACACTGAAAACTTTTGGAACTGATACTAGATTTAGCCAATAAACAAATTTTATTTACCAAAATTAATTTTTAAAAATGATTTTGCCCTAATTGAGGCTTACATCTTTCCATTGATACCCATTGCCATTATACCATATTATATTACTTTTTAGCATGTTAACACAACCTGTCGATGTCTATGGCCTGAAGGCATTTTATTTATGACTTCTGTTTCTTGTTTATGCTTCTGGAAGAACAAAAGCAATGCAATTCCTAAAAATTAGCCGGGAAAACCGTTTTTTTTTTCAGGAATAAAATGATATATTAAAACATTCTGTATCTAGCAACTAAAAGTCTTCTATAAAACTATCAATGTAGAGAATCCAGAGTTATTTTATGGCTTAAAGCAGTACAGTAATATAATACCTCCTCTGGTTGCAGTGTCTATCAATAATAAGCCATGTGTGATATTTTAGTAACATTGTTGGATGTTTATTATATAAAACAATAACAAAATACAGAGATTAACCAATGAATTTCTACAGAATTGTGGCATATTTAATTCTTATTTCAACCAGGTGGTATATATATACCTATGTATATATACATGGTACAATGGTGTACAAAACAATTAATATGAATGAAGGTATTTTCCTTTCAATGGAGAAGTTGAAAAATAAATATGTGAGCAAATTTAGAAAAAAAAACTCTAAACTCTTTTAAGTAGTAACAAAAATTTTAAAGTAGAGCAATGTGGTAGAAGATATTGGTGAAGATGTGAAAGATTGCTTTAGGTAGTTTGAACGGAAAAGACTTACAGAAGTTGACGTTTGAATAGTGATCTGAATATTAAGAACATGATAGAAGAAGCATGGATATATAGTGTGTATATGTATATTATGCATATATAATACGTGTATATCTATGTTATGTATGTATACATGTATAAAACATAAAATATGGAGAAAAAAGAAGACATCAAGGATTGACTCATAAAAACTCAAAATAACTAACACACATATGCCACATGTTTTATCCTTATTAGTAACTAAATATAAAGATTAGCAGTATTTAAAGTGTTATTTCAAATGACACTGTGACAGTAGATAATTTTATGTACTCTGAAAGTATTATGTACTGTTTTCAGGGATACAAAATAACATATTTTTTCTGATGGCAATTTTGTTACATTCCAGATAATATAATATGTATACATATAGATACAGATATATATATCTTTAGAATCAGAATTTTATTTCTGAGAATTTAACTTAAGGAAGGAATTAGGTAAATGCAGAAAGATGGGTGTCCAAGTTTGTTCACCATAATGTTGTGTAAATAACCTCAAGTTTTCTTTATAAAGTTATAAATTGTGTGACATTACACATAGAAAATTAAATATGCATGAAAATAATTATTTCCAGTAAGACCTAAGTCACTTATTGGTAAGCACTTACTATATTCTAGATATGATTCTAAAACTGGGGCATTTGTGGTTGGAAGACTGGTATTAAAGTAGCTGAGTTTTTCATTTTTTCTTCTGCTGAGATGCTCCAGAGGAAATAAAGAAAGTCAGTGACCCAATCTAATTTCCCTGTATGTTGATAAAAAGACTCCCTAACAAATAGACTGATGATAATTTGCTATGAAGATAATTCTTAGGAGAAATGATTTCAGCAGGAAGTCCTTGGATAGGATTGTTCAAGAAAAACAAACCTAAGTTCTTTAAATTTATCAGTCATAGATCCCTAGAAAATGTCATGTTAACAATGCAATGTGTTGGTATATAACGTGATATCATAAGTCTGAGAGGTACCCCATGCATTGTCTTATAAATAATTCATCTACTACTCTGGGTCAGAGAAAGTGTGTAAAAGTGGAAATGAAGGACCCAGGGAGGTATGGTCAAAGTCTCATGTGTTTGATTTGCCCATGACAGTTGCTTTCTTTACTTTAGCTGTTATCTTTGATCTGTAAAGATCTGATTTGAAAATCTGTTCTATTGTGATAGCTCATTGGTGTACAAAACAATTTATATAAATGAAGGTGTTTTGCTTTCAATGGAGATGTTGGAAAATAAATATGTGAGTAAATTGAGAAAAAATACTCCTAAACTCTTTTAAGTAGTAATAAAAAATTTAAAGTAGAACAATGTGGTAGAAGATATTGGTGAAGATATGAAGGATTACTTTAGCTAGTTTGAACAGAAAAGACTTCTCATAGAAGCTGTCATTTGAATAGTGATGTGAATAATAAGAGCATGATAAAAGAATCATGTGGAAAATTGAGGGAAAGAATATTTCAAACAAAGGAAAAGTAAACTCAAAAGGTCTTTTGCAATGATATCTAACTCTTTGGCTTAAGATCTCCTTTACACTCAAAATTTATTGAAGACTTCAAAGAACTTTCTTGGGCCCTCTATGTAGCCATATTTTCCATATTACAAAGAAAAACTGAGAATTAAAAAAGTACAGTCTTAAATTTACTGGAATACCACAATAAATCTCCTCTATTAAAATAATATATTCACTCAATAATTTCTTCAAAAGCAACAACAACAACAAAGATGGAGAAGAATGGCATTGCAGTCTATTTGTACAAATTCTTTAATCTCCTTCTTAGAAGTTGTTTCAGTTCTTACATCTGCTTTTCCCTTCAATCTGTGTGATATCATGGTTTTTGTAGAGTCTGGAAAATTCCACTTTATACTTGTGAGAGAAAAAGATTTACTTAGGAATATAAAGTCTTACTATTACTATAAAATATATTTGACTTTGTTGACCTCCTCAAAGTATCGTGGTGACTCCAGGGTTTTGATTTAAAAATCAGTAATGCTGAAAATTAGCTTAGTGTCTCCAAGGGATGGACCAAGGATGATTTAGCTGGCATAACTTGAGAGAGGTAAGGGCAGGTGTAGATTACATGAGGTCAGATATACCAGCAGGAGCACATCCTTTATGACCAAGTAGATGATGGCAGGGAAGTCAAACTTATTCTTGTTTCAAAGAAAAGGCATGGAAACATTTTAAAAAGAGGAGAAAGTTAAGTCTTATTTATATTTTAGAAAGTTAACCATGGTAGTCTATGGGTAATTTAAGCTATGGATGGATTTAAGGAAAGGAGCTAAAAGAATTTTGCATTGGAAACAAAAGATGATCTTAACTAAAGAAAACAGGTAGCAAGTGTTAGTCAGAGCTCACCAACAGCTCATGGAAGCAGCATGAACTTCTTATGGGAAGTTTATCTTTCTACTTAAATATTACTCATCAGATGGAAAATGTGAGCCCTAGAGGACTGTGAAATTGCTATAAGCATGATAACCTCCTCATGCCTGATGTCCAGCAAAAATTAAATATATGGAGAAAGGTTACAGAAAAGACCTGGAAAGAAGATCTTAAAAATTAGCCATGCACCTAGTAGCAGGTATCCTTGAGTCACAGCTGGTTACACTGATTTTCATGAGATTTGTTTCAATTAATAAATTTTTCCTCTTTGGCATCTTCCAGGTGAGCGATTGTGACATTCAAACAAGAGAACTTGATTAAGCCCTAGAAATGTTCTCTATTATTATGAAGAGAGGCATATGTCAAATTAATAATCTGGATTGCAGAGTTGGACATATTATTATTGCATGTTTTATTGATACATTAAATTTGTCAATGTTTTTAAGACATTGATATTAATGATTACCTTTGAATGGTGACATTGTTATTTATTTTCTTCTTATAATTTCTTGAAATTTTATAATTTTCTAGAGCAACATTTATACAACCAAAACTAATTATTTTTATTAATAGAAATTTAAACTTTATTAATGTTAATTATAATATAAAATTGTCTTAAATTGAACTTAAAAATTATACAGTAGTTTATTTACCCTAAATGTCAAATTATACATTAATAACAATTGAATCAAACTGAAAATCTGAACAAATTTCCATATTTTAGAAATAGTGAATGTATCTTACCACAAGATAAACCCTATCATCTATGAATAATAGATTTAATATGACGTTTTTATTATTTAACAATCATCTACAAAGTGTCTACATGTATTTAGTAACTACAACAAAAATGGCATTAGGATTTTTTTTTTTAACTTGAATCCAAAATCCATTGGGTAATATGCTGAAAGGTTAATGAATTCACATCAAGTTCTGAACAAAGTAAAATATACTTGATTGTTCATGACTATCGTATTCACAATCAGCACACAGTCCAGTAAGCTTTTTGAGTCATTGTGCACACATTTTAATCTGAGCTGGATGTGTTAATGATTTCAATCAAATTATGAATGCTGCATTACAGAATATTATGAAGACTTGAATATGGATAAGTAAGCTTTATTAAGCAGCAATGAGTAGTTCCATAAAGTGTCATTGAAGTTCTATTATAACTTCTTGTATCTGCAATGTCTCTGAACACTTTAATTTAGATCTGAACCAAGTGAAACATATACCCTTCCACTTTGTGGTCAAAATACCATATTTTTTCCAAATGCTTGCACTTGCTACTTAGGTTCAATATAGAAGTTGATATTTTAATTTTAATAAAATATAGTTCTTATAATGTGATATGCCATATAGGCAAATGCTACCTAACTCTTAAATATCTATCATCCATGTGTCTGTAGTCACCAGTTTGAGTTACTTTTCTTGCTTAGTTGCATTTGAATAGGCATAGGCATTTTAGTTGTATTTTTCAATCAGACAAAATACCACCTGGCTTTAAATCTACAATCTCTAGCTGTGACACATACTCACTGTGATCATAGTGATTTTATTTAACTCTGGTAAAGAAATATTTTGGCCTGAAACAAACTAGGTGTTTTCACACACACAGAAAAAAGAAAAAAAATATATATATATGTAAATGAATCTCAAAGACCTCTGGCAGAAACCTGTAAGTACTCTCTCCTCTTATTGTTTTTTAAACTACTTTTTATGAAAGCAATGCTGCATCATATGGCCAAATATATTTTTAAATAATATTTTATTTATGCACAGTATTATCTGATTGCTTCTATGAAAAGTTGTGTATTTCCACAAAACTATCAAGCACTATAACCAATGCTTTTGTACAATACCTTCTTCAATAACAAAACTCTATAGAGAAGGCAGAGAGTCATATGATTGGATTGTCTTGTATATTAAGGGTCATTGAGAATTTATGTATTGTCAAAACAATATTAACAAGAAAAGCTTGTTAGTGAGATCATTATAATATGTACCTATTTATTGACCTAGTAAATCCACTTCTAAAAGGCAATTATATTTTTACCATGATATGCCATTTGCCATTGTTTGTGATAAAGCTACTGGTAGAACCCAATTGTGTATTAGTTAAAAAGTGGTATATAAAACCATACTGTACATCTGTAAAAGTTTGTGTATACATATAAAATAAAATTAAGCCTTAAAAAGAAGAAAGTGTCTCATGTGCGGGGAGCACCATAATATTCAGACATCAATACTGTTTATGTAGATCATACATCAATAGAAGGATATAGACATTAATTCAAATAATCACCAACCTATGCAACTGCATAGTGTAAAGTGTTTATGAAGGGCAAGGACAACTTTATATGAATAAAAAGTAAGCTCCAAGTTATTATATAAAGCATGATCTTAATTAAATATTTGTCAAGATGTGCATAAATTTAAAACACTACATTAAGGGAGAAGATATGGGAAGATAGATTTTAATGGTTTGGACTATTTCCACTTTGTCAATAAAATTAAATAGTGGGAAAATTGAAATTACAGTACTATAAATAAATTAGTAAAACTTGAAAATTTCAACATTTCAACATGTAATTAAGAAAATAGTTTAAATTATTTAAAGATCAATATTTGTAGACTCATTGTTTTCCTTATTTTAAAGCAATTATTTGCAAATTCAATAACACTTAAGCAGAAATCCTGATCATTGATCTGCAGCTTCCCTGGCTCAGTGAAATTATACTGATTTGCTTGTTTTCCTCAACATGATGAACTTCAACAAAAAGAAAATACAGAAAAGTCAGTGACTTCCCTGAGGAGAAAAGTTGGTTTCCAAGAAAGTAGAAACGTTTTGTCTCTAGAACAGGGGCCAGGAAAATATAATCCATAGCCCCAATCCAGCCCATACACTGCTTTCCTGGGAGTACTAGGCTCAAAATAAAGATTACATCTGAAGTGATAAGAAAAATAAATGTTCCCAAAAGTATTCATGAAGTTTAAATTTCAATGCCTCAATATAATTTCATGAGATAATGTCCATGCAATACACATTGATCATTTAAAAGTATGCACTTAAATATAGTTTAATCCATTCACAGTTTGTTGCTACCACTGACTAATTTCAAAAAATTTTTGTCACCCCAAAGAATACTTCATGTCCATATTCCTTGTTTTAATCTTCTGGCAGCTACTAATATACTTTCTTTGCAGTAATAATCATAACAAATAATTAATATATGATTAAATTGAGGAATATTAATATGAATTCAGACTGATACTGATATCAGTACAGATGGACACATGACCAACATGCATCCACAAACACACACCTACATTTTAAGAAACTTGAATTATTTAATATTTAAATTTATTATTATTTCAATAGAAGATTCATTACTGATTATTCAGAATAAAAAAAAATGAAAGAAAATTTAACCTGAGATCTACATTCAATAAAATTTTAAATGTGCAATAATAGTGTTGTTATATACAGGAACAATGTTGTACAAGAGATGTGTAAACCCATTCTTTGATTAATGTGAATTAGCAGTTTCTAGCTATTTCTTTCCCCAGCTTTTGGCAACCATCATTGTATTCTTGCTTCTAGAAGCTTGACTACTTTAAATACTTCATTTAATGAGAATTATACAGTTTTTCTCTCTCTGCAAATGGCTTATTTCAGTTAATATGGCTATTGCAGTGCTGTTTACCATAACTAAGTAGTGGAAATAGTTTACTCATTACCAGAAGAATGAATAAAGGAATCGTGGTATACAAATATAATGAAATATTATTCAACCTTAAAAAACAGGAAATCCTGCAATATGCGAAAAAAAGATGGACCCAAAACTTCTCATTTAGGGATTAAGACATTTCACTAGGCTTCTCAATATATATTTAATAAGTGAATCATATTTTTGTGGATTTTTATTTAGTTTAAGAATAAGATTGTAGTCACTGTAATTGCTGAGTTTAAATTCTAATGCAAATGGAATTTTGTACATGCTATATTTTCATAACATTTTCCAGAGAAAATAGGAATTGATTATCTAACCCATTCAACATCCTCCATGTTAGGGTTAACACAGATGAATTATGTGGAAACTATTGCTTGGCCAATAAAGACTTTTAGTAGCTGAACCTATGAGAATTCCACATCAGAGAACATAAATGGTTCCCAGGAAAAAATTTGTATACAAAATTAAAATCATACTGTCAAGAAGAAATCAAAGATGAAAGTTTAAAAGCTCAAAATAACATTCTGCCAAGCATAAATTATATTCTAAAATGTAGCCAACTGTGTAGAAATATAATTAGAACTGTATAGCTGTCAACACTAGAATTTAATGTCCATCCTAATTTTGATGAAGTCAATTGGATAATACCTGTGCTATTAAAGTAAATAGGCACTTGCTTCATTATAGAATTCAAGAATAGACCACCAAATATTGTTACACAAAAAGCTTAGCAAGCATGTGATGTGTAGATGCTGGATAATTAGAGTGAGTTTTTTAGAGTCTTGCTGTGTATATATATGATCTGACACATGACACCAATATTTTTTGTTGTTATTGTCAAGGATGCAGGAATGACACTGGAATCTAGGTCAAGTCTTTTAGGTTGTTCCTGGAATCAGTAACAAAAAGATCTAAGCTTAGCACGGGGGATGCAGCTCTGATCTTTTGCCTCCTGTTATTAAAGAGGGTAACATTTCAAACTAGTCAGTTCCTTGATTTGTTGTTCAATTAAAGGGAAATGGGGAAGTCAAGATATGTTTTTATTGTTTATATTTTTATGTGACATTTCTGTTTTGAAAATTTCTTTTGCTATATTCAGGTTATGGAACACTTTAATTTTATACCATATAATTCTAACTTATCTAGATTAATTTATCATTTCTGGGTCATATTTTTTATTTTAACATTTCAGTATAAATGTTTTCTGAATTTTTTATTTTCAGCACAAAGTTTTATAATTACCTTGAGTCTTTTCTTTATTAATATATTAATCTCGCCACCATCACCAAAATCTTACAATAACAATGAATTCAAATTGAGTATCTGATTGCTTTGGCAAATAGTGTAGCCGGAGTACAGTGCATATTTTAAGAGGATATGAAAATAGTAAAAAAAAAAAGTCATAGAAGTATTTATGTAATATAACTATGACTATATGTAGTCAATCTACATAGCAAATATTGAAAATTTAATATAATTGTGTTAGATGTATGGAATGTACCTTTCTCCTTGTGCTTTAGTAATATAAATTTTGATTTTGTTTGGATACATCAAATGTGCTTATTCTCTTGCATATTCTCTTATTTATTTTATGATGGTGTAGTAATTACTGCCAGGACTTTTCTTGATGATGATTAATAATTAGGGTCTCATCTAGCACTTCTCTTTCTAAAAGACCTTTATCAACATTAACATTTCTGACCTTTTTAATTGCATGGATTAAAACTAGAAATAGATGATTATTAGTGTTCTGTACTTTCAGTTCCTGGAGCTTAAAATAATGTTTGCTTTCACAATTGCATTTAGCAAGTTTACATTTCTCTTCGTAAATGTGACTTTAAAGGTGGCATCATAGTGGGTATTAATTTGGTATTCATAACTCTTTCAAGCTACAATTAATGTTTTCTCAGTGTCTGCTGAATTCTCCTTGATGCATCCATTTCATTCTAATTATAGATTTTGATTGAGCTGCATATATTCATGCACCCCTTTATTATAAAAAGCAAGGAAAATTATTTATAAGATTGTCTGCTTTTTCCTTTTTTAATACAAAATTTAAAATAGTGGCTTTTGCACTTGTCATTCAAACCTGACAAGGAAAGACAAATGAAGTGAAGCAATATTGAGAATGCAGGTCTGTACTGTAGAATTAAAGGTATATTTGATAGATAATCCACCAATTATTCAGTTTGTCTATTGTTCATATTTAGAAAGTTGAAAAATAATGTGGCCTGAGAAAAAATTGAATTGTCATATATGCTAGAAGGAAAACATCTCAGGAAAAATGGATTTTGCATAATAATACAGCTATGAATACAAGAATATAATTTAAGCTTGTAGTTATAATTTATGCATGTGTTCATATTATGAATAAATAATAGCATGCATATATATCATAAATGTGAATCTCATATATATACACATAGATGATTTAAATATTTCATCTCTATATTAAAATATTTATTATAAAATGTGATATGCCAACTCAAGAACAAATAGAAACTTCTTTCATATTTTTCTCATCATTGTTCATGTACAAACAATTGGAAGTTACAGCCATAGTTTTATCTTTAAAGCTTTATTTATACATACTTCAAATAAAATGAAGGTAGATAATTGAGAAAGAAAAATGTCATTTTTCACATGTACAAAACCCATTTGAACCTAATCATGTTAATGCTAATGTGGACAGCTGTGCTACTTCACATGATTTGATAATGAAAATTGTGAGTCTAAAAGGCAGTTTCTAGAAAACTAATACTTTGTTGACTGAAAATAATTGTGTGTGCTTATATACATGACTAGAAATCTTTTCATCATCAGTCTATACTTTGTTACATTTTATATTGGACTACTACTTCATAAAGAATAATATTTTATGTTTTTATAGGCTACTATGAAAGTATCTTGAGAAAATTTATTTAATCCAATAATTTGTATTTGTTTTGCAGTTTTCTTCTGTTAGAATATGTCATAAATACTTATTTTGCTTTATAATACTGTGAAATAAATGATGTGAGGTCTTATGTTTTTCTTTATATTTGAAAAAACTGAGCTATATTTGGTTAAGGTGCCACTTATTGCTTACACAGACTTATTAAAATCAGATTATAATAATCATTATTTTTCATATTCTCAGAAATTTCTTTTTTAAAATCCGTGAACAAGCACAAGCTGAGAAACAAAAAGTGCTCAACAATTAGCTATCAAACTGAATAAAATGTAGACATTTTGATTAAACAACCTTGTAGAATTACAAATAAATATGATCTCAAATAAGAAATAAATGTAACTGAAGTTAAGACAGAGAAAATACATTCTCCAAAGAACCTCTTGGATATTCTAGCTCCAATTCAAGTAATAATTATGAGGAAATCATTACACTATCTTTACATACTTATGGAGAATTTTACTTAAATTCTTATAGGATAATCTGGCTATATGAACCTGAAAGCTTGCTAATTTGGAAGGTATTTTAGCTGAGAGTGAAACTGAATTACAAGGATAAATAATTCAATTCCCATGAGAAGAATTATACTTAAAAATGTAATTCTAATTTTAAATTTGAACAGATACATTAAAATAGATTTTTAAAGGAATCACAGAGTATATCAATGGCTATATTTATCTACTGGGAATAGTTTTTAAGATTAGCCCATTTTTTTCCATTAATGCAGAGAAAAATTCAAATGAATTCAACACAGCAAATATGTGTAAAACTATAAAGAAAATGTTGGAAGAAATAATGGCCAAAAGATATACAAAATTAGTGTGAGATACCAAAGACGAGTCATTTGGAATTGTAAATAGTGAGACTGTAATAGGTACTTTCTACAGTTTTACTACAGTAATAAGCAACGCCCCCAAACACAAATATTATAGTAGCAAAGTTTATTTCTTGCTCATGTTACATGTTGCTATGAATCAAATGTGGTCCTTTTTATCATATATTCTGCATCTAGGGTCCAGAGTGAGGAAAGAACTTACTTCTTGTAACTTTTGTACAGGTTTGGCTATTTCATTCCTGTGCATATTCTCTTTTCTAAAGCAAGTTGATTTCTAAACTCAAATCCTGCAGTCATTTTGATGAGACATATAATCTTCCCATATAAAGAGGATCTGTATGTATAAAACTGAAAGGGTCATTGATATTTTAAAGAAATATGATAACATGTTGCACAAAACATTATAGAAATATTTGAAAAGGTCTCAAATCCCGGGGAAGAAACTTGGTTCTCTATATGACAGTGTCCAATACTACAATATTATTGTGATTTCTTCAACAATCTCATGTTAACTAAAGGACCAAGAAAGCCTATTTGGAGAGAAACAGTTATAGCATTGCCATTAAAGATCATATGTACAAGCTACGTAGAAATCAATAAACTTGGATTTCTGATAGTTAAAGAGCCTTGATTTAAAAAAAAAAATAAAGTGCCTCAAGTGAAATAAGAGAGGGGGGATGGGAATAGGAAAGACAGTAGAATGAATCAGACATAACTTTCCTATGTTCATATATGAATACACAACCAGTGAAATTCCACATCATGTACAACCAAAAAGAATGGGATCCTAATTAGGATAAGTTATACTCTATGTTTGTATAATCTGTCAAAATACACTCTATTGTCATGCATATCTAAAAAGAACAAATAAAAAGTTTTTAAAAATGCCTCAGGGGCAGAGGACTATGTGCCATTATTCTGAAAACCAGATGGTAAAGTTGGGCCACTTCTGAAAACATACAAGGTAACTCGCCCTGGAATTAAACAGCTAAAATTCATATGTCAAAAATACATGTTCAGAATCTACAAAGAAGCACTGGTGAATGAGAAATGAGAGTTTAACTTTTCCTAGTAGGTATATCTGAGTGGAGGTCTATGTGAAATGTCCCCTGAAGAAACACATGTAATTACAATCTCATAAATAATTATCCAGATTGGTCATTGAATAACAGTCCTAAGAGAAATTCTCATAACTAACTTGTGTTCAAACATTCTTCCCAGAATCAAATACATGAATATGAGGATGTGTCCTTTTTGAGGAGGATAATCAATGACACATCCACTTAGACAATAAGGAATTCAGGAAACCAATTCTCTAAAAGAAGAGATACTGACCAAGAAACATCTGCCAACTAAAATGATGTGCAATAGTGACATGAAAATAAATCTGAAATAATGAAAAGTTTCCCAGAGCTTTTCCAACTAAAAGAAGGCTATGATCATTTCTAATAACTATAGTGGCATCCATATTTCACCATAATTAGGTATCTATTTTCAGCTCTTTACTATCTCAAGTTTATTCTCCTCACTAAAAGACAATCTGGAGAAACACTGCTTATTACTTCAACAGACAGAATATCATGAAAGATTGCCAGGAGACATGCAGACAAGAAAAAAATCTACCATAACACAGCACAAATAGAAAAGGGAGCCCAGTTTGCCATAGGAAGGAAACCAGATTATGATGCATATTTTTTTTTTTTTACAGGGGAAGAAAGCAAAGCTATCTTAGAAATCAATTATTGGAGATTTTCCATTTAGAATTTCATTTTTGCCTACATATAGAGTTTAATTTTCTTTATGAATGCTATGATTTGATGATGTAAAATTTCTGTGCATGAAAAAAATTGAGAGACCTAGAAGTTCATAAAGTATGTAGGCAGAAGTAGAACAAAATAAGATGAGAACCTGAGAAGATAAAGTTATTTTAGTTAAAACTTACTTTAGTTAAACTTAACTAAAACTAAAACTTACTTTAGTTAAAGTTGATAATACATTGTAGTTGTCCTTAAGAAGGAGGAAATGATGAGTAAGTCACTCAAGAATGCCACTATGTAGGCATTCATCACACATATCTCTCTCATTTTCATGTTTCTATTTTTTTCAGTAATTGCCACATTGTGATAAAGTTCTGATTCTTGTTCTAATATGGTGGGTTTTTTTTCTTTCCAGGAATATTCGCTTTTTTAAAAAATTGAATGCTAATGTTTTGAAAGTTAATAACAATGAAGTCAGGAGCAGATATTACCCCATCATTTAATGAATTACCAAATGGGTCTTTTTAATCTGAAAACTCCTTTAGCTGATTAGTTAAAGGCATTTTTCTTCCATTTTTTTCTTTGATTATTTTGCCTCTCTTTCACTTTCTTAGTGTCTCTTCTTTAAAGCTTATATTAAATGGTTATACAATTTCTGAATATAGGGGTAAGAAAATTAAAATGTCACCAATATAAAGTCTTCTCTATAAAACAAGAGAAAAATAGTTTACTGAATAAAACTTTCTGGAATTCAATGCAAATGGTGGGCAATCTGCAAAAGAGACTACAAAGTTTATACAGAATTGCCCACAAACTGAGTAAAGAAGAAAGAACAATGAAAAACTCTCATTTCCTTGACAGACAAGTTATTGTGCCCTGTGATAGTCTCCTGAATCAAAGGGGAGACTCTTGAGTTAATTTTAGAGACATGAGCTTATAGTTGCAAGGCTGAGAAGGCCATTAAAAATGATAGTTTAGTGTTGAAACATCCCAGGGATAAATATAGTTGTGGTGTATGATCCTTTTAATGTGCTGTTGAATTTGGTTTGCTTGTATTCTCTTTTCTTTTTATTCTCCATCTGTGTTCATCAGGTCTATTCATCATTATATTTTTTATAGTGCCCTTTTCTGGCTTTGGTATCTGGATAATGCTGGTCTTGAAAAACAAATTTGGAAGTGCTACCTCCCAAAAACTCCACTTTCTAATACCATCACAATGACAATTAGGAATTCAGGAAATAAATTTTAAGAGGATGGAAACATTTGTCCATAATACCTATATTGATTATTTCCTGGGATCATAGTATTTTTTTTGTTTTATTTTTGTTGCTTCTATTTTTCAGTGCTATTTCCTACAGGTGTCAGTGAGTCTTACTGATGACAGTTATATACTTCAGGTGTTGTACTTAAGGGATTAAAGTATAGGGTTCAAAGGGAAATACAGAAAGTTTTCTTTTGGCAATGGTGATGATATGTCAATTATTACCTTTAAAATTTTTGACTTCTTGATTCCGGATAGCCACATTTTCTTTTTCTTTCTTTCTTTCTTTTTTGTTTTTGATACTGGACATTAAACCTAGGGGCACTTAACCACTGAACACCACATCTCCACCCTCTTTTTAATTTATTTTAAAATTTGAGTCAGGTTCTTGCTAAGTTGCTTAGGACCTCACGAAGTTGCTGAGGCTGGCTTTGAAATTTCGATCTTTCTGCCTCAGCCTCCTGAGTCACTGGGATTACAGGTGTGCACCACCTTGCCCCGCCAGGATAGCCACATTTTCTATTTTACATTATGGATGAATACCACCACCACTTGCAACTATTCAACAAAGAATGAGTTGAGAGAAGGCACTGATCAGTTTCTCTAAATAGGAGATGGCTTAGGACTCCTGTATCTCCTAATTTTAACACAATCCTTGTTCCCATATCTCTGTTTTCGTATTACCTCTTCTAATTTCTACATTCACAAGTGTTTTCTGATAATATCTAGAATTCTACTGATGACTCTTCCAATAACTTTTTACTCTTTTAAATCTTTATTCATCATTTAAATCTTCCAGTGGTCCCTTAAAATCTATGAATTTTCTTCTTTCACCCTATTATTGTTATGGGGATACATATGTGTATGTGTGTACATATGTATGTATGTGTGTATAATAATATGCAGCATATGTGTGTGTGTGCGTGTGTGTGTGTATGTAGAAAAACCTTTTTCCTTGATATAATTATAGTGGGATTCTTCCAGGTTTTTATTACCTATCTAGTCCAGGTTTAGCAAGAATCATGCTCAGTCAATTTAGTGAAAGTCACCCATGCTTCATATCTGATCAAATTCCTCATTCTCCACTCTTCATTTCTGATCACTCTGATATGCTTCCAACAAAAATCTTGTTAAGTAGGTTTAGCCAAAATCACCATTACTCCTAATATTTGTTCTTCATAATTTTGTATTCACTGACCCTCAACTTGCTCCTTGGATATAAATCTCAATTTGTTCTTGCTACTTTGGGATTAAGTCAAATCTCTCTCCTTTATTACAAAATTCCATTGTGGTAGTTTCTTAAATAAAATCTGCTTTTCCATCTATAACAAATGTCCTGAATAAGTTTTTACTTAACATTTCAGATTATTAGATTCATCATTGGATCCCAAGATTCTCAGCCAAGTTTCCAAATGTACATCTTTGAAGATTTTTTTTTTTTCACTACTGACTTTTTGATCTAGGTCCCTTGTTGAGACTAATTCCTGAGCTAGGAATGCTTGGATGGCATTCCTTTGAAGTTTGATAGGGACAGATTTTGATTGCAATGATTCAGAGTATACTGTTAATACTGGGTTAGAATTCCATTTACCTTTTTTT
>CM053408.1:79349077-79400847 GCA_028644305.1 Xerus rutilus | reverse complement strand
CTAACTTTGCACAAAATTATAAGCAGATTACATTCTTCATATTAAACATCTTTATATGCACTTTCAATGAACAGTATATATATATATATATTTTTTTTTATATATATTTTTATCAACCATCTTTACTATACCCATTCCCCTTTCCTGCCCCCCACCTCCCCCATGTCGCGTCTAGTGTTTCTCTATTTCTCTTATGTTTGGAAGTTCTTCATAGTACCTTGTTTTGAGTCAGGTTCATTCTCTGACTCCCATGCTTGAAACGTTTTTTTCCTTGTGATATCACTCTCTTCTATTTGATTGTTTCTTCTATATAACTTCTCAACTAAAACTACCTTCTTAGATGTCCTGCAGATTATATGCTATGCCAATTCTGTTCAGTACTTTTCTTGTTGTCTCAATTTTATTAAAAATAATTTGGAATTTCAATGGCACATTTGAGATATGTAAGCTCTCTCAAATGGAAATCTCAAAGACCTCTTCTCCCATTACCTGCACTCCATTCATCCTTCCTCCTTTCAACACCTCTAAGCTACCTTTCAGTTCATTTAAATCATTTTACATGTTCCCCTTGAATCCTCTGACTTCTCCTCTGTTTACCCTGTGCTTTAGTCAATATTTTTGTCAGTGTGACCAAAAGACCTAACAAGAACAATGTAAAGGAGGAAAAGTTTATTTTGGCTCATGGTTTCAGAGGCTTGGTTCAGACCAACAAATAGTTCTAGGTCCTAGGTGAGGCAGAACATCATGGTGGAAGGGCATGGCACAGGAAAGCAGCTCAGGACATAGCAATAAGAAGGAAAGAGGGAGGAAGACAGAGAGAGAGAGAGAGAGAGAGAGAGAGAGAGAGAGAACTCTCTGAACTCTCTGTTAAGCAGGAACAAAATCAACTCCAAAGGCAAGCCCTAGGTTCTTTCCTCCTCCAGTCACACTCTACCTGCCTACACTTACCACTCAGTTAATCTATATCAGTAGATTAAGCCACTGATTAGGTAACAAGTCTCATAATTTAATCATGTCACCACTGGAAATTCTTGCACTGACTCACATATGAGCTTTTGAGGGACAACATATATCTAAACCATAAACCCAGCCAAAACATTCTTCTCATATTCCAGTTCCTTAATTCCTGGTAGTAATTTAGGTCCCCTGCCCCTTCAAATGTTCCTCAAAAGGGATTCAGGGAGCCCAAAGCAAGTACTTTAGATTGAAAAGGCAAAAAAAAAAAAATTTGAAGTAAATTGAATGTTTTATCCTCTTGGATATGGCTTTGGAAATATGCAGATAGTTTGATATTTCTTTACTCTTTCATCTAAAATGTAATCTATACCTGCCATAAAGTTAAATATAAGGGCAGAAGAAAACCTCAAAAGTCTTCTCTAAAATGTGGGTTATAAAGCATCTGTTCTCATATTGAACATGTAACATTAACTTATCCCATTTGCCAGAAAAGCAGTTTGGAAATGTAATATGAGATCTAATTATCTTATGGAAACCAGTGAGTTGTGTATTACTGATTCATGGCTAAACATCTAAAATGAAAGCTATAAGATACCTTTTTTGGTGTTTTGTGTAATATATTTTTCTATATCTGGATTATATTGCCAATTTAATTTATAAATTTTCTTAAAGAAAGTATTTTAAATGGCTTAGGAGTAAATGAGTACTTATATGAATTATTTCTAAATCTCTCCTAAATATGGAAACTAACCCAAATGTTTTTCAAGTTCATTTGGCTTGCATGAATCTTTCCTAAGTAAGATTAGTTTAATATTGCCAGTTTAATTAAAGTGATATATCTTCTGAAATATATCATTAAGTACAGTTATCAGCATACATTTTCATATTACCTGGATTTGCTAGTCAAAAAGAATTGTTATCTCTATTAGATGTTTAAGATTATAAAAAATATACATGCATGTGTGCTAAAACATTTCAAAGGAAAATAACATGAAATAATGACTAGTCTGGCTTTATGTTAGAGGACTAATTTTTTTCTGGGGCTAGGTTTGTGGTTCAATGGTAGAGCACCTGCCTAGCATGTGTGAGGCCCTGGGTTTGCTTCCCAGCACCACACATAAATAAATAAATAAATGTTCATTGACAACTAAAGAAATATGCTTAAAAATAATGTTTTTCTAAATTTTTTATTTGTTCTAGTTATACATGACAACAGAATGCATTTTGATTTATTGTACACAAATGAAGCATAACTTTTTATTTCTCTGGTTGTACACAATGTAGGGTTGCACCATATGTGCAGTCATACATGTACCTAGGGTAATAATGTTCATCTCATTCCACCATCTTTCTTACCCCCATGCTCCCTCCCCTCCCCTTCCTTCTCTTGGCCCAACCAAAGTCCTCCATTCTCCCCACACTCCCCCATTATGGATCAACATACACATATCAGAGATAATATTTGGCCTCTGTAGTTTTGGGATTGCCTTACTGCACTTAGCATGATATTCTCCAACTCCATCCATTTACCTGCAAATGCCATAATTTTATTCTCTTTTAATACTAAGTAATATTCCATTGTGTATATATGTCACAGTTTATTTATCCATGCATCTGTTGAAGGGCATGTAGTTTGATTCCACACTTTAGCTATTGTGAATTGAGCTGCTATGAACATCAATATGGCTGTGTCACTATACTATGCTGATTTTAAGTCCTTTGAGTATAGACTGAAGACTGGGATAGCTGGGTGAAATGGTGATTCCATTCCAAGTTTTCTAAGGAATCTCCATACTGCTTTCCATAGTGGTTGCACCAATTTGCAGTGCCACTCAGCAATGTATGAGTGTAAATATCTATGCCCCAAACAATGTAGCATCTACACACATGAAACAAATCCTTTTCAATTTCAAGAATCCAGTAGACCACAACACAACAATACTGGGTGACTTTTACACACTACTTTCACTGCTAGATAGATCTTCTAAACAAACACTAAAAAAGAAACTATAGAACTCAATAAAACAATCAATAATTTAGACTTAGCAGACATATATAAAATATTCCATCCACCAACAAGCAAATACACTTTTTTCTTCACAGCACATGTATCCTTCTCTAAGTTACAGCATAGGATATGCCACAAAGCAATTCTTAGCAAATACAAATACAAAAAAAAAAAAAAATAGAGATACTACCCTCCATCTATCAGACCATAATGGAATGAAATTAGAAATTAATGATAAAATAACAAATAGAAGCTATTCCAATACCTGGAGATTAAATAATATGCTATTGAATGATGCATGAATAGCAGAAGACATCAGAGAAGAGATAAAAAGTTTCCTAGAGGTAAATGAGAATTCAGATGCAACATACCAAAACATCTGAGACACTATGAAGACAATGCTAAGGGGGGAAGTTCATTGCATTGAGCTCATTCATTCATTAAAAGAACAAAAAGTCAACAAATAAATAACCTGACATTATATCTCAAAGCCATAAAAAAACAACAAATTGACACCAAAAGTAGTAGAAGACAGGAAATAACTAAAATCATGGCTGAAATTAATGAAATTGAAACAAAAGAAACAATTGGAAAAATGACAAAACAAAAAACTGGTTCTTTGAAAAAATAAATAAAATTGATAAAACCTTACCACCCTAATAAAAATGAGAGAAAAGACTAAAAGTCTTGATGAAAAAAGAAATATCAGATACTGCTGAAATACAGAAGATAATTAGAAACTATTTTGAAAATTTATACTCAAATAAAATGGAAAATATCAATCACAATGATAAATTTTTAGAGAAATATGAGATGCCCAACTGAATCAGGAGGACAGCACAATTTAAAAAGATCAATTTCAAGCAATGAAATAGAAGACACCATCAAAAGCCTACCAACCAAGAAAAGCCCAGGACCAGACAGATTCTCAACTGATTTCTACAAGACCTTCAAAGAAGAATTAATACCAATACTCCTCAAAGTATTCCATGACATAGAAAAGGAGGGAACCCTTCCAAACTCATTCTGTGAGACTAGAATTACGTTGATACCCAAGCCAGACAGACATCAAGGAAAGAAAACTTCAGACCAATATCCCTGATGAATACAGATGCAAAAATTCTCACTAAAATTCTGGCAAATTGCATACAAAAACATATTAAAAAGATAGTGCACCATGATCAAGTGGGGTTCATCCCAGGGATGCAAGGTTGTTTCAATATATGAAAATCAATAAATGTAATTCATCACATCAATAGAATTAAAGATAAAAAATAGGATTTTCAACTTGAAACTTTAAAGTTATGGCAAGTTGAATTGAATAATAGATATTCAGTAAATGTCTGGCTTATTTTTAAGCAAGATAAACTATTAAAACTTAACTACTAAGCACAAATTTAAGCTCTGTATTTTAGAATCATTTATGATACAGACATTCTAAACATATTTATTCTTTTAATAAATTTTTATTATCATGTAAAAAATTACTATAAAATCATGTACCTTCAACATAATAAAGTAGAATATTCATAAAGTTTTCTTTCTACTACAGAAAGTAAATGGCATATAGCTCACTGTAGGAGCACTCTCCATGTCTTCAACCCCTCCCCTTCCCCTGTCCTCACCCTATGTTGATTGACTGCACACCTGACAGAGTGGTACCCCATTGGCTGTAACCTCAGGGCCATGATCGGTCCAAGGACCGTTCATAAGCTGTTACACTTCCTGGAATAAATGGGTTCTGCCTCTTGCTCTGGCAGAGCAGTCTTACCAGCCCCCGGATTGCTGGTGAAGTGACTACGCGGATGACCACCCCAACCCTTGTCCCGCAGGACCCCATTCCATCCTTCCTGAGGGCACCTTTCATCCCCTGGAGCCCCAAATCATTGGTAGACTCATGCAAGGCATGACATAAAACAACAGCTCACAATTGTCTAATTCCTAATTTTCTCTATTAAAGATAGTTAGTCTTGGTTAAAAATTATGATCAATATCTGTAAATAAAAATAATAGAAATAATAATGGTGTAGCAAAATGTATGTATACACATTGGGTAAGGGAAGTCAGATATATGCAATGTGTGACAGCTTTTTCATTAAGGGAAAAAAAGTGATTTGCCTTTATTTAAAGTGACAGGTTATTTTGGAATTAAAAAATAAAAAGATGTAGGGAATAAAGAGTTACGGAGTTTTGGGAAAAGGAATTTTAGATGAAGTTGATGGCTAAAAATTGGAATGAATTTATTAATAATCTTTTCCCTGGAAATAATGAACTTTGATATAAATGTGTATTGATCCATTAATAGGACAAAATTTTCTTGGATTATTGTTCTGCCCTTAATAAAAGCTAGCAAAAGATTTTTTCTTAACTTTTAAATGTCTAGGAAACTAAGATCTTGAATGTCTTATCAGAATAATTTCCAGTTTTTAAAAATTTTTTCACATCATCAATAATTTAAGAGAACTAAGAACTTTCACTTTTCAAGGAGCTAAAAATTTTCTTTTTTCTTTTTTTCTTTTGTTTTTAAATTTCAGGTAAGCCAGGCACGGTGGTTCAAGCCTGTAATCCCAGCACTTAGGGAGGCTGAGACAGGAGAATAGCGAGTTCAAAACCAGTCTCAGCAACAGCGAGGTGCTAAGCAACTCAGTGAGACCCTGTCTCTACGTAAAACACAAAATAGGACTGGGGATGTGGCTTAGTGGTCGAGTACCCCTGAGTTCAATCCCCAGTACCAATAAATAAATAAATAAATAAATAAATAAATAAATAAAATAAATTTCAGGTAATATTGCCATACTGAATCAAGTCTTAAATGCAATCTTATTATCAAACAATGATATTTCCCAGAAAATATCTGGAAAATGACAATGGATTTATTTTCTTCTACCTTTTAAAAAGAGACATATTTTAAAAATTATTTCTTTAATATACTTAATTACATGAAAGATATTGTCAAATAAAAAGAGATGCTTTAAATCTCCCTGTTGTATTGGTATGGTTACTAACTTTTATTGCTAAATATCTCAAATTATATGAAGTTTATAGATATTTCTTGAAATAAAGTGACCATAGTTCCAGTTGTTATTTTAAAATGCTGTATCTGCAGAAATCACTAACTTCCCTTGCCAAATGAATTCTCACTAGATCTTAAATCATGTCCATTTTAAGCTTTTGTCATCCACAGAGCAATGGTTGTCCTATGTTGTTTGTTTGAAAATGTTTGCAGTAGCTGAAGGTCACAATGGTTCATTATATGATTGCTTAAATAGCAATATAGAACTGTACTGAGTATGAATGTAAAGGATTCTACTAGAGAAGCTGATAGTTTTGTTAAGATCAAACTGAACAAGAATTAATTGCATAGGATTAAATGAACTAAAGAATACTGTGTATAATTTTTGTGGGTTTTGTTTTAGAAAGTTGTTGGTTATTTAATATTATATTTTCTGATTTAGGGAACAATTTTACCCTTTCTCATAAGCTATTTATAACTCACAATAGTTTATCACATCTTTTTCTCCCTGACTAATCCCTCCAGAACTGGGCAATTCTACTTGAATATTTGTAGTTTTATAGCAATATAGTTATTTGCACAAATATAATAAGAATCTATGCTCTTCAAAATAGAACACAATTTGGAAAAGTTGATTTTATACCCAACACCTTGACTGGAATCCAGTATTTGAGATTGATGCATGGAGTTAAATAAAAATAATCAGTTTTAACAAACCATGGTTGACTTTATGGAGCTAATGCTTATCAAGCCATCTTGGAAAAACCAGCCTGGCGCTTGGATTACAAAATTTTCTAGTGTTACAGTCAAGTAGGGAATATCACTCCTTGTCATGCACAAGAAACTTGGAATAGTATAAGAACCTCAATTAAATGTGGTGATAAATTCTTGGCTTAGCTTACTGGCTTCAGAGCTATTCAAAATCTCATATATATATTTTTTTTTTGAGGGGGCGGAGGTACTGGAGATTGAACTATTGAACTCAGGGGCACTCAACCACTGAGCCACATCCCCCGTCCTATTTTGTGTTTTATGTAGAGAAAGGATCTCACTGAGTTGCTTAGCGCTTCATCCTTGCTGAGGCTGGCTTTGAACTCGTGATTCTCCTGTCTCAGCCTCCCTAAGTGCTGGGATTAAAGGTTTGCACCACCGTGCCCGGCTAAAATTTTATATTTCTTTTTTTATTTTTTTTGGGTGGGGGGCGTACCAGGGATTGAACTCAGGGGCACTGGACCACTGAGCCACACCCACAGCCCTATTTTGTGTTCTATGTAGAGACAGGGTCTAACTGAATTGATTAGCACCTCACCATTGCTGAGGCTGGCTTTGAACTCGCGATTCTCTTGTCTCAGCCTCCCTAAGTGCTGGGATTCAGGCTTGCACCACCGCGCCCGGTTTAAAATCTTATATTTCTTATGAAAGGTTCCAGCAAAGTAACTTCAAAAAAGTCTTCACAGTCAATTTTCATTCTTGCTGCACTTAGGTAAACAATCAGGTCATAACTAATGAGACAAAATATATTTTATAAATAACAATAACCTTATTTGGTTATATTTGATCACACAGTACAGTAGCTATAGAAATAAATTTTATAGTTCACTACAACTATAATACACCCTTGTGCATTTATAGATTATAGTCCCATTCATTGTATTTGACCTATTTTTCACTGTGGGTACTCTTCATTTCATTTCCTACTTTGTTCCTGCCTGTGAGCTGGACTGGATCGATTTTTATAGTTTCTTTCCTAGATACTAATGTCTCACTACAACTCCTCAAGCCAATGTTTCCAATTTTTCTCCTACTCTCTTGATTTGGCATCCCTGAGCACTAAAACTGCCATTTTAAAGCTGAAGCTGGATAATTTGATATAAATGTTAAGAAATCCCAATTAACCATGTGTGGACAACTTTACACTTGAATCTCTATGAGAAACTCAGGACATTCACACAAATGACTGATGTAGTGTCCAAAGGTATTCTAACTACAAACAAGAAAATGTGTTAAATTGTGCTACTATCCTTTCTCCATTTAAGATCCTTCGAGTTCAAGTCTAAAATCTTGACAGGTTGCTCTCTAGACTCAGAAACTGTTTTTTTAGCTATTAGTGTTTCTTTTTATTTCTGTAAAAATCTCTTCATTAAATTCCTGACTGCTTTCACTATCCAGCCAATGTCTTCTACTACTAAGTAATGTGCATTATACACACATTTATTTTGCGAACACTTTACATGAGCAACTATTTTGCAAAAATTTTACAAAATAAATTTTCGTGAAGACATTTTCCAAGGAAGACTAGAAATATACTAAATCAGCATAAATTTAGCTGATTCTTAATAAATAAAGTTTGGCCAAACAAGCAATGTAAATATGGAAAGAACACTTCTCTCCTTAATTGAGAGGCAGGGCTTACAAAACTCATTGACCTAGCCCTAAGACAGCTCTTCTAATTCAACAAGCCCCTAACATTGGCTTCTTCTTGGCCCATTTAGTCCAGTTTAAGAATCTTGCTGGATGACTGTAGTGAAAATTATGGGTTTTTTAAAATATCTGATGGAGTTCCTTATTTTTTACTCTCAATATCTTATCAACCTATACTATTTTTGGCAAAAATCCTGAATTTAGTCCAAATCACTCTTTCCTCTGATTATATTTCCCTCTTATTATATTTCTATTAACTGATCCCCACTCAGCTTCCTAGTTATAAATCTCAAGTTGTTTTCAGAGTTGAGTCTATCCCTCCTTCACTGAAAAACTCGTCTGTAGTAGTCCCTCCCAAGTATTCTTTATCATCATTGAAAAGTATCTGAATAATATATACTTATCTGAATAAAATATACTTATTTATAATACATTTTGATTTGTGAATGTTCCAGAAAATCTTCCTTATATTTCTATACTTTCTCTGTAGGTTTAAGATACTGATATTAAATAATATCAGTATCTGAATTTAGTCCAAATGTACAATGGCCAACCATTGTACATTTGCGCTTGCAGGCCTGAAAGCCATTAGGAAATTTAGAATAGAAAAATCCACACTACTTTATTCTGAATTATATGTAAGCCTTTGCATTTTCAGGGTATCCATATTCTGAGTTTGATATTTTTCTTATTAGACATTTGTTTAGGTTTTAATGTTCCAGAAAATCTTCCTTATATTTCTATACTTTCTCTGTAGGTTTAAGATACTGATAGAACCTAGCTCAAAAAGTTGTGAGGATTAAATGTCATAAAACAGAATATGTGCTTAAAATAATGCCTATCAGCCTGGTGGGGTGGTACACACCTGTAATCCTAGTGGCTCAGGAGGCTGAGGTAGAAGATTGTGAATTCAAAGCCAGCTTCAGCAACTTAGTGAGGCCCTAAGAAACTTAGCAAGACACTGTCTCATAGTAAAATATATACATATAAAAATCTCTGTCTCTCTCTCTCTATAGATAGATAGATAGATAGATAGATAGATAGATAGATAGATAGATAGCTGGGGAAGTTGCTCCATGGTTAAACACCCCGAGGTTTGACCTCTGGTTTAAAAAAAATTTATATATATATATACAAACACATACCTATCTCACATCAACCTAAAAAACCAAACTCTATTATCATTAACTTCCTCAATAAGGTCATCTTTTTCTCACATCATTTATAATGTTTTTTTGAGAGTTGTTCAGTAGTTACCTATACATAGTGTGCCAGGTATTTATTTTAAGAATCTGCTAGTATCTACAGTTAGAATGGGAATGCCTATTTATCATTATTCAGAAAATAATGTATTGATAGAATTCATATGCATGTGGAAAATTGCCAGCCAGATGACAATAAAAACTCTCTTTCTTGTCCCACTCACCTGATGTTTTTCAACATTTTCCCAGTAGCTGAAACTGAGTAAAAGATCAGGAATCCTGACATCATTGGATTAAAACTATAAAACAAAGAAATAAACTAAAAAAATAAATAAGCAAGCTATAAAGCATATTCTGAGAAATTTTGCTTCTTTTTTTTCTCTTTTCTTCTTCCATCTAATTTCACTTACATATTCCCCTTTCTTAATTTCCATCACTTTGGCAACTTCTTGATTTTCTCTTTAGCCTGTTAAATTGACATGACACATGCTTTTCTCAGAAGGGAGAAACTGAAGCAAATTTCTCAACTATTTCTATTCACAATTGTGACACAGAGACAGATTAGAACTGTGGGAAAAGAATTAATTGAATTAGTTGCAAACTTTATTTTGAAGACAGTAAGCCTCTATGCACACCACTAAATAAAACTTGTGATTATATACAATTTGATTGATTAAACTACATACATTGAAATTAAGAGCTAAGAAAACAACATTCAGAGACTGGAATGGAAGTTAAGGATGACAGGCAGAGTCAGTAAATTTGAATAATGTCAAAGATCATGTTCTTTTTTTAGGATGTCCAATAGTTTCATGAAAATGAATTAGAAATTGTATCAGAAATCCATTGAATAATTCTCAGTTTTTGATAAGTAAAATATATATTCTATAAGTTAAGTTCTTCTCAACTTTATTTTCATTAAGTAACATATCAAGAAACATAATTGGGTAACTAGACTGTTCCGCAGACCTTTAATATAAGCATTTTTCACTATTTATAAGTGACCACATAGGTACATTAATGTACACTGATGAAAAATGAGATGGATGTATTGATCCCATGCACATAATAACTCTTTATTCATCTGCTGTACCAGGACATTTATATTTTGGAGATTTCTTCACAAATTTTGGAAGAGATTTCTTATATACAAAGCTCTATTTTGATATTTTCTATAGAAATGTCTGTAATTATAATATTATTGTAATCACTCTTCTCCTATCATAAGCAAAATTAAAGTATGAAATTCACTTTAGACAATGTTTCTCATGGATTTTTTTCTACCTGTTTTTTATCTCACTATTTAAAATCTTTGCTATTAACTTTCCAATTTCTGTTGATGACTTCCTAAACATTTTTGAAAGTTGTAACTAATAAACTCTCAAATTCTTGGATAATTAGTAAGCTAAGTTTAAATCATCAGGTCAGCATTCTTTTCCTAACACTTTCACTGATTTATTATAACATTTTAAGAAAACTGCTTATTCTATAGGTGACTTTACCTATACATGTTAAGACCTTTGTAACTTGATATTCTTTCTCACCTAGAAAACAATCCTGTAGGCTGCATTGTGAAGCAGGTTTTAATTTTTTTTTCTTATGAACAAAACATGACAAACATGTAGCCATAACACAAATCATATCTTTTATTTTTTTAAAGCCTACATTGTTCTATTGATAGGTATGGCAGACAGAGAATTTGTAGATATTCTTAAAAATTGTTATTGCAGTTTGCAGTGGAGGCAATCAGGTAATAATCCTATGCTTTTTGAACTGAAATCTCAATCGTTTCTCACCTAGTGAACTCTAAACTAGAGAGAAATGCTACTTTTACCAAAGATATAGAAAAGCTGCAACAATAATGGAATCACCATCATCCTGCTACAATCCTAGTGACAAGCTTAACTTACAGATTTTGAAAAGGTCTGTGCAACTATCTGCCATGTACCTCTGCTCTCCAGAAAATTCCTAAGAAAAGAGAGATGTTGCAATTTTATTTGATGTAGGTATTAAAAACGTGATGATACCAAAAATGTGATGTTATTTACGTATCAGGGCAAAGCAGAGGTGATTAATTGGTACTTGTAAAAAATGTAAAGATTAAGTGTGAAACCAATTAGTTGGTAGGTGAAATAAACTAAATACTCTCAAGCAATTTATGTTATTCATATACTTTGTGCAGTGAGAGTGGATAGATTACTCTCATATTAGGATAACACTACTTTGCAATATCCAAAAATAAATGGCATATTATAGTCGTATAATTTCAGGAACCATTAAGATGATCTGAATCCTGAACTAGAATTCTGAAATGAAGTCACCATTTTCAATTATTTTATGAATTATGTGGTGGGATAGTGAATCATCTTTAATAACCAATCTCCTATACAATATATATTTTAATTTTTCAAATTAAAGGAATCAAGTATAAATATGGCTTTTAAATATCTTTTGATTTTATTATATGCATTCTAAATTTCAGGGTTAAACATACATATTGTATTTCTTTAGTAACAGTGAGTTTTTCTCTAATTTTTAAAAATAAATTTAGGAAAGAAAATCTCAATTCCCCAGCTTCTATGAAAGTGCATTTTATTTTCTATATTTCTTCTCAGCTGATTTATTAAAAGAACAAATAAAGTTTAAATAAGAGATGTAATGGTCAATTTTAAGTGTTAACACACATTATCTCTGGGTAAGGCTGTTTCTAAAAAGAGATTAATATTTGAATTGGTGGACTAAATATAGCTGACCCTCTTCATTGTGTGCCACCCAAGCCATTTAAAAAGCCCAAATAGAATGAAACGGCATGGGAAGGCTGTATCCACTCTCAGCTTCACTATGATGCTGGGAATGTGATTTTCGGTCCTCTTTGCTCCTGGTTCTCAGATCCTAAAAGTTTGACTGGAATCTGTACTATAATCAGGATTTGCTTATATTTCGCCTTTGTTTTCATTTTTCCTAGACCATCTCATTGTAAATAATATACCAATTTTTCTTCTAAATAACACACATAAATGGCTTTAAACCAAGTAAAACAGTATATCATTTATTAAATGTATATTTAATAGAAACTATTGATAAAATGTACACTTTTGGTAGGAACACGACACAATTTAGATGTTAAAATTTTTATCTCTTATTCAGAAAAATGAGCTAAGCACCAAGGATAATATTTCTTAAAGACAAAAAAAGTTACATTTTCAGCTAAATTGGGAGAAAGAATAGCTATAAAAATCTATATCTGTCAGAAATGTGGTCAAAATGCTAAACCTGCCAGCTAGCCTTTACAGGCGGTCAAAGTGCCTTGAGAGGGAAAGCTTTTGGTGGGTGTGTGTTCCTTTGAGAACTCTCCAGCACATATCCATTTGCAGAAGAATACAAAAAGCAAAAAGGATGCATCTTGATGGGAATCTTTAATAAGTGTATTGCTACCATTGTAGGCTGAGAAGAAAAAAAAGCATGGGAGTGTGTGAGAATACCCACAGATGACTGATCACATAAGGTCCCATCTTCTAAAAGTGAGTGCTTCATGCTGAGAGGAAAGAACCGTGTCTCTTGGTAACAGTGAACTGTAAAGAAATCAAAGCAAACCCAGGCCATCTGTAGAATTCTCCATGAAATATGTTAGTTTAGGTGGGTGGTGGGTGTTGGTGGCTGTGCACATGTGGCATGAGTTGCATAAATAGATTACCACCGCAATAATAAAGAAGGGAGATCTTAAACTGTGAATACTCAAAAAGATACTACTTTTCTAGAGTTCACAGAAACTTCCTGAAATTACATTGGAAAATGAATTTATTACAATGTAAGTCCCAGAAAAGGAATATGCAAGTACACATAGAATAGACTTGGGCAAAATATTAAAATGATCGATAGAAACTTTCAAAGGATTAAAAATGTCACCAAAAGTATTTTAGTAAGTCTTAAAAATAGACTCCAAAATGAACTTTATAAAAGCCAAGTAGTCAGATTATTGAAACAGTACCAAAAGTAGGTAAGTAGAAATTCAACAGTTAAAGAAAAAGTGAAATCTGATGATTAGATAAATGGAATGTGAATGGATTCTGACAAAACTTTTAAAAAGAAAAAAATTCATAACTAAAGGATAAATAATAAGAAACATAAAAGACAGACTACACAAAACATAAAGAAAACACAGATGATAGAAACGTATAAATACAAGATAAAAGTGTAAAAATGAGAAAGAATGTAGTGAACTAGAGTATAACTTATACACACAAACCATAGGAAAAAGAAAATTTAAAACACATTATTGGAGTTGTCAATGAAAAACCAAAAGAAAACACTGAAGAAAAAATTGAAAAAAAAAATCTCTGAGATCAACCTCTTGGGTTCTTCTTGAATAGTGTAGATTCCAACATACATAGAATGAAGTCCTAGATGGTGCCTTAAGGGGAGAAGAACTGGAGCAAAACAGGTTACCAATTCAGTTATTTTTGGGGAAAAGTAACAATAATATATCTACTACTGCACCAGAAATCACTTGTTTATTTTTGGAATAGTATGAGCAACCTGGAAGAAGAGAACAGCCACATACAGGTAGCAATCAAGAACAGACTGAGCAATCAAAGGCATAAAGCCAAAGACATAATGAGAGAAGGAAGCTACAGACAAATAGATTTAATGAGCTTATCTTTTAAAGTCCTTAACAAATTTTAGAAAAGCCATCAATTATAAAAAGTATTGCACACTTTATTTGTGGACTTTCTATTGTATTATATTGGTTCATGTGCCTCTTCAAACATAGTGTATTGATTACCACAGATATATAGAAAATTCTGCAGTAGCATAGCATAAACACTTTCAATCTTTTTTTATTTTTAAAGCTTGCAATGGGTATTCAAATTCTTTTACATGTCTATTTAAATTTTCCATCAGTTTGTAAATTTCTATATTTCTTTAAATACCTTGTACATTAATAGAAATTGTTTCTAATTAGGCAACCAGGTTGTAAGTATACTAAACTTCTGTTGTTCTCCCCAGTTCAGTGTCCAGTGCCATAAGATATGCCTCATTACTCTAACGTGGTAATTCCTCCACCACTAACATGGTGAAAAGGAGGCAATTGCAGGAAGTTGTTAAGGTTTTGATATATGTACCCGTTCATGCTTACTGAAAATAAACCTGAGATTTCTGGTATAGAAGTAGACAGATTATTGCTACTTATTTCCAGAAATAAGCTTGTCTTACATATATAGGGTCTGTACTATGCAAACTATCTTTGCTAGCCAGTCTTTGGACTTCTTTAGGATCAAATATTAGTTTAGTGAGAAAAGCAGATAAAATTAACCAAGTATGTAATAAATTGGAAAAAAATGTAAGTACTACATTAAGCTACAAAATAGTTGAAGACATACTAGAACTTAAAATTTATGTAGTAGCCTTTTAACTAATTCCATTGCCACAACATGAAAGAATGGCTATCTGTTCAGCCCAGAATGCATAAATCCTCATTATCTACCTTTGTCCCCACAGTTTTGTCAGTTGAACATGTAAGAGTCTTTCATGCTGGGGGCAGTGGCACACGCCTGTAATCCCAGCACCTTGGGAGGCTGAGACAGGAGAATCACAAGTTCAAAGCCAGGCTCAGCAATGGCAAAGTGCTAAGCAACTCAGTGAGACCCTGTCTAAACACAAAATAGGGCTGGGGATGTGGCTCGGTGGTTGAGTACCCCTGAGTTCAATCCCTTATACAAAAAAAAGAAAAAGGAAAAAAAGAAAGTCTTTCACGACAATATTCTGTATGCAATACTGATTTTTATACTAACTTAAGTTGCATTAATTATAGCCAATAGAGAGTGACTTTAGCTAACTCAACAGAAATGGGATTTATTAAAAATATATGTAATAATTCTTCAATAGAAGAAAGAGTTGTCAAAATTATAGAAGCTTCAGTCAATATAGTGAGTGTCTAAAATCTGGGTCTTGTTAACTAGGTCATTAGGTAATGAGGAGTCTGGTTCATTTAAGAAATAAACATAAGGATACAATATGAACAACAAAAGGAGAATTAGTAAAAAGTCACCAAAGACTGCTAAAAGACCAGATTATGGTAAATCCCTTGGGTGTTATAGTAAGTAAAATGTAAATACATTTCTGATTAAGAGAGAAATGTTGTTAATCCAGCTTACAGTCAATTTGTATTATCTGTCTCTAGGAGATTGCCACACAATGAATGATAGTTTATCATACTTAGATGAGAAAAACAATAACAAAAAAATTATTTGCAATTTTTCCATTTCAATATATGAAATTGAAAATAGGTCTACTGAGATGAAGTTTTAATGAGGTAGTGGCAAAAGAAAATAATGAATGATCTTAAATCTTCTAATCACTGGATTTCTATTCTCTTTGTTCTTTCATTGAAGTATTTTCGCAATAATTTGAAAACTGATCACATAAACTTGAAATTATAAGAAGATATTACCTTCTGCTTACCTCATCTGCTTTTCTGTTAAAATTCCCATTAGGAATCTTATGACTAAAATATGATTTATCTTCTCAAACTTCTTTGTGGAGCACAGCTGAATAGTTCTTGATATCATACACAGACTGAGCTAACTAGAGGCCCCTTGTAATGCCGTAGACTCCCATGAAGAACATACTTAAGGAATAGAACTCCCTATAGATTATATCCCAAAGACTTCCAAAGGTTTGTTTCTTCAAACTCTGCCTATCAGAAACAGTCAGGTAATTCTATCTTCATGGTTACATGAAAGTTAGAAGTTTCTAAAATGTCCTGGACTGAAGTCACGAGGTGATTGAAACATTGAAAAGCACCTGAAGGGAGTGCTTTGTTCCATTGCCAGCGAGTGAAGGAATCCAAAGTGTTCTTCACACAGTAAAATGGATAATAGAGGGATGATCCTATTTTACAAAAAGAATCTCTACTGACTGGAGTTCAAACTCTTTATCAGGCAAGCCTGATGAGGGAGTGGCAGTAATCTTATTTTCATGTGACAAGTATTGATAAAAGCTTCAATGTCTGATATAGGTAAATAAGTAAATTAAACACTCTTTGACCCAACTTCATCTCTTCAATAGGCAAATAGACCTAGACTCCCCTCTAAATCCATCATTGATATCATAAGACAGGTTCTTGCATTTTGGAAATAGAAAAATTGACATTTTTAAATGTTTTCATTATTTCAGAAACATGGCCATTAGAAATATATATCTGTTTAAAACTAAACACTTAAGATCCATGAATATCGTAAAAAAGTATTCAAAATAATTTTGAAACTTGGGTAAATAATTTAATCCACAGAAGATTTCCAAAATTGGTGAGAGGAAAAAAGCCTTATTTTACAAGATCAAGATTGTGTAAGTTCAGATATTATAAAAATACTGCAGCTCTGCGTACACTAAAATCAACAGTTCTATTTTTACTTATAGATTCAGTGTCAGTCTATGGAGACCACTGATTACACATATGCAGTCTTTATAGAATTTGAAAGGATTGTTTATTTCAACAATTTCCCCTAATTGTCAAAATTCCAGTGGCATATGTCAGAATAATAAAAGCAAAGCTAAAATACCCAGTCAATAGAATTTTGAGTGAAGATATATTTTTGTTAAAATTGTTTTTGATAATAATTTTGAATGTTTAATTTTGTCAGTCTGTGCTGTCTCCTGAGCCATCATATGGGTTCTTAGAATCATTCTTTTTTTTTCCTTGTTGCTTATTTTCCATATAAGTTTTAAATATGAAACTACAGCATTTGGTTAATGGTGTCTCATATAAAGTTACTGAATTGCCCATAATTTTCATCTGCTTAATAGTATTCTTTGTGTTTTATGCTTGTTTCTTTGAAATACATTAACTCTCATCCATTGTGAGGAAAGAACAGTACCCATCTATAAACACTATTGGCATGAGGATGCCAATTAGTTATTACTATTATTAGTTACTTATATTTAGATTATTTCTAAGCCATTTGCAGTGCTTCACTGAAGTATCATTATATGGGAGAAGCATTCCTGTACTTCTCTAACATGAGAGCTTCATGATTTAATATGTGTAAATTAAATATTCCTTTTTGTTTTTAATTCAGAGTATAAAGTTGCTCAAATTACTCATGCATTCAGATATTACATATCTTCAGATCTAATATTAGCATTTATCTTTGTAATATTTTCTATTTTTCTAATTAAGTTTCTTATCTTTCTCTTCATTATGCATATATTGGATCTGTATAATAAAATATATTTATAATTACTGTTTACACATTCATGTTCATTAATTCTAGCTAACATTCATTTGATGATCTATTTGTTTGGACCAAATTGCCTAGGTAAGTTGAGGCTTTCATGGACATGTGACAAACCAAGGAAATCTAGCACCTATGATGTGGTATGAAGAGCAGATTGTGACTGAGAAGATTTCCTGTGAACATCTGGCTCTGTGCAAGTGCCACCTCTGTGTTTCAGGGTCAAGGAGCTGTTGTATACCTGGCTCCACTTCCGTCATCAGGGTCTGTAGCTATTAAGGTGAGATGTACATACATGGAAGAAATGAGGAGGAGGAAGGATTTACCATTGCATCTCACCTTTGAGAGTAAAGACCAGTGATTTGCTTTCATCTTTCTAGTACCAAGAAGTTCTTCTTTTGACAATTCTAGCCTACAACTATATAGGGAAGGGAAAAACTAGAGAAAAAACTAGAGAAAAAACTAGAGAAATACATTCCATTTTTAAAAGAGTTGTCAACAATTTAGTTTGGTTGAAAGTGATTCCTTAGTACTGATAGTCAACATATTTAGGATTTCATATTGTTGTAAACACACAGAATTTGTTAAGAATGATGATTCAGAATTGGAGAAAAATGACATGTTAATAGCATTTTTAGTCAGTTTCTTCAGATATACTACCTTTATTGGAAGCATCAGAGCCAGGAGAGTCTTGAAAGAATCATATTACTGAATTTGGCCTCCATCATTAAAGGGCATATGATAAAACCCCAAAGAATCTTTTGTCAATATCTCCAACAAAAATGCACTGGTCGTTGGGTGCAGTGGCATATACGGATAATCCAAGCATCTTGGGATGCTGAGACAGGAGGATTACAAGTTCAAAGCCAACCTCAGCAAAAGTGAGGCATTAAGCAACTCAATGAGACCCTGTCTCTAAATAAAATAGAAAAAGAGGCTAGGGATGTGGCTCAGTGGTTGAGTGCTCCTGAGTTCAATCCCCAGTACCCCTAATCCCTCCTATGCACTAGCCAACCATTCCTAAATAGGAGACAAAAGTACAGAATTTTTATTTATTTATTTCATGTTATCCACAAAATATGAAAATGTTTTGGAAAGATAATTTGTACTATTATATTTGACTTAATGGCCAGGTGTTAGCTTTCCATTGTTGTAACAAGTACCTAAACTAATCAATTTATAAGAGGGAAGGTTTATTTTAACACTCAGTTTCAAAGTTTTCAGTCCATGATCAGTTTGCAACCATTACTTATGGGTCTCTGGTGTTGCAACCTATAATGCCAGGAAGACATGGATAAAGAAGCTGCTTGGAAGCAAAACGAGACAGAAGGAGCCAGGAATATCTCCTCGAAGGTATGCCTCCAGGGACTTAAAATCTCCCAGTAGAACCTCTCAAAAGTTTCCATCACCTTTTAATGGTTCTGTTGAGAACCAAATCTTTAGCACATGGGCCTTTAGAGAACATTCCAGATCCAAATTAATAAAGAATATTTTCCAAATTTATGCAGAAAGTGCAGTTTTTAAGAAAACTATCCTGTATTTGCCTCTGAAGAGATGTGTCACAAACTTATAAAAGCTGCCAAGATGTGTAGTGAATAGTATCTAAAGATGATGATAATGGTAATAATAGGAATCCAAGCAAGAACATTAAATAGAAAGTAAAAATAAGTCACTTGGAGGCTAACTGAAAGCTTAGAATTTCTAAGTCTACATGAAGCTATAGTTCTGTGAAGATATGATAACATTCTATATTCCTGTCAAAAATGTGACTCTGAGCCAGGCGCGGTGGCTCATGCTTGTAATCCCAGCACTTAGGGAGGCTGAGACAGGAGAATCGCGAGTTCAAAGCCAGCCTCAGCAATGGCGAGGCACTAAACAACTCAGTGAGACCTTGTCTCTACATAAAACACAAAATAGGGCTGGGGATGTGGCTCAGTGGTCGAGTGCCCCTGAGTTCAATCCCCGGTACCAAAAAAAAAAAAAAAAAAAAATGTGACTCTGGAAACTTAAATGAGAATTCCATATAGTTATGGAGAAAATGTTATTAATTTTATCTTGATATTCCTTATAATGCCTATTACATTACACACTAAAGTTCTAAAAAATTAACCTGTGGGGCAAATTCAGAAAATATTTCATTGTATCTATTTATAAACATTAGTTTTCTTATCTAATAATTCGTATAATCATATAAGCCACAATATTAGGCAGAACAGATATACAGATATAAAATGTGTCCACATAGATCACATATCACATTCTGTCACTAATTTCACTTTTATATCCATACTTTAATTTGCATGTTTGATAACTTTATGACATAGTCATTAACACAGCCATTTACCACAGGTAGAAATAAGGTTGCCAGGTTTTCTGAAGTTCACATAATTAAGTTTGGCACTAATTCTTCAGACTTCATCTTTTCTTCTTTTAAAAATAATAGTAACAAGTCTCATGTGTATAAAAAGTTGTAGTTTAGAAGAGAGTGTTTACCTGGGCTCCAGGGAAATTAAAGGCAGCTTCAGAGACTGCGGGATTGAAAGGGACATTGAGGGAAAGATGGAGATTTTAGTTAAGAGTAGACATTGTGAGAGGAAAATTCCATCATCAGAATATACAAGCAAATTAGAAAACATTTGGAATGTATAGAAGCAAATAAATAGCAAATCATGCTAGAAGCCTACAGAAGGGTATTATTATAAAAGAATGAAATAACATACACAGATGCAAAGAGGGCTCTGATTGCTAAACAGAAGTTGATGTTATGACACCCTCTCAGGTTTTATAACTTCATGAAGGTATAAGTTATATACAGAGGCAAGACATAGGCAAAGAAAAAAGGGCTGCTTGTCCAAGCTGCCAGCTTTATTTATATCAATAGGGAAACTTAGGTCACTGGCATCATTAGTACTTTATTGTTCATTGTATCATTAGGCAAGTTACAGAATCAGCAACACTATGTAGCTTATTTTTCAGTTACATTCTATCATTACAATATGCAATGTTAGGAGTTTTGTGTATCTCTCAAGAAAGTCCATTGCTTGAAGTTACTGTTAGGCAGACAGGTCCAGAAGCAGTGCAGTTTGGTGAAACACTGTAGTTATCTAGCAAGCAAGTTCCTTTATTCCCTGGAGCTGTGTACCTGAGATCAAGGTAAAGGCTGATAAGACTCTAGCACAGTGCTTCCTCATGGAGGGCATTGCTATAGCAGCTAGGCAGTCCATGCTTTTTCATAGAAATTTTCCTAGTAGCTGGGCATCACATTCTTTGTATAGAAACCTTCCCAGAAGCTAGGCATCCTATACTTTTGTATAGAAACGTTCCTAGACACCAAGCATGCCACAGCTGTGAAGTCACCAGAAACCCTAATCCCAAACACAGAACCCCTACAATCTTCTAATACAGTAAACTTAGACCAGTTTAAAGTCTTATGGTAAATGGCTATCTTACTAATTCTTTAGGTCCTTTATAGTTTGTTGAAGATACTTTGGCATATCTAGTGTGGTTTGTGCATTGCACAGTTAAAAAGAGAGAGGAATAATGTCAACAGAAATGGCTCAGAAGACTCTCCTAAAATCTACTGCTCCACTAAATCAATATGAATATAGAAAAATGTTGTCAAAATAAACTTCTATAAAATGATAAAAAATTGCTAACATCATGCAGCAGTCTAAGGAGCATTTACTAAAGAAAATTGCCTGAATTTCAGTAAGAACAATGATCTTTGTTGAATTCTAACTTGCCTATTTCAATTTCATGCTCTCTAGCTCCACTGGAGTCTTAAAAGCCAACATTCTAACAATCCCGGTAATCATGAAAATCATCATTCTATCAGTTTATGGGATGGACAAAACAAATTTAAATTTCTTCAAAAGCCTAATCCTTCAAAAGAATGACCATTTATTACCTTTCAAAAGTTATTGGGAACACTCATTGTCCTCATTTGACCTCATGCAGTTTGATAACCAAAAACAGATTTTTTTTCCCCAAGAATATGTTTCAAAATAATTAGTGGTGATTGTTAATCTTTTGGCTTCCCAAGGTAATGATAATAATTGCAAAAAAAAAATATTGAAACTGACTAAAAAAAGTTAAAAGGAAAATCTGGGGAATAGGATGTCTATAAGGGAATTTGAAAAGCTTCAGCATATTTCTTGACTCTAGAAAACTACAAACATGTGCTGGGCTGTGAGCACACCTAGAAAATTCTTCAGAAGATTCTAGTCACTGATATTTGGCTCACCTTATGACTATGCAATCAAGAAGTAAGAAGTAAGTCATAGTTGTAAACTGCCTATTTGGAGCATGCAAAAACATGATCCAAAATGCAACAAAAGACCACTGTCAAAGGCTGGGAGATTTATGTTTCAAATCATGCAAAGAAATCTTTTTAATTCTTAGTGACAACTAATTAATAAGCAGAAATTTCAGTGGTCACACATGACAGAGTGCAAACTGTACTAAATTAGTGCATAAAAATGACTAAACAAATAATAAACAGCAACAACAAAATAATAATAAACAACAATGACAATAACAATAAAACACCGACACATGGCTTTTAGAGTTGCCACAAGTGCCACAGGCACCTAAATAATATAAAGTAAGTTATGATAATTGTGTTTCACCAGATAAAAAAAATTAATAAAGAGACAATTAAAAAAATGAGAGTTGGAAAATGCAATAACTGAAATGAAACATTTACTGAAGGAATCAGTAGCAATATTAAGCTGGAAGAAGAATGAATGAACCAAACACAAAACTCTTGAAAGTACTAAAAGTCTGATTTATAATATATACAGAATGATACTGAGCAGTAAACCAATCAAATTTAATACATATTTAAGATGCTTCTTCTAATAATAGTAGCATGTATATTCTTTTCAAGTGGACATGGAACATTATTTAAGCCAAACCCTATTTTAGACCATAAAGCAAATCTCAGAAATTTTGAAAGAATTGAAATCATACTGAGCATTTCCTGACATAATAAAATTAAATTACAACCAGTAACATTAGGAAATTTACAATAATGAAAGCATTTAACATCATATTTCTAAATAATCAGTTTGTCTGAAAACAGATCATCAGGAAAGTTAGAAATAACTTTAAGATGAATTAAAATGAAAGCCCAACATACTAAAACTTTTGTTAAGTACCTAAAGTGATGCTTAGAGGGATATTTATAGCTGTTAAAACACATTTTTAGAAAAGAAATTTCTCAGATTAATAACCAGACTTTCTACTTTAACATACTAGTAAAAGAAGATCAAACTTAATCCAAGGCAAAGTAAAGAAATAATGAATATTATGGGTAACATAAATAAAATGGAAAATGAATAAGAAATCAATAAAAGCTAGTTCTTCAAATAGATAAATTTGAATAATATGTATTTATTTGATTAACCAAGAAAAAGTGGAGACAACTTAAATTAATAAATTCAGAAATGAAAGACATGATATAGAAACAAACTAATAAATTTATTAAAAATTACAATATAAGATTATGAACAAATAATTATGAACAAATTAGATAGCATAGATAAAATGGACAAATTTCTAAAACATCAAAATCAATGTAAACTGGGTCAAGATAAAACAGAATATATGAATAGATCTATAATAAGGAAAGAGGTTTGATTATCAGTGTAAAATCTTTCTCCTTCCCACTTTCTCTCTTAAATATGCACACACACAAATCCTACATCCAGACAGCTACACTGCTTTACATGGTACTACAAAGGCTTAAAGACGTACTTTTCCCAATCATACCCATTTCAAACTCTTCCAAAAAAATAGATGGAGAGATTTCATATTCTGTTCTATGAACTTAGTTCTATGCTTACAATGAAAAGCCCATAACAAAAAAAAACTATAAATCAATATAGAACAATACAAATTTCTTATGTTAGTTAAAACAGAATAAATTTAAAACAGCACAAATCCATGAAATTTAAAACAACACAAATTTATTCAGTTAGTTTAAAACCTCCGTATGTTAGAATTCCAATAAAGTGCTCACTAAGTTAAAGTCAAGGAGTTGACAGGTCTGCCTTCCTTTCTGAAAACTATAGTGGAAAACCAATTTCACAATATCCAACTATGTTGGTTTAATCATTCATTAATTCTATTAATATTTGTTTAGTTAGTATGCATGATTCAACAATTTGGTGTATCCAGTGCATGATTTGGATAGTTTGAGGATGTCCTCAAAAGGCTAATCTCTTGAAATTTAGTCAAAATTGTGAGACACTGATAGGGTGAAACTTAATCTACCCTCTCGAGTATTTAGAGGTGTGGCCTTTGGGAGGTAATTAGGATTAGATAAGCTCATCAGAGTGAAGCCCCCATGGTAGAGTACTAGAGACTTTATAAGAATAGGAAGAGACATTAGAAAACATACAAACTTCTTACTATTTGCCATAGCATTCCCTGCACTACCTTGGTACTCTGCCAGCAAGAAGGTGATCAACAGATATAACCTCCTACTACTGGACCTCCAGAACTGTGAGCAAAAATAAACCTCATCTTTAAAATTACCCAGTTTGTGATATTGTGTTATTAGCAACAAAATGTGAATTAATAAAAATGCTAAACACTATATGAGGATCATGGTTACTTGAGGCTACTCAGTTTATTAGTTGGCTTTCTGTTACTATAACAAAATATCTGAGATAATAAACTTAAAAAGAGAAAAAAATGTTTATTTTGCATCATAGCTTCCAACTTCCCACTCCATGAATATTTCACCTGTCAATTCAGGCCTGTGGTGACACAACACATCATGACAGGGAATGTTTGATGAAGTGTGGTAGAGCAAACTGTTCACCTCATGTTGGCTGGGAAGGAAAGATAATGATTCTGATAATGATTCTGCACAGAGAGAACAGTCAGTTTCCAAGCCTCAGTGTTTTTAAAAATAGCAAGGAGATGAGAATGGCTGACACAGATTGGGCAACAACAGGGTAAAGGAGAAGAGGTTAAGAGAAATAGAAATAGGTAGATATAGGGTTCCAAATATCTTTGAATATTTTTTACATTTACTTGTTGTAGCAGAGGAGGCCACTGACATCTATGAGCAGAGAACTTGTATAATACAACTATTTTACCAACATCAATTGGTACACTGTTTTGGGACTGTCTGTAAAGTTCTTTTTTTTTTTTTTTTTTGGCACTGGGGATTGAACTCAGGAGCACTCAACTACTGAGCCACACCCCCCAGCACTATTTTGGGTTTTATTTAGAGACAGGGTCTCACTGAGTTGCTTAGTGCCTCACTTTTCCTGAGTCTGGCTTTGAACTTGTGCTCCTCCTGTCTCAGCCTCCCGAGCTGCTGGGATTACAGGTGTGCACCATAGTGCCCAGCATGGAAAGTTCTTTATAACTAATAAATAATATATCCTATAAACCTAATTGAGTCAGGCTTCCTGGTCTAAGTGGTTAATAATGATCTCCCCACATGCACTGTAAACTCATGAAGTAGCCAGTGGAACATGCCTATAATCCCAGTTACTTGGAAGGCTAAGTAAGGCAGAAGGATTAAAATTCAAGGCAAGCGTGAGAAATTTAGCAAGACTCTGCCTCAAACAAAGAAAAAAGGTCATGGGATGTAGCTCAGTGGATGTTCTCCCCTGTGTTTAATCCAAAACAAAACTGCCAAAACAAAACAAAGAATTAAAACAAACAAAAACATCCCACAAGAATGTAAATTGCATTTGATTGTTCTTCTCCTAAGGTGACTGTATTCACTTAGAATCAAATATTTTCTCTTTTAGCTCCAGCAAGTATTCCAGCTCATTTGTGTATTATCTTGCTATATGCCTTACATTGACAAAAGAAATGGATAAATGTTTCTAATTTTATCAAAACTAATTCTAAATGACCACTAGAGATGTCACTAACTTCTCTGACAACTTTGGTTTGTCAGTATACTGTGATATAGTTTTGAAATGAGTACCCACATCTTATGTAAAGCATGCATTTTAAAGGTGAGGATATGATAAACATCAAATTATCACATGAAGACTCCTATGCAAAACATCCTGATTTTTTGGCTTGTTAGAAGACTATTTTTAGAGATGTGCTTTACTTTTAATCGCATCTTAAACCACATTGATAAGGTGATTACTTTAATAATTTCAAGTATTGAGCAAAATTTGTCATATTTTTATGGGGCAATCTCATTGCTATTTGCTTCAAAAAATTGTGAATAATGGAAGCCAGGTAGTTTTGAAGAGCATACCTTTCCATTTTATGGATATAATTGAAATAAAACTGTATGTCACAAATGATAGGAAAGATGAGTAATAATAAATTGAATGTTTATATTATAGACAGATTTTTCTTTTAAATAAATGACTGTTACAGATGGTCATGCATGAGACTTGAACTTAATTTTGATTTCATGTGGAGAGGGTTTTAGAAAGTGTGTGGGTATTGGATTGAAGGCTTATATTCACTTTTGACACAAATATTTTAAAGGATTATGCTAAATAATTTTTGAATCAATAAGTAATTATCATGGTTCTTTCCAATCAAATAAATATTGACTTAGAAGAAGACATATACTTATTCCCTATTTCTAGAAAAGAATGTTGTGGTTGATGTTTGTTTCATTTCATAATAAATGAACTCTAATAGTTGTTAAATGAAGTGATACAAAACATTTAAAGGAGACGCACGATGACTCTATATTGTTTTGCTGTGATTTATAACAAACTACAGTGTTTTTTTATCCCCCTGGTCTTGGCAAAGCAGTTCGTAAGAGATATACTTGGATGGTATATTAGTGTGTTTATTTGAGTCATTAATAGCAAAGTCTGACAGTGTTATCTCTACTTTTTATATCACTATAAAATTGGTTTATAGTGATACAATTAGTAATGTTAAACCTAGATATTATATTGAGTAGTACTGATAGTTCCACAGTAAAGTTCACTTTATAGTGAAATAAATGAACAATATTTGTGCCATCATGCTTTATGGCATCGAGTAATCTCACTGTAAGAGAACAACAGATACCCTGAATGCTCTAATCTCACAGTTAAACTTTGTATTCATGGTGCTTTTTAAATCATGTCACCAGATTCATATATTCTTTTGACCTCTGAAGTTACAAGAATTTTTCATTTTATTTTCTTTTGTTTTAGCAAAGACATATGATCTATACTTGGAAATACATGCCATAATTATATTTTTTAAAAACACACGTTTTTATTATTTTGAATGCTATTTGCATAATTTATATTCTTATTAGGGTATGAATGTACATCATTTGCATTTCATTTATGGTTTTTTCTATATAATTTATTTTTTAATAGTATTATAACCTGTATTTTAAATTTGTTGCTTAAAAGTAATAAATAAAATAAACATTACCTGTGATCACAACACATTGATAAATACTTAGTCTTGTTGCCACTTCCAACTGTATGGTACTGGAAAATACAGTTTTCCATGTTCCCCAAGGATATGGAGAGATAAAATTATATTAGAAATATCTACTGTCTATTAAAGCATTGATCAGTTATATTAAGAAAATAGTCTATATCATTCATTTTTATAAATAAGGACCTGTAAGCTACTAAATAAAATTCCTAACAAAATTAGCATTTTAAAGATTTTTTCAATTCTTTCTAAGAATAAAGATATCACTATATTTAGTACATTATTTATTAGTAAATGGAGTAAACATTCATAGAAATAATTCACTATAAAAGAGCCAAGCATATCCATGACCATATCACATAGTTGGCAGCATAGAATACATTGCATTAAATTATGCTAAAGTGAACTTTTTTTTGTTTTTTTTTTAAACTAACAATTGAACTCAGAGTCTTGCACATGCTAGAAAAACATTCTACAACCAAGGTATACTCCAGCCTCTAAATTAAGTTTTCATATATGAAAAAAGTCATATATTTAAAATTTTAATATTGATTAATTTCCTTCTATATTTTATTTATGATGATACTTATAATCTGAATCATATACTATTTATACAAATCTGTTTTTATTGCTGACTTCTTTTATCATTTTTTATTAAATGATATTGCTCAGAGACTGTATTGTTACAAAATTCATAATTTGTCCAGTTCATGGTGTAACTGTAGTATTAATGAATTGAAAGGACATAAACTTTGGTCTGATTCTATCTAGCTAAAAAAGAAGAGAGACATCCATCTGGAGTAAATTGGACTGTGTAAGCATCAGCGAAACTCCTTATAATTACAAAGAATAGAAGAAAATGTAAGAGCAACATGAATATTCTGTTAGATGATAGGCCATGTTAAAAAAATGCCAAAATATTTTATATATATATATTTTTTAATTTTTTTCTGTAAATGATCTAACAGAGATCAAAAACTAATTGTGGACAAGCTACAGAAAGCAAAATATTTTATATACTTGTAACAAGCCTCAGAAACCTTTATCTTTATATTGTAATCTGCATTGTAAGCTGCTAGAAATTGGGGGAAAACATATCTGTTTTCAACTCTTCATTTTATGTCTGCTTGGCAGAGAATATATCTCAATTCTACAAGACTATTTTTAGGAATAAAAAAGTTGAAATGTAGAACTTTTTCATCTTCTCAATAACTAAAGCACTGTCTAGCATGCCTCTTTGTTAATCCCATCTGATTTATGTTTGACCCAAGAATCAATTTATTCAAGTTGTACAAAATGTTCTACTTGTTCATTAAGATTCCATGTGTTCTTGAATGGATTTCTTACTGAGCTTTTCTTATGATAATCTCCATTTTTTTCTCAAGTTAATTTTTTATATTACTTTCTCTTGTTCTATTAGCTTAAATTTCTGCAGTGAATAGAGCTATCCTAAGAAGTAAAATGTATTCATGAGTGTGACATGGTTTGTTGGCACTGATGCTAAATCATCTGAGCAGCTTAGTGGATGAAAAGATGCTTGAGGATTATGTAGCCCTTTTTAAAATATTCATTTCTTTTCAATTTTTCAACTAAAATATAATTTTCCAAAATATTTAATGTAGTTCAATAGAGAAACATGTTTATTCCATTCATATTTTTGTTGCTATTTAAATATAATAAATGTTAATTAATCTGAATATTATTATAATGGTGAGCTTATTTTACCTTTGCTTTTAATGAGTTTTCTTGTATTGATAAACTTATTGAGAAACTTAGATGATTTTAAATGTTCAATATGTTTATCAGGACATGTATATGTTGATAATGAAGCTCTGATGTTCCAATGCATGAACACAGCTCAAAGCCTGGATTCCACACACCTGTACCAATTACTAGCTATGAAACTTTGTACCTGTCGAAGGAATTCACTCTTTTTTTCTGAAAATTGAAAATCAGGTTGCTAATTACTATCAAGATTTCTTATGATTCTATGATTTAACTGAGAATACAGGAAGTAGACATCAAGACAGCTCTAAAAAAAATGTTAACCTTTCCCAATCATCAGCTGGAGGATTAGCACAGACATAAGGCAGCAGGTTATCAGTCACACAACATCATATACAAGTGTGTGCCATCCATTCTATGTAATTCCAGAAATAAATACAAACACATTCTGTGAAGGGAGGATAAATAGAATACAAAATAAAGCTTGAAAGTAATATTCAAGATAGGTAGTGTTTTCTTCAGATATATCACCTTAATTCTTATGGTGCTAATTATACTCTTGGTGTTAGTTTCCTTTAGATGAGTACTACGATTATGTTTATGAAGTTGTAAAGGTCATATGACTATCCCTAATAAGTTTGTGCTACCTGACACTGACTGAAAAACCTGGAAACCTGAGTGTTAACTTCTATCAGAGTCAATGGTGGAAAGGCGCTGTGTGAGGAACTGAACTTTTGTCTGGAGATGATTCAGATATCATGTTCAGAAAGAAAGGCCTTACACTCTCTTGATCTTCAAGAAATTTCTTAGATCATTAAAGTTTTTTACATACATGCACATGTACTTGTGTATATGTATATACATCTAACACTCAAAAGCAGTCAGTAGGGAAACCATTCCATTCAGTTTAAATTTATTTCCACGTGTGATAAGATCATTTAGTGAATTGACAAGAGGTTGTAAACATCTTGTATCTTATTTCTGTTGGGAAGTATGAAAACTCCATGAGCACACACTGATTTGTGGTCTGATATGCAGTCTAGTGGGAAAATTTGAAAGATTCTACAGTGCCCTTCCAGAACAGTAAATTAGGTGTCTTCTCTCCTGAGATTCTACAACAAAAACAGGCCTCTCTGTGGATGGCCTGATGAAGTTTTTTTTTTGTACCAGGTATTGAACCCAGGGGCCCTTTACAACTGAGCCACATTCCCATCACTACTTATATATTTTTATTTAGAGACAGGTCCTCACTGAATTCTTAGCGCTCCATTAAATTGCTGAGGCTGACTTTAAATTCGTCATCCTCCTGCCTCAGCCTCCCAAGCTGCTGTGTTTACATGTGTGAGCCACTGCACCTAGCTTTAAATTTTATTCTTAATGTTCATTTATTTAAAGACCTTAACCATAAGAAAACTAGGTTTTTTAACAGTAAAACATATTAGCATAAACTTAAGGAGCTTCTTCTAACTGTCTGGGAATGTCTGTTTGACTCTTGATAATATCTGTCAAATATTTTGGACCCAATGAGGGTAGTCCCAATTTCCAACCTGCACTTTCAGCCTTAGCCCAAAGAATTACATTTGTGTTTATATTGCTTTGAGTTTTTTATTTTGGATCTACTAGTTGTAATTTACTTTTTATTACTTATTTAGTTATAATTATTCAGTGTTTGAATTGATTTTGCTTTCTAAATTTAATATTTTTAAATCAGTGCATTATTTAGAATTTACATCTTATTTTTACACTATATTATAGTTTATATTTATTTTGAAATTTTGTATTATTTACTTATGATTTTTAACTTATTGTCTCAAAGTATTTTAATAAATTATTGTTTGGAAAAACATTTATTTAATGAAAATATACAATTAGTTTGAAGTTCCCATAGTCTCTGTATAGCTTCCTCTAATATTACCATCATATAACAGTATAGTAATGTGTTAGAATTAATGAGCCAATATTGATATAGTATGATTAAATAAAGTTTATAATTTTTTTTTTACATTTCCTTAGTTTTTACCTGATATCCTTTATGTGTTCCAACATCCTATGTAAGACATCAGAGAATAATTAGCTTTCATATCTTCTAGACTTTCCTATTTTATTTTATGGTCCTGGAAATTTTGAGCACTGCTGGCCAATAATTTTGTAGAGTGTTCCTTGATTGATATTTGCCAAATGCTTTTCTAATGATTGGATTATTATAATGGATTTTCGGAAGACCACAGGCATACATTCATTCTCATCGGTTCACACAAAACATGGCTTATCACTGTTGAAGTTGACTTTGATCACTTGGTTGAACTAGTGTGTGTGTGATGTTCCTCTTCTGTAAAATTATTTATTATTATTATTTTTTAATTTATTTATTTATACTAGGAATTGAACTCAGGGGCACTTGGTGAATGAGCCACATCCCTAGCCCTATCACGTATTTTATTTAGATGCAGGGTCTAACTGAGTTGCTTAGCAAGCCTCGTTTTTGCTGAGGCTGGCAATCCTCTTGCCTCAGCCTCCCGAGCTACTGCGATTGAAGGTGGACAAAATTAATTATATCTCACAGATAAATTTTCATTGATGCTTCCCCATATCCTTTTAGTTTTACCTACTTACCTAAGTCTATCTCTACTATCTATCTATATTATCTATCTAATGTATTTTTAATTGTTACCTTTGTTATATTACCACTTATTTATATATATTTTTCCTTTCCGAAAAAACACCATTGTGTTTGTAACAAGATGAACTTTATTCTGCATACTGTAATTTCTGCTAACTTAATTTTTTAACCTGATAAATTTACCCAATAGTAAAAGTCTAACGTCTCCTATTTTTGCATAATATTAAGGTTTGGATTTTTTGACAAAAATATATATTAAATCTCATAAGAATTTTTATACACATCAGAACTTAGGGATTTATAGAATATAATATACTAACCTTGTCATCCAACATGAACAATCTAACAATCACCTTTAAAATAGTGATTTTTCCGGATTCATTCCTTCATAGTCAAGTTTAGTAAGTTTTCTTCATCCTAGGAATACACAGTTTTAATGGTCAACTCAGGTTTTTATGATATTGTGGTTGTAAGACCATACTTTTCAATGACAAGTGTAATGTTTAACAGCTTTGGATTTATGATCACTGTTATAGTTGGATCTGAAGTGCCAAGTGCCCCCCAAAGACTCATGTGTTAAAGGCTTGGTCATTAGTCTGAGGTACTATTGGGAGGTGGTGGAACCATTAGGAGGTGGGCCTAATGGAAGGATGTTAAACCTATGGGGTGTACTCTGGAAAGAGATAGTGAGATCTTGGCCCCTTCCCCTTTCACTCTCTTTTTGCTTCACAGATGCTGTGAGTTCCATAGACTTCCTCTAACATGCGTTTTTGTTATGATGAAAACCCCAAAACAATAGGGCCAAGTAACTAGGGATTGAAACCTCTGAAGCCATTAGAGTCCAAATAAATCTTTCCTCCTATTAGTTGATGTTCTCAGGTATTTTATCACAATAGAAAATTGACTAACTCAAAATTTGTGCAGAGAAACAGGGTAATTGCTGAGACAATACCTGACAATGTGTTTCAGAAGACTTTGAAATTGGTTTGTGAGATAAGTTTTAAAAAGTTTGTAGAAGTGGGATAAAACCTACAAAACTCTAAGCATAGCTTAATGGGTAATTCTTGTGGGGACTCAGAAAACAAGAATGTTAATAAGAATGTAAAGAGTAAACACTGTTGATTATGAGACTTTACATGGAAAGGATAACTCTGTAAGGAATTGGACTAGAGATCATTTATATTTTATTCTGGCAAAAAAGATTGTCCACATTTTTTTGATGCCCTGAAACTTTGTGTAAGGTTAAATTTAAAGATGATACACTAGCTATATGGTAAAAAATATCTCAAGATATCACAGCAACCAGGTGTGTATATTACTAAATGCTTCTATCCAAATTTGTCTTGGGAATTGGGAGCAAAAAGAAAAGTGGAAAGATTTGAAAAACTTGCAGTTTGATTACAAAAGCAATAGGGTTAAAGGCGTTGCCAAGGAGGAGGATGTGGCTAAAAAGATAAGCACACTAAAAAGAAGCCATGGACTTTGTACTTGGAAAGATGCAAGGTGGGCAGAACAGGAATAGAAAAACCTTACTCATTCCAGTATTGAGGGTATAAATATGTAAATTTTTTCAAAACCTTTAATTTGATCCTGGGCATAATGGCACCACATCTGTAATCCTGTGGCTCAGGAGGTTGTGCAGAAGGATCACAAGTTCAAAGCCAGCCTGAGCAAATTAGCAAGTCCCTAAGCAACTTAGCAAGACTTTGACTCAAAATAAAAAATTAAAAAGGATTGGGGATATGGCTCAGGGGTTAAGTGCCCCTGTGTTCAATCCCTGGTACCAAAACAAATAAACAAAGAGACAAAAAAAACAAACAAACAACAAAACAAAAAACCCCACAAACTTTTCAGAAGAGAGTCTGGGCATCTTGTTCACAAAGGACCTCATAGAAAATTGTTTCCTTGTGGGCAAAAAACTCAGGCCTCTATAGCAATTGTTCAAGTGGACTTTGGCACAGCTTTCAATGGTAGCAGACCTTCATATCATCTGTATGATGCTGATTTTGCAGGATACAGCATGCAAATTTTATGGGCTCATAGAAGTTTCCACCAAAATTTCATAGAAAAACCTGGAAGGCCAGGCAGGGTATGGCATGATCAGAGTCCCTGCAGTCAGGCCCTGACAGAAGCATGTATAAGGATGCTGTAAGACTGAAGCCAGACCCCCACAAAAGCCCAGGCCCAGGTCAGCCTGGGAGGGCTCCCACCACCCATGTGGGAGCCCAGGCCCAAGTCAGGCCCAGAACCACCCCCACCAACCTGCAGACCCAGCCACCAGAAACCTGGGCCTAGGATGGCTCTCACCATCTTTGCAGGAACCCAGGCATATGACAGGCCCAGGAACACCTCCACCATCTGAAGGTGAGCCACAGTCAGGCCCAAGATCACCCCCACTGACCTGTGTGAAAGCCTAGGCCTAGGACCACCTACACACAGAGCAGAGGACCACTCTGGGGCTCCCCATTTACCCAAAAATAGCTCCCCTAGCCCACCTCCATCTTGGGTCACTGCAGCCATTGCCATAACCCTCTCCACATAATATTGATCTCCCCCTTAAAGGAGAGGTATTGAAAACTTCTGGGACACTGTAAGTCTATAGGATAAAAACTGAAATACTTTGGAGCTGCACTGCTAGAAGGAAAGACATATGAACAACATGAAAAACCAAGGAAAGAAAGTACTCCAAACAAACCAAAATATTACATTAGAATCCATGACCAACACTGTAGAAGAAGTGTCAGAGAAGGAGTTCAGGATATACATGATTAAGATGTTTTGTATTTGAAAGGACGATATAAGAAAGCATACACAAGAAACAAAAGATCACTTTGATAAAGAGTTATGTGAACAAATATAGGAAACAAAAGATTACTTCAATAAAGAGATAGAGATTCTGAAAAAATAAACAACAGAAATCCTTGAAATGAAGGGAATAATGAATCAAATTAAAAGCTCGGTAGAAAGCATCACCAACAGATGAGATCACTTGGAAGACAGAACCTCAGATAATGAAGACAAAATTTATAATCTTGAAAATAAAGTTGACCAAACAGTAAAAATGGTAAGAAACCATGGACAGAACACCCAAGAATTAGGGGATAACATGAAAAGACCAAATTTAAGAATTATTTGGATAGTGGAAGACATAGAGTTGTAAACCAAAGGAATGAAACATCTATTCAATGAAATAATATCAGAGAAATTTCCAAACCCAAAGAATAATTGGAAAACTACAAGAGGCTTACAAGACACCAAATGTACAAAATCACAACAGATTTACATCAAAGCACATTATAGTAAAAGTGCTTAGCATGCAGAATAAGGATAGAATTTTAAAGGCTACAGGAAAAAAGAATCAGATTATGGAAACAACATATATCAAACTTTGAAAGAAGATGAAAGCCATCTTATATCCAGCAAAATTAAGCATTAGATATTATGACAAAATAAAAACCTTCCATTATAAACAAAAGTTAAAGAATTCACAACTAGAAAGCCTGTACTATAGAACATCCTTAGCAAAATATTCCATGAGGAGGAAATTAAAAACAACAGTGAAAATTAGCAAAGAGAGCAACTACACTAAAGGAAAACCCAATCAAAGGAAAAACCAAGTTAAGTCAAAAAACAAGAATAAACCAAAATGACTAGGAATATAAACAATGTCTCAATAATAACTCTGAATATTAATGGCCTATACTCATCAATCAAAAGATATAGACTGGCAGATTGTATTAACAAAAAAGGACCAACAACATGCTGCCTACAAAAGACTCATCTCATAGGAAAAGACATCCATAGATTGATGGGGAAAGGTTGGGAAAAAATATACCTACCCACATGGACTGTGTAAACAAGCAAGAGTTTCCATCCTCATACCAAATAAAGTAGACTTCAAACTAAAGTTAGTCAGAAGGAATAAAGAAGGGCATTTCATTCCACTTAAGGAAAGCATAACCAGCAAAACATTACAATTCTAAATATATATACCCCAAACAATGGAGTATCTACATACATCAAACAAACACTTTACATTTTCAAGAATCAAATAGAACAGAACATAATAATACTTGGTGACTTTCACACATCCCTTTCACCACCGGATAGATCTTCCAAACAAAAATTAAACAAAGAAACTATAGAATTCAATAATAGAATCAATAATTTAGATTTAACAGACATATATAGAATGTTTCATCCATCAACAAGTGAATACACTTTCTTCTCAGCAGCACATGGATCCTTCTCTAAAATAGACCATATATTATGCCACAAAGCTACTCTTAGCAAACACACACACACACACACACACACACACACACACACACAGATACTTCCCTGAATTTTATCAGATCATAATGGAATGAAATTAGAAATCAATGATAAATAATAGAAGCTACTCCAACACCTGGAGACTAAATAATATGCTATTGAATGAACAATGGATAGAAGAAGGCATCAGAGTGTAGATTAAAAAAATTCATAAAAGTACATGAGAACACTGATACAACATTTCAAAATTTCTGGGACACTCTTAAGGCAGTGCTAAGAGGAAAGTTTATTGCATTGAGTTAATTCCTTAACAGAATAAGAAGTCAACAAATAAATGACCTAACATTACACCTCAAAGCCCTAGACAAAGAAGAACAAATCAACACCAAAAGCAGCAAAAGGCAGGAAATAATTAAAACCAGAGATGAAATCAATGACAGTGAAACAAAAGAAACAATTAAAAAAATTGGTTCTTTGAAAAAATAAATAAATAAATAAATAAAACTGATATACCCTTAGCCACACTAATGTAGAGAAGAGAGAAAAATCAAATTACTAAAATTTGTGATGAAAAAAGAAATATCACAACAGACACTATCAATATACAAAAGATAATTAGAAACTATTTTGAAAACTTATACCCCAATAAAATAGAAAATCTTGAAGTCATTGACAAATTTCTTGAGTCATATGATATAACCAAACTGAACCAGGAGGATATACACAAATTAAACATGGCAATTTCAAGTGGTGAAATAGAAGATGCTATCAAAATCCTACCAATAAAGAAAAGCACAGGACCAGATGGATTCATAGCCAAGTTCTACAAGATTTTAGAAAAAGAACTAATACCAATACTCCTCAAATTATTACATGAAATATAAAAAAAAGCAATCCCTTCCAAACTCATTCTATGAGGCCAATATTACCCTAATACCCAAACCAGACAAAGACACATCAAGGAAAGGAAACTTCAGACCAATATCTCTAATAAATATAGATTCAAAAATTCTCAATAAAATTCTGGTAAAATGCATACAAAAACATATTAAAAAGGTAATTCACTATTGATCAAGTCAAGTTCATCTCAGGAATGCAAGGTTGGTTCAACATACAGAAATCAATAAATGTAATTCATCACATCAATAGACTTAAAGATAATAATCACATGATCATTTCAATAGATGTAGAAAAAGCATTTGACAAAATACTGTACTCTTTCATGTTCAAAACACTAGAAAAACTAGGAATAATAGGAACATACCTCAATATTGTAAAAGCTATATACGCTAAGCCCAAGGCCAGTATCATTCTAAATGGAGAAAAATTGAAAGCATTTCCCCTAAAAACTGAAAAAAGATAAGGATGTGCTCTTTAACCAATTCTATTCAAAATAGTTCTTGAAAATCTACACAGAGCAATTAAACAGTTGAAAGAAATTAAAGGGATATGAATATGAAAAGAACTCAAAAGTATCACTTTTGATGACAACATGATTCTATACTTAGAAGATCAAAAAAACTTCACCAGAAAACTTCTTGAATAAACACTCAGCAAAGTATCAGGATATAAAATCAACACCCATAAATCTAATGCATTTCTGTACATCAGTGATGAATCTTCTCAAAGAGAAATAAGGAAAACTACCTCATTTATAATATCCTCAAAAAATAAATACTTGGGAATCAACAAAAATGGTGAAAAACCTCTACATAGAAAACTATAGAACACTAAAGAAAGAAATGTAAAAAGACCTTAGAAGATGAAAAGATCTCCCTTGTTCTTGGGTACGCAGAATAAATATTGTCAGAATGACCATACTACCAAAAGCATTATACAGATTTAATGCAATTCCAACCAAAATCCCAATGACATTTCTCATAAAAGTATAAAAATCAATCATGAAATTTATTTGGACTAAAATATTTTAGTAATTCAATGCATTTTATAAACCATAGTTGGGATTAGTTCTACTCTAAAGTAAAGCTCCATGTGATATCTTTAATATTCTGAAAGATTTATTAAATAATTTCCCAGTTCAAAGTAATCATTATTAAATAAAGCACCATAAATTTTTATTATATATTTATTAATTTATTTACCTCCTTATTTATTATAGAGATTGAACCCAGGGCCATCTTACCACTGTGTACAAGCCCATTGCCTTTTCTCACTTTTTATTTGGAAACAGAGTCTCTCTAAATTGCCCAGGCTAGCCTCAAACTTATAATCCTCATGCCTTAGCCTCCTGAGCATCTGGAATTATAGGCATGCACCACTACAACCACCTCATTATGTTTTGAGTTATTGAAAAAATTCAAAGAACATTTCGTGTCTTGAAGAAACAACATGCTAACTTCAGAAAATATCGAACGTTATGATAAAGTTAAAAATATAAAGCACAAATTTTGTACAAAAAATAGTTGAGCATTAGATACTTATTTTGAAATTTAGTCATTTAAATTTCATCTTAGGGGAATTTTTTGTCCTATTTCATTACATATTTTTTGCCAGCAAGAACTTTTTATATAATGGCAACTTTAACTTTATTAAAATACGTATCTTTTAATTTTTGAAGTATTTATTTATTTTTGTAAACAGACACATAAAGTGTCCTTCTTTTTCAGAGATAATGCTCTTCATTATTATTTTTCAAAATTCAGAAGTACATCACTACCTCTTCTGCTGCCTCTAGTATTTCCATATCTTATGTACATCTTCTTTTTATCATTCATTAACTCTCCTTCAACATTCACTTCAAGAACAGAACACATATGACTACCCTATATAAATCTTTGCCTCACTTTCTGACATGATAACAATTTTTTATCAGATTAATGTTTATATTTTATACTTAGCATCCTACACTAGCTAAAATTATCTTATTTTTTTGCTTTTATATATTTTATGTCATCTTCCCCACTATGAAAATTTGTCATAATAACCAACAGCCTTTTATCCTTTACTCATTTCTGTGGTTTGTTTTCTAAAATAATTCATGGCAATATTTTCAATGAATTTTTTAAAAATAGATGCCTTTCCTTCTTGCCAGTTGAATCTATGGTTTTTTGTAGCATTACAATTCTATTGCTTTTATTAATTTCTTGAGGAACATTAATAAAGTTTTTTAAAAAAGAATTTTTCTACTTAATTTAAATCAGCCAGTTCTTTCGTTTTTTCTCTTAAAAAATTAAATATTAGTTTAAATGCTATCTAGAATTTACTTTTATTTCCTGCAGCAATCTCTTCATCTTGTAGTGACTCTCTTACGTCTCAATTTTTCCAATAATTCAGCAAAGTTGAGATAATTTTACAATGAACATCTGTATGTATGCCCACTACCAAGTTTGCCATTAGCATTTTATTGTACCTATTTTATCACCTTTCAATCCACATGAACAATTTTGCATTAATCTATCATAATTTAAAATATATTTCAAAATATTTTACAGATTAGTACATTTCTAGAATTGTATCTATAGACATACATTAATTAGAATTATCAGAATATTTTTTCTGCTATGAGTCATACTTGTATAGAGTGCAATGCAAAGATGGCAAATATAAGCATACTTAGTTTTAAGAAATGCAAACACTTTTTGTGAAACAAATCCTTGTCAAAATATAGGTTATTGTAATCTCAGAGTGTTCTCTCATTGTCCTTCCCAGTCTGTCTCCACGTTAATCCCTAGAGAAAAGCACTGTTCTCCTTTACTATCATGACAGAATAGTCTGATTTAGAATTTCAAATAAATGTAATCATAGAGTATGTATATTTTGGGCAAGATTATTTTTCACTGGGTGTAATGACTTTGACATTCATCCATGTTTTTGCATGTCAGGGTTTTATCTAGTTATGCACTTGATTTGCATTTCTCTGATGATGTTGAGAATTTTTTCATATGCTTTTCAACCATTCTTTTTTTTTTTTTCCTGATACTGGGGATTGAACTCAGGGGCACTTGACCACTGAGCCACATCTCCAGACCTATTTTGTGTTTTATGTAGAGACAGGGTCTCACTGAGTTGCTAAGCTCCTTGCCATTGCTGAGGCTGGCTTTGAACTCGTGATTCTCCTGTTTCAGCCCCTCAAAGTGCTGGTATTACAGGCGTGAGCCACCGCGCCTGGCTTCAACCATTTTTATACTTTCTTTCATAGAAATTCAAACCTTTAGCTCATTTTTATCTTGATTTTTTAAACCTTTATAATTGACTTGCATTGATTCTTTATAAATCCTTGATACCAGTCCTGTATCAGATGTACGTATACTATTAGAAAATTTTTCTGAGTCTGTGGTTTGTCTATTTTTCTGTGGCTTCTATATATGAATAGAAAGTTTTATTTTTACTAAAGTTCATTTTATCATCTTCTTTCTTTAGGTTAATTATTTACAAAAGCTTTGCCTAAAAACTCATCAAATATTTTACTATATTTCCTATTAAATTATTTATAGTTTTCATTTGTGTTTTTTGGCAAGGGAGAGGACTAACATACCAAAAATATACAATTAATCATCACGAGGATTGAAAAATCAGATGTTTCATGAAATACACACACATACACACACACTTCAAGATAGAACACAAAGAAGACATGCTTGGGAAGTGATTTTCAGTCTAGTACTTGGGTCTGGGTATAGTCTCCAAATGTGAAACTGAAGACTAGAAATAATTCAGAAAAATTACCTCTCATACGTGCTTTCTTAAGAAACTACTAAAAATATATTCTAAAAAAATGGAAATAAAAGGATAAATGGTGTTCATAAAATAATAAACTTAGCAAATGATAGCACATTAGAGAATTTCCAACATTGCAGCTGTGTCTCAATAAGAAAGAGTAAAATGTCCAGATTAGAGCAAGAGGAGCTAGGTTGATTCCAGAATGCTGATTTCTGATCATCAATTCACCAAGCGAAGCACTAGACAAGTTCAGCCATAATTTTCATATCAGCATCATAAACATAACACAAGAAAAGCCCAGGCCTGTCTGCTGCCACTAAAAGGGAGCCCAGGCCTGTCCATTGCCCTTAAAAAGGATTTATGTAATGTAGCAGTCTGAAAAATGAAAGCTGAACCAAAATAAAGTTCTGAAATATAGTTTATTACCTACGAAGTCTTCTAACTTGATTCTCATATAAGTCTTAGCAGATATGATCAATACGCATATATTTTGATTAAATTTTAAAAAGAAAAAATATTGTGTTATAGACTTCAGGAAGGATGGGAAGAGAGGCTTTTAAATACTTTTTATATTCTGTAATATTTGAATGTGTATTTTATGTAATTTATCATTTAAAACTATTTTAAATTAAGTATGTATAGTTTCTCTTGTTTTAACCCAGTGAATACAAACCATATGTGGTTTGTGTGTTAATTTTGGTTATCACCTATTTTTCATGGGACGCATTAGCTAAAAAACCAATGTATTTTTAAATGCACAAAAAGAATCAAAATAAAAAATGATACTTACTAATAATAATGTGGAATTGAAATTTTAGTCTATCTAAAGTTGTACTGTAATACATCCCTAATCTTTCCATTGTTTATCTTGCACTGTAATGATTTATATACTGATTTTTTCACTATAATGGCAAATTTCAATAATTGTGACAGAGAAAAAAATCCTTAATGTTTTCCCCTTTTTACAGATATCATTTGTCAATCTGTCTTAGAGATTTATTATCAAAAGGCAAATTTTTCTAATTTGAAATAAAAGCACTTTTTAAAATTATGGTACATGCGATATAGGAGAAGGTGAGGAAAAAAGATTTGCTTTTCTCTCCATGAAAACCATTGTGCTACTGCATCTGCCTTTACTTTCTTTTAGTATTACACTTTATTTTCGTGGAGTAATTTAAGAGTTTATTTTGCTTTTTTAACAGCAGCTAATTTTATACGAAGATATTCAGAAGATTAAGGAAAGATGCTGTTGCTTATGCAATTAAAGAAAACTAGGCAATTTTAGTAAGATGAAACTGGGTTTATTCACATTCTATCAAGAAGCATTCTCCATTAACTGGCATTTCTACTGCACTGTCTATATTGTAGAGAAAATTGAACTTCTTGATAATAACTCCTACATTCAGTAAATTTTGGATGTACCTATACAGTCAATGCATTCTTTTGAAAACACACTTTGAGAGCTTGTTGTTAGTTATAGAAAGAGAGGATGTACTTAAAAATAAAAGCAAAAATATAAATAGCATTTCTCTATTTGTAAACATCATCTTGCAACTAAGGAGTGAATGAAATGTCAAGAGACATAATCATGAATGAGATAGAGCATTCATATTTACATGCAAGTAGTATATAACAGTTTATTGGAAATATTCAGCTAGCATCAAAATTCCTATATAATATACAACTTTAAATACTAAATAAGTTTCTATTAAGTATCTTTTATTATATTCTCATTATTTGGTAAAAAACTTAAATACAACAGTATAAGCAATTCATATACTTGAAATAGTTGATTTACTGGAATATCTTATTCTGTAATCTAATAGCAAAGATATCATCACAAAATCTTCATAAGTGACCATGTCACATATGTCCTGCAACATAGACCTAAAAGTCCCTTTACTGACTGCAGAGAGCTGCTCTAGAAGTTCCCTTAAGGTTTTTAAATATATCATAGAGCCAATTCATAAACTTTTAGAAACCAAGTAAAACCATTTCTCTGCTTTACATAATCTCTATGATTCTCTTCCAAAGAAATCTGGAAACTCAATAAATATACTAATTCAACCTCTTAATTTCCCACATTAATACAATAAAGACTAGAAGTTAGGGGAACTTTTTATGTTGCTCAAAACAATCTTTAATCTTTGACTATATTACCTAACTTCTTATATTTATTTATAGACCATTTTAACTTCTTAGAATATTTATTGATATACAAAGCCCAGTATCTACTCAACTTTCCTGCAAATTATATTAATTTTTTCCTTGACAACAATAATTTATTTAACCTTTTTGCTCCATAGCCATGTATTTATTTATTTCTGGACACATAGTGAAGCACTTCAGTAATTTTTTTGTTTGTTTGCTTTAATTTAGTTTCAAATGTTGTAATTGTCTCCAGCAGGACCAATGATCAAAGTCGTCAGGATGAATATCTATGTAGAGAGACATATTGATTATCATGTTGATAATCTTATTTTTTTGCATGTTGATAATCTATTTAATCTTATAGTAAGTCTATAAATTGTAACAACGATCTAAGTCTAGGGTTTTCAGAATTCCCCAAATGTCTGAGAATCAAGATGGCAAAAATGAAGGTAGGGAACAGAAACCATATTTCTGATGACATTCAACTGTTATATCTCAGGCTATGCATAGATGAATAATCACTTTAAACTTGTGCCTCTATATATTCAACCAAAAGATTCTAATACTGGAGAGTACTGAAATTGCAAGCATGGCATTGACAGTTGTTGATAACTGGGCTTGGCTAATTTAGGGAGGTTGAAGGTAGTATCATCTACACATTCCAATCTGTAAGAGTGATGGTACATTTTGCATAGAAGCAAAACATGATAGTAAACTTCCACACCTGTTTTGCCTTTGGATTTGAATTTTTAAAATATTTATCAGGCATATAATATACTGTGTGATTTCTTTACTAACTGTGTTATGCTCAAGAAATCTTTTGCAAAAAATTGGCAAATTTTGTTGATATTTGCCCATGTCAAAGCAACGGTAAAACAACCAGATTACTGGTGTTAGGTTGGCATTAGTGGTATTCAGTAGCATAAATTCTTCTAGTGTTGAGATTTGCAGCAGCTCTATCTAAAAACAGATGAAGAAAAACAGGTATCTAAAGAGAAAGCAGGCAATAAAATTGGAAGCTAGGTCAGGATCCACAACCCATAAGTATTTTTCTTTATTCTCCTAGCCTGACAAAAAGTAAATTTTAAGCTATTTAAAATGGTCATCAGTATGGGAGAGATTCCTCAACTCATGCCATAGTTTCACATTATTCTAAAACAGGAATCACAAAAGCACAACATTAGTCAGGCTATCCATTGTCCATAATCAGTGGGGCCAGAGTTGTGTGGTAATGGGTGTGGGTGTGTTCATTGACTCTTCCCATAGTGTCCTGATTGCAATTCTGCCTCTACTCCAAGGCTCCCAAGAGTGACAAAGGTGGTGAAATACCTTCTTAGTTCTGTATGTGTTACAATTTGGATGTGAGGTGTCCCCTAAAGGCTCATTTGTGAGACAGTTCAAGAAGGTTCAGAGAAGAAATAATTGGGTTATGAGAACCTTAACCCAATCAGCAAATTAATCACCTAATGGGATTAACTGAATGGTAACTGAAGGCAGGTGAGGTGTGGCTGGAGAAGGTGGGGCAATGGGGGCATGCATTGGGATATATATTTGGCATCTAGTGAATGGAATCTCTCCGTCTGTTTTTCTGATTATTATGTGAGCTGCTTCTCTCTGCCGCATACTCCGCTATGATGTTCATTCAGCCTCACCTTGAGCTCTGAGGAATGGAGCCTCCTGTCCATGGACTGAGACCTCTGAAATTGTGAGCCCCCAAATAAACTTTTACTCCTCTAAAATTGTTCTGGTTAGGTCTTTTAGTTGAAGTAGCGAAAAAACTGACTAAAAAGAAATTTGTACTGAGAATGGAGTCATTGCTATGACTAACCTGACCATGTGGTTCAGAAGCTTTTGGAGTTTTTTGGAATATGTTGGATGAATTTTGAGATGTGTAGCAATGCAAGCTGAACATGCATGTAAGTGGAGCTTAATGGCCAATTCTGGTGGAAGCTCAGAAGACCAGAGGCAATAGAACCATGGAAAGTGAAGACAGGGTTCAAGAATGTTCAGAAAAGGATGACTGTGCAGGAATTTGGAGTCAAGGCCATTCCCATTATGTTCTGGATGAGAAGTTGTCTGTATTATGCCCGTGTTGAGACTTTCTTTGAGGCTAATTTTAAAAGTGATGGATTTCTTAATCTGGCAGAAGAAATATCTAGGCAGCATAGCATTCAGGAAATAGCACAGGTATTGCTGGCACCTTTTAGTTTATTGTGATATTCTGGAACAAAAACCAGAGCAGAAAGATTTGGAAAACTTGAACTTGAAAAGAGAGAGTAAAACTGGGGCTAAGGAAGTTACAACTGGTAAAGCATTACTGCCACTAAAGAAATCCTAAAGACCTTGCCCAGAGACAATAAGAAAAGAAGGCTTGATGGTATCTTAGGAACTGGGAAGACCACACCAACCTCACTCGCAAGTAAAAGTAAAAATTCTCTGAGAAGAGACCAGTGGGGTACTCTTCTTACACAAGGGACCTAGGAAGTTTTTTCAACTTGATCAGCTACCCAACACTCACAGCTACTGCAGCCAGGGTCCATGAAGGCTTGGCTACTGCTTGAGATAGCAGCAAACCTTGGGTCAACCACATGGTGCTGATTCTTCAGGAATGCAAGATGTTGGAGTTAAAGGGTCACAGACATGTCCACCAAGATTTCAAAGGAAGGCCTTGGAGGCCAGGTAAAGTGCAGCCGGGTCAGAGTCCCTGGGAATATCCCATGAGAGCAAAGAGCACAGAGATATGAGGAGGATGCCAAAGCTGCAGAAGAGACCCCTGAGATTAAGAAATGACTGAAACGTGGAACATTGTCACAGGGAAACTGCAGAAATTGAGTAGAGACAAGCCACTTGTATGTGAAGTTTCCTCCAAAACCCGTGTGTGAGACAATGCAAGAAGGTTCAGAGAAGAAATAATTCGATTATGAGAACCTTAGCCCAATCAGCGAATTAATCACCTGATGAGATTAATTGAGTGGTGACTGAAAGTAGATGGGGTGTGGCTGGAGGAGGTGGGGAAAAGGGGGCAAACTCTGGGTTATATATTTGGCATCTAGTGAGTGGAGTCTCTCCCTCTGTTTTCTGATCATCATGTGAGCTGTTTCCCTCTGCCACATGCTCTGTCATAATGTTCAGCCTCATCTCAAGCCCTGAGGAGTGGAATCTGGTGTCCATGGACTGAGACCTCTGAAACCAGGATCACCCAAATAAACTTCTACTCTACAATTGTTTTGGTTAGATCTTTTAGTCACAGCAGTGAAAAAGCTGACTAAAGCAGTGTGCCCTTCAATGTTAGCACTTGAAACAATTACACCTACTTCTCTAGAGGCTCTGCATTTATTTGGGAACTTTCTGAGGTCAGTCACAACTTTTCCCCCAATGAGCTTTCCAGAACATTGTTTTATAAAGTTAATGAATCCTTCCATTTATGTTCACCCTTGCCTTTGCTCAATTCTATACAATGCTGTGAGGATCTTCAGCTGTGCTGCCTAAGAAATGGACATTTTCAAATATTTTGTAGTATACTTTTTTGTCCAATAGATCTAGCTTATTTTTCTTTGGGGTATCAGAATCATAGTGTGATCACTATTAAAAAAGATTATATTCTCTCTATATAAGGTTATGGATATAGTCTAAGATTTTTGAGAAAAGAAATAGTCTGAAGACATGCTATTTCATATTTATGTTAAAAATATTCTAAATGGTAATTATAACACCATCATCCAAACTTTTTGTCATATTTTAGATAAGACTCATATTTGTATTCTTCATCAATAAAGACAAGTGGCAATCATTTAGATAGTTAATAGAAGCCAGCATTTATGGAGACACAATGAATGATGGCAGTAGGCAAATAATCATACAATACAACCAGCATTGAATAAATGCATTATGGAACCACCGAGATATAAAGATCTATATTGTTTCAACACAAACATGTAAGATCCAGGACATGATTAATAATAATTATATTGATGACTTTTTATCATGGAGGGATATGTGATATAGCCAGGAAGCTGTGGCAGTTTTTATTGTCAAATAGAGAAAAAGAGGAGATGGTACTTACACAAAGGAAGAATTTTCATCTTCATCACTCAATCCATCTTCAAGGATCGGGTGCAGTGATGCACACCTGTAATCCCAGCACCTTGGGAGGCTGAGACAAGAGAATCATGAGTTCAAAGCCAGCCTCAGCAACAGCAAGGTGCTAAGTAACTCAGTGAGACCCTGTGTCTACATAAAAAACACAAAATAGAGCTGGGGATGTGGCTCAGTGGTCGAGTACCCCTGAGTTCAATTCCTGGTACCAAAGACAAACAAACAAACAAACAAACAAAAATCATCAAATACTTTAAATAGATAGCCTCTTCTCTACTTTTCATTGATAGGTTATTACACTTTCATGGGCCCATGGATAGAGAAAACCTTGAGAAAAATATTTTCACTGAACCCACACATCTTAGTACCAATTCTGATGCAGTTAAGAATTGGAAAGAGAGAGAGAGAGAGAGAGAGAGAGAGAGAGAATTGCACAGCATAACTGCAAATTGGTGCAACCACTCTGTAAATCAGTGTGGAGATTCCTTATAAAACTTGGAATGGAACCACCATTTGACCAAACTGTCTCATTCCTAGGTCTATACCCAATGGACTTAAAACCAGCATGCTACAGTTATGCAGCCACAACAACATTTATAGCAGCTCAATTCACAATAGCTAAACTGTGGAACCAACCTAGATGCCCTTAAATAGATGAATAGATAAAAAAACTGTGTTATATATACACAATGGAATATTATTCAACATTAAAAGAGAATAAAAGTATGAAATTTGCAAGTAAATGAATGGAGTCAGAGAATATCATGTTAAGCAAAGTAAGCCAATCCCCAAAAACCAAAGGAAAACCAAATATTCTTTCATGGGAAGAATGGAGGAAATTTGATTGGGCAAAGTGGGGGAGGGGAGAGTAGGGAGCATGGGGACAGGAAGGGTGGTGGAATGAGATGGACATCATTACCTTAGGCACCTGTATGACTGTACATATGGTGTTACACTACATTGTACAAAACCAGAGAAATGAAAAGTTGTGCTCCATTTGTGTACAATGAATCAAAATGCATTCTACTATCATATACCTCATTAGAATAAATAAATGAAGAAAAGAAAATTGCAGAGCACAATTAATGAAAACAGTTTATTTCATAATAATTAATAATTGACAAATAAGTTTGCACTGGGATAAAGGAGACCATTGACAATTAGTTGTAAATGAGTTATAAACTTCCCTTTAAGATATATGCTTTGGGGATACAGAATTCCTGCAGACCACCAGGAGCCAGGAGTCACAGAGGGCCAAAAAACACCCTCAGGAAACTCCAAGGTGTCCAGCCAAAATGAGACCAGAGACTGCTGGCCACCAGCTACAGGGGAGCCCACACACAGTGTAAGAGTCCCCGCAGAGTCCTCAGTGTGAGGAGGCTCCACCCAAGTGAGACCTGGGCCCGCCCCCGTTCTGCTTCAGAGTTCCTGTGGACCCGCAAGAGCCACGGAGAGCCCAAAACCATCCTCAGGAAACTCCATGAGTGTCCAGCCATAGGGACACCAGAGACTGCTAGCCGCCAGCCACAGGGGAGCACACACTCAGGGTAAGAGTGTCTGCAGAGACCCAAGCATGAGGCAGTCCCACCCAAGTGAGACCTGGGCCTGCCCCAGTTCAGTTTCAGAGTTCCTGTGGACAGACGAGACAGAAGGCCCAATACCACCCTCAGGGTATGCCAGGGGTGCCCAGCTGAAGGCAGACCAGAGTCTGCTAGCCTCCAGCCCCAGGAGGATCACACCCATGGTAAGGGTCAACACACAGACGCTCCTGCTTGTGATCCTGCCTAAGTGAGGCCTGGGCCCACCCCCAGTTTTACTCCAGAGTTTCTGCTCACCAGCAGGAGCACAGGAGAAGAGCAAAACAGCACTCTGGGACTGCCACAGGAGCCCAGCCAAGCCCACTCCCACTGCCCTCTAGAGGTACGTCCACTGCCTCCACCACCAACTTTAGTGACAGTAGTGCCCATCTGGGGACACTGGGGGAACAGAAGTAGCCCCAAGAATAGAATACAGGTAATCTGGAGTGTCAATACAAGATTATAGGATAAAAGCCTCAGTACCTTAGATGGGTATTGCAAGAAAGGAAGATACACAATCAACATGAAAAAACAGGGGAAGAAAGTGCCCCAAATAAACCTTGATCCCACTGTGACAGAATCCACTGACAACACAGTTGATGAAATGTCAGAGAAAGAATTCAGAATGTACATAATTAAAATGATCTGTGAATTAAAGAATGACATAAGTGAGCAATTACAGGCAAAAATTGATCAATCCAACAAAGAAATAGGAGAGCAAATAAAGGCAACCATTGATCATTCTAACAAAGAGATAAGAGAGCAATTACAAGTAGCAAAAGATTACTTTAAGAAAGAGCTAGAGATCATGAAAAAAAAAATCAGAAATTCTTGAAATGAAGGAAACAATAAACCAAATTAAAAACTCAATAGAAGCTGGGCACAGTGGCGCAAGCCTGTAATTTCAGCACTTAGGGAGGCTGAGACAGGAGAATTGCAAGTTCAAAACCACCCTCAGCAATGGCAAGGTGCTAAGCAACTCAGTGAAACCCTGTCTCTACATAAAACACAAAATAGGGCTGGGAGTATGGCTCAGTAGTCAAGTGCTGCTGAGTTCAATCCCTGGTACCAAAAAAAAAACTCAATAGAAAGCATCACCAGCAGACTAGATCACCTGAAGACAGAACCTCAGATAATAAAGGCAAGATATACAATCTTGAAAATAAACTTGACCATACACTGAAGATGGTAAAAAATCATGAACAGAACATACTAGAAATATGGGACAGCATCAAAATGCCAAATATAAGATTTATTGGGATAGAAGAAGGTGCAGAATTTCAAACCAAAGGAATGCAAAATTTCTTCAATGAAATATCAGAAAGGTTTCCAAATATGAAAACTGAATTGGGAAATCAAATACAAGAAGGTTACACGACACCAAATGCACAAAATTTCAACAGATCTACACCAAGGCACATTAGAATGAAAATGCCCAGCATACAGAATAAGCATATAATTTTAAAGGCTACAGGAGAGAGGAACCAGATTACATATAAGGAGAGACCAATTTGGATCACAGCAGATTTTTCAACCCAGACCCTAAAAGCCAGGAGATCATGGAACAACATATTCCAAGCTCTGGAAAAAAAATGGATGTCAACCAAGAATTCTATATCCAGCAAAATTGACCTTCAGATTTGATGATGAAATAAAAACCTTCCATGATAAACAAAAGTTAAAAGAATTTACAGCAAGAAAGCCTGCACTAAACAGCATTCTTGGCAAAATATTTCATGAGGAGGAAATGATAACCAACAATGAAAATACACAAAAAGAGAGAAATATACTAAAGGAAAGACCATTGAAAAGAGAAAACAAATCAAGGTAAAAACCAAAAATAAGCCAAAGTGACTGGGATTATAAATCATATTTCAATAATAACCTTGAATGTAAATGGCCTAAATGCACCAATTAAAAGACATAGACTAGATTCTAAAAAAAGACCCAACAATATGCTGTCTTCAATAGACTCATCTCACAGGAAAAGACATCCACAAACTGAAAGTGAAAGGGTGGGAAAAAACATGTCACTCACATGGACCTCACAAACAGCAGGAATTTTCATCCTCATATCAAATAAAGTAGACTTCAAAACAAAGATGATGAAAAGAGATAAAGAAGGTCATTTCATACTTCTTAAAGGAATCATACATCAACAAGACATAACAATCATAAATATCTATGCCCCAAATAATGGGGCTTCTACATATATCAAACAAATTCTTCTCAAATACAAGTTTCAAATAGACCAAAACATAAAAATACTTGGAGACTTTAAAACAGCTCTCTCACCATTGGATAGATCTTCTGAACAAAAACTTAATAAAGAAACCATAGATCTCAATGAAACTATCAATAATTTAACTTAACAGACATATATAGAGTGTTCCATCCATTGACAAGTAAATACACTTTTTTTCTCAGCAGAACGTGGATCCTTTTCCAAAATAGATCATATGTTATGTCACAAAGCCAGTCTTACCAAATACAAAAAAAATAGAGATACTACCCTGTATCCTATTGATGACAATGGAATAAAATTAGAAATCAATGACAGATTAAGAAATAGAAACAATTCCAACACCTGGAAACTAAATAATATGCTATTGGATGATGCATGGATAACAGAAGACATCAGGGAAGAGATAAACAAAATTTTTACAGGTAAATGAAAACTTCAATACAACATATCAAAATCTCTGGGACACCATGAAGGCAGTGCTAAGAGCAAAGTTCATTGCATTAAGCTCATTTATTAAAAGAAGTAAAAGTCAACAAATAAATGACTTGACTCTTCCTCTCAAAGCCTTAAAAAAGGAAGAACAAATCAACACCAAAAGAAGTAGAAGATAGAAAATAATTAAAATCAGGGCTAAAATCAATGAAATTGAAACAAAAGAAACAATTCAAAAAATTGACAAAACAAAAAGCTGGTTCCTGGAAAAAATAAACAAAATTGACAAGCCCTTAGCCACCCTAATGAAAAGAAGGAGGGAGAAAACCCAAATTACTAAAATTTGTGATGAAAAAGGAAATATCACGACAGACACTACTGAAATAGAGAGGATAATTAGATACTATTTTGAAAATTTATACTCCACTAAAACAGAAAACCCTGAAGACATCGACAAATTTCTAGAGGCATATGACCTACTCAAACTGAACCAAGAGGACATACACAACATAAACAGATCAATTTCAAGCAAGGAAATAGAAGATGCCATCAAGAGTTTGCCAACCAAGAAAAACCCAGGTCCAGGCAGTTTCTTAGCTGAGCTTTACAAGACCTTCAAAGAAGAATTAATACCAATTCTCCTCAAACTATTTCATGAAATAGAAAAGGAGGGAACCCTTCCAAACTCATTCTATGAGGCAAGTATCACCCTGATTCCAAAATCAGACAGAGACACATCAAAGAAAGA
>CM053408.1:79288567-79348577 GCA_028644305.1 Xerus rutilus | reverse complement strand
GTGGGAATGGGAAACATAAGAGAAATAGAGAAACACTAGACGCGACATGGGGGAGGTGGGGGGCAGGAAAGGGGAATGGGTATAGTAAAGATGGTTGATAAAAATATATATATAAAAAAAAATATATATATATATATACTGTTCATTGAAAGTGCATATAAAGATGTTTAATATGAAGAATGTAATCTGCTTATAATTTATAATTTTGTGCAAAGTTAGAAAAATTATGATTGTAATTTTGTGCAAAGTTAGAAAAATTATGATTGTAACAATTTTTTTCTATTTGCCTCAACAAATGTTTTCAGTGAATAATGTGTATAGCTTCTGATAATTTGTTTTTTTCTGTTATGTTTGCCAACATGTATTAAAATGCAACTTTTGGGAAAAAAAATAAAATAATAAAAAAAAAAAAAGAAAGAAAAGAAAAGAGTGAATGACATTAGTGGGAAGGTCTAAATTTCTATTTTTAAAATTCTGTCTGTTAGAATAATTAAAAGACAGTACTTCAGTATTCTAAATGATCAGAATGGGAGGGGGGATTTACCACGATATGATGCAAAAATAAATCAAACTAGAAGACTTTCTTGGTTCTAAGTAATCTTCATCACCTTCATCTTCTGAGAAGAGAGTGGTGTCCCAGAAGGAACAGAAATGTTGAAATGGAGGAGTATGCCACTTGGGAAAGGCTGAAAAGGTGAGCTTTCCCTGGAAGATGGCAGCATCTTGGTTGTGCCCCTCTCCAGAGTCTGATCGTTACCATTGCTGGCCTGGAAAATCAGTGATTATTTCACCAAGAGAAAAAAAAGCTTCCTGAGACCTCTCATGGGAGCTACATTCAATAAGAAATAGGCAGTTAATGTCATATTTACTTAAAAAGGAATGTAATAGGCACATAAGATACTTTTTCTCACTTATTAGTACCTCCTGTCCTTGTATTCTAACCTAACAACATAGCCAATTGTAATCTGAACTTGGCTCAATGCTGTCTGAAATAGCTAATGAAACGGTGTTCCATGGCTCATGTGATTAGGCTAACCTACCGAAATGTTCATTCTCACTACTGTGATCTTTCAATGCACTGACACAATCTGTGACAGGCTGCTGTCTGAATGACTTTAGAGGAATGCTATCACCATGATTTTGTCTCTCTTTGTCTTGGGTTTTTGAACTTTCTTTAAAAGTTGCAAGACCATAGATTTGAAAAGTTTTATTTTTATCTCTGGTAATTCACCATCATTTGTCTATATAAAGCCCTCAATTGTTTGTTTCTTTAAACTAGATTTTCATCATTTCTGGACTTTGACCTAATTTCTGTTACTTTTTATAAACAAATACCTACTACCTACTTTGGTCTGTGTAAGATAAATATGGCTTTTGGTATCTATCTATCTTGTCTTATCAAAATGTTCTATCCACAGCTAGTCATTGCTTTTAACCATTACAAAGTATTCTATTTTATATACCAAGCACATTTTGTTTGATTTATACTTGTATTGATAGATGCTTATATCCAAATTCCTGCTTTCAATATTGTCACAAGCATATTGGTATCTTGTGAGATATCTAGAATGTAGAGAATCCACTTTAATGTCAATAGATAATACCAAATTTATCTCCAGATGATCTACTCGTACTAACAAAATAAAAGGGTTCTGGAATACCTCTATCATTATAGGTATTTGGTGTTAGCACACTTTCATATTTCTTCTAATCCCATGAAAATAAAGTTCTATGTTAATATCGCTTAAGTGTGTATTGCTCATAATTTTAAGACTATTATTAGACATTTATCTTATACATGTCTTGTAAGTATTGGTCAATTATGTTCTTTGGACATTTTCTAATTTATTTTTTATCATTTCCAAGTTGTTTTTAGGATAATAAATAATAAAATGTGTATTGTACTGTGATATTAGTGTTGGGTATTATACATATTTTCTCTCAGGCTGCTACTAAGTGTTATTTGATGACTTCATGTTCATAAATATTTTTTCTGTCAAATAATTTCCCCTATGATTTCATTAGATTTTCCATTAATTATTCATTAATCCTATACCTTTTTGAATGTTACCATGGCTTGATCCAATTTTATGGTATGAAAATAAGAAGCAATAATAAATGAATAATTAACCAAATAAATAAATACGTAACAGAAAATTCCTGTTTTCAATGGAGCTTACATATCTGTGGAGATATGAGCAATCATCGAACACATAAATTTAAAACATGAAAAGTGGTTGTAAATTCTGTGATAACAGAATACACACAGAAAATTTAAAGAGTCAGAATGGAGTGTGATAATTTATAAATAAAAATGAAAGTGGTATTTGGTCAGAAAATTAAGACGCTTATGTGACTACCTGGAGAAAAATAATTTGAAACTCAATGTAAATTGTTCATGATTTAGGATTTATAAAAATTTATATTACTTCAGAATTTATTCCTCATATAAATTTTTTCTTCTAATATTTTATTTTTTTTCTGAAGTTCAAATCTGCATTTATGTTAAATTTAGTTGGATTTTTTTGTCTGTTTAGAGTAAGTGGAGGAAAAAATAACTCTATAAATATTTTCATCCAAAAAATGTAGTTTACTTGAAAGATTCCAGAAAGCCAAACTGAAGACTGAAGCAATAATATGTTGTGCATATGGATAACATGTTGACTTTATTCTTTGAAGCAGAAATAGAGACTATTCCAAGATGAAGTATATTGACACCTTTTGTTATTATCTTTACTTGCTATATATTAATGAAGGAGGTATGCAAAGACATAGGATATATGCAAGCATTTTAATATCATAACTTTATCTTCTAAACCTATAGGTGAATTTTCTGTCTTGAGTGAATGATAAGGAGGAGACCTCAAAAATACCTTCCATTCCTGCAGCAGAGCCTAGTCACCATCTGACTACTCCTTCTATAAAACATGGTCTAATATTTTGACTTGATTTTAATACTCTGCTCCTAGAAGAAAAGAACACCAGTGAAAAAGTTTGCAGAAGATTACTATTTATCTCTGAAGCTCAGAGGCAATCTGCTTTACCTCTCTGCAGCCAGGACATCCCAAAACAATGTAAACTTTTAGCTTTAGAGCAATTGTACAACTACAACATTGTTAAAAGAAAAAGTATTAATATATTTCAAGGATCCAATCATTGGAAATCTTTTCAACACACCAGAAATCATTACCTTTGTTTGATAGAATCTTTGAATTTGATCATAACTCCTGTTTGTTGTACTTAGTCATATAATAAGTGGAAGCAAGATGGAATCACAAAGGTTGTGGAGGGGTTGCTGTTTAAATGTTTGCCAGAGGATTAAAATGGGAAGTGAAACTAAATGCCCTAAATATGGAAAAAATTAATCAAACTCACTGAGAAAATCCATTTATTACAATACTTTTATGAACTATTATTACAAGGTAAGAGCAGCATCTGGGAATTTCAGAATCTCATCAGCCTAAGGGATCTTACTATAGTAATAACAACAGATAAAGATTTTAAAAAGCATATTATGAATTCCCTAATAGGAAAACATTTGACAGAAACTTTTCAAAGATAAATTCAGATACTTAAAATAAAATATTATCATAAGTATTTATTTAGGGACATGTGAGGGGTTGATATATTTATGTCTGGGATAGGTATTGTTTCCCATTCAGACTGCCCCATTTTCTTTTGTCTGTTGTCCTACTTATTTGGTAATGATGTCAGTTTTAATTGGGCTAGTGGCTTGAAGCCACAGAATTTAAATTATTTGAATTAAATCCTGTGTCTGCACTTGTTCTTCTGGCAATTGACTCACATCACCACAGGAGGAATGGTCTTAGAAATTTTTATCTATTAGATTAAGCATTAAATGTGAAGAATGTTACAAAAATTCCCATAAATTGCATAAGGGCAAATGATATAAATATCAAATAACAGGAGGGCAAAGGGATTATACTCATTGTTCGCCAATATAATGTATATTTTTCCTAGATAAAATGTTATTTTAAAACATATCCCCTGAATGAAAGTTAATCTGCTTTTCTCATCATAGCAGGGTTATAAATAAAAGAAACAAAATCTTGAAATGAGGCAGAGGAATTCACTACACACATATACATGTATGACTTTGAGGAGCTTCCTTTCCTTGGCTCTCCAACTATCTGACACTATGATGTTCTCCTATGATTTTGTACATTACTTTAGTTTTATAAAACAACAAAATAAAATAAAGTGGAGGTACAGAAAATAAATACTTAACTTAAAGAAAGATTGTGCTAAAATTTGAGTCCTTGCTCATTTTCAAGTATTTGTAAAGAGAGGTCACCTACTGCCATCCTAAACATTTTTACTTGGACGTTCTCCCTTTGAGACTTCATATTATATGTGAATCATAATAAGTTTACTGATTCATTCAAATAGCATCTATTGACAGTTTTCCTGTGACAGTTTTCTTCATTTAATGGATCAGTGCACTATTAAAAGAGTCACTTGTTTATAAAAGCCTGCTCTCTGACATGCTTGCTTTTAGTGCACATGAATGTTCTCTACTATGTTATGATGCAGCAAGAACACTGACCAGATGCTGGATTCTAAATAATGTACTTCCCATCCTGGAGAATTGTGACATAAGTAAACTTCTACTATGTATAAATTGCTCCACCTTAGGTAATTTGCTATAGCAACAGAAAACAGACTACACACAGAAGAAAAGAAGAAAGAGTGGGTACAGTGTCTATTTTTCAGACTGACTTTCTGTTTTGTTCTATTTTTTCTTAATCAAAAAGGAATATATACCACATGGAGTTAAAATTTGTTTCAAATTAAAGCATAGTGGTTAAAAATATCTCTGAAAAAGCACTATATTTTTTCATGAAAAATGAAATTAGTTGTTTTATTTACAGTACTCTAAGTAATTTGTAATTATGTACACAGGTTACAAAATAAAGTTTCATACACAGATGCATGTATTTTATAATTGTTTTAAAACTACTCAAAATGTTAAGTATAATATTTAAATGCATTAAAATAGAATATTAAAAAATGAGAACCAATTTCACTATTTAACAAAAAAACATTAATTAATAAACATTTATAAATATTTTTGATATTTCCTGTGTTTTCTCTGATTATATCTCTTCTATCATTATCAGGTAAATATTATCTTGAATTAATTTTATTTTCTTTATACACACACACACACACACACACACACACACACATTCATCCCTAACAACATTGTTAAGTTTTGTTTATCTATTTATATAAATTTTGTATTATTTTATGAACTTTTTTCTTTATTCTTTATGAAATACCTCCAAGTTGGTGCATATAATCATTATTAATTCATTTTTAATAGTATGGACTTTTTTGTTTTTCTATTTGTTTTGTTTTGTTACTGGGAATTGAACACAGGGGCATTTTATCTCTGAGCTACAACCCCAGTTCTTTTTATCTTTTCTTTTGAGACAAGGTCTCATGAGGTTGCTGGAGCTGCTCTTGAACTTGTGATCCTTCTGTCTCAGTCTCTCAAGTAGCTAGGAATACAGATGCGCTTCACTGTGCCCAGCTTATTATAGTATATTTTTACAGAATTAATATTTTTCAATGCATTTATGTCTTCTCCTGTTTTTGGATAAGTGGGTTGCTTAGAGTCTCTATGAACACAAAGTCATTGTGCACTGGTCTGAGTCCCACAAATATAAAAATATATGAGTCTCTGCAAGGTAAATACTTAGTTGTGGAATTTTAGGCTGTCTAGGATAAGGACATTTTCAGTTATATTTGTTTTTATTAAATCTTCAGAGCACATTTATTAATATGTAATTCTGCTACCTTTTAAAATATTGCCTTTAGGTAATATCCTTGCCAATATTTATTATGACCCCACTTTCTATGTTTAATCTTAAATATATGGCAGATATAAATTACTATTGTATCATGTTAAGATAACAATTTCAATTTTGGATATGTAATGCTCCTGAACATCTTCTTACATTAGTATTTGTCATTTGTAATATCACTCTTGTGAATTGCTTTTTTATGTATTTTGCTCCTTTTTCAATTAGTTGATCTGTAGTTCTTATTGACATCTAGAAGCTTGTCAAATCAGCTGGATATTAATGTGATGCCAATATCTTCCCTCAACTTATGAATTACTTTTAAATTTTAATGTATGCATTGATGAATATAAATATCTGTTTTTATATATTATTTGCTATGCTTTTCTTTAAGGAATTATGCCTAATAACTGTCTACACTTTAGTTTTGTATAGTAAACAAAAAATTCTGAATAGACCTACCCCAGATATATGATCTTAATGGTTTATGTATGTTACTCATGTATCTGATCTTCCCATTTAGAAAATCCATGTTTTCTTAAAATAATAACTGCTTTTATTCTTACACTCTTACTATTACTTTCTTCGTATTTTGTTCTCTTTTCAACATTAAGGTGGTTTTAAATTCTTGTCAAATTAAAAATCGTCTTCAAATTAGATAAGTTTGTTCCATAGTTCAATATGTGGAATGTTCATTTATTGTTCATATAGAAGTTCCTAAACTTACATTGAATCTCTTGTATATCAGTGATTATCTGTTTCTAATGTTTAAATATATGAATAACTTGATTCATACTATTATTAGATATTTATTTTTTAGCTCAAATGTGCATGGCTGTTTTTAGGTATTCCTTATTTTTTGTTTTCAAACCTAATTACAATTTAGTCAAAAAGCTTTTTTTCTTTTTTTGCAATTTGATGAGGTCAAATTATAAGTCATATTAAAAGACACAAGTATAAAGAATATAATTTGATGTGAAAACCAAGTAAGTCAGCTAGAATAATCCAGACTAGAACTAATTATGCACATATTTATATTATCACTACTAAAAACAGCACACAATGTCTGCTTTCACTGGTCAAGCTGGTTTCCAGGAGAAAGAAATATCATGGAGCTGAGCTGAGAATGCCCAACTATCTTCATCAAATTCTCAGCCAGATCAGTCTTTCTACTTTCCCATGGAACTTACTTGACAGAAACGATTTATTAGCAAATGAGGAGAAATTCTTCCTGATAATTTTTCCTAAATTTTATTTTTAACCCATTCAGACCAAAGATGTGGTTCTACCCTCCTGGGTTAAGATTAACTTTCAGCTCCCACTTAATACATATGTATTGCTGCTCTCTTCTGAGCATGTATCTGCAGATGTTAGTAGAAATTTAGAAGCTACTCTATAAATGTGAAATGTAGAAGTATCAAGGAATGATGGGAATAAGGAATTAGTATTCTATAATGATCACCAGTAGTTCAAGTGAGAGTTTTCAAAAGATGGTAATTCCTATTTGTGGAATTTGGATGACAGATGGGATTTCAGACTTGAAGGTATAATAATGTGATTTTAAAGCCTTAGCATTTTACATAAGCAGGGAGAAAACAAACAAAGTGTTTATGGTAAACATTTCCTATAGTTAGAATTGCTGCTCTAAGATTTTGTGTATGCACTGCAGAGTAAAACAAATTCAATAGTCTAATTCTGTTACTCTTCATGTATTTGCAACCTGAGATTCTCCAGGAGAAAGAAAGCCAGTGTATAAAAGGAAAAGTAAATGCCCTAGAGTTTTTAATATGAAGAGAAAGTGAAGAAGTATGAAATGAACTTACAATGTATACTTTTCAGGGGAAAATATATTTTACAATATATCATTTGATCTCATGCACTGAAGAAGCCAGCACAACCAACTCCGTAGCAACGAACAACTCCTATTCTCTAAATGCCATTACCCTGGAATATTTTGATGTATGCAACAGCAAGGAAAGTATACGAAAACAAAAGTCATGTCATATAGGACTCAGCAGCCAAGTTACATATACTTTCACTTTCCAAAGATGGGGAAGTCTGAGTATTGATAAGCATAATGCTTACAATGGATTGACACTGGTCAAATATGTTTTAAATACATGAGTCATAATGATACAGGGAAAAAAAGTGGAATCTTGTTAATTAACACATTATTTCCAATACTACTAAGTAAACAGTATGTATCCTACCATTCTTATATGAAGGAAATGCTTTTTGTTTTAAAATAAATGGTAAAATCTCTATATAAAATGTCTTAATAAACTAATTTGTATGCTTCCTTTTTTTCCTAAAGTTACAATGGTCTAACATTTTCTAAAAAATGAAAATATAATACTTATCCAAGCAAATCTCTTAAAATCATGTTTTAATATATAAAATAAATAATATGATTTAAATTGTTTAGTCTATGTTTACCCCAGATTATAAAGTAAAAAAGGATTGATAGAACCAATTGTGAGACCTCCCCCCATGACAAATCTAAGTATTTATCATTAATGGCTACTCATGTCTCAAAAAGAATAACTAGATATACCTTCTGAGAAGTCACCGTCCTGTTTATGGAAGTACTAAAAGATTGTTGGGAGGGAGGGTGAAGCAAACATAAATCTGACTAACCCCTAGATCTAGTGACCACATTTCAGGAAGTACAGGGACAATGCCATGGGGATGCAATTAGGGAAATCTAGTCTGTGAAAAACAAATACAACAGGTCAAGTGACACAGTTTCTTCAACAAATTAATTTCAAAGAAAAAGAAAAAGTAGAGACTTAAGGGTCATGCTAATTACAATGTGTGGAACTTGGTCGAATGCTCATTCAAGCAAACAAAAGTAAGATGAAAATGACCTTTGTGAGATAATTGGAATTTGAAACATGGACTCTGTGTTTGAACTTGTGGCTATTTTTAAGGGATTTAATAGAAAATGAATATGAAATAAATGGAACACAATCAGCAGAGTTGATATTTATTGAAACTACATGACAAGTTTTAAATAGGTCTACATTTTTCCAAAACAAAAAGTTAAAAATAATCTGAGAAATATCTTGAGTTCCTGAAACCTAGAAAAGTCACCCTTGGTAATTCTTTTAGATGTTTCCTACAATAATATATGTTTCTCCTATATTTGAGATCTCAATTTTAATTACTGGCATACATACTTTATCCTTAAAATTTCAATTATGATAACATTTTCAGAGATATTTTTATCATTCTTGTGTTCCTCTTAATTTATTTTTAATCTCAACTTTGTAAAAACACTCCCTAAGTATGTACTATATTATATACTGTATACATGACCATTCCAAGTTCTGAATTCCTAGGGTTTGCCATCTTTTTTTGTGTGTATGTGGTTTTCCTCAGCCTTTCCTCCCAGTGGAGAGTTTACTTATATACTTGCTCTTAACTTTTAATTTAATTTAACTATGTTCTTTATAGATATACATGACAGTAGAATGTATTTTGATATATTATACATACATGGAGTATAATTTATTCTAACTAGGATCCTATTTTTGACATTGTGCATGATGCAGTTACACTGGTCATGTATCCAAATACAAAAATAGGAAAATTATGTCCAAATAATTCTACTGTGCTTCCTATTCCCCTCCTGCTCCCTTCCCTTCATTCCCCTTTGTGTAATCCTGTGGATTTCTATTCTTTCCCTCAACCTCTCCCTTGTGAGTTAGCATCCACATTTCAGAAAGAACATTCAGCCTTTAGTTTTTTGGGACTGGCTTATTTCACTTAACATGATATTCTCCAGTTCCATCCATTTATGGATGAGTAATATTCCAATGTGTACATATACCACATTTTTTTTCATCCATTCATTTGTTGAAGGACACCTAGGTTGGTTCCATAGTTTGCCTATTGTGAATTGAGCTGCTATGAACATTGATATGGCTATGACACTGTAGTATGCTGATTTTAAGTCCTTTGGGTATAGATCAAGGAGTGAGATTTTTAAATTCTGAAATCACATTAACTGTACTTTACCACAATCTCTCAGTGATGCTGTCCTCATTTTTTATGGAAACCCTTCTGGAAAGTGGGGGTTTTCATATTACCCTTTGCTTGATAGTATTAGCCCTTTGATAGTTCCATTCTCATTGTGTGTTCCAAATATAAACCCATTCTCCAATATCATAAAATCTTTAATTTCTATATCTTTGGTTTGCTGCCATCAACACTGTTCCAGGGTCACTCAGCCTCCTTGATCTCTTTTTGCTGCACTCATACATTTTGCTGGTGTTTCAAAGAAGCTAAAAATGTTCTTACAGATTTGATAGGTTTAATTCAATGAGGGTAATTTTGAATTTCTGTAGAAGCAAAGGGGACTATAAATAAATCTAGACCATCACATGCCAGTAGAACATAGTCTTAAATTTCAATGTTTCATTTAAAATAAGAAAGATCTTGCATTAATCATTAAAAACTATAAATAAAAATACTTTATATCACATTAAAATCTAAATAAATATAATAATTTGAGCAACAAATTTATTGCTTTCTATTTCATAGAAATTGTAAAACTTTTGTAATTTTTCTGAAAAGAAAAAGGCAATAAGTTTCTTAAGCAATTCATATTGGGCTTTCACCATTTTTTATTTTTGATATAGTAAGAGGACATTAACAAAAACAAATTTGAAAGTACAGTATTTCTTTTAGAATTCTTAATTTTTATGTATTTATCTGTTATGGTGTAAGAAATTGCATTTTTTCATAAAAGCAATGAACCTCATAATCAAAATTGCTTCATAATTCAAATTGAAATATAACATTTGAATAAAATGTTTTGATAATTATTTAAATAGGTCTCTAGTAAAATCTCAAACTTTTTTTCATCCATTCTTATTACTGATAAAGTGATCATCTATGCATTTTAAAAAATATAATTAAAATATTACTCAAAGACAAAGCTAAAATATTCCTGCTCTGAGAAGCTACTGTGTCCTTGTGTTTCCTCATCTCAACCAGGTGCAAGAAGCATATCAAAACTTTCACCACATGTGTACCTTGTACATACCTCCATAACATTTTTCTGTTATGTAGTATGTATTTGCTTATGTATTTTCTCCTATACAGACAATTTTATTTTTGTTTTGCATCTTATAAAATTACCACATTACCTGATATTTGAGTGTGTGTTTTAGTATACCATAATTAAGTAATCTAAATTATTTTTATTGTCTAACTCTATGGAAGTGTTAATGTATACTTTACATAGTGAATGTATATAGGATGGATATATTACTAATCAATGACTCATTTTAGAATATGTAATATACAACTATACAGGTGGATTGGTTAAACCTCTTATGGAGTATCTTCAGTAACAAAATAAAGTCTCATGTAATTGGTTTTGTGGGAAGAAATGGGGATCTTTAATTTGTTTTTATAAAGGTTATTGGTAGGATACACTTAAATCTCCTTAAAATGTCAAGTTGGCTTTCCATTTTGACATTTTGATTTTATTATCAGACAGCTTTCTTTTTAATTTAGGGATTATATTAGCATTTGGGAAGGGGTGCATTCATAGTGTTAGACTTCAAATGATGGAAAGAATACTGGTAATTTTTATATTTTTCAACAAAATAGCTTCTGTTTACTGACCACATAGCATAAGATAACTCAATATCATTATATATGTGTGTGTGTTTGTGTGTATTTCTATGTAAAGTATATTTTAATACCCAAAAGAACTTTTTGAGAGAGATATTGTTAATGCTGCTTTATAAATGGAATACAGGTTCACAGAGTTCATTAGAGCTAGTAAGTAGTAGATCTGGGATGCAAGCCCAGAACTGTCTCCAAAGCACATTTATTCAAATATAAATAATGTTGTACCATAACTATTTGAGAAAACAAAAGGAAAAAATCTTAAACTTTGGCATAATAAAATCAAATTCTTTAAAAGTATTTTAAATACATAAATCCTGCTGTTTAGGAAGTTTAAAAAAATTAAATGTAGACTTTTAGAAATTCTATTATTGATACATACAGCTTATTTTTGAGAAAAATAAAGGAAAACAAACAAATGATACTACTTCCAGTAAAACATTTCCTATTTAATACATGAATTTCAACATCTGCTTAAATCGTTGTTTTCATATCAGTTAATAAATTGTATGTCAGTTTCAAAGCAAATGCATATGTTAGTATTTTGTAGTGGTGTTCAAGAATTAGAGTACAAAGGTGACATGGGATAGAAATTCAAACAATTTTTAAAACACATAGCTCAAAGTCTTATGGAAAATGTTTCATTTTAGGATGATTCCCAATCATTTGTTCTTATCAGACTAGGAATGGGTATCATATCATTCACATCCAAATCCTCCATTCTATAAATAATTGCCATGAACTCAAAAGAAGGCAATAGAGAATATGACATAGTAGTAATTTATATTTTTCTGCATATTTTTCAAGATAAAATATCACAGATGTCTAACATATGATATCATTCAACCAGAACATGACTGATTTGATCAGATTATGACTGATTTGATCATATATGTATGTATTTGAATGCATATAGACATACATCTTTTAAACACTTTAAATTTGTTATCATACACTAATACAATAGTGAAAAATTGAAATATGCAATACTCTGTGCATAAAAAATGATAACTTGGTAACAACCCTACCCATCAGATTTCAAAAGTAATTGGGGTGAAACAATGAAATGTTCTTCAGTGATACCTGAGACAGCAATAGATTAATCTCTTCTAATTGGACAGAATTTTAGGAGAAAACCAGAAGACTCTCTGTCTTTGATGTATGAGATATCTATAGTTTACTGTAAATAGAATTGGATAATGAGCGAACCAAATTCTAGATCAAAACTCTTATATTTATTAACTAGGTGAATTTTAGAAAGCTAGGAAGACTTTTAAATGTCAAAATTTAAAGTGAAGGAGGAATAGGCTATAATCCTCTAGAGTTTTTATTTTGATTTTATAAGAATTTTAATTAAGCTTATGGTTCAATAGATGTTGTACACATACAGAATAAATTTGAATGAAAACCTTATGGTAGATAAGAAATGAAGAAGGAAAATGGAAAAGATAATTAATTTATTCCAAAATTATGTTACAATTTTGAATATGAGTATTAACATATAAGAAACATGGAAATGATAAGATATGATGTGTGATTTGTAGAATTTCTAGAAAACAATTGAATAAGTAAGAGAATTCTTTGCATTAAAAATAAATACAAATCTATTGCAGATTACTGATATTTAAAACACACTTTGCCTTTTGTTACCATCAAAATAAGAAAGTTCTGCCTTAATAACACTCTAATTTTTTTGAAAATATATGGAGCTATATTTTATATTCCTTATATAGCCTCAGTGTTGCCTTGTCTTATTCAAATACTAAATTACAGTAATAGGTAAAAACTAGATTAAAATATAAAATAATTCACAATAACCTCAAAAATATAAAATACTTGGGAATCGATCTTGCAAAAGAGGGACAGTACCTCTACAATAAACTATAGAACACTAATGAAAGAAATGGAAGAAGACTAAGAAGATGGAAAGCTCTCCCATGTTCTTGAATTGACAGAGTTAATATTGTCAAAATTGCCATATTGAAAACAGCACTATATAGATTCAACGCAATTCTCATCAAAATTCCAATTCTGTTTTTCACAAGAACACCAAACAAATTTGTGAAATTAATTTGGAAAAATAAGAAACCCAGACAAGCAAAGCAATCCTTAGCACAAAAAGCAAAGCAGGAGGCATTACAGTCCCAGACATTAAATTATACTACAGTACCGTAGCAATAAAAACAGCCTGGTACTGGCACCAAAACAAGCATGCAGACCAATGAAATAGAAGACAAAGAGACAACCCACATATACACATTTGTCTCAAACTGAACAAAGATGCCAAAACATATGTTGAAGTAAAGAGAGTCTTTTTAAAAAATGGTGCTAGAAAAATTGGAAATCCATACTCAGAACAATGAAATTTAACCCCTAGCTCTTACCCTGCATAAAACTCAACTCAAAGTGGATCAAACATCTAAGCATTAGAGTAGAAACCCTGCACCTCCTAGAAGAATGTGTAGGCCCCCAACACTTCAATGTGTTGGCACAGGAACTGACTTTCTTAATAAGACTCCTAAAATACAAGAAGTAAAATTAAAAAATCAATAAATGTGATGGTATCAAACTAAAAAGCTTCTTCACAGCAAAGGAAATAAGTGTGTGAAAGAGTCAATATAATGTGAGCAATCTTTGCCATCTAGTACTCATATAGAGCATTAATATCCAGAATATAAAAAGAACTCAAAACCTTAACCCAAAGAAAACAAGTAACCCAATCAATAAATGGATAAAGGTACTAAACAGTCACTTCTCAAAAGAAGAAATATGAATGGTTAACAAATACATAAAAATGTTAAAAATGTTTAGTAATAGAGAAATAAATGCTAACTGAAACTACACTGAGATTCCATCTCACTACAGTCGGAGTGGGAATTATCAAGAATAAACATTGTTGAGGATGTGGGGAAAAGGCTATACTCATATCTTGTTGGAACTTCAAATTGGTGAAACCACTATGAAAAACAGTATGGAGATTCCTCTGAAAACTAGAAATGGAACCACCATATTTCCCAGCTATCCCTCACCTCAGTACATACTCAAAGGACTTAAAATAAGGATGCTATAGTGATGTGACTGCATCAATGTTTATACTAGGTTAATTCACAATAGCTAAGGTATGAAACCAATTAAGATGCCCTTCAACAAATGAATGGATAAAGAAAATGAGGTACATATACAAAATGCAATATACTCAGCCATAAAAAAGAATAAAATTATGGCATTTGCCCATTAATGGATGGAACTAGAGACTATCATGCTAACTGAAATAAGCCAATCCCCTAAAACCAGGGACCAAATGTTTTCTGTCATATTTGGATGCTGACACATAATGGAGGAGGCTGATAGAAATTCACTGGATTAGAAAAAGGGGAATGAGAGAAGGAGAGGTAAGGGGAAGGAAATGGGAAAGATAGCAGTATGAATCAGACATTACTTTCCTATGGTCATATGTGAATACGTGACCAGTGTAACTCCACATCATGTACAACCACAAGAATGGGAAGTTCCACTTCATGTATATATAATATGTCAAAATAGATTCTACCGTCATGTATAACTAAAAAGAACAAATAATAAAAAAAGATGCCTTAGTCTTCAAAAAGGTGTTTTATAAAATGGAGCAGCAAGCAGTGAATGCCTGTATTACAGCAAGGGTAAGGCATAGAAGGAAATGTACAACAAATAAAACTAAATTGTACTGAGCACAAAAAATTCCAGCTTCTTTATAAACTTCGTTTCAATCATTTCATAACAATGCATGTTAGTAATTGCTGCCATCAAACTATAAATGCTGAATTAATTCAGATGAAGTAAGTGTTCCAAAAAGATTAATTTAACTCTTTGAAGTCACACAAACCAGATTTTTATCACAATCTGCCTGAAGCCTAAGTCTCTCCTGTTACAAAAAAAAAAAAAAAATCACTTTGAGTGCAAAAGTTTATTTTTGCAGCTCCAATGATAATAATTTCCCAAACATATTCTAAACTGATCCTATCTTTGGGATCCTAATTTAGAACAAGTCATACTCCATGAAATGTGTGTCAAAATACACTCTACTGTCGATAAAAAAGAAATATAAAAATATTTTAAAAAAATTTTTAAAAAAGAATAGAAGAAATATCTGTGGACTAGACAAAGTGGAAGGAAGGGAAAGAAGGAGGGATGGGGTAGAGAAAGGCAGTGAAATGAATCTTATCTAACTTTCATGAGTACTTATATGAATATAGCACAGTGATTCTTACCATCATGTACATCTACAAGACACTAGTTAACAAAAAAGTATAAGGAAGTAGCAGAAAGATTACTAGAGTTGTGAGAACAGAACAGGAAGATGGAGAAGAAGAGAAGAGGAAGTACTGGGGACTGAATTAGAACACATTATATTCCATGCTTTTATATTTATGTCAAAATAAATCCTATTGTCATAAATAATTAAAATAACAAATAAAAAAATAAGTGAAAGACTGATTTTTGTCACAAAAATTGATTTTCTGAAATTTGATATTTTATGGTTTATAGCATGCCCAACAGATAAATTGTGAGCTAATAGTGAGTTAAGAAAAGGTTTCTGAAAATTGATTTACAGACAATTTCTTTGGGTTGTAAGCCATGAATATTTCCCAGATATAATTCTTTTTCCTAATAGAGAAGTAAATACTATCTCATTCTATCTAAATTGCTATAGGGCTACTTGTTTAAGTATTGACTCTTACATATTTGATACAGTACTTTGTTTTTTTAATTGTCAGTATGCTATGAATAAATAATGAAATTCAGCTCATAAAACTTACATATAATGTTATTTTTCCTAAGTAGGCTAAATTTGCATTTTTTTAATTATTCAGGTTGCTTACAAATGTAAATGACATTTTAAGTATTAATGATATTGATGTGAGTACAGTGTATTTTTTTCCTAAAGAATACATTCCATTTAATTGCAGGATAAAAAAAATGAAGGCTTTTAGAGCATTTGAGAGTGTTTAGAAGGTAAAAATCAAGTGTACATGTAAAAGATTCATCAAGTATATCTTACAAGAGGTAGATACACAAACACTCTAGAGAAAATTATTTACTTGAATAATTGGTGCATTTTTTTATTTCAATGAATTAAAATTGTCCCCTTGATGACATCCCTTTAGGAAAAAAATTAGATCACTGGAGAAATACTTTCATAACAGATAAATAGCTGCATTAAAGTGAATTTCAAGACTCTCGAATGTGATTTCCTCATATCAGATTATCTCACATATTCTCCAGCTACAGTGTGTTGAGAAGAAACTACGTAAGATCTTCTAAGTAAGATGATCTGAGTGTATGCTCTTTAGGAATCTATCTCAGTGATCCAGTGAAGAAAAAGACAATAAATTAAACTATGATTGTGGCAATAAAAATGAGAGTCCAGATAAAAGAGCAGATCAGGGAATAACTTGACACTACCTTGTGCAAAAAGGTGATATCATTCTCTGGCATAGCAGACAAGGGGAAATCATAGGATTGGGGAATACAAATATTGTTTTGATTTAAGACTTGTTGAAGAATTTTGATGCTTCAAAAAGGGAGTGTATTTCCAAAGAAATGTATAATCTTGTGATGTACACTTAAGAAAAAAGAATACATACATATATATGTTAAACCACCTGAGAAGAGAGCAGAAAGTATTTTATTTTTTAAAAATTTATTTATTCTACTTAGGTATACCTAACAGCAGAATGCATTTTGATTCATTGTACACAAATGGAGCACAACTTTTCATTTTTCTGTTTGTACATGATGTAGAGTCACACCATATGTGCAGTCATACATGAACCTAGGGCTATGATGTCCATCTCATTCCACCATCTCTCCTGTGCCCATGTCCCCTCAACTCCTATCCCTTCCCTTTGATCAAAGTACCAGTATTCTTCCCATGTCCCCTCCCCCATTATGGATCCATATCCACTTATCAGAGAGAATATTCATCCTTTGTTTCCTTGGGATTAGCTTACTTCACTTAGCATACTATCTCCAACTCTATACATTTACCTGAAAATGCTATACTTTTCTTCTCTTTTATTGCTGAGTAATATTCCATTGTGTATATATACCACATTTTCTTTATCCATTTATCTATTGAAGGGCATATAGTTGGTTCCATAGTTTAGCTATTGTGAATTGAGCTGCTATAGACATTGAAGTAGCTGCATCACTGTAGTATGCTGTTTTTAAGTCCTTTGGGTATATGCCAAGGAGTGAAACAGCTGGGTCAAGTGGTGGTTCCATTCCAAGTTTTCTAAGGAATTTCCATACTGATTTCTAGATTGGTCGCACCGATTTGCAGTCCCACAAGCAATGTATGAGTGTGCCATTTCCTCCACATTCTCTCCAACACTTACTATTGTTTTTATTCTTGATAACTGCCATTCTGATTAGAGTGAGATGAAATCTTAGAGTAATTTTGATTTGCATTTCTCTAATTGCTAAAGCTGTTATATATAACAGCTTTTATAAATTTATAGCATTTATAAATGCTACAAAAACATTTTTATATGTCTCTTGATTGATTTTATATCTTCTTTGAGAAGTGTATCTTCAGCTTCTTAACCCATTTATTGATTGGATTGTTCATTTTTTGTTGTTGTTGTTAAGTTTTTTGAGTTCTTTATATATCTTAGAGATCAGTGCTCTATCTGATGTGTGTGTGGCAAAAATCTGCTCCCCAAATGCAGGCCCTTTGTTCACCTCATTGATTGTTTCTTTTGCTGAGAAGCTGATTCTTAGTTTGAATCCATCCCAATTATTGAATTTTGCTTTTATTTCTTGTACTTTAGGAGTCTTATTAAGGAAGTCAGGACCTAATTCAAATTAATGAACAATTGGGCCTACTTTATTTTTTTTTCTATTAGGCCCAGGATCTCTGGTCCTCTAACTCCTAGGTCCTTGATCTACTTTGCATTGGGTTTTGTGCATGGTGAGAGCTAGGAGTTTAGTTTTCATTTTGCTACATATGGATTTCCAGTTATCCCAGTACCATTTGTTGAAGAGGTTATCTTTTCTCCAATGTATGTTTTTGGAACTTTTGTCTAGTATAAAATAACTATTTATGTGGGTTTTTCTGTGTGTTTTCTATTCTGTACCATTGATCTACATGTCTATTTTAGTGTCAGTACCATGCTGTTTTTGTTACTATAGCTTTGTAGTATAGCATAAGGTCTGGTATTGAGATACCTCCTGCTTCACTCTTCTTGCTAAGGATTGCTTTAGCTATTCTGGGTCTATTATTTTGAATTTCATGATTGCCTTTTCTATTTCTATAAGGAATGACATTGAGATTTCAAATGGAATCACATTGAATCTGTAAAGTGCTTTGTCTAGTATGGCCATTTTGACAATATTGATTCTTCCTATCCAAGAGCATGGGGAATCTTTCTATCTTCTAAGATCTTCAATTTCTTTCTTTGGTGTTCTATAGTTTTCATTGTAGTGGTTTTTCACCTCTTTTGTTAAATTAATTCCAAAGTATTTTTTTTAGGCTATTGTGAATGGGATAATTTTCCTAATTTCTCTTTCAATGATTCATCACCAATGTATAGAAGTGCAATTGACTTATGGGTGTTGATTTTATATCCTACTACTTTACTGAATTCATTTATTAATTCTAGAAGTTTTCTGGTGGAATTTTTTGGATTCTCTAAGGATAGAATTATGTCATCAGCAAATAATGATAGTTTGAGTTCTTCTCTTCCTATTCATATACATTTAATATTGTTTAGTCTGTCTAATTGTTCTGGCTAGTGTTTCAAGGACTATGTTGAATAGCAGTGGTGAAAAAGGGCGTCCCTGTCTTGTTCCTGTTTTTAGAGGGAATGCTTCAAATACTTCTCCATTTAGGATGATGTTGGCCTTTGGTTTTTCATACATAACTTTTACAATGTTGAGGTATGTTCCTACTATCCCTAGTTTTTCTAGTGTTTTGAACATGAATGGGTGCTGTCTTTTGTCAAATTCTTTCTCTGCATCAATTGATATAATCATATGATTCAATTCTATTGATGTAATGGATTAAGTTTATTGAATTCTGTATGTTGAGCCAACTTTGCATCCCTGGTATGAACCCTACTTGATCATGGTGCACTATTTTTTATATGTTTTATATGCAATTTGCCAAAATTTTATTGAGAATTTTTGCATCTATGTCCATCAGGGATCTTGGTCTGAAATTTTCTTTTTTTTTAAATTTTTTTATTTAGGCTTACATGTTAACAGTGTAAATTGATTCATTATACATAGCTAGAGGATCCTTTTCCAAAATAGATCATATGTTATGTCACAAAGCCAGTCTTAGCAAATACAAAAAAATAGAGATTCTACCCTGCATCTTATCTGACCACAATGGAATAAAATTACAAATTAATGACAGATTAAAAAGCAGAAACTACTCCATCACCTGGAAACTAAATAATATGCTATTGAATGATGCATGGATAACAGAAGACATCAAGGAAGAGATAAAAAAATTCTTAGAGGCAAATGAAAACTTCGATACAACATATCAAAATATTGGGGATGCCATGAAATTTTCTTTCTTTGACAAATATGTCTCTATCTGGTTTTGAGTGATACTAGCCTCATAAAATGTGTTTAGAAGGGTTTTCTTCTTTTTTAATTTCATGGAATCATTTGAGGAATATTGGTATTAATTCTTCTTTGTATGTCTGGTAGAACTTGGCTGAGAATCCATTTGGTCCCAGGATTTTTTTGGTTGGTGGCTTGGTTGGTTGCTTTTGATGTCATCTTCTATTTCTGTGCTTGAAATTGATCTGTTTAAGTTGTGTATGTCCTCCTAGTTCAGTTTGGTTAGGTCATGTGCCTCTAGAAATTTGTCAGTGTCTTCAGGGTTTTCTATTTTAGTGGAGTATAAATTTTTCAAAATAGTTTCTAATTATTCTCTGTATTTCAGTAGTGTCTGTCCTGATATTTCCCTTCATAAAAAATTTTAGTAGTCTGGGTTTTCTATCTTCTTCTTTACAGTAGGGTGGCTAAGGGCTTTTTAGCTTTATTTATTTTTTCAAAGAACCAGCTTTTTGTTTTGTCAGTTTTTTGAGTTGTTTCTTTTGTTTCAATTTCATTGATTTCAGCCCTGATTTTGTTTCTTGTCTTTTACTTCTTTTGTTGTTGGTTTGTTCCTCTTTTTCTAGGGCTTTGAGAAGTAATGTAAGGTCATTTATTTGTTGAATTTTTCATCTTTTAATAAATGAGCTTAATGTAGTGAACTTTTCTCTTAGCACTGCCTTCATAGTGTCCCAGAGATTTTGATATGTTGTATCAGAGTTCTCATCTACCTCTAAGAATTTTTTCATCTACTCCCTGATGTCTTCTGTTATTTAATGGCATATTATTTATCTCCAGATGTTGGAGTAGTTTTTATTTTTAAATCTGTCATTAATTTATAATTTTATTCCATTATGGTCAGATAAAATGCAGGGTAGTATGTCTATTTTTTTGTATTTGCTAAGACTTGCTTTGTGGCATAACATGATCTATTCTGGAGAAGGATCTATGTGCTGCTGAGAAAAAAGTGTATTCACTCGTTCATGGATAGAATATTTTATATATGTCTGTTAAGTCTAAATTATTAGTTGTTTTATTGAGTTCTGGTTGTTTTATTTAGTTTTTGTTTGGAAGATTTATCCAGTGGGGAGAGATGTATATTAAAGTCACCCAGTATTATTGTGTTGTGGTCTATTTGATTCTTGTAGTTGAGAAGGGTTTGTTTAATATACATAGATGTCCCATTGTTTGGGGCATAGATATTTAAGATTGTTATGTCTTGTTGATATATGATTTCCTAAAGCAGTGTGAAATGTCCTTGTTTATCCCTTTCCCTGACTGTCATTTGAAATCTACTTTATCTGATATGAGAATGCAAATCCTTGCTTGTTAACACAGTCCATGTGAATGATATGTTTTTTCCCACCTTTTCACTTTCAGTTTGTGGATGTCTTTTCCTGTGAAATTGGTCTCTTTAGGCAATATATTGTTGAGTCTTTTTTTTTTTTTAATTCTGTCTGTCAGTCTATGTCTTTTAATTGATGAGTTTAGGCCATTCACATTCAGCGTTATTATTGAAATATGATTTGTAATCCCTGTCATTTTGGTTTATTTTTGGTTTTTATTTTGACTTGGTTTCTCCTTTGATTGACTTTTCCATTAGTATAGTTCCTCTGTTTGTAGATTTTCATTGTTGGTTATCATTTCCTTCTTATATCATATTTTGCCAAGAATGCTCTGTAATGCAGGCTTTCTCACTGTAAGTTCTTTTAAATTTTGTTTATCATGGAAGGTTTTTATTTAATCATCAAATCTGAGGTTTTATTTTGCTGGATATAATATTCTTTGTTGAAATCCATTTTCTTTCAGAGCTTGGTATATGTTATTCCAGGATCTCCTGCCTTTTAGTGTCTGAGTTGAAAAATCTGCTCTAATCTGAATTGATCTCACCCTATATGTAATCTGATTCCTTTCTTGTGCAGTCTTTAAAATTCTATCCTAATTCTGTATGCTAGGCATTTTTATTATAATGTTCCTTGGCGTAGATCTGTTGCAATTTTGTACATTTGGTGTCCATTTAGCCCCTTGTATTTGATTTTCCCATTTATTCTTCATGTTTGGGAAATTTTCTGATATGATTTCATTGAAGAGATTGTGCATTCCATTGGTTTGAAATTCTGTGCCTTCTTCTATCTTGATAAATCTTAGATTTGGTCTTTTGAAGCTATCCCATAATTCTTGGATGTTCTGTTCATGGTTTCTTATCACCTTCACTGTATGGTCAACTTTACTTTTATAATTGTATATTTCATCTTCATTTTCTTAGGTTATATCTTGCAAGTGATCTAGTTTATTGGTGATGCTCTCTATCAAGTTTTTTTGTTTGGTTTATTGTTTCCTTCATTTCAAGAACTTTTAATTTTTTTTCACAATCTCTAGCTCTTTCTTGAAGTTACCTTTTGCTACCTGTATTTTCTCCCTTATCTCTCTGTTGGTTTGACTGATGATTGCCTTTATTTGCCCTCTTATGTCTTTTTAAGTCATTCTTTAATTTACAGATCATTTTAATTATGTACATTCTGAATTCTTTCTCTGACCTGTCATCAACTGCTCTGTCAATGGTTTCTATTATTGTAGTATCTTTGTTTGTTTGTGACAATTTATTCTCTTATTTTTTCATGTTGATTATATGTCTTCCTTTCTTGCAGTGCTAATCTGAGGTGTTTTGGTTTTTATTCTATAATCTTGTAGTGACCCTACAGATTACCTGAACTTCACCTTGGAGTTCACTTTCAGTCCTCAGCAAGTGTCCCAAGATGGATGCTATTGCAACTAAAGATGACGGTGGCAGTAGTGGAGGTAATTCCAGATAGCAGGTGGTATGGCCCAAGATGGATGCAAACACTTTCAAAGTTGGGGCTGAAAAGGTTGGACTTATAATGACTTTGGGTTGATTGATCAGAGATGCAATACTGTGGCATACTGAGCTGTGCTGGGCCACTGCCTCCAGGCCCTCTCTGTTAACCCAAGGTGGAGGCTACTACATGAGGAGGGCTATGGTAATAGCTGCAATGTCCTGCGATGGATATGGGAAGGGAGTCAACAGGTGGACCTCCGCTCTGCACAGGGGCAGTCCTGACCCTGGGTTCTCACACAGACCTGCAGAGGTGTTCCTAGGCCTGAACTTGGCCTGGGCTCCCCAGGGGTTCCTGAGGTGGGCCTAGGCCTAGGCCTGGTCTCCCGCAGGTCAGCAGGGGCTCTGGCATAGAACAGGGGGTGTTCCTGGGTCTGACTTAGACCTGGGCTCCTGTGGAGGTTCCTGGAGGCAGTCCTCAAAAGTATTTTAAATATAGATGCTAGGGAAGTATTTCAAGAAACTCATTGCAATATTTATCAGAAGACAAGTGGAGAAAGATTAACAGGTCAAAGACATCAAAAACAAATAACTGGAGAAGGAATAGGTGCTTCAGAAATTCAAAATGTCAAGAAAGGAAATTAAAATGGAGTGGCTTTGATTTGGAGCACTGAAAAAGATTTGGAGCAAGCAGATATTAAATTTAAATTGTTTGTCCTCAGATGAACCTTTGAACTGTGTTGACTGTGTATAAGCTCCCAAGTGCATATTGGCCTTCACACAAGGCCAAATTGATCCACTAGATATTGTTAAACCACTTGCAAAATTCCTGCTTTCTTTAAATGACATAGCGATTAAGATGATGCCTGATACAATTATTACAAGTCAGTTTAACTTTTAGTACCAGAGCTACTTTTAGTAAAAAGTGATACTGTCAACATTCCTGAAAAAAATTATATATATACGTGTGTGTATATACATATATATATGTATGTATATATATTTATATATATAACCTCCTATCGTCTAGCAATTTTAAACTTAAATAAAGCCACCATTTTGTAGACCTTGGAGCACAGTTAAGTTGCTTAAATCTATATTTTTCTTGATAGCAATCCTAATTAGCCCTAAATAAATGCAATTTTTTTTTCTCTCAAATAGATTGATTTTTTTCTCCTTCAACAAAAATCTTATGCTGTGGAAATACATATAAAATATAAATCAGATAAAAATTTAAATATAATGATGTCATAATTGAGGAACTAATCATGAAATCAAGAGAAATAATTGTACTTTTAGGGCAGGGAAGCCTTTGTTAAGGATCCCTCTGACTTGGGGTATTCAGGTTAAGAGTATTCATGCGACAGGGCAGGAAAGCACTTTAGGGAAATAGATGGCATATGCAAGAGCACAGACTAGATGAGACACAGATCAGAGTGGCACTGGAGGAGTTCTTGGAGAAGGGGACCTCAATTCAAGGTCCTCGACAAACATGACAAAAGAGAATGTCATCATATATTACTAGAAGCAGAGATTTATTAAGCAAACCAAGGAACACTTGGATGGAGAATGTGGGCCTTACGGAGAGCAACAGACACATTTTGGCGGGCCTTGCCTCCTCTTTTAAAGGGAAATAGTGAGAGGTGTTATGGGAACATATGTAGGGATGACATCAGTCTGGTGATCTCAAAATGGTGATCTGGTTGTTCTTAGGATCCTTAGACTCGTATAGTCTTCAGTATCTAATCAATAGATAACTCTGGAAAGTCCTTAAAATTATACATTTCTCATCATGTCTTTTAATGTATGTATTGGTGAGCTAATCATAAGAGAGTGAATTTATAGTTAACTTTAAGATTTACGTATTTCCCAGAAATTTGGGAGTGGGGGGCCTGGGAGAGAAGTTGGCTTGGGGAGTGACAGAACTGGAGATTAAAATTATATTTCCTTGCCCTTACTGTATATCTCCTTTCTACCATTTTTTAAAATTTTCTTCTACATCAAAAGGACAAGAGACGAGGTTTGGGTTTAGGGTGTTAAGAATTTTGAAGTCACAGAAGTACCATAGTATTATCAACTACCAAAATTGCCATAATATTAACATCTAAATCATTATTTCCTCTTTCATCCCCTGCTATAGTATATGCAACTAACAGAGTGATGACTCCCACAGTCTTATGTGCTTATAAAGAGAAGTTGCACAGTGCATATGAAATACAGTTTCTGGAAATTCTAAATGAATAGATAAATCAGGTGATGTGTATTGCCCTGGTAGTTTTCTCTTTATGATCAACTATCATTGTACATTTTATCATCATCATATATCTTTAAAGAAGGCCAGATAGAGGCTTTTGAAATCTTCATCTTCATTCCATTATATTAAAGGCTGTTATTTATCTTCCAACTTGCAGAGTAAATTAAATGTTCAATCCATTGTTTCCTACTTAGCATGAAACCCCAGCAGTGTAAATGTGTTTCTGTAAATTATTTTCAAATACACTGACAAGAAATAAAGATCAAATCCATAGTTTATGGATATTAAAAATACATACAAAATATATGTAATAATTAGTTACCAACATATGAAGAAATAGCTTATTAAAGAGCTACTGGAAAATAACCTGCTCAGAAATAATTCACTTTAATTTGTTACAGATTTTTAAGATGTTTCCTCTCTCATTCTTTATTAATGGTGATATTTGCATTCAAATAGAGATCATTTGTTTTCAGGAATTCATCTGGTCCTGCTGTTTGTTCCCCACCTACTATTTAATCCTGGGTTTATAGCATAACCATTGGTTGCAGGAGAAATAATTAGGATGTCACTAAAGTTTGTGCCTTCAGGTGAGAAATATGCTATAACTTGGAACACATGCTTTGTACTTGCTCAAATTGTTTTAAATTAAAAGAAGCAGGACTGAAGAATTTTAAGAAAATGACACATTGATTTATCCTAACCAAAACATCTCTGTATGGTATATAGTTTTTCACAATGTGCCACCTGTTCTCCAGAAATATAACAGCAATATGATAGGCATGATAAAATAATTCTCCCTTAGAAATCCTACAAATTGCAGAGCTATAAGATCAGCATGTTTAAAATACTTTTCTATTGCTCTATTGTACTTGTAAATCCCTGTTTATGGGATTGGGAATTACTATTTACCACAGGTGAATGTAAATTAATCAAAATGATTCTGCATAGCACTGATATATGGAGCTTTTACATATTACATATTTGTCAGAATGTAGGCTATTACACTTCTTGTGTCTGTAATCAGTGGAAATTTAAGTTCATGGAGAGAAAATGTGACTTGAGCTCTATGTTGTATTACCTTGTGACAAAGCCAAATGTTACAACGTGTTTCGTTTCAAGTGCAAACTACTAATCTACTGAAAATGTTACTGTTCTAAGCAATATGTTCTTAGTGTTATTGTAGAGTATAATGAAAATGCCTGCATTAATATTATTTGGCAAGAGAAATGACAGCTAAGGAATTTAAAATTCTGATAAATTGTGGTACTCAGAAAAAAAAAATCAACAAGAACAAAATATGTTTCTACCAGGTTGAATAGAAAGAAAGAGCTGGTAGGTGGAAAGCATTTGAAATAGGATAGATTATAAAATAAAATAGGTAGAACTCCAGGTTTATATAAAAAGTGTATTTCAAGGACAGGAGAAAGAAAAGAATTTCATTTGCAATCAGTTATAAAAAATTTGGCCAAAAATTTTAAAGTAGGAAAAAGGGAGGAGTTGTTTCAGTTCAATCAGGAAGCAAACAGTAAATCCATTTTGATTGGTTATATAGGTCACAAAGGAAAATTTTCTTTTTCTCTTCCTTGTCCTCCTACCCTTTGGCAATAGCTAGGTCTACTTTGGTAACAAAATTTCTTATTTTGACTTACACTAGATGAATTTTCTGCAAATAGATTTTGATGAATATAGAAGATTGAATGAAATGAAATACAAAAAGAACATCTATCATAGCCCAAAAGGGTAATTTTTCTTCTGTGAATATTTTAGTTCGATTTATATGTGTTTATATTTGTATGTGTTGGAAGGGTAGAGTCCTAATGGAGTATGTGGTTTTGTTATTCTATGTTACTGTCAAGAGTTTGGAGGCCTTTGGTAAAGAAAACTCATATGAAAGTGTATAATATACAACATTGTTTTCAATAGCAATACTTAAAACCAATCTAAATATTTATCAAATTCTTACTTATATAATCAAGTGCTATACAGGGCTTAAATTGGACAAATTAGATTTGCATGTTTCCAGAGAAAGAAAACTTCATAATATAATAATGAGTGAAAACCAGGAAGATGAAATAAAAGGGAATTTTAACACTTCCCTAGAAGTTTATTGCATGTAACAGTTCTATAAATTTTTACATAGATTATATATATTAATATAATAATAATCGTATAATCAGAAATTTACTTAATTCATAATAAAAGTTTATTTAGAATGGGCAGCAATAGGATTGGAAAGCATGCAGAGAAGGTTTCAACTTATTTTATTATTTCTTTAAAACTAAAAGGAATTTAAAAATTCAAATATTGAACTTTATTAAGAGACAGACACTCTGTGCATTGTTTATATTGTATTTTTTCCATTGAAATATTTCATAAGAGAAGAGGTTAGAAAATAGGAATACAGCAGAGACAGAAAAAAGACTAGTGGTAGCTGGAGAAATTATGTGTCATTCACTGCTTAAGTTATGCCCCTCAACACAGGATCTTAACTCCTGTTGACTTCAAGAGGGGCTCATGCTCACAACTCAAGGAAAGTTTTATTTCTAGGGAGGAAGATACTTCTGCCAAATAATAGAAAATTATTCCCTGAGAGAACAGCATAGAAGTCAGTATGACAACTGAATAGTCTACTATTTGTTTTGTAACATTTTTTGAGACTACACTAGACCTCTATATTTTCAGAGACAGAAAACTTGGTGATCCTGTGTGTTACTGCTTAGGGAATAATAAGCAGAAGTGATATATAGGGCATGTTTAAGGAGTGGATTGTGACTGCAATTAGGTTGAAATGGTTTTATTTCAGGCCAGGAACAAAGCTACCAGATAATCATAAACTCTTTCTCACTTTTCAAGTGTTACAGTTTACAATTTAAGCAAGAAAAGCATTAAAATATGTAATACAAATTAGTTACTCACAAATTTAATTTTCTTTCTTTTCTCTACCAATATCCATAAATTAATCTGTACATATGAAAACTTATAGAAGAGGGTGTTGACTGTGCAAATATAAGATTCTAGGAAGGAAACAGTGGAACAAAGTATCTAGGATATTTAATTTAATACTTAGTGAATTTATAAATTAAAAGTATGCACATACACACACCTATATTTTCAAAAACAATTTTACATAATTTCTCAAAGTGGCCACTTGCGGTTTTAGTAAAGTGAAGCATTGAACAAATGGAATATTTTCTCCATTTTTTAATGTCTTTTCTCAACAACTATGTGTTTGAACACACACAAACAGGCACACACATAAACACACACGCATATGGACTGGAGATACATCTAAACAACCTGGAGAATTAGATGGCTCTATACAACCTATAGGGTAAATTTAGTTTTGGTAAGGTTAAACCCATATATTCTGCAAATTTTCTTCTATGTTTGGTGTAGGTAGGAGATTCTGATTCTGCTATCTGAAAGTTGTTATTTTTAAAACTGTTTTCCATATGAATCCAGTGATCAGCAGAGTTCAGCAACTTAGACCCACCTCTTCTGTTTAAAATAATAAAAATATTCCTTTTGTCCATTAGACAAAAATTTTAACTCTTAAAAATACTTTGTGTACAGATACAGTTATAAAATGCATTTCAAATATAAAATACCTTGTAACAGAAACATTTAAGAATTGAAGACTATTATGAACATTGAACACCTAAAGGAATATTTTAAAATATATGGAAATGTGAAAAACAAATTGCAAATACCTTTTAGTTGATAACCTTTTAAAGCATACATTTTATCATGTTTTTTTAACTTTAGATAAGAGATATGCCTGAAACCAGTTCTAGTGATTGTTTTCATTACTGTATGAGATATGATTTAATCTTGTGTTCAAGAGGTTTCAGTTTTATACAGACAAAAGATACATCTTGGCATGTGTGCACGTATGTCAAAATTCAGTGTAGGGGAATTTCTAGACTGAGACTTTGATAAATATACCACATGTTTTGTTTATACCCATGGGCTCTGGCCTAAATCAGAAGATAAGAGTTTTACAATATATCAAAGCTCTTACACTCTTGAGAAAATATGGAAGAGGTATTTAAATAAATCAATAGCTCTTAGAAACAGCAAACTTTAATAGGATATTGTACTTTATCTTTGAACAGTGATTGATGTATCACTGAGAAAGACAAAAACATACCAGAAATTCTTCATTAATTTGCTTCCTTGAGCTCATACATGAATACCACCTTTAGAATGACTATTCCAAAATACATATGTCTAATCCAGAGTTATCTGAATAAAAATTTAGCTGTTGATGTGATACCTACCTCTACAGATCTCATAAGTCATAATGCATGTGCAGTATAAAAGTCTTAATTCTTCATGTAAATACATATGGTGCAATAAACACATGGACAAAAATAACTGTTTATTCCAAGCTCTTACCATTGCTGCAGATGATATCACAGTATCTTAGTGCTCAAACTGGGAACTTAGGACTTCTTTTCCCTCATTCTAAATTCATAGTCCATCAAGAGTTTTGATAGAGTTTAACTATGAAAACAAGTTTATCCTCACCATAGTTACCTATTGTCATATCCTCACAACCAGAAGTCACTGGTTCCCCAGAATAAAGCGACAACTTCTTAACAAATCTCTCAACTTTTTCACTCCCTTTAATGCACAGTCAGTACAAAAGCCAGAAATTTTTCCTTCAACAAAATTCTAATTGAATCATTCCCTGCTTAAAATGCTTAAATGTCTGTTAATCACACGACATAAATTCAAAATCTCTTTACTTTGGTCTACAAAGACTTGTAGAATCTAGTTCCTGACTCTGGAATTTGAAAATGGGAAAAAATTACACTCATTTCTTGTTCCATAGTCACCGGTACATTTTTAAGGTTTGGGAAATACAAAGCAATTCATAGCTTTGGTACTTTTGCATATTCTTTGCACATTTTGCCAATCATTTACGGCTTCATTTTATCTTTTTTGTTCTCAGGTAACACATTTTTAGATTCTTCCAAATCACTCTATTCAAAGTAAGACTTTAACATTTTTTTCTCAAATTCATTTCCAACATATTTTCCACATGTAATGCAGTGGAAGATGCAGTTTGTTTTAGTCAACTTTTTCACAGCTGTTTATAAAAGACTTGACAAGAACAGTTAGAGGGGGGAAAGTTTATTTTGGGGCTCACAGTTTCAGAAATCTCAGTCCATACACAGCCTACTCCATGAGTGAGAGCTGGAGGTGAGAAAGGACATCCTGGTGGAAAAACATGGTGGAGGAAAGCAGCTCAAAACATAACAGAAGCAGAGAGAGCTCCACTCTATATAGATAAAGTAAATAACCAAAGGCATGCCCCAGGGACTCACCTCCTCCAGACACACTTTGCCCCCTACAATTACCACCTAGTTAATCCCTATCAGTGGATTAATGTAATGATTGGGTTAAAGTTCTTATAACTCAAACATTTCACCTCTGGACCATTGTTCATTGCCTCAGATATGAGCTTTGAGAGGTCATCCAGTATCTAAACCATAACTGTTTTCTTAAAATATTCAATTATTATATTGTCCAACCTGGTTTGTAGTTGTTATTGTCATTGTTCCTAGCCAAATTAATCTATATTAAGCCTGAGGTAATATTTATTTTATTTATGTCTACGTCTGTGGCATATAGCATAGTCTCTGGCAACAGAGTTAGAGGGATGATAAATATTTTTTTACTTGATCAACAAATCTCTTCTCTGATGCATGATTTAATGATCTAACAGTCCTATTAAAAGTTTTAAAAAAATATAAAACTTTATTTCTGGCTTTGGGAACCTTATATATTACATATTATTATTAATTACAGATTATTTATTATTATAGCAAATATGGAATAACAAGAGGAATGTAAGATGAGTTATTTTAGTTGGATTTGACATAAAGAATGCACACATGTATAAACATGGGAAAATCCAGTGTGTTAGAACTTACCTTGTCTTACATATTAATTATGTAATATTTTATATTTTGTATAGGGTAGACTATCCACTGAGTGGCTCAAGGAATGCAAAGAATCTACGTTAAGGCGCAGAGGGGCTCTTCAGTGATTAGGCAGCATCTCATCAACACTGATTCTAACTTGCTTGTTCTAACTTTTACTTTTAAAACATTGAGCTGTTAATGTGAAACCTGCATCTACAGATCCGGTAAGTCATAATGCATGAGCAGTATGAAAGTCTTAATTCTTTAGGTAAATACATATGGTGAAATAAATACATAGCTAAAACCAAGTGTTAAAGGATTACTTTTATATCATATCTGTCACATTTTAAAGTGAATAGCCAGAGACTTCTAACATTAACTGTATATCATGAAATACTGAGATATCGGCAATGTTGTTTATGAACATTTTGCATTTCAGTACAAAAATAAAAGAAATACAGCATTATCCTACATAGTTTAAGCCTGCTCTCTCCCAACTTACTCTTTTTCTTTTTCTTTTTTGTGGTACTGAAAATTTAATCCAGAGGTGCTCTACCACTGTGATATACTTGAGCCATTTTTTATTTTTTATTTTGACACAGAGTCTCACTAAGTTGCCAAGGTCAGTTTTGATCTTTTGATCCTCTTGCTTCAGCCTCCCAAGTAGCTAAAATTATAAGTGTGCATCACTGTGTCCCAATCAACTTTTTAAATAATTGAAATGTTGAAGTTTAAAGGGAAAAATTATAGAAGTGTCAGAATCTAGGGAAAATGTTTTTTCAAACACAAATCTCTGAATCCCATTCCTATACATTAATAACAATATTGGTGGACTAATTTTTTTCATTATAATCTGAAAAATCAAATTAGACAAATGTAAATTTATTTTAAGTCAAAAAATTTAATTTAACGCCTGAAATGGTATCTGTATTTTTTTAAAAAAATATTCTGATGGAATCAATTTACTTTTTGAAATTTATTCACATTTATTTCCTAAGGTTTGTGCAGCATTAAGGATAATTTTATAACAAAGAAAATTTAACAATTAACTTTTATTTTCCATGGTAAAAATTTTCCTAACAGGTGTGCGGCATTCAATGGAATCTAATGAATGAATCTGTACCAGTTAAGCTTAATTTTGCCAATGCTAAAAATCTTCATTGTTGACTGGTGATAGAAATTGATATTCCACTGAAATCAATGAGTTTTCAGGCACACTGTGCATTGAAGATAATATGGGGATACATAATAGTAACATCTATTAACTTGAGAATCTATTATTCTTTGCTTTTATATCATTGATACAAAGATACATATAACAAATCAATAGAATTTTGCTCTATAAATCTTTCCATTGTATTTTGAAAATATTTGGAATCTTTAGTTTCTTTTATTTCTATTAAGTCCAATATATCTTCTTTGAGAGGCAATTAATGCTTTCTTGCATATATTCCATTATAATTACTATATGTTCTAGTTGGTAAATATGACACATTAGTTTAAGCAATGTCAGTGACATGAAAACCTAAATTGATATTATTGAGTACTTACTATGTATCAGTGAATGAAAATATCATTTTTAGTTTCTTCTTATTACATTTTATAGCTGAATCAAATTATAGCAAACACAACAAATAATTCTATATGTTTTAAAATTTAGCTAGTATATTAGGTTCAAGGTGCATTACAACCATTAGAATTTAAATTATCTCCCAAGAAACAATGATTACAATATAGAGCTTAAATATTTTTACTACATTTTGTATGAAAAAAATACCAATAGGAGGATAAATGATAAGGGAATGGAGGAAGAAAGGCGTCCAGGAAAGAAATTATTTTTTATTTTTGTTTGTGTTACCTTGAGAAGTATCAACTAGGAATAGAAGACTAGAATTCAAATTTAATCCTGTAAATTTTAATTACATTATACCAGAGAAAATATGCAGCAGCCTCTTACTCTCAGGTTTCATATCTAAAATGAGTATAATAATAACATTTTTATCATAGAGATATGACCAGAATTATAGACCACATATAAAATTGATATTTGATGAATCTTATTGTTCCTTTATTATAAAGTAATCAATTCATTTTACCATTTTTGTCAGCCATGAGCTAAGATAATAAGCTAGAAACAATTTGATTTTTCTACAACCAACACTGATTCCCTTAAAAGCAAGAAAAATGAATAAAATAGTTGTGTGAGTGTGTGTGCATTTTCAAGACTACTTGCCTTAGATTCTTGACATGTATTTCATATATTTCTAGAGTTACATATAAAAAGGTTGGTATATAATCATACTAGACACATTGTCAGATTATGAAGACTCAAGGAAATTTTTGATGACACTGTGTTAGTGAGTGTTTTGTCACTATATTCAAAGTATCTGGCAAGAACAATATTAGGGGGTAAAGATTATTTTCTGTTTCTGGTTTCAGAGATATCTGTTCAAGATCAGATGTCTCCATTGCTCTGAGCCTGTGGTAAGAGAGAACATCATGGTGGAAGGGCATGGTGAAGAAATGTAATTCAGCTCATGGCAGCTGGAAAGTAGAAAGAAAGAAAGAGGAAAGTGGCCAAAGATAAGTTATAGTCTCCAAGGGCATGACCCCAGTGACCTATTTTCTCTGCCATATTCCACCTGCCTATATTCTCCACCACCTCCCAGTAGTCCATGGAAATTACGAATTCATCAAATGGATTAATCTATTGATGAGTTTAAAGCCCTCATGATACATGATACCATCATTTCCCATGTGCTCCATCTCTGAACATAGCTGCATTGGGAACCAAGCTTTCAACACATAAGACTTTGAGGATTCCATATCTAAACAAGAAAAAATACAAAGACATAATCTGGGACAGATAATACATTACTTCATCTCTTAAAGATAAAAAGAAAATAAATTAAATAGTATAAGTATTTATACTTGATTTATTTTCTTTCATTAATCCAGCAAAGCATTTTTATGCTTTCAGTCCTTAATGTTCTATGAAAAGCTCATGTTTTAAAAGCATGATTCCCAATGCAGAAAGGCTGAGGTGGAACTTTTTGGTACTTATGAAAACTATCATCTCATTAGTGGATTAATTCATTTGATGGATTAATAATTTGAATGCACTACTAGGTGGTAACTGTAGGCAGGTGGTGTGTGGCTAGAGGAAACAAGTCACTGGGGATGTGACTTGGAAATCATATTTTGTCCCTGATTTCTGTGTCTCTGTGCTTACCAGTTACCATGAGATGACCAGCTTGCTTCCATGGACTTACCATGTTCTTCCACTATGATGTTCTGCTCCACCTTAGACTCAGAGCAGTGGAGTCTATCCACCATGGACTGAAACTTTTGAAACAGTGATCCAAAATAAACTCTTTCTCTCTAAGTTATTCTTTTCAGATATTTTGGTCAAAGTAATGCAAAGCTGTCTAACGTAAGTATCAAACTATGAGTAGTTTGTAGAATCATACTGTATAGTAAATTAAAATAAGTTACAATGGAGATAGTTAAACCCTACAAGTTATAGAATCCCTGTTGTGTTATTTGATGAGGTTTTTATAATAAGGAACATTTACAATAGAGCCCATTGTTTTAGTTTTTAGAAAAAAACAACAGCTTAATCAGTATATTAATATATGGGGAGAGAAACAGATATAATTGAAAAGTGTCCGATTTCTCAATATTTAGGAGCAGGTAAAACTATCATTAAAACATTAATTAAGGGATGGGATGTAACTCAGTGGCAAAGTGCTTGCCTCACATTCGTGAAGACTTAGATTCAATCCCTAGTTCCAAAAAAAGACAAAAAAAGAAAAAAGAAAAGAAAGAAAAAATATTGGCAATTGATTAATTAAATGGATATACCCTTGATTTTTAGTACTCATGTTATTCCAAAGATAATATTTACATAATTTTTGATACAAATCATGCCAATCCTCTAAAGGAATGATTAAAATTTTAATGGTTTATTGAAATAATACAAATGGTTGTTCTTTGTTTTATCCACTCTTATCTAACTAGAAAGCCAGAATAATTGGTAAGATTATGATTCTTGATTCCATTACCTGCAAATGGTATTTTATTAATTACTTTTTAGGGTTGGTGAAAGAATTAAATAAAGAGATTAACATGTTTAAGTAAATAAGTCTTAGTTTTATATTCTTTTTTATCCTTTGAATTTTTCCCTTAAAGTAAGCTTTTATTCAGTAGAATAAAAAGAATTGGTAAATTTACATGATTCAGAATAACCTATATTAGCTACCTAATATATTATCAGATTCATTGTAATATATTAGCTATTTATTATTATTAATTAGTGTCTGGATGGATCTAGAGCTGAACCCTGCAAAACATTATTCCATATAATAAGATTAAGCATACATATGTAGCATATATATTCCTTGATATAATCAATATACAGTATTTGAGATCATGTGTTAAATTTTTTTGTCTTTCTGCTCAGTGTTTTATGCTATAGAACAATAAAACCTAGAACAGGTAACTAAGGGTTATCAACTTCCTTAAATGCTAAAAGTTGTATCTTAGTTATTTATTAATTTCTAACAGAAGGTAGTTTTTATTTAACAAAAAAAGCATGAAGATGCTCTATTCTCCAAGAACATGTTTTCTAAAACAGTGACAACAGCCTGCCTCTACCGAAAGGGCATCCAAATGGATTAGACTGTCAGCTAAAAGTAAATTCACTTGCAATCACTTTGTTCATTTTGACCAGGCAGCTCTTTGCAATGAATGTGGCTAATATTTCACATTACTATCAGAAAGAATTACATTTGATTTTGAATGTCAGAATTTTTACTCATGGTAATATTAATCACATATATATTAGTCTATTCCCCACATGGATAATTTGAGTAAAGACTAAGTATAAACTAATCTGGAATGTGTGGTAACTTGGTGAAAGCTACAGCACAGCTTGACTCAGCAATCACTCTCACATATTTAGCAATTATTTTCAATCATAGATACTCAACAGTTCTTGTAAATGCCAGACTGAAAACCTGGTACATCATTCTCTAATTTGATAATCATGTCCTTGAGATGTTCAATCTAGAAAGGAACACTGCTGAGCTGAGAGTATCTGTGAGTGAATAAAGGCTTCTATTAAACACATGCACAGCTCTCTGCACGTGAACTCTTCCCTTGTGCTGACAACCATTTGAACACAATTATCACTGATCACAATGAGAAGAGGGGAAAGAGTAAATTTCCTTATGTTAAGACAGAAAACTCAAATCTTGCACTTCACCTTTTTACTTGTGATCCATCATCACTTATAAATGACTGTGAGTGAACATATTTCTGTCTTTCTATTTCATAAACATATGTATATATACAGAATTCATACTTGTATTTATATTTTTATATATATTATTAATTTCTAAGAGAAAGTAGTTTTTATTTTAAAAAAAGCATGGAGATGATCTATTCTATTTATTTATATATTTTTTTCCAGAATTTCTTAAGACTGTTGTAACTAACTTTCATATTTGCTTCCACAATTTTATAGTTTACACCATTTGGGGAAATATCAATTTTAAACCATGTAGCCAAGTTTTATTAATCTCAGAAAATTATGTCTGTGTAGCAAAACACTTTGATGTGCCATTTTAGTTGTTTGGCCTTAGCTTGGTTGATTGTAAGATAGATCATTATAAATAAGAAAGGAAGAGCCTGGTAAGGTGGCCCAAGCCTGTAATCCAAGCACTTAGGGAGGCTGAGTCAGGAGAATCATGAGTTCAAAGCCAGCCTCAGCAACGGTGAGGCGCTAAGCAACTCAGTGAGTCCCTATCTCTACATAAAACACAAAATAGGACTGAGGATGTGGCTCAGTGGTCGAGTGCCCCTGAGTTCAATCTCCAGTACCAAAAAAAAAGAAAGGAAGAAGAATTTAATGTTTTCAATAATTTCTAGTGATGGAAAAGGAGGTGAACATACATGGAATAGAGGGAGAAATAAATGAACTCAACAATTTGGTGAGAGTGTGGAGATTCAAGATGGCAGTACTATAAAAAATGTTTAAATGAATTTTACTGAGCTATAATTAACCCACAAGAAAATGGGAATATTTTAAATTTTTGATTCAATGAGTCTCGAAAAATATGTATGTATGTCTAACCACAAAAAAAAAATGAACATTTCATTTGCAATGGTTAAAAAAGTTGCCTAGTGCTTCACTGCAGTTCATTAAGCTACTCTGACACACTTTCTTTCACTATGTTGCATTTTCTCTTTTCTAGAATTTTGTGTAAGTGGAATCATGCAGAAGATACTATTCTGGGTGAAGGGGTAACAACATTATCCCTGGAAATATTATTTGAACTAAAATTTAAAATTATAATATTACTTATAGCTAATTCAGTTTTAATTTGAGTAAAGCTAATGTGGTCTCTATTTTTATTAGATGTATCGAATCAGTTTTTTGTTTGTTTTGTTTTTTTGGTACCGGGGATTAAGCTCAGGGGTAACTTGACCACTGAGCCACATCCCCAGCCCTATTTTGTTTTCTGTAGAGACACTGTCTCACTGAGTTTCTTAGTGCCTCGCCATTGTGCAATCAGTTTTAATTAGGGTTATTTAGACCATTTACATTTAATGTGGTTATTGATACAGTATCTACTTATTTTCTTTTTGTCACATCTCTTTCTTATTCTTTTATCCATTTTATTTTCCTTTTTTATCAAACAATTTAAAAATAATTCCAATTTATCTTCATTTGACTTGTAAACTAAAAATGTTTTTAAAAGTTTTACTGGTGACTTTAGAGTATACTTTATACATGCCAGCTAACACCATAACATCAAGTAATATATTTTTAGTATCATTGAACTTTTTGGATCATTGGAAGTACATTTTTTATCAAATTTGGATAATATTTTGATAATTATAATTTATATCTTTAATAATTGTTTTATATCTCTTTACCTTCTCTTAGAGGAATCCAGTATGCATGTTTTGGGTCAACTGAAGTTATTCCACAGTTCATTCATAATTTTCACTTTAATTTTTTTCTCTCTGTGTTTTATTTGAATGGTGTTTATCACTATATCACCAAGTTCACCACATTTACCTTCTGAAATTTACTATTTTGAGTATTTTTTTAAAATTAAAATTGCCTTTATTTCTCTATATAATTTTTTAATATATTGAATGTGGTTGTAATAAATGTTTTAAAATCTATGCCTGTTAGAGTCTATTGCCTGTGCCAGTACTTGATCAGTTTCTACTGATTAATTTATCTTAATGTAGGATATAATTTTCCTGATTCTTCCAATATCTGACAATCTTTGATTAAATTTTGAATTTTAACTTGTTGAATGTTAAACATTTCTATATTTCTATAAATGTTCTTGAATGTTGTTCTGGGACACATTTCATTTAATTGAATCATTTGATCCTTTCAGGTCTTCTTTTGAAGGTTTGCTAGGCAGAAGTAAAGCAGTGTTTGATTTTTACTTAATGCTTGACTACTACCGAGGCAAGACTTTTTTATTCTATATTTCAAACAGGATAAAATATAACTTTCCCTTCTCACCTGTGAAAGTGTACACCCACTGCATGTGAGTGCAAGATGTGTTTCTTCTGAACCTTTTGAAGAGTTCTTTTGTTGACATCAAGTAGTTTCTTTACATGCATGGTTAATAAATTGGCTGCTGGATATTTTCAGAAGATCCTCTGCGGAATTTTTTTCTCTACATCTTTCTTCTCTCTGGTATACTGTTCATCAACATCCAGTTACTTTGGTTTCCTCAAAATTTATGCTCAATCTTCTGAACTCTGCATTTGTTTCCCTCTCCCTGCTATAGCCTGCAAATTGTCCAAGAGCTATAAGCTGGTGCAATTTTAGGAGTTATCTCAATTGATCCCAAGACTCCAAAGGGATCCCTCTGTTTTATTGGCTGATGGCTAATATCTTAAAAATTATTGTTTCCTTGATTTGATTTGTATTTTGTTTATTGTTTTGCTTTTTTATTGTTTAAGACAAAAGAGACTTTTTAAGTCCTTGTTGCTTCATTTTAGTTGGAAGCAAATTTTAGATTTTCATCTTTTGTAAAGAACACTTTTACTAGCTACAGAGCCCTAGGTTAGCAATTATTTTCATTCAGCTTTTTAAGATAGTATCTTTTTTGCTGAAGTTTCATTGTTTTTAAATAAGTTACCTACCTTTTCTTTTATTTTAAGTGTATTACTTCTGCAGATAATATGCCCTTTTTCCTCTGACTGCTTTTAAGATTTTCTTTGCCTTCAGGTTAACTTTATTATAACATCTCTAAATATTATTTTATTTTTATTTATACATTCTTGACTTCATAATTTTTGTACATTTTCTAAAACACTGTTCCATCATGTCTTTAATATTGCTTCTATCTTTATTATTTTCTCCTGTGCTTTGAGTATTCAGATTATTAGTATATTTTAGCATAAATTGTATTTCCTATCTCTCTCACCTTTCACTATCATACAAACTTTTGCCTTTCCAAACATTGTTTCAAAGTCTTGTTTTTTACATATTTGTCAATTTCACTATCGTAATTGTTTAATCTGTGTTAAACTCATCAATTAAACAAAATTTAATATATAAATGTTCAAATGTATAATTTTCATTAAATATTTATGGCATACCCATATAATTGTAGACACTCTCTTCCCTTTTATTTCCTCTGGCATGTCTAACATACAATTTTTTTAGCATGCATTTCTGAGAATTCCATGTTAAGGCCATTATTCCTCTTTTTATATTTTTGGTACCAGGGATTAAACTCAGGGGTATTTGACCACTGAGCCACATCCCCAGCCCTATTTTGTGTTTTTTTAGAGACAGAGTCTCACTGAGTTGCTTAGTGCCTTGTAGTTGCTGAGGCTGGCTTTGAACTTGCAATTCTCCTGTCTCAGCTTCCCAAAGTGCTGGGATTACAGGCATGTGCCACTGCCCCTGGCTACATTATTCCTCTTAATATGAATTATGACACCTTGGATATTTGTAGGTTTATTTATTTTGGACTATGTGCTGAAAAGACATAGTTTAGAGATAATTTCAGTTATAGTACATTGTCTTCTTCTAGAACATATTTTCAATCATAAAGTAGTATCTCTTGCAAACCACAATCATTTTTATACAATCAGAGCTTGAAATATTTTATTGTTAAACCTCAATCCTAATGAGCAATCACCTGTGATGGACTTCTTAATCTGGCAGAAGAAATATCTAGGTAGCATAGCATTCAGGCCATGGCTTGGATATTGCTGGTAGCTTTTAGTCAAGTTTATTGTGGTATTCAGGAGCAGAAAGCAGAGCAGAAAGATTTGAAAACCTTGGACTTGAAAGGCTGGAATAAAACTAGGAATAAAACTAGGGGCTGAGTAAGGAAGTTGCAGTTGTTAAAGATAACACTGAAGAAATGTTAAAGACCTTGCCCAGGCAATAAGAAAGATGGCTTGAGGACATCTTAGCAGCTGGAAAGACCATATCCACCTCAGACTCAAGAAAATAAAAATAAAAATTCTCTTGGAAAGAGTCTTGTAGGGTGGACTTCTTGCACAAGTGGGCCTAGGGAGATTTTTAAAAACATATTTAGCTACCCAGGCACTCAGAGGCTGCTGCAGCCAGGGTCCATGAAGTCTTGCCTACTGCTCAAGATAGTTGCAGACCTTGACATCAACCCTATGATGCTGGTTCTACTGAAATGCAGAATATTGGAGTTAGATGGTCAGGGAGGCATCCACCAAGATTTCAAAGGAAAGCCTGAGAGGCCATGAAAAGTGTCCTAGAGTTGGAGTCCCTGTGGTCAGCCCCTGATAGAGCAATGCACAGAGATGTTAGGAGGAAGCCAAAGCTGCAGTGAAGACCCCAGAGATTAAGAAATTCCAATATTGTGGAACATACACAGTGGAAGGCCTCAAGAATCAAGTTGGAAAAAGCCAACACAAAGGCTACTTTAACCTACACAAACCATTTGGACAGAATATCACAATGCCATGTGCTTCAGATGCTGGACACAGATCTATAGGGCTTGATTGTGCAGTTGGATTTCAGTCTTGCTTTGGTCTCATTACTTTTTTCCATGCCCCTATTTTTCTAAACGGAAATGTTTACTCTATGCCTTTATATATTGAGTACTTGTAAATCATTTTTTATTTTTATAGGAGCTCACAATGTGAACTGGCTGTGAGTCTCAGAGGAGATTTTGGACTTGGATTTCTGGGCAATCTTGAAACTGTTGAAACTATGGAGACTTTTTTTTGAAATGGACTAAATGTATTTTGCCTTGTGAGGCGGTCATCAGCTTTGAGGTACCAAGGGAAGGATGTTATGGTTTGGATGTGAGCTGTCCCCCAAAATCTCATGTGTGAGACAGTGCAAAGTTTAGAGAAGACATTATTAGATTATGAGAGCCTTAACTGAATCAGTGAATCAATCTCTTGATGGGATTAACTGAGTGGTAACTGCATGATGTTTTATCATGCAATTTTGAATGTATATGCTCTGGCATCTGTTGTTCCCTTCAAGTGAGATGGCATCCTTCACTCCTATAAATATTATGCTCACTTTATACATCCCAGATTAAGTAATTCATACTTTATAATAACTTCTTTTCTTCCTCTGATTGAGCAAATAGCTTATTGCACTTGATTCTCATAGTTTTCTAGTAAAATTTCTTGCTTTGTACTCTCACATTCTTTACTAGGTATCTCTTATACCTTTACAATATAAGCTATTTGTAGATAGAAATACATCAGAGTTGCATTTGTAATAGGAACAAAATCTCAAAATCTTTATGTTCCCAATGTGTATGTAATGCGTTACCCACCTAATAATGGTTGCTGAATTGTCCTCCTGGGGTTACATTGCTCTATTCTTTAGGATATTTCATGGCTTTCCACATTCTCTGGAAACATACTTCTGTGATCTCAGACCAAATATAACTGGGACACTTCTTTATTAAAGCACTGTGAATCCCTAGGTAGTGATTTTAGCATGCTTCTACTTTTCTGCCAAATCAGAACCATATGCTATCAAAGTGTTGCCCTAGGATTAAAATCAGATCCAGAAAAATTAATTTGTTTCCATTAATTTAGGCTAATTTCCAGTAGTTATTCTAGTGTTAGTCCTCAATTTAGCTCACTGTAAAAATACAAATAAAATAAAATAAAATAAATTGAGTGTCTATTATTCTACAGAATAAATTGAAAAAATGCTTTATAGTAAAAAATATCTACTTAAATTTGAGATCAAATTTAGTTGGCTCCTCAAATATGCCAAAATGGATAAAAGTTAAGTGGGTAGCAGGATAGCTGGATTAAAAGAAGACATATAAATATGAAACATTAGACCTGTTCACTTGGGCCAGGCCCAAACCAAATGGGAAGTATGGGAAGACAAGTAAAGATGCAGGCTCAGAGTGAGTAATACAAGACATGAATAATACACCTTTGAAGATGCTGCCATGATTCCCTGCACAGGAAGACACATCTGCCAGGTAGGGATTAATATACACTCAGGAACTGCATGGCACTCTAGTCACTCAGAGAAGTAAAAGATGTCAAAAAAGAATATCAATGAATAAATGTACTTTGTGGAGAAATCTGACAAGCAAAAATGAAAGGTTGTAATATTGGCAGGAATTTTATACTTAGCTTTTAAACCTTAAATTTGATATTTTTTATTTATTCCAATCCAGGTACACAGGGGTTTGCGCACACACATATGCTCATGCATGCTCACTTACACACATACACACACACAATTTCAATTGTCATCTAGGACTCTTTGATTTTAAGAATAAAAACTATAAACAATAATAACAAGAAATCTAAAGAGCTTAGCATTGCCAACAAAGCCCTGTATAGGCTAAATCTCTTCAACTATGTCTGTGATTGGTTGCATCTGGCTTGCTTGCTCCAGCCGCAATGACTTGAATTCATATGTCTGATTTCCTCATTCTTCTTCTCTGTATGTTGTAAACTCTAAACTGTAATTCAAATATTATATAAAGCTTCCTGGCAGATTTACCTGTAATCATAGTCATATTCACCTATTATAGATTGTGACATTATCCAAATTGCTTTGTAATATTACCAAATCATACTTGAATCATTGACATCCTTAACTAGATCCTAAGCAACTGGAAAGGAACATGCTATCTTTATTACTTATGATAGCCTTCTGAAAATCTGGTATAATTCCTAACATATCAGGATTAATTTGGAAAAGGACTTAAGAAGAAGAATAATCAGAGAAAGATGTACCAAAATAAATGGACAATTCAAGCTCTAGGGTATAGGATCAGAATAGTATTCCTGATAGTAGCAAAAGATAAAAGAACACAATAAAATCAACAGAAAGAAAGATGTACTACCTATCATCGCCTCTGCAAATCCAGAAAGATACCTGAACTGAGACAGATCTAATATTATAAACCGCAGCTAAACAGTACCATTCTTATTTAGTAATAATAATGAAACAGTTAAAATTTATGAAAGCTAATCATACCAGTAACTTGTATACACATGTTAATAACCTTATATTATTTAGACATTTTTAATTGTTCCTATTTTTGAGATAAAAGCATGAAAAATACCACTGTTTTCTATCCAGCAAGAATGTGAGGTTGCATTTATAAGATAACTGAGTTCATTATGAACTCAGGCATTGTACATAGAATATATTCATTGTTTTGGGACATTCCATTCTCATGGGAGCCTACTCACACTGCAATATGACCACAGTCACCAACTTCATGGTGGAAGGTCTTTCAAGTTATCTTCAATCTCTTCAGAATCTCCATGGGTATTATGAAATAAATATATTTGTCTTAGTCTGTTCTATAATGCTGTACAGAATACCTATACCCCAGAATGAATAATTTGTAAATAGTAAAAGTCAATGTGGTTCACATTTCTGAAGTTTAAGTAGTGCAAGATTGAGCAGACACACCTGATGAGGACCTTGACCTTCTTGTATCTTAACATGGTGGGAGGAATCACATGAGAGAAAGCATCGGATAACAAGTGGAAGTCAAACTTGCTTTGTATTCGAGATCAAGTTTCCAACCTATTAATTATAGGGAACATTCAAATCACAGCAGTACTCACTGGAGTCTAGTGTAAACACTTAATGACATGTGTTTCTCCCCTAAGAGTCACTGTTTTCCTCAAGAGCAGGGACTATGCATCATTCATCTTGACATTTGCTTCCTCTTACCATACTTCACACCAAGTAAGTGCTCAATAATGGCTTCATAGGTATTTGAAATTACATTCAAATTCAGGGTTATTTAAGAAATAATTGTTCACTTTCAAAGTCATTTGGGATGGTTTCATTCAAGGAAAAGAGTGTGTATGTGTTGTGGGCAGAATTATGGATCATCACCTTCTAAATGTGATCACATTATATTTTATATGTATATGCAATAGATAGACCAAGTATTCATTCACTTAAAACACTGTCAAAACCTCATTTGGAAGAGCCAAGGACATGGTCACATTCTTGCTTCTTTGTTTTGCTTAACAAATGAATAATCAAAACATGAATGTACTAAAAAAATTAGTAGATGTTGAGAAGCAAAAAGGAAATTAACAATTAATCGTATATTAAGTTATCCTAAAGAAAATTAAACTTGTTAGCAACACTTCCCTTTGTGCTTTGAAAGGAGATAAGTATTTTATTTTTTGAAAATCAAAAACTGTAAAAGAACCATCTCCAACAACTGAGCCAACTAATTAAAATTGTTTACTCAGTTTTTCAAAATTTTGTAATTTCTCATAGGAACATATTATATGAATAGGAAATTCTAATTCATCACTTTGGAATCTACATATTAACAGGGCATCTCAATGTATTATAAATTTTTAATTTTTATGCAGATACAAATTATTTATTCATTATTTTAGAATATGATATCAAATATTTGGTATTTGAAAGTTTCAGATTATTGACTGATATTTATTTTCAATACTCACTAGGTTATTTGGTACTATAAATGGAATGTGTAGCAAATTTTGTAATTGTACCTTCAAGAAAGCACATCTACATAGACTCATACAAAAGTAATCTAATACCATTCTGGATATATTGAAATGAGTTATTTTGAGTAAGAAGTATAAAGCCTAGAAATTTATAAAATCTCAATCTGCAAACTAAAGATAAAGGAAAATTTCTCCTAATGAATCTGTTGATATTTCTCCATGGCAGTAAAAAGAAATCCTGAGGAATATATAGTAGTCAGTGAACCTGGGTTTTCTGGGAGAAAAAAACAAATTTGGATGGTTTCCATCCTGTGAGTTAAACTGGCAAACCATTTATGTATAGATACACTAATAAAGCATCCCCATCTTTGGTTGTTGTGAGTCTCTAGTACATGTAAATTCCAATAGATGACAAAACCTTCCTCTGGGAATTTTTATTTATTAGAGATTTGTTTCTAACATATACTAAGGAAGATTTGTTGCCCAGGAAAATGTTCACCTCCTTTAAACAATAAACAAAATGGAAAAAAAAAAAAGGAGAAAGAAAGAAATGTGGTTCCCTAGAGTTAATTCTAGAAAAGAATCTGCAAGATGGGACAGATAGTATGCATTCTCTCAAAATGTTTTCTTGTGTCCCTGAAATTTCACACCCTCCATCCCATAACACTGCATGCTAGTCAAGACAACGAGAAAAAAAATGCAACAGAAAGATATATAAATCTTCTAACTTACACATTATGACCTGTTGTCTAGATTGTGTTAAGTCTAGATTAATACAATAGTCTAATAAGTCTAATTATTGTGTTGTCTAGATTGTGGTAAGTCTCCTTCCAGAAGTCTTTGGATTTCTTCTATGGGTGAGTGATCTCTTTTTTTGAGAACATAACATCCCCACTATGATTCATGTTCTTCAAAAAATCTGGGCCCTAGATATGGGCACAAAGAAAAAATGAAAATTTATTTTCTCAATTATTAGTTTAACATTCTGATTCCCTGTCAGAAAGCTCTTCCATCCCCTAATTGGGGGAATATGCGTGCCCTGAGGAGAACCACAGTGTGCTTCCTCTAAGGAAATCCTCCCATCACCAAGACAACATGGTTGTAGCTATACTCAGGGACAAGACACAATCACAACATCAGGGAAACTGATTACATTTGTAAGATCCAATTCCATTTTATTTTGATACTGTTTAGGGTAAATTCCTACTATCCTCTGTTTCCCATTATCAGTTTTTCCTTTTATAGATCTTATTGTCAGTACATGTTTAGGTATAAAAGTTTCTGATTTACCCTCTGTCCCTCTACATAGTTTCTCTTAATACTGGCATTTTACACAGTAGATTTTTATTGTAATTGATGACCAGATATTGATATATAATATCTAATGACTATAGTTTATATTAGTGTTCAATCTTTGTATTACACAGTTCTGTGAGTTTTCTAAATTCACAACTTCATGTTTCTACCATTAAATTATCATATGAATTAGTATCACTGCCCTAAGAAAACCTTGTGTTCTACATATTCACCCATACACCCTCACAACCTTTCCAAACCTTGATCTTTTTGTTGTCATTATAGTTGACCATTTCCAAAATGCATACTGTTGCAATCATACCACTTTGTATTCTTTTCAGACTATCTTTTTGCACTTAGCCATATGTCAATCAAGGTTTATCCATCTCTTTTCCTGACATGGCAGTTCATGTCTTTTTATCACTAAATAATAACCTATTTTATGGATATACAATTGGTTTATCCATTCACCTACTGAAATACATACCGGTTGTTTTACATTTTGTCAATTATGAGTAATATTTATATAAACTTTCATGAGAAACTTTTGACATGGAAATGAGTTTAACTCATTTGAGGCAATACCAGGAATCATGATTATTGCATCATATGTGAAGAACTATGTTTAGCTTTGTTAAGAAGCTCTCAACCATCTTTGATAGTGAGTATAGCGCTATAACAGTAAAGAATGATTTGTTTTGTTGTTCCACATTTGTATTATCATGTGACATTGTCAGTGTTTGAATTTTAGTCTAATAGAAGTGTAGTGGTATTTCATTGTTTTAATTTGTATTTCTTAATAACATGATGTTGACCTTATTTTTATATGTTTATGTTCCATCTGCATATGTTCTTTTGTGAGGTATCTTTTGAGATCCTTTGCCCAATTTTTTAAAGTTATTTGCTTATTCTTTATTGAATTTTAAGATCTACTTGTATATCTTGGGGACAAGTCCTTCAATATGTGTGTCTTTTCTGCAAGTATCTTCTCCCAGTTTCTGATTTACATCTTTATTCTTTAAGATAATCTTTGCTAGAGCAAAATGCAATGATTTTTAGTAAATTTGCTGAATTTTGAAACCATTGGTAAAGTTTTAATCCTGAGAAGATGTCATAATATGACTTGGACTACTGGATCCTACTAAGGTTAAGTTTGATGAGTTGCATTGCACTTTTGGTCATGTATATGATAAATAAAAACATTTTGTTTTTTGCCTGCTCTTCATTAGACATGGTGCTTGCTATCCATGTAGCCAAGATGTTCCGTGAAATATTTTTTAAAAAGTCACGATCATTCTGGTCTGGAGGAAAATTTACCATGACCCTGAAAAAAACTGACATGATTCTGCTGTTCACCTAAATTTGATAGTCTTCCCTAAATGACACAGAGGCAATAGCACTATCAGCTCATTAGTTTCATAACATATGGGAAGGCTATGTTGAGTTGCTACAAAGAAAATTCGGAATAGCAGGTGTAATTGGAGTCACTCTTTGTTTATGATGATCAGCTGTCATTAACCAAGATTGTTCAATTTCTGTGTAGGTCTTGTTTTAGTCACATTAGTGTTGCTGTGAACAACAACAAAAAAAACATTACAAGAAAACTTTTGGAAAAATGAAGTTTATTTTAGCTTATGGTTTTAGGGGTTCATTCCAAAGTGAGCTAGCTCCATATCTCTAGGCCCCAGGTGAGGCAGAACTTCATTGCAGAAGAACATGGCACAGGGAAGCAGATTGGGACACGGCAAGAAGGCAAAGGAAGAGCTTTGTTTGTCAGGGACAAAATATAAACCCCAAAGATATGCCCCAGTGACCACACCCTACCTACCTACATTCCCACCAAATTAATACAATCAGTGGATTAACCCACTAATTAGATCAAAGCTCTCGTAATCTCATTACGGCAGTGTTTGTTTCCGCATTCAGAAGATTAAGTAGTGAATTTAATTCTCAGAAATAGGGAGTCAAAGAACTGCAGAATCCAAGGACATAAAAACCACAAAGGGGCCAGGTGCGGTGGCACACGTCTGTAATCCCAGCACTTTGGGAGGCTGAGATAAAAGAATCCCAAGTTTAAAGTCAGCCTCAGCAAAGGCGAGGCACTAAGCAACTCAGTGAGACTCTGTCTCTACATAAAACACAAAATAGGGCTGGGGACGTGGCTCAATGGTCGAGTACCCCTGAGTTCAATCCCTGATACCCCAAAAAAATAAAAGTATGAGGGACTACTGAACTGTCTTGCTTCCTTCTCACCTTTGTTGCTGTCCCTAAGATTGTGATTTGCATTAGGCTCCTGGTTTCATATGGATGCTCAATTCCAGGAGACTTGTACTAATATGAAGTTCTAGTTGTGGGTTTCAGTATTTGAACCAAGGTACTGTTCCAAATCAAGTATTTGTTGTTCAATCCACTATTGTTTTGACTCAATAGTTCTTTCCGTTATCCTTCTTTCCCTACATCTCTCTCCCTCTTCCTTCTCCCTCTTCCTCCTCCTCCTCCTCTTTCTTCTTTTTCTTCTTCCTATACTATCTGTTTCTTTCTTAATGCCATATTTCTTCTTTTTCTTTGACCGTTTTGCACTTTCCTTCTGTCACAAAAACACATTTATGAGGGTGTTGTGAAATCTCTACATTCTAATTGCCTTGTTATAAGAGACCTGTATACAATGCCTAGTCCAGCATCCTGCCGGAAGCATGATCAGAAGTATAAAGTCACTACTTATTAGAATAGAATAGGATACCTGATTAAAATATTACCGGAAGAAGCACAGATTGTGATAAATTTCTCTGAAACTTCCAAATTTTTCTTTTGTGCTGAAACTGGCTTCGTAGGAACAGTTTCTACATCAGAAATTGCCTTCTACTTGTCATTTTGTGAACTATCCATTCAGACATCAACTGGGAACGGAATTTGAAGCTGTCTTCATTCTTCATTTAATGTAGTAGTTTTTGTTTGACATTTCCTGTGTGCACACTATAAAAAATTAATTAATATTTTAGTCTCAAATTCAGAGAAAATAAGGTATTCTTCATTCTCCCCATCCCCTTGTTTCCAGAACTTGGGCTTTCTGGATCATTCAAATCTCTATAAGGAGTTGAATTTATCTAGCTTCTTATGACTGACCCTATTTTGAGCCACAATTGTTCTCACTCTTGTTTCAATCAGCATTACAGTGCAACTTTTACATTCAGTCAAATGTTTCAAGAATAAGTCAGTTTCAAGAATAAGTCTCAGTCAGTTTTGACAGTGTGTGCTGTTATAAACACCTTGACATTCATGATATGGAGTGTTTTCTTTAGCTCATGAAATTCCTTTATACCCACTCACAGTCGATCCTTTCTATGTGTTAAGTGGTTCAAAACCACAGATCTACATTCTTTCAGTATTTTACTTTCTTAAAAAAATCAAATAGTCTCATATATGTTTTCATGTACTGGAGTTCTGAGATTGTCTAGTAGATGTCCTTATTGGTAGTTTTTTTCCATTTTAATGATCAGTAATAGTCTGTTGAATGCAATTATTTGTTCACAAGTTGTTGGACATTTGGTTGAATACAGGATTTTCTATTAGAAATAAATATGATGTGAATAATAAAGTGAAAATCTTTTTGTTACCTTGGATTCTTTTCTTTTGAAAGAATTTTTGAGATTGTTATACTGAAATATGTTTAGTTCTATAAGATACAGCCATGTTGTTTTCCACAAGTGACCAAATCATTTTGAATTCTCATCAGAAAAGTAAAAAACACATGAGTTTCAGTAGCTCCACATCCTGGCTAAAACTTGCTAATGTTATGCTTTTACTTTTATTTTGTTTTTGTTTTGTTTTTTTGGTCTGTGTATTAGTATGAAGTAGTAGTGTATAATGCTTTTAGTTTGTATATTCTTAATAAAAAATTATGTTAAGCATATTTTAATATGCTTATTTTCTTTTGCATATGAAGGGTGTTATGGTTTGGATGTGAGGTTCCCTGAAAGCTAATGTGTGAGACCATCCAAGAAGGTTTAGAGGAGAAATGATTGGGTTATGATGGTCTTGACTCAGTGAATTAATCCCCCTGGTGATGGAAGGGAAATAGGGTGCAGTGGGAGGAGGTGGGTTATTAGGGATGTGCCTTTGGGGTATGTATGTGATGAGCTGAGCATAGTCTGTCTCTCTTGACTGATCATCATGTGAGCTGCTTCCTTCCACCATAATCTTCTGCCATGGTGTTCAGATTTACCTCAAGCCCAGAGGAATGGAGCCGGCCACCAATAAAACTGAGACCTCTGAAACCATGAGCTACAATGATTCTGGTCAGATCTTTTAGTCACAGCAGAGAAAAAACTGACTAAAACAGAGGGTAATGTGCATGCTATTATTTTATATATTTATATATTTATAGGATGATGCATCTACTAATTATTGTGATGTTTCTTCCTATACCTTGAAAGATTCATTTTTCTTCTGTAATTAGCACATATGTTCTTCTAATTTATAGTTTTCCTTTTGACTTTTAAGGATGAGACATTTAGGAAAAATAATTTCATTTTGATGAAGTTCAAATTACCAGTTCTATTTTGTACTTCATAATTTCCATAACCATTATATGACTTTTTTCTAATCAAAAATCCCAAAAATTTTTCCCCACATTTTCTTTCAGAAGTGTTATAATTTCAGATCTTATATCTATAATCAATTATGAAATTATCTTTGAGTTCATTTTATTATATATAATTATCGAATTTCTAAATCCTACTTACTGTAATGACAACCTTTTTCTTCCCTCCTGACATTTTGTCTAAATCAACTGACCACATATAGGAAACTATTCATAAACTCTCCTTTCTGGTGTATGAAGTTTTATGTCTATTCTTAGGTCAATATATAGTATAACGTCACGTCAACATTCTAAAATGAATTATTTTTAGCTTAGGAAAAGTTAATATGATATTGTGGGGTAAAAAAAATTCTAATTAGAGCAAAAATGGTTTGCCATCTCCAGTATGCCAATTCATAGCTGTGTGATATTCAGATTTAGCTTTTCTCATCTGAATATTAATTTCTCTATGTAAGACTATTATATAAATTAAATAACATTTAATTATATAAACTATATTTCAGTGCCTGGTAAATACAAAACTCCCCCAAAATCTTAGCTTCCTTCATCCTTTGTTCAGGATGCTTTAATATGATAAACTGTTAGTTATGATGTTACCATACATAATAACACCCATGTTAATCATTTATGACAAGTAAAAGAATCAGAAATAACTCTTTCAGCTAAACATGTATTTGTACTTTGCTACAATATTTTATACACATTTATAAGTATAAAAACATATATAAATATGTTTGGTCATAATATATATGCATTTATTTTCTCTTATATATACATATGCATATATATATATATATATACATTTATTATACCTTCAGATGATGTAATTTTCTCTGGTAATATATATTCTTCCAGTTGTTATAAATTGCATGGAAAATATAGAAACAATGTCCTTTCCATTATGCTGAATAAAATGGATGCTTTTTCACATTTTAATATGTTTACATTAACAACTGGTGTTCTAATTTAGAAAACATTTTGTATTCTATGGTTTACATAAATCAAACTAATTTATGCATTCTAGTTCATGCTGCTAAAGTTTGTTTCATGAATATTGGGAAGGCATTTAGCTTATTAAAAAGTGGTAAGTATTTGGATATTTTTGAAACATGATAGAGAATGAAAATTTTAAGGAGATCTGAGTTTTAGAATTGGGTAAAACTGATGTTCTTGTTTGCTCCACAGCTTTATAACACAAAACTATATCTGTGTAGTTATAAAATTTGTTCTAACTACCATTCAATTCTTATTTCCTAGGACCTCACAGGTTAAATGCATGCACAGACATTGTTTGAAATATACAAAGCTGTTTTGTAAGTCTGGCTATGTAACACTTTGGTATTTTGTAAAGAGAAAACAGTAAAAAGTAACTTTACTTTGTTAGCAAACATGTGGTTTGCTCTCTAAAGGTAATTCCATGTAGATATAATTAATTCTGAGGAATTAAAAAGATTTAGAACCTCCAGCAGAAAATCTTGAGACTATCATTTCTCAGAAGATATAGAATAGCAGAGAATTTGCAAAAAAATGAGTAACCATTAAAACAATTATGTTTCCTATGTATTTTTCTCCTCAAAGTTTATATATCTCAAATATAGCTGGAAAGGCACCTAATAACTATTCAATACTCTTGTGATTTGAAATTTAGTCTAGGTAATTTATTTTATTTGGCTTCAAAGCTTTATAAATTATAACTGGCAGAGTACATACTTTAATTATTTATTTGTTTTCAAATAATGATTTTACTTTCATCTCTCTTCTTGTATATTTTGTCAGTTTTATACTGAGTCAAGCTTTCATTATTCATATACATATTTGTTATGAAATGTGAATATAGAAAAGTGTACATATCATAATACTGTAGCTTAATGGGTTTCAAAAGTGAATGAACTCAGGAAATGATGGAATTTAAACACACACACACACACAAAGACACAAAGAAGGAAGGAAGAGGAGGAGAGAGAGAGAAAAAGAACATTAAAGTATTTGATGTTTAGGAATTGTCCCTTGCTTCTTTTACCAGCCAGTAGCCTTCCCAAATGTAATCACTACTTGAGCCTCCACTATCAAATATATTATCCTGATATTTAACTTTAACTTTATATAATTGAAATCAAATAGAGATTCCTTAGTATCTGTCTTTTTATCAACATGTGATATTCATAAATGTCATGATATAAATCAATAGTTCTGTATTTTATCGATTTAAAATAATATGTTATGTGATAACACCACCACACCACAATTAGTTAATTTATTCTGATCTTGGTGAACAGTTTAGAAATATCCAATTTGGGGATATTACACGTTGTACTTTTATAACATTCTGGTGATATATTTTAGTGACTATTTTTAAGCATTTCTTTTAGGTATATGCCTAGGATTAGAATTATTATTTCTCAGTATATTATTGCAAGCAGTTTTCTAAAGGACTAGTACCAATTTGTACTGCCATCACAACTGTATGAATATATTGTTTCTCCTCTGTCTTATAAAGAAATTGGAATTATATGTTTTATGTTAATCATGCTAGGATATATATAGATAAGTTTTAGTATAATTTAAATTTATATTCCCAATTGTTAATGATGGGGCTTTATCCTGTATGTATTCACAATTAGATATTTGTGCATGTGTGTGTATGTGTGCATGTGTGTGTGAGAGAGAAATATATCTGTTCATGTCATTGAACACTTTCCTCTGGTTTGCCTTTAATTCCCCTTTAGTGATATGTAAGATTTCTTCATATGGGTCTAGATCCATATCCACTTTGAATATTTATATTTAAACACATCTCCCAATCCATGCCTTAAATTTCATCTCCTTTAAGGTGTTCTATCTCTCTCTCTCTCTCTATATATATATATATACACATATACACACACATAAACACACACACATACGTATTTCTTAATTTGATTATAGTCCTATTATTGATTTCACAAAATCAACAAAATAATTCTTCTGTAATTTTAATAAGAATATAATTTGCTGTGTAGACACATTGAAAAAATTAGCTTTACAAAAATTTCTCTTAATTCATGCAAATGAAATTCACAAATTAATTTATTCTTGTAGGTGCTCTGTTTATGTATGTGTTTGAAATGTGAAATATCTGGAAATAAATTCAAGAAAAGAGACACAGAATCTATATAAAATGTGTAAACACACACACACATCCACAATACAAATAGCAATTATAAACATTTTGGTTGCATTAAATGAAGCAATATCCTTTTTTAAAAATATTGCTTTATATGCAGTAAATTTGAAAATTCATTTCATGTATCTGATTTAGTTTTAAAAGTAGATTTTGGAAATGGTCTAATCTGAAAGCTTATTTTTAAAAGCATTCAAATGTTTTCCAGTAAAACAGTGACTTTTCTACGAAAAACAACAGAAATAAGGTAGATAAATCTGTAGTTTTTTGACATCAAGTGTACTTTACTTTGCACTGAAATCACACAGAGTGTATTTCTGCATTTTTAAATAAATGAAAAAGTATACAGAATATTGTTTTAGTTTACTCATCAGCAATTTTACACTACAATCCCATAGATAACCAAAGCCTTTTTGTATAGTTTAGAAATAAAAGTTTATTTTAGAAATAAAACTCAATCATCAATTCAACTATTAGTGTTTTTAAAAAGCTTGTAAAAGCATTCCATGTCATTTTGAAAACTGATCTGGTTTTGTTGAAATGAATCTTTATTGTGCTAAATATTAGTAGGTAATATCTTCATGAATAAAAAGAAACATTTTATTTGTAGTTGTTATTCTTTTAAAATGTAAGTCAACCAGAACTTTACTTCAAGTCTTGAATACACACACACACATGCATAGACATACACACACATACATTTTCATGTATTCTTCTTGAAAGATCCTAAGTGTGTGATATTTTTCTCCTTCATAAGTACCACAGTTTTTTTGTTTTTTTTTTTTAATGCCAGAGGTGAAATTCAGAGGCCTTCAACTACTGAGACACATTCCCAGGTCTTTTGTCTTTCTTTCTTTTTTTTTTTTTTTTTTTAAATTTTGAGACAGGGTCTCATTAAGTTGCTTAGGGCCTCCCTAAGCTGCTGAGATTGTCTTTGAACTTGGGATCCTCCAGCTTCTGCCTCTGTGACATGGGGATGACAGGCATGCTCCACCATGCCCTGTTACAGTTTCTTTTAGCTTAGAAACTAAAAGATAATATCTGTGGAGGGATTGGTTCCAAGACGGTGGCCTAGACTATAGCACCCTTCCCAACCTCTCTAGGACCGGAGCTTGAAGTTGTGGATACACTGTTTCTTGGACAGTTTTTGGGGAACGCACTGCAGCTGCCTCCGCAGGAATTCCACTCATGTGCCCGCAGGGTCACCAGGCCACAGCGATTATAAAGGACTGCACCCGCAAGCGGCAGCATTGACCCCCGCCACAGACTCCAGTGCAGGACACACCCCTGGGGCCTCTGGTCACCCACCCACACAGGACCCCTAGCAGTTGCCCAGCGGATCCCCGGCTCAGGCGGGGGACCCCTGGCTGCTGTTCTAGTGTGGATCTCCATCTGCCAGGGTGGAATTTCCTACACTGGGGGACACTGGACAGGATCTGGGGACAAACTTTTACTTCAACATAGGACACCAGAAAGCTGCATCTCTGAACACATCAGTTACCCAACACCACCGCCCTGCCAGGCCCTTCACCCTATCTCTGAAGCAGAGGGTTTTCTTGTGAGAATCCAGCTGCAACATTCTTCATGTGAGTGGGCCCATACCAGTAAGCAACAGACAACTCCACCTATTGGGGATGAAAGGAAACAATCCTCTTTATTTACACTGAGACTTTTTATTTTTTAAATTTTTTTTCCTAATAGTCCTTTTTTTGTGGTTTTGTTTTGTTTTATTTTTTCTCTTCTCTCTTCTTTTCTTTCTTTCTTTCTTTCTTTCTTTCTTTCTTTCTTTCTTTCTTTCTTTCTTTCCTTCTCTCCCTTTTCTTCTTTTCTCTCTTTCACTCTTTTTCTGCCCTCATATCCCCAACATTTGTGAAACCAAGTATTTTTTATGCATTAGGATATAGTAGACTGGGACATCTGATTAGTATACTACAGTTGTATTATATAGTATCATAACTTCCACCTGTACATGCTTTATTTTTCTTAATTTTCATGACTCCTCCTTAGATGTACTCTATTTTCTTCCTTCTTACTGGTCTTCCCAAAATCTATTTCTCTCCTTTCTATGAATAGCCAACTTCTTTTGGATTCCTCTTTCATGCTTTCTAGGATCTAATAACTATATTCTCACTTCCTACTGTCCTAACATCCTATCTTACACCCCAGCCTTGATTCTCTCTAGCCCACCAACAGAAACTGTAGACCCTTGTGCAAACCTATTATTTATATAATAGATGCTAATAGAACTCATAATTTCTGTATATTGTGACTAAGCTGTCAATGTATTTAAGAGCTATTAGGAGCTACTTAATTTGAAACTATATATTGTTTGTATTGAGATCTGTCAATATTGGTCACCCCCTTAAAGGAGAGGTATTGGAACTCTGTAGGGAAACTATAAGCCTATAGGATAAAAACTATAACACCTTGGATCTGCAGAGCTAGAAGGAAAGATACACAAACAACATGAAAAAACTAAGGAAGAAAGTGCCTCAAACAAACCAAAATACTACATTATTAGAATCCATGGTAAGCATAGCAGAAGAAATATCAGAGAAGGAGTTCAGGATGTACATAATTAAAATATTCTGTGACTTAAAGAATGACATAAGAGAGCAAGCTCAGTCAGCAAAAGATTATTTTGATAAAGAGATTCATAGGCATGTACAGGAAGTAAAAAATAACTTTGATGAGGAGGTAGAGATTCTGAAAAAGAACCAAACAGAAATCCTCAAAATGAAAGAAACAATAAACCAAATTAAAAACTCAACAGAATGTATTGCCAACAGATTAGATCACTTGGAAGACAGAACCCCAGACAATGAAGACAAAATATTTAACCTTGAAAATAGAGTAGACCACACAGAAAAGATGGTAAGAAACCATGAACAGAACATCCAAGAATTAAGGGGTAACATCAAAAGACCAAATATAAGAATTATTGGGATAGAGGAAGGCATAGAATTTTAAACCAAATGAATGCACATTCTATTCAATAAAATAATATCAGAAAATTTTCCAAACATGAAGAATGAATTGAACAATCAAATACAAGAGGCTTACAGGAGACCAAATGTACAAAATCACAACAGATCTACATCAAGGCACATCATAATGAAAATGTCTAGCATTCAGAATAAGGAGAGAATCTTAAAAGGCACAAGAGAAAGGAATCAGATTACATATAGGTGGAAACCAATTAGGATCTCTGCAGGCTTCTCAACCCAGACCCTTAAAGCTAGAAGAGCTTGGAACAACATATACCAAGCTCTGAAAGACAATGGATGCAACCAAGAATCTTATATCCAGCAAAATTAAGTTTTAGATTTGATGATGAAGTAAAAAACTTCCATGAAAAACAAACATTGAAAGAATTCACAGCAAGAAAGCCTGCACTACAGAATATTCTTGGCAAAATATTTCATGAGAAGAAAATGAAAAACAATAATGAAAACCTGCAAAGGGAGGAACTGCACTAGAGGAAAGGCCAATCAAAGGAGAAACCCAGTCAAGTTAAAAACTAAGAAAAAAACCAAAATGCCTGGGAATACAAACCATGTCTCAATAACAACACTGAATGTCAATGGCCTAAACTCAGCAATTAAAAGAAATAGACTGACAGATTGGATTTAAAAAAAATATCCAACAATATACTAACTTCAAGAGACACATCTCATAGAAAGAGTTGCTCAAAGATTGAAGTTGAAAGAATGGAAAAAAAATTATCATTCACATGGACTGTGTAACAAGCTGGGGTTTCTATCCTTATATCAGATAAAGTGGACTTCAAACCAAAGTGAAAAGGGATAAATAAGGTCATTTCATACTTCTTAAGGAAATCATACATCAATGAGACATAACAATCTTAAATATCTATGCCCCAAACAATGGAGAAGCTATATATGTCAAACAAACCTTTTTCAAATTCAAGAATCAAATAGACCACAACACAATAGTACTGGGTGACTTTAACACACCCCTCTTACCTCTGGATAGATCTTCTAAACAAAAACTAAACAAATAATCTACAAATCCCAATAGAACAATCAATGGTCTAGACTTGACAGACATATATAGAATATTCCATCCTTCAACAAGCAAATAAACTTTTTTCTCAGCACACATGGATCTTTCTCCAAAATAGATCATATGCTATGCCAAAAAGCAAGTCTTAGTAAATACAAAAAAATAGAGATACTACCCTGCATTCTATCTGACCATAATGGAATAAAATTAGAAATAAAATTAGTTTTAAAAAAAGAAGCTACTACAACACATGACTAAATAATTTGCTATTGAATGATGCATGGGTAACAGAAGATATCAAGGAGGAGATAAGAAAATTCTTAGATGTAAATGAGAACTCTGATACAACATATCAAAATATCTGGGACACTATGAAGGCAATGCTAAGAGGAAAGTTCATTGCATTAAGCTCATATATTCAAAGAGGTAAAAGTCAACAAATCAATAACTTGACACCACATCTCAAAGCCCTAGAAAAAGTGGAACAAACACCAAAAGAAGTAGAATACAGAAAATAATTAGAATCAGGGCTGAAATTGAAATTGAAACACAAGAAACAATTCAAAAAATTGATAAAACCAAAAGCTGGTTCTTCAAAAAAATAAACAAAATTGACAAACTCTTAGCCACCCTAAAAAAAATAAGAAGAGAGAAAATCCAAATTACTAAAACATATGATGAAAAAGGAAATGTCACAACAGACCCTGCTGAAATACAACAGATAACTAGAAACTATATTGAAAATCTATACTTCAGTAAAATAGAAAACTCTGAAGACACCAACAAATTTCTAGAGACATATGACCTACCCAAACTGAACCAGGAAGACATTCATTACTTAAACAAATCAATTACAAGAAAGGAAACAGAAGACTCCATGAAGAGCCTTCTAATCAAGAAAAGCCCTGGACCAGACGGATTCTCATCTGAGTGCTACAAGACCTAGAAAAAAGAACTGACTTCAATAATCCTCAAATTATTCCATGAAAATAAAAAAGGAGGGAACTTTTCCAAACTCATTCTATAAGGCTAGTATCACCCTGATTCCAAAACCAGACAGAGGCACATCAAAAAAGGAAAATTTCACACTAATATCCCTGATGAACATAGATGCAAGAATCTCAATAAAATTTTGGCAAGTCACATACAAAAACATATCAAAAAAAGTGCGCCATGATCAAGTGAGATTCATTCCAAGGATGCAAATTTGGCTCAACATATGCAAATCAATTAACATAATCTATCACATCAATAGACTTAAAGATAAGAATCACATGATTCTATCAATTGATGCAGAGAAAGCATTTGACAAAATACAGCACCCTTTCAGGTTTAAAACACTAGAAAAACTAGGGATAGTAGGAACATACCTCAACATTGTTAAAGAAATCTATGCTAAACCTAAGACAACATTATCCTAAATGGAGAAAAATTGGAAGCATTCCCTCTAAAAACTGGAACAAGACAGGGATGCACTCTTTCACCACTTTTATTCAATATAGTCCTTGAAACTCTAGCCAGAACAATTAAACAGATGAAAGAAATTAAAGGGATAAGAATAGGAAAAGAAGAACTCAAATTATCATTATTTGCCAACAACATGATTTTATACTTACAAGATCCAAAAAATTCCACCAGAAAACTTCCAGAATTAATACATGAATTCAGCAAAGTTGCAGGATATAAAATCAATGCCCATAAATCAAATGCATTTCTATTTGTCAGCAATGAGTCCTCTGAAAAAGAAATTAGGAAAACTACTCCATTCACAATAGCCTCAAAAAATAAATAAATACTTGGGAATCAATCTAACAAGAGTGGTGAAAGACCTCTACAATAAAAACTACTAGACACTAAAGCAAGAACTTGAAGAAGATCTTAGAAGATGGGAAGATCTC
>CM053408.1:79253177-79288067 GCA_028644305.1 Xerus rutilus | reverse complement strand
AGATGGGCATCACTACCCTAGGTACATGTATGGAGACACAAATGGTGTGACTCTATCTTGTTTGCAACCAGAGAGGTGGAAAATTGAGCTCTATATATGTACTATGACTTGAAATGAATTTAAATTAATTTAAATTAATTAATTTAGAAAAGAATATTTCTATTTTTAAATTTGTTACCAGAAAGACCATTTATTTTTATTAAATAATTTAATGTTCTATTAAGATCGTATAAAATTTTATTTCTAAATTTATTTAAATCATGTACTTTATTAATAACTTTTTTATTAAACTGAATATATTATGATAATAAAAAATAAAATGTTACCTTTTCATCTTAATAATAGAATGTTATATTTTTGTAAAAAATATATAAGCAGCCTAGTTCTACAAATGGTATAGATATCATTTTTCAAAGGTTAAAATAAATTTGTATGATGTACAATGTTTGTTTCAATTTTGCATTTTCAAGTAGTGATTTTATTTTTATTTTATTTATTTTTTGGTACCAGGGATTGAACTCAAGGACACTTGACCACTGAGCCACATACCCAGTACTATTTTGTATTTTATTTAGAGACAAGGTCTTACTGGGTTGCTTAGAGTCTCATTTTTGCTGAGACTGGCTTTGAACTGGTGATCTTCCTGCCTCAGCCTTCTGAGCCTCAGGGATTACAGACATGTGTCGTGGCTCCTGGCCTCAAATAGTGAATTTAAAATACTTTTAGCACTGAAATAAAATTCTCTCTCTATGCAAGCTAGTAGAGTTGGTCCTCTATACAGTTAGTAACAATCTCAAGACCCACTAACAGATGTTCTGTGGGCAAACTATCTTTATGAATGCTATTTATACTATATGCTATACCTGATTTGCAACGTATATTTTAATTCATTCCATTTTGATTTAAACTCAATCTGATAATTTTCCACTGAAGTATTTGAAAGTCTCTAAAGAAATTCTGGTAATAATTTTTAGACTTTTCAAATGTGTTTAGTACAAGCTTAACCAGATATTTCTGGTCTTTCTTTTTAGGTGTACTACATTTTAAAAAAATTTCTTCTCAAAATTCAATTTTACTTGTTTCAATTTCTTGTTCAATTATTATTCTTCATATTGTCTTTTTCATATATCACTGTTGATTTAATAATTGACATTTGCATTTAAAAGATAGTAGAATTTTATCCATTATTATTACATTCATTAATGTTTTAATGTACAGTAATATATTTATACTCTCAAATATTAAAGTAATTCTGTTCTTATATTCAATTTATATCATTTATTATTTTACCCATAAAAGTTTAATTCAATTAACCTTTCAATTTATAAGATACTAAAAGATAAAAATATTAAATACTCATGCCACTTTTAACCAACCAAAGAATGCTATTGATACATGTCACCCATAATATTTAGCTAGTCATTAAAATGTAAGGAGATATTTTACTCACATTTTAATGCTTCTAAAATAGAACCCATCTTGCAAATAAATATACATAACATGTTTCTTTGTTATCTGAAAATATTTTATTAAAAAAGACCTGTCATACTTAATACTATCTTAAAATTAATGTGATATTAAGATACACAATATCTTAACAGAGCCATATTTTAAAATCATTAGCATCCTTCACCACACATTAAACAGATGTTCCCATTTAGCTATAGATGACCAAATAACCACATCACCCTATTGTGAATACAGAGAAAACATAAGGTGTTACATTTATTTAGCGTGGTGGCTGCAAAGTCAGATACAAATCAAAATCAAGCTCTAGAACTTACTGAAAGAACTTATAGGAAATATTTAATCTTTCTGACTTGATTTATTTACCTGCAAAATGTGGATGGTAGCTTTATCATAAGATCCTTGCGAGGATGAAATGACTCAATTCAAGCAAAGTTCTAAGAAATTACTTGAATTTCAGAGAACTCATTATAAACATTTTAAAACTTGCCCTCTGTTAAACATATGATGTAGTTGTTTCTGATTACTTCCATTATGACTGCAGTTTCCAGTAGCATTCTTCAGAGGCATCAAATTCCTTGGAAGCTTTACAAGTATACTTAGTTCAAATGTCAATACTGATTTTCTAGCCATTAAGACATTACCAAACATGTTCTGCTTTGCTTGGCTAACCCTTAAGAATAGCTTCATTTAGATGAGAGTGAGCATAATAACTGAAGTTAAAAAAAGAAGAAGAAAAGAAAAAGAAGTCACTGAATAGGTCAATTATATGTAAAAAATGTGGCAGAGCATCAAAATGTGACCCTCTCTGCTTATTCTTGACTCTGAAGAAAAGTAGCAAATGTTATCTCGGCAGTTGTTAATGTGTATGTTAAATGCATCTGTCTATCTACAGTCATGCTTCAAATAAAGATGGATTGGTCAACAATACACTTCATATAGGAGCATGGTACCATAAGCTATAATGGAATGAAAAAGTCTTATCCCTAGTGAGACCACAGCCATTGTAATGCAACTGTTACTTACATGTTTGTGGGGATGCTGGTATAAACAAACCTATACATTTACATAAACCTATTTGGTGTAACATATTTGATTATGTGTGATAATACATGACTATGTTACAGGCTTATAAATTTACTATATTTTTATTGTTATTTTTAGTTCTAGTCAGATATAAAAAAAAAGTTTACAGTAAAACAATTTGTGGTGTTAGGATGGAAGCAGCCTCCTTCATCTCATGATTATAGTCTCTTAATTGCATCCAGAGGCCTCATGGAATGACTGACTGTAATGTCTAGATTTGTTAAGTATACTCTGTGATGCTCACACAAGAACAATATTGACTAATAATGCACTTTTTAAAGTGTGTTCTCATGCTTAAGCAATGTGTGCACGTATGTGTATGTATGTGTATGTATATATATATATGTAAATATATATGTAAATATAAACATGAATTTGTTTTTAATTGTTGTAAATTAAACACCACATAGTATTTAAGATTAAAAATATTTTCCCCAAATTCCCACTATTTCCTACTCCTTTTACAAATATACACTTGCTTCCAAATTTGTCTTAAGATAATACAGCCTTTTTAATGAATGAGCATTTCTCAAATTCCCTAGTAAACTTAATGATTAGTACCTAATTAATAATAATATTTAAATAGTATCATGGATGATGAATGATTTGCTGGTCATTTTTATATTCTTTTATAACAATCTCAAATTATATCAGATGGACCTCATACTAATGATGAATTTTGAGGGAATATATTATTATTTTTATCTCCAGCAAAAAGGAAGATACTAGAGAGGAAACTGGCAAAGACAATAAGTTTAATTCTAGATTTGTGAATTAAAATTAAAATGTAAATTGGAAATTTTAAAATCCAATGAAATCCTCATTGTGTTGAGCTAAATATGTCAGACCACATTAAATTGTTAAATTCATTATAATGAGAAGAGTAACAAAAACATCTAGTCACCAAAAGTAGATTTATAATCAAGTATTGAGTTCTTTATACTATGCCCCAGATATTATCTTTTTTATTAATTTATTTATTTAGATGCATTTCAAGTCATAGTACATATATAGAGCTCAATTTTCCATCTCTCTGGTTGCAAACAAGATAGACTCATACCATTTGTGTTTTCATACATGCACCTAGGATAGTAATGTCCATCTCATTCAACCATTTTTGATACTCTCATTCCCCTGGCCCTCCCCCCACCTTCCCCTTACCCCATCTAAAGTTCCTCCATTTCTCCCATGCTCACCACCCCCACCTTCTTTATGTATCAGCATCCACTAATCAAAGAGAACATTCAGTCTTTGGTTTTTTGGGCTTGGCTTACTTCACTTAGCATGATGTTCTCCAATTCCATCCATTTACCTGCAAATGCCATAGTTGTATTCTCTTTTATTGCTGAGTTAATATTCCATTGTGTATATATACCACAGTTTCCTTATCCATTCATCTATTGAAGGGCATCTAGGTTGCTTCCACAGTTTAGCAATTGTGAGTTGTGCTGCTATGAACATTGAAGAGGCTGCATTACTGTAGTATGCTGTTTTTAAGTTTTTAGGGTATAGGCGGAAGAGTGGGATAGCTGGGTCAAATGGTGGTTCCATTCCAAATTTTTTAAGGAATCTCCATAGTGCTTTCCAAATAGTATGCACCAGTTTGCATTCCCATCAGCAATGTTTGAGTGTGCCTTTTTCACCACATCCTCACCAGCACTTATTGTTGCTTGTTATTTTGGATAGCTGCCATTCTGACTGGGGTGAGATGAAATCTTAGAGTAGTTTTGATTTACATTTCTCTAGTTGCTAGAGATGTTGAACATTTCTTCATATTATTTTCTTTTATATTATGTAAACAACATGCAGAATTCAAATTGTTTAAATTTATTTCTTTAAAGTAAAATTATTAATTTTAAAAGTTAATCTTTAAAATTCAAATATTAATTTCAAAATTAAAATCTTATTAGATTTTAGTTTTAAAATATTATAAACATATATTTCTATGTTTTGGAAGTTTAAAATCATTGACTTTAGTGACTGAATATTAGGGTTCATGGAAAAATATTAACTGATATTTTTGACTAGTCTATAATGCTGAAATTTATTTTACCATGGAAACTTACAGATGTACCACTCACTAAAGATAAGTTACCCCACTGAAATAATAACTTTTGCCTTTTGAATTAAATTATTTAACTGTTTGTATTTATGAAACTATGGACAGTATTTTCAGAATGTAAAGATATTTTATGTTAACAGTTAACCTTGATGTTTCTAATATTTTCAGGACTGGGGGAATATAAACTTTTGATTATTAGTGTACTGATTAAAAGAAGAATAAGTGAATAAATATTTCTCCTATCCCCTCAAATCAAATGAAAATTGGATATCACTAAGTTATTTCAAGAACAACTTTAGAGTTCTTAGAATAACTTCAATGAGAAGCAGAACAAAAGCACCATTCTCTAAATTCTTTCTAATATTCTTAAATTTATGAGAAATTGGCCCAGGGATGACTGGAAAAGAGCAACTGTTTCCTAGTCTTCCATTCTTCCTTTCTCAAAATACTTTCAGACCTTGTCTTTGTCCAGGTCACTAAAATAAAACATCATGTAATGATAAGATCAAACAACAGTTATTTGTTTTTTACAGTTCTAGAGTCTGAGAAGCCCAAGATCACAGTGCCATAAGATCCAAAGTCTGGTTAGGGCTCAATTCATGGTTTGCAGAAGACTTGCTTTTTATGTCTTCACATGGTGAAAATTAGAGAAAAAGAGAGAGACACATGAAAAATATAAAAAGTCTGTGTAAATGAAAAAGTATAGCTATAATAATGGATAAGAAACAGCGTCAGGCTAGGGATATAGCTCAGTTGCTTACCTCACATGCACAAGGCCCTGGGTTCAATCCCCAGCACGACAAAAAAAAAAAAAAAAAGGAAAAAAAAGAAAGTGTTAAGGTTTCAATTATTCAGAAATTAACACATATTTACATAAATATAATTAAAATACAATTACACTTTTCTTTCTTAAGGACTGATAGCTAGCTTTATTAAATTTCAAAGAGGTATCACTGTGCTAGGTATTTTAAATATTTTTTACTTTATTAAATATTGAAAATAATAATTATATGTATTGATGGGTAATCATGCTATGATATAGGTACAAAATGTGGAATGAATGAATCAAGTAAATTAATATATCCAAAATCTCAAATAATTGCCATTGATTTCCCCTGTCTAACTGAAAAACTGTACTACTTGATCAATGTCTATTTGCGTACAATTTCCAGGTTATAGTAAAAAACAGTCTTTCTGATTTTGCAAGTTTAGTTCTTTGAGATTTCACATGTAGATTTCATGTGTGAGAAAATGCTGTATTTTACTTTCCATGCCCAGCTTACCTTATTTAATACAATGTCCTTCAGTTTCATTCACAGGGTCACAAATGATAGAATTTCCTTCTTTTAAGGCTGAAAAATATTTAATTGTGTACATGTACATCATTTTATTCATCCAATCATCTTTTGATGAACACTAGGGAGGTTGATTTCTTATTTATACTATTGTGAATAATGCTATAATTACCATAAGACTGCTGATATCTCTTTGACATGCTGATTTATATATGCATACATATAAAAATGTGTTGCTGATTTATATACACACACATTTATATTTATAAATATATGTTTTATACACACACACGTACATCTGGGGGAAAATGGTGCTGGGTCAGTTTCTCACAGAGTATGCCAAATTAAATATTAAATATGCTGAAGATTTAAATAATATTAAAAAGTAGGAGAGAGGAAGAGGAGAAATAATAAATTTCTGGGTGTTAGTATATGGAAAAATTTCTAGGCAAGTGATGGATAAAATTATAAAAGAAGCCATTAAAGATTTGAAAACATAAAAATATAAGGGAGATCAGCTATCTAAAAATTATTTTTAAAACAAAGCAAAATCTAGAGAAATATATACTTTATCATGCTTGTTATACCTAAAACTAATATCCTTAATAAAATAGTAATACAAATGAAAAAAAAGAAACAAAAAATAAGTGAAAAATGAACAAGGAGCATTAATAATTATTTTGTCAAATAATAAATTAAGAATGTGTATTTTAGTATCTTCAAATGGAGATCATCAAAACAAGTCAAAAAATAGAAATGAATTTACCAATTATGATGGTTCAAAAGAAATTGGAACTTGTTATTTTTATATTTTGTTAAATAATAATTAGTAGGACATTGAAATAATAATTTGAACTCTGCTGGTTTGTATACAAACTCATTTAAAAAGAGTTCTGCACAGCAATTTGACTATATGCCAGGAGGTACTTAAAAAGACTCAAACTCACTAAGTCCCTTTCTAGGAATATTTCTGATAAAAATAGCAGAAGTTTAGACAAAATATATGAAGAAAGATGCACATAGCTCATTATAATTTAAAATATAAGCTGCAATTACTTTTCAATGAGGGTAACTCTACCATCCCTTTTTTTCAACTTAGTTTTTACCAATTTTATACAGTTCTATTTTTCTTCATGACAAGCATTGACTTACACTGTTATTATAAATTATTCTATTTATTGACTATCATTTATCATTATTATGACCATTTTTTTGCCACAAGAATATAAGCTGTAAGTGTTCATAAGTTTTTTTTTTCTAGTTTTGTTAACTGATGTATCCCAAGTGTCAAAAATAGGCCCTTCCTAAACTGGGCGCAGTGGTGCATGCCTGTAATCCCAGCACTTTGGGAGGCTGAGACAGGAGAATCGCAAGTTCAAAGCCAGCCTCAGCAACTGAGGTGCTAAGCAACTCAGTGAGACCCTGTCTCTACATAAAAACACAAAATAGGGATGGGGATGTGGCTCAGGGGTCGAGTGCCCCTGAGTTCCAAAAAAAAAAATAGGCCCTTCCTATAGTAGGAACACAATAAATAGTGAAGAAAATAATTAATAACAATATTATAAGAATTTTAAGAAAATGTAATTAAATATTGGAAATGAGTCTTGTATTAAAACAAAATGAGACAATTAAATATATGCTAACATATAAAATTCCTCCATAAGTGTAAACAAAATCAGAACACATCATTATAATTTATAGGGTTCATAAATATACAAATGCAAATATTTACATGTATAGAACACAAGAGTGCTAATACCCAAATGGTGAAATTAATTTTTTAAATTTTTCTCAATATTTATTTCTTCTATTTTCTCATTTTCTATTTTGTCATATTGTTTCTCAATATTTATTCTTCCAAATCTTCTACATTTATTTATTTAACATTTAGAAACATTATTTTACAAGTATCATAGGTAACTATAGTTTAATATAGAAAGATAATTATCTCAACACTACATATTTGAGAAAAAACATCTTAGTACATAGATATGAAGCAGGGAAGAAAGAAAACATAGGATGCAAAATGTGATGGTATAGCACAGTAGTGTACAGCTAAAATTTGAGACTTCAATGAAGAAGACATATAAAATTTGTAAGAATGATGCTTTACCAATCCACCAACATCCCTTGACCAGATTATTGATCACAAAAGTCCTCAACTGCCTTCTCTGCCTGTACATTCATGCTTATAGTCCATTCTGAATGCAGTCAGAGGGCTTTTAGTACATGAGACAAACTGCAATTTTTTTTTCCCAAAATGTTTCAGGATTTCCTATATCATTCAGAACAAAGGCCAAAGTCTTTAACATTATCTACACACTCACAAGAGAGCTGAAATAACTTCCACCTAATTCTGTGATCAAATTACATAATGTCAAAATTTTTCTCTGATTATTCTATATAAAGCAGCAAATCCTCAACTCAGAGAAACTCACTATTTCTCATTATTACTCTTACTCTGTTTAATTTTTTCCACTGGAATTGTCAGTATCTGATATCTATCATAATTTAGGTATATATATCATATGCATAAATATTAAGTATACAGAAATTAGTCAATTGCTGCGACATATGCCTGCAGTTCCATTGAATCAAGAGACTAAGGCAGGAGGATCACAAGTTCAAGGTCATCCCCAGCAACTTAGTGAGACCTTGTCTCAAAATGAAAAAATAAAAAGGGTTGGGGAACCCAGTGGAAATAAGTCTTTTTTTAAAATAAAATGAGACAATTAAACATATGCTAGCATATAAAATTTGGCCCAGAGGGAAAGTGTCTTTGGGTTGGATCCTTAGTATTACTAAAAAAGAAGAAAGAAATATGCATATATATCATACACATACACAGATAATATGCATATATGTATATCATAAACCACTATATGTTTGACATCTTTACTGCCGCCTATACTTATGCATATATTATGCTTATATTTATATTTCACCACCTGATGTTTGTGTTTGTCTTCATGCACACATTGGCAACATCTGTTTTCTGTCAGTCTTTGGTTATAAAAATGTCATGTCCATGGTTTCTTTGTGCAGCACTGTATTTCTTTATCTAGTAGAAGGCCTGGGACATGCATGGAAGCTAAAGAGTATATATTTACTAAATAAGACTTTAAATAAATTAGTATTTTTGCAGTTACTCTTCCAAGTTTAATAAGGAAGATTTGATTATTAATATTTGCATATGATATAAAAGATCTTGTAAATTTTCCAAATAGGTACTTATCTATACATTGATATGATCAATTTGTTAGCCTGTGTGTATCTATGCCCTATATTTATGCTTAATTTTATTCAGTAATATTTATGCTAGTTGCCTGTCAGAAGTGATTTTCCCTGAAGTTGATGCCATTTCTTTAAGTTCCCTTGTCAGTTTCACACAACTATAAAACATCTGAAGAAAAAGCAAGTTGAAGAAATAGCCAACAGAATAATCTTAATTTAACCCTACCCATGTATCAATGGAGACATAGCAGGAGGTTCAAAAAGTTTGTGCAGATTATTTTGCACAACTCAACAAAACTTAGTTTATACTTGATTCTAAGTGCTTAATTTCTTTCAGCCTGTGTAGAAAGGATTAAATTTGACTAAGAATCTCTTTTAACAGGATTATAAGATTATCTTGAGATTTTCCTTTTATTGCTCCTCTTTTTGTATCTTATCAGATGGGAAAAGGAATTGTTTTATTTGTATATGTTCATACCTAAAGTTTTGTGAGTTTGGGCACATCATCTTTGAATGTAAGAATTTTAGGACTTAAACATAAATGTAAATATTAGTCCTCACATCTGTTCTAACCAAGTATGAATGTTCAAATTCTGTATATAGCTAAAATTATAGTATTTTGACAAACACTATGGGTGATATATCTATGGTCTATAAAAATTACCTATCTGACTTTTCCAACCAGTTCTATGTGTTCAGTAAAACAAGATTATTGATCAGCACAACTTGAAATTATCTCTAGCAACACTAATCTTAATTTAACAAGTCTGTGGCATGCATTATACTTTCTTAGAGAGTTAAGTAAAGAAATTTGATAATTTTTCAAGAATTACCTAGAGATCATTCTATATTTATTCAAATTTAAACCTATTTCTGAATAATTCTACTTCAGGAACTGTCTCTAAAATAGTAAAGAAGGATTCTCACAGCATTAAACTCAGCTTGATAATGATCTGTTGTAGTAAACATTTTCACCTCTGTGACCAAAAGTCCTGAAAAGAACAATTTTAGAGGAGGGAAAGTTTATTTGGGGACTCAAGGTTTCAGAAGTCTCAGTAAACAGACAAAGGACCCCATTGCTCTGGGTCCAAGATGAGGTAGAACATCATGGCCAAAGAGTATTGTAGAGGAAAGTAGCTCAGGACATGGCTACCATGAAGCAGAGAGAGAGAGCTCAGCTTGCCAAAACAATATATATACTCAAAGGTACACCCTCTAATGACCCACCCTTTTCAGCCATACCTTGTATGCCTACTGTTAGAACCCAGTTCATCTCTATGAAGTAGTTAATGCACTGAATAGATTAAGACAATCATTTTACCTCTAAATTTCTTGAATCTCACACAGGAGCTTTTGAGCAACACCTCATATCTAAACTATAGCAATCTACATCTATGAAAGTAACACACATATGGATGTGTATTGTAAAATAAAATAAAATATGTGGATTGTTCAAAACTTATTACTTTCAGATGCAAGGGAATTAATAGTGGCTTGGGGTGAAATATTCCTTTTCAGAAGTATAATATTTTTTATTCTTCCACTTGAATACTTGTTTTAGGGACACAGTAACTGGAACTAAGATATTTTCATTAACCAAGTAGATTTTAACATCTATAACTTCCTCTTGATGACTAGCCTCTTTCTCAGAGAATCTGTTTCTTCCAGAGTTGAAAATTAGAGAGAATTTTGGTCAAGGAAAGAACAGTGAGACAAAAGATAAATAAATAAGTATAATTCATGTTTTAAAAATGCAATATGACTTTTATTAGGCACAAAGTAATAGCAAAGTATAACAAAAACTTCAAACACTACTTGATTTTTAAAATATTTAACAATTTCCATCTCAATTGTGTGGTTGATATATATACAATACTGAAGCAACAACCAGTGTTTTTCAGAGTTATTTTCATTTAGTAAGAAAAAATTGGGTGCACAAAGCGGGCATGAGTTAGAGTTGCCAACATGAGATTTATTAATATATCTACAGATGATGCAGAAGTATTTCAAGGGAAAACAATACAAAATAATCCTGAACAAAATAATTATAAGGGTATCTATGGGGACAGAAGGGTATCATAAGATAAGATGGTAGAACAAGAGAAATAAGTCTGTAGTTAGTAGATTGATAGAAAATTCAGGAAATTGATGATTTCAACTAAAGATCGCGTGGAAAGGACAGCTCAGGAGAACTGGACTATATCCTAGGTAGCAATGATGCTACAGAGAATATTGAACAGAAGATGCTGGGCATGAAAGTGGTGCATGTGGAGAAATTTTTTTTTTTGGTACTGGAGATTGAACTCAGGGGCACTCGACCACTGAGCCACATCCCCAGCCCTGTTTTGTGTTTTATGTAGAGACAGGGTCTCACTGAGTTGCTTAGTGCCTCACCGTTGCTGAGGCTGGCTTTGAACTAGCGATTCTCCTGTCTCAGCCTCCCTAAATGCTGGGATTACAGGCTTGTGCCACCGCGCCAGGCTGAGAAATTTAAAGTCTACACTTATTTAGGCATCCTAAGGGAACTTCAGGGATTACATTATCAATGAGTAACTTTTTACCTACTTTAAACACATTTGTCCTTTGCAATTTGCATTTGTAGGAAAACCTATGAATTTTCTGTACCAGTTGGAGGCCATGTGACACAATCTGGACACTGAAACATCAGCAGAGGACTTCTACAAGGTTTTTAATACTACACCCATGGGCTTTAGAAATAAATGAGCCTACTATCTTCTGGAAGTATTAGATACTTGACAAAGGATTTTTTAAAATTTGAGTATTTTAGCATCTTGAAATTTTTTAGCATCTCTCTTTTAAAAGCCTGTGTAAGTGTAGAATAATCTGTTTTTTCTAATCAGATTGCTATGAAAATCACCTGGAGACTTTTTAAAAAACTATCAATTTCATCTCACATGAATCTTTTTGGACCAGAATCTCTAGTGAGTATATTTAAAATTTGTATTTTCAAAAATTGTGAAGAAAATATTTATGTACACAAGTAATAAAAGTACTATCTGACACAGGATATTGAAGGATTGAGAATTTGGTCCAAATATTCCCTGGAATGTGGTAAGTATCAACATATTTTCCTTTTTAACTTAAAAAAGGAAACACTTTAGGCAAACATGAAAGACACATGAATAACTGTTTAGGTCATAGAATAGAAAAAAGTTTTATAATAGGCACTAGTGTCCAAACAATGGCTTAATCATAAATTGTATTTTTTCTTTTTGAAATTGGGTTCTTGGTTTAAAACTAAAATAAAATGATGATTTGTGGAGGATGAAAGAAGTTAGGAAAGAAAGAACCCTATAAAAGAATGGCAATCTCAAACTTAGTTTTTCTAAGGTCTGTTTCTAATTCTATCCAACATTTCTAAAAGACCTTTTACAAATCAACCAACCTTTTTTTATTTTTAGTGCCTTTGACATATAGTTATTTCATGTCTTTAAAAATATTACAATGAGCCATAATAAAATTTTACTGAATTTTTCATATCACTTCTGTATAGATTTAATATTAGAGAATATACTATGTAATCCTTTAATATTATATATATAATATTATATATAAATAATATTAATGAATAACTAATTATTTAATATTATAACATATAAATAATATTTATGAACATCATTGAAAATACAAATGTGTATATCTCTACCAAAATTGTGGGTGGTATTTTAAAAGTTGATTTTAGGCAGTTTTTCAATGGTACCTTGACAGTATCCTAGAGTCATGAGTCAAAAGGTTAAATTTAGAGAGATTATCATTGTGTTTTATAATGCCTATTTGAAGCATTGAGTATAGTCTATGTGGGATAACCACAGAAATAATACATCTTTATTATCTTATACAAGTATTCAAATGTTGTTGACTAACATTTCTTGTATTGCTAAAATTAAGACAAAAGTGGTGATGAATAGAAGCAAAAAGAATTATATGCTGCCAACTATTTTTCTCTTTTACTAAAAAAATATTGAAAATTATGGATTTTTTCAGCAAGTTTTATTCTACTGTCATCAGAACAACAAATAACTTCAATACAGATAGTAAAGTTGTAACTTGATAGTGTATTGCTTTACATATAAATCTATTGGTAGTATATATATTGTATTATACTGGTAGTGTATGTTTCTGATAAAATTTTTCAGCATTGACATTTGAAATAAAAAGAATGCACAAATAAAATTGGAAACAACAGAAAGCTTATTTTGTATATGGAAAGAGTTTTCTTGTTTTTATTTTATTTTATCTCTTGGATGGCAATCCAACAGCGGAACAGCAAATAAATATTCCTTCAGGATCCCCATACTGCATTTTGGACATATAATCAAATAAATTATGTATTATTAATGATTGTCTTTATAAGATTCCCATATTGATAATTATTGTGCACTTGTGTGGTGTATGTAAAAGACAGTGAAATGTAAGTGTATTCCAATATACCTGTTTGCTTTACTATGGTAACAAATGCTCTAATTGACTAATGCCCCAAAACATCTAAGCTCATTTGAATCTTGTACTATTTTATTTTTCTTTTCAAATGAATTTTTAATTAACAATTATTATAAAGAATTATATATTTAGCAGAATGTATCTAGTGAGGATTTATTTTCTTCAGGCTCTCCAGCGTACATTTCATCTCATGGGCACTGCGAATTCATTCTAATTTCCTGGTATCCATTGAATACAGCCTGATGGAACCGTAATCAGGACCAGCATACTCTCCAAATTAATAGCCTGGGCATACTACCCAAGATTGTCAAATTAAATATTTTATTGTTGGGCTTTGAATTATCAGTAAATAGCCAAAAATATTGAAAAAATTTAAAAAATCTTTGTGATTTTTATACTGGACCTTATACTTCTGGCCCTTACACTACTCATTATTGCTGCTACTGCTTAAAGCCTCTGTAGTTGCATTGTATTTACTTATTTCCAAATTTGGCTTCTAATTTTCTTGTCAGTAATGTTAGCACCTCCCCACCATTTATCTTTCAATATGTTTATCACCACAAATATATAAAATCTGGAATACACTGATTGCAATTTATGTAGGATAGCATCAGCTCTTATTTGTCCCAACTCATTTCCTTTGGCTTAATTTCAGTTTCAAGTTAAGATATGTACTGGTTTATAAACTCAGAAAATTTAGTTATAAGTAGAAGTAAGATTTTATACTATTTCATAATCACACTGAGTCTTGACAAGGATATTTTAAAGCTAATGAGAATATAATTTTAAAGAATATGTGAATTACTTTCATTGCTATAGAAGCTGGTATATTTGTCGCAGTGTAGGATTCACTGTTGTGATTTTTAAAACGACAGGGTTAAAAATGAAAATTTTTATTCCAGTTTTATTCTTATTGTTGACTTCTGTTAAATATTTTTGAATATGTTTTAATATTTTTATCAGAGCTACTGTGGCAAAAACTCATATTAGAGTAAAAAACTGATAGATTACTTGCATTTTTCCTTCTTCCCTGCTTCCTTCCTTCCTTCCTTCATTCTTTCCAAGACTGGGTAATGCCCTCATGCATACTAGGCAAATGTTCTACCACTCACTCAGCTACATCTTCAGCCCTGCTTTTAATTTTATTTTGAGGCAGGATTTTGTTGAGTTGCCCAGGCTAGCCTCAGATTTGTGATCCTTCTGCTGCCTCCTTGTGAATAGGGGGGGATTATAGGCATGCATCACCATGCCCAGCTTTCTTGCATTTTGAGTGATAAATTTTCCTAGATTTTAAGCCCACAACTGCTAAGCACCTGTGTATCATAGCTACTAAAGCATTCCTAAACCGCTCAAAATGTGATGAGTAGATAAATACGTAATTTACCCCTTGAAATAATAATTTAATATTTGGTTTGGTTTATGTGTAAAATTTCTAAAGAAAGAGCAGAGATAAATAAGTTATTCTCTCTAGTGCCTGATATTAGATTCACTATATTAAAATAGATCTTTCACTTAAGAAATAAAAATAAATTTCTTTCAATTAGATCAATTTTCAATTATTGTTATGCATTAATCCACCTTATTTATATACTTTAAAAATTATAATTGGCCTTGGTATATCACTTATGGAAATAAAAACAAAAACTTTCAAATCCAAGGGGGAAAAATATTTTCCACTTACATAAGGCAGAAGTATGCTGCTATTAATTGCTTTGTTTTGAGTAGTTATATCCCTAAATCTTAGTCTTTATCTCGTCTATTTAGGTCATTTTATATGGTTATGAGCACTGAGTCCATTTCTTTGGACCCTTATCCAGACTAAAATTTCATAAACCTTCTTTTGAGGACACTCTTCAATTTCCATAATAGGAACATTTTTTCTTTTGATAAAAATGTTTAAATATGTTCTAAATTGAAGATTCTAAAAGAAAAATAGATGTAATAGCTTTCGTTAATCTTGTATTACTTCTTATATTTCTAGGCACTTGCTTTATTTAACATGAACTGAAGTCTTATACATGTTCCTGTATGTTTCCATTGTATGGAAATCTAAAATTAAGACCATGATGAGGATATACTAATTCTAAATTGAGACCTCACTTTTTCTTTATTTTGTGTTGAAGTTATCTGGTCACATATTTTGGTAAATGTGAGATTGTATTTACAAAAATATCACTGAATGGAAAATAAGATGGAGATAGTATAATAATCTAGATATCTCCCAAAGGGAAATATTTAATTAGTTATACAAATTCTTACAGATTGAAATACAATCTAATTTTGCTGTGATAAATTGACCCATCTCTGTAGAAACACTATCTGTTAAATATATAAATATGTGTGTGTGTGTGTGTGTGTGTGTGTGTGTGTGTGTGTGTGTGTTCATTGGAGCAGTTGGAAAGACTGTTGTAATGGGCCACCAAGGATTTTAAATGTCAATCAGAGATGATTAATTCAGTGGAATTCAGTACAATTTACCACCCATACTCTTCAAGTCAACCCTCACATAATCTGTGTTGTTATTTTACTGCTTGACTACGTTTTAACCCCACTGTCAAATTTTATTCAGAGAAATGTTGGAACTAAATTTCATCAAGTGTTGAATCCATTGGTGGTTAGCATAATTATTGGTACATACACATTTTGCAAACCTGATATGATAATGTTTAAGAAATGCATGAACTAAGAGACAGTCTAAGATTTAACTTGAAATATTATTTTCAGTGTGTCAGAGACAATATTAAAAATATTGTGCAGATAGTCTTTTGGCCAAATGGATCCTCACTTTTTTTTCAATTTTTATCCTCTTGAAAGTGAAAAGAATACAAAAGTTGAAGTACAGTATTTTGGGTGGAGTACAGATGAAAATTTCTGGGATTATGGGTGTCCTATAACATCTGAGTACAAGGTTCATTTCTACCATAAAATGGAAGAAATTATATAAAATTCAAGTTTATCATGAAGATTAAACAAAATTCAACAAATTTTCTCTAAATTTTCATAAACAAATTCATGTTATTTTATCTTATTTGATTATCTCTTGATCAGCATTAGAGCATAAGAAATGGGTGATTTTTCCTATCAAAATGTCAGAGAGCATAATTCATCCAAATTAACTACTTTATTGGTTTCATGTTGGGCAAAACATGCAGCAGCAACTTTCCAGTCACACTGATACTACCAGTTTCAGGTGACTGAGTTCTGCCCCTTCACATGCTGAAGTTTGAACATTAGAGAAGCACACCAAGGCAAGTATTTAAGCAGGGTTTATTTAAAAGGAGTAACATAGACTTCTCCCAGGAGAGACAAGGGGACCATAGCCGGTATCCTGGTATCCCAAAAAGTACACGTGTTTTGCCTTTTTATATGTCCTAGGCTTCCTTTGTTCTCCTGCTCTCTTCCTCTTATCTCTTCTTCCTGCCTATGTGACTAGGCCCACGATGTTTGGTGGGATGGCCCTAAAGATGATAAGCACATGGATATGGGGAAGGGCCCAGGTGGAGTGATTTGGGCAGGAAGAGAGTATGATTAACAACTCCCTGTAGGGAGAGATAATCCTCTGGACAGGTTATTTTAGCAACCGCAAGGAGCAAGGGCAAGTTATCTTGATAAGGGTGGAGGAGAGCTCTGAAGGCATTTAATACCTCTCCAACTTCCCAGACCCAAATTGGCCTCCTTGATCCAATCTGACTTGATTTACCTATCTACACTTACTTCTGGTCTAATTCTGGCTTCAATATTAGTAAGTTATCTTAGAAACAGAACTTCCTTCCCCTATCCAGGTTCAACTGATTGTGGCTCCAGCTGATATTTTGCCTGCAATCTATGAGACACCCTGCCAAATTAACTAAGTCATTATAAAATTTCTGATGCATAGAAACAGTAAAGATGTAAATTTGTTTCAAATATTCTTAAAGAGTAGATAAGAAAGTTGTATATAGGAAGCATTAGGGCTTTATCTGTAAAATTGGAAAAATATGTGGCTTAGAGATCAAAGATAGCTAGTACAGCCATCAAATGGAAGATGAGCTAGTATATTTGAGTTTATTATTGATCATATCCCTTGCTTTTTGACTCCTCATCTATAGTACAAACACCTCAAATCATTTAGGGAGGATGAGAGAAAAGTCTGTAGTTTTGGATCACATAGAGTGGGAAATTGCATTATATACTGTTATCCTTTTTTTTTTTTTCCACATTGAGTATCCTTATTTAGATGGGATCAGATTTGAATGGATCTTTTGGAGTTTCTGATTTTGCTGAGCTTATTCCACATTTACTTCCTCTAAGGTTCTTATAGAATTTGAAACCATCTGTATTTCTAAATGAACGGTTAATACAGGTTTAATGTGTTCCAAAATTCAAGTGTCTTTTATTTATTCTTCCTTGTTATTCTTTAGCTTTGGGCACAGTGAAGTAATTTGCTTTACAAAACGCTGTAGTATTTTGATTCCCTGGATCCTCTGGTGTGTCTCCATGCGCCACAATCTGAAATAGCTGCTAATTTCTGGTTACTTTTTGCCAAATGCCTGGCATCATTTTACTGCCTTTCCATAATACCCCTGTTTCCCTTCCTTTTTTGGATTTTCTTCTCCTATTAGTATTGGCTTCTTGTTTAAGCCTATCTTCTAGCATTTAGCATAAGTAATTACAGAAACTTTGTAAATTCTTATACAGTTATTTGGGAATTTTTTTGTGACAAAAATGAGTGTGGAGTTTATGAGCTATGAGGATGAATTGAGGGGAAAAAACACTTTTTAAGCATTGATTATATGAAGGATTTCATAGTAATTATGCAAAGAACATCTTGAAGTATCCAAGGGACTATTGGTGAGATTAACTTCTTGTGTTCAGTGTACTTTTGTTCTGCATGCTAAAGAGTCCTGTTTTTCTTAATGAAGATGTGTTAGAGATGACAGGAGGTTAACAAGTCAAACTAATTATTATAAGGCATGGAAGTGAGTATAGAGGATTTCCATGAGTACTGGAACTAGCATGTCCCCTTTGGCTAATAAAATTAGGGTATCATAAGTTAACAATTCACTACTACTTTTTGGTTAGTTTGGTGGGTGCTGGAACTAAGAATTAGTGTCTTAATTCAGATTTCATTACAAGGGAAGATCCAGTGATTGTGAAAAAGAATGACTTGTAATCACAACATGGCTAAGTACTAGAGACTTCATGTATTTCCCTACAATGAATAAATGCTTTCTAAAAAGAACTTCCTGAATGAAGAATAATATTCTTGTGTTCGGATGTCAGATACTGGGGAATCATGTAGGGGAATATATGGAGATGGAAAAATATTCACAGTCAGCTGTATTGGCACAACTCCCTAATCTATTTATTTCCAGAATAATTTCTGTTATTATTGTATTGTGGTTAAGATAAACATGAATGTGTTTTCTACTGCCAATCATTAGCATATTTTTCTCAGAATGACAAACATTAATACTTTCATCATGACTTATCATTTGTATATTTTTTTAAAAAACCTGAAAATAGGAATTAAGCAGTGTATATATTTGAATTTGACTTCCATGTACAAATTTATGATATAAAACATGATATCTCAATGCATATACACAATATGTTCTTATCAAATCAAGATAATTAATTTTTCCATTTACTTACTTACTTATCAATTACTTTGTGTATGAAACCTTCAAATTCCTCTCTTGTTTAATGGCAAAAGTGTACTTTTTAATTAATCTTAGAAATGTAAGTGATTTCTCTCAAGTCACAAAATGCCAATAAAAATTGCTAAAGTAAGTAAATTTTCTGATATTTTTACCTATGTTGATCCATTAGAGGTCTCTCATGTCCTATATTTGAAATATAAATCATGTTCTGTCAACTTTAGGTACTTGCTACAGAGTTAAAGCTGGTGAATTAGATAAAACAGAAGTGTTATGATCTATTTTTTAAAATATAGCCCCATATATTTACAACTATACATTCTTTTCATTCTCAAATTAAAATTCAATGGCCTACAAATATGCTACAAAATATATTTTAATATGCTGGCCATTAGCCTATAGTAAAAAAGATCTGTTAATAAGAATAAAATAAAAATATCTTATGTAACTGATGTTTTTTATCAGTTTTTGGAGGACTCAAACCTTATATGCAAAATGGTATTTTGATATTTATTATTTGGGATATAAGTGATATAAATTATTATTCTCACCTTCATAGTCCAGCATTCTACCTATGCACCTCACATGAATTAATTTGTTGTTGTTGTTGTATTCTTTTCCTTTATTTATCAATTTTTATAATAATGAATGGATGTCCTAGTACCTGATGGTGACCAATGAGTTTTTAAGAATAATTGTTAATTTGTGGGTTTTATATGCATTTTCAAATTATTGCAGTCATTATTCTTTATTTTTATGAAATAAATGGTATATTTTATTTTTCATCTTTTTCTTCCACTTTTTAATTAATACAGTATAGTTTTACATAATTATGGAATTTTTTGTTATATATCATACATGTACACAATATAACAATATTATTTAGCCAGTATTACTCCCCAGCATCTCCTTTCTCTTTCCTGGCCAATGTTCTCTTTCCTCTACTATTTTACCTTTGATTTTCATTAAGTTTCTTCCCCTAACCTTTCTTTTCCTTTTTTCTGTCTTCCACATATGAGAGTAAATATATGACCCTTGACCTACAGAGTTTGACTTATTCAGCTTAACATAAAAGTCTCAATTTCCACCCATTTTTCTGCAACTGACATGATTTCATAATTTATTATGGTTGAATTAAACTCCATATATATATAGATAGATAGATCATATATATATATATGTTAAATTAAACTCCATATATATATATACATATATATCTCACATTTTCTTTACCTGTTCAGTGATTGATGGACACCTGGACTTGTTCCATAATTTGGCTAGTGTGAATTGTGCTGCTTTAACATAGGAATACATGTATCACTATAGTATGATGACTTAGATAGATCTTTAGGATAAATACTGAGGAGTGTTATAACTGGGTTTTATGATGGTTGAATGCCAAGTCTTCTGAGGAACCACCATGTTGATTTCCATAGTGGTTGTACTAAGAATCCCATCAACAGTGGCTAGTAAAGAAATTCAAAACCCAGCTTCTTTTGCCTCCATATAAGACAACTTGTACAATGAGTCAGCTGAGACCTCAGCTGAAATTAGGCTGTATGTCGATTTCTTTTCATTTTCACTTTCTCACAAGTATATGACCTAATGTACCCAATGAACCTCTTTCATTGTCTCTTTCAACAAAACCAATAGAAGAGAACTGAAAGAGGCAGCTTCTGGGAACAGACACTACAATGAACTTTAGGAAAAGAATGGTAGGTCTGCTGGCTATAAGGGCCCTATAACCGAGAACATGTGGAATATTCTTCCTATCATTCATAGCAAGTGTAATTGTTCAATCTTTTATCTCTCAGGCGCTTGTTTGAGATACTTTAAAAAAAATGAAACAAAGAACTGCTTTACATATTATCTAGGAGCTAGATATTTATCAAGACAATAGTAACTATAAGAATATGGAATTGAGTGTCTCTTACATAGTGCCATTAATTCAATGAAGAGAGAAAATGACAACATTAATATAGTTAATAAATGACTCAGGCAAAATATGAAAACAGATTCAGATTATCCTCTGGGAAGAATATAAGGAAAATCAAACTTCTCTTACAGTCAGAGATTAGAGAGAGAAGATATCCAGGCTTACAGCAGTACTAAGAAAGTCAAACTTTCTAGTATGATTGAATTCTTTCACACCAAAGTCAAGGTGTTAATAGGTAAAGAGCAAAACCCTAAGACAAGAGATGGATATACCTGGTAGAAATAGGCTAGGAATCTTGAACTCCCATACTTTGCTGAATACCATCTGCTAAAAATAATGGCCTCTTTCCCTTGTTAGAACATATTGATTTCCCTTTACAATTGCTTTACAATTTTTTAGAAGACTCATGTGAGATATGTGCCTTTCAAGACAATGCTTCTTCTGTGCATTAACTTTTACTTCTTCTTCTGCCAGCCAGATTAACAATGTCTTAATCCCAGTATTGTAGCCTAAGGATGGATTGACTGATTTGTTAAAGGAGAAGAGAAACTACACATTAAACAAGTTGATAGATATAACTTATATATACCAGCAAGAAATGGGAGAATATGGACAAAAGTAGATTCAGCAATCATTGACACAAGAGGGAGACACCTTAAAGTTGAATATTGGAGATTTTCAATATTCAATATTGAAATTTTCAATATTTTCTTACAGGAGCACCTACATTGTTGATAATGTTTTCCATGATGGAAATTTTAAAACTCAGGCAAGCACGTTGGGAGAGGTTAGTAGTAAGTGTTGGTTTACAATAACTAATATTAAAATGATAAAACTTTCACAGAAGATGATGGGGGAAGAGATCAAAAGAATAAGAAAAATTAATACATTTTAGTATCTAAGGGGAAATCCAAGAAAATTCATTGATTTTCCAATGTCTGGAAAAATCAACAATTAGAAGCTCATTGGTAGCTTTCCATTTCAATCCACAGCTATCGAAGTAGATAGCTTTACAGAACTAGACTTTTATAGGAGCCCAAAATAATATGATTTGTTATGATTTGGATATGAGGTGTCCCTCAAAAGCTCACATGTAAGACAAAGCAAGAAGGTTCAGAGGAGAAATGATTGGACGGTGAGAGTCTTAACCCAATCAGCAAATTAATCCCTGATGAGATTAACAGAGTAGTAGCTAGAGGCGGGTGGGGTTGGAGGAAGTGGTTAACTGGGGATATGGCTATGGAGTATATATTTTGTATCTGGAGCTGGAGTCTCTTTCTCTGCTTCTTGGCCACCATGATGTGAGCTGCTTCCTTCTGCCACACACTCCACCCACCATGATGTTCTGCTTTATCTAGAACCCCAAGAAATGGAGCCAGCCTTGTCTGGACTAAGACCTATGAAACCATGAGCCCTCAAATAAACTTTTCCTCCCCTGTAGTTGTACTGGTCTGATCCTTTAGTCACAGCAGCGAAAAAGCTGACTAAAACATAAGTCAAGTGATTAACACTTAATCCTAAATAATGTGATCGCAATTATCATAATAAAAATATTGGCATGGTCTTCCTAGCTAAAGGAATGAATTATATTTCCCAAAGATACAAAGTTTAGTACTTAGTTTCCATAGAGTGTAAAACATTTCCTTCCAAAAAATTGAGAATTCTTGCAGGAGCATCTACATTGTTGATAATGTTTATGTTTATTATATTTGTAGGTCAGGGATAACTCTATGGAATGTTTTAATTGCTATAGGTTCACTAATTTCCAAGGAGATGATAAAGACTCTAATAGACATGAAAGGGACAGTTTTAAAGAACAAAGATTAGGCAGAAACATCAACTTTAAAGTAAAACAAGACATGGGTGATCAGAATATCTTAAGTAGCAATAATCTTTGGTGATTTTATCATTCCAGTAAAAAAACCCACATAGGTAGCACACAAAAGTACTGCTTGATTTATACAGTAGAAAAAGTTAAAATTCTTATAGCTAAAGTCCTGATTTGAATTGTTATAGAAAAGAATTATAACCTCCAATCCATTTTCCATGAAAAAGACCATAATAATTTATGATACCAAAGACTCAGTTAAAGAAGAGGTAGAGTTTCCTTACTGAAGGAATCCATACCATTCGCCTAAATAGATACATTAGTTTTTATTCAATCCTCTCATAAAGGTTTGAAAGTCATTAATTATAATGATAGGACAGTGAGCAGATGAAATGATCATATCTTTCAAAGATATTTAGAGATAAGTTCTTGACTGGTATTAATTTTTGGAAACTGGAAATAGCCCTGTGGCCTATCAAATGAAGAGCTCATAGTGAGCGAATGAAAGCAAGCATGTTAAATCAAGGTCAACTTACATTGTACCCAGTGAATCCATGGATTCACTCATTGTCCCAAATTCCCTAATGTCTAACTGGAATAGAATATGTAGCTATTGTCAAATAAATAAAAAAAATATTGACTCTTTGACCAAGACTTTTGGCCCATTATGGAAACTAGAGTAAGGGGAAACTTCTTGAACTTCTACATTCATTCAAGGTGTTTCACCTGAATCAATATCATATTCCTTGATAATTGCAAAGATTGTAACCATTATCTAAGGTTTGAGAGAAATGGGATGTGAACTTCTACAATATCACAATATAACTCACCAGTTTGTCTTGTCAAATGTCAGATGGAGTTTGAAAATTTTCATAATTTTGTTATAAACTTTAGTAGGAAGTTTTTCCAAGTGTAACTGATAGAAAGCAACATGACCAATGGTATTATTATGCATTCACTAATTGGCCTAATGCAATTTTATCCACACTAATTTGATATATAAAGAAGTTTGCCTTTACCTAAATAATAGTATGCCTTCATAGGATGTAACTTCACAGCAATGGTGGTTTTCCTGCTCTTTGCCATAATGTGATCTGAAGAAACCTTGACTGTCTTAAAATTTCACATGGAATCACAAAAATTGACTAGAGTGATATTAGGCACTGAACATGATAATAAGTAATTAGCAGGTACTTTAAATGGAAACTAGAAAGTAAGAAATTTTAAAAACCTGCAAAAGTTCATGTATCTGCAATCTCAGTAATTTTCTGATAGATCAATTGTTTGGATTATGTGCACATTTTCCATCAAAAATGAAATAAATGTGTCCATACTTCATTAAAAAAAGTGGCTTAGTTCCTGGCCTTGGTTCCTGAAATCCTTTCAGATTCTGGAGAACACATATTACATTTAAGTGTGTTAATATGATCCATCTCCAGAGTGCTACAGATGGCTTCTAGTTTCAAGAGTAGATAGGTTCTACCACACGTTCACGATACAATAAAGTCACTCTTCAACATGGTCCTTATGATCCATCATATAATGATAGCTGAAGTGTTCATGGAAAGTGCAAAGACTCTCTGCTATCTCTGGCAAGCACAAATCTTAGCCTAATTCTTATCATTTTGGAGCACATCTGTGCCTTCTTTCAGATAACTAGTCATCTTTTAAGAAAATATTTTGGTTTAAATCATCATTAAATTGCCTAAGCCACACGTTCCTCCCTTTGTTCATATATCAGCATGTGCATTGAGATGCACATTCAAAGTATAGTCACTCAATTCTGCCTTTGCTTTTACTCTCTGTTAGGCTTTCTCCAGTCTCCTCTCTTTGTGGCATAGTTTTTCCTTTCACCAGACTATGGGGAGAATTATCTGGCGCTACATGCCTCTCTAAACTGTCAGGACTTACTTGTCACCAAGAATGGTTTAACATTCTCCTCAGCTTTACTAAACTTAGATAAGCTTATTCCTGACTCTAGGACTCAGATATCTTTTTTTTCCCCTAGAACATTTACATTAGACAACTTTTAATTACCATTTCTCTTTGGCTTTTGAAAATGCAAATATGTTTTAAGTCTTCTTCCCAAAGTCTTTTCAAGGACTGAGAGAGGCATCATTTTAAAATATAAATATCAAGGAAGATTATACCCATATCATCTCATTTCTATGGAAAAATAGGAGTTTAACTCAGAGTGTGCACCCAACTCTAAGTAATACAACAGCTTTCTGTTGTAAAGATAGAAGCTTATATTTTCTTTGGATAAAGCTAATTAGCAAGCACACATTATTATCTTTACTCTTTAATTCCTGATGTTCCCTACGTGTTCCAATATAATATGAACTCTGCATTGTTTATTAGTAAATTAGTTTTCAGTTTTGCTAAGTTTATATTCAATATCTACCCCATTTATTTTCTTCTTCCATCCTCTTACCTCTCCTCCACTCCCCCCTTCATCAATAATGAATACCATCATTCTTCAACATATGTAAGGTCAAATAATTCTAGCCTCATTTCTTTTGGGCTTACTAATGTCCTTATAATCACCAAATTTTTTTAAACTTCCCTTATATCATTTCTCTAATCCATGTTTTTCTTTATTTCTTCATATTACCAATTAACTCAGTGTCTCTCCGCGCTTCTATATGTGCTATGGCAATAGCTTCTAGCTTCTAAGGAAAACACATTAGTTTGTTCATTTCTGACTATGGGAGCTATGAAAGTGTCAACAAAAAAAAAAAAGAACAAAAATAGTCTCAGGAGAATATATCTTCTAGTAGGTTGTTTTTCTGTTCATTTTAAATATGTAGGAACTCATTATAGAATTTGATTCTTATATTCATAGTAATACATAACAAATTGAAAATGTAATTTGATGAATGATATTACTGGAATTTAGAACTCTGACCTAGTGCCCAAACACATCTAATTACTTGTATGGGCAATATTGACCCAGTCCTTTAAACTCAGTTTTAATTCAAAAAAATCTAATGAGGAATACAGTGGAGGCTCTGTCACATTTTCAATTACACATGTGGTTAGGTTTTTAAATAGAAATTCCTCTTGCCTATTTCTCAAGAATCAACGACAAGATCCATAATAAATTTGAAGTGCAGCACACTCAAAACTTGCTCATTTACCCATAAACATAACTTCAGAATAAAAAACTATTTTGGTCATAACACTTCAGCTGAAAGTAAAAACTCAGCACAGTAAAAGCACACTGAACAGCCAGAATGTCTATATTTTTCCATGGATAAGAAGAAATCAAATAGTTTTAAGGTATAATACATCCCTTACTTTATATGTCAGTGTTTTCCCTCTTCAGCTCCTTTTATTCAATGAATATATAAGAAATTACATATTATCTACATGCCAAAATGGAGTTGTTTGATGTAAATGGTGAAGAAAATGGTTTCTGATAAAGAGGAAGTATGTGATAATACATAAATTTGGTGTCACTCTTCTAAATCATATAAAACCTATGTCTATTTTTCCAAAATGGCATTTAGTGCTTTGTGAACTATGTCTATTCCCCATTAGTCTAATCTTCATGATAACTTCAGCTATATGTGCTTGGTTAACTCTTTCTCCCTGTAGTCTGACTTAATTCTTGTCCTGTGTCAGGTTTTATAAATATTTGTTGAATGGCCCAATGTTGGTAACACAGAGTTGAATAAGACAGATGTATTGCAAAGAGAAAAACAATCGAAAAGCTGGTGTTTAACATCTAATTAATATAATAACGAAAATAGTATTTGAGAGTGACTTTTAAAAAATGGATTTTATTAAGGCACACTGACATTGGTAGAATTATTTAAGGACACAAGCATGCCAGAAGAAAGGGCATACAATTGAGCATAAGTGATTTATGCATATATGTCATTTATATATGAATTTCATTACTTGGTGTGGAGAGAAGGACTGATTTCCAAACCTGTTTTCCCTAAGCTTTTCATTGTTTTCACATATTCATCTAATACATTTTATTGTGTGCTATGGAAATGTATGCTGCTTGAGAGTAATTTCCAGGAAGTTGACACCTCAAGTAATAATGGATAAGATATGAAATCTGCAATATTCCTGAAATCTAAGCAAGTCCACAATCTTCATTCTACAAGTGTGAAATTTTTTGTTGATATTGTATAAGTGGAGCAAGCTCAAAGAAAAAATATAACACCTGAGCAACAGCAGCAGTACCTGAGGATTGCCTGGAAACGTTTCTAGAAGGGTATCATTAGCAGTGTACACTGTAGAAGGAGGTTTTCAAGAATCACACACTTGAGTACGGGACAGTCAGGGAACAAAATAGTAGTTTTAAGTCCACAACAAAATTGAGTGGGAGGGGAAAAGAGATGTTTAGTGTATCCCCTGCCCCTACTCATCCACATTTTCCTTGTTTTCTATTTCTCTCACGAGAGCAGTATGTATGTTACTATCAAATTTGGACCGATACAACCTTAGCCTTAATTCCTTTGTTTTTATTTATGTTTCCTCTTGGTTCTGCATCTTCTGTTAGTTTGATCAATGCATATGGATGTGTGTACACCACTATAGTATTATGTAGTATTATTCCACTAACGTAAGAATCTTTTGTGCTCCTAGTCATCCCTCCCCACCCCCCTAATCTCCTGATAACCATTTCAGAGCAACAATCTTTTTGGTACACACTAGATTCCCCTTTACAAGAGACTGGATAATATTCTGGGCATAAAATTCAAGTATCTTTTATAAATTATCTTTAAGCCTCAAAAGTATTTTTATAAGATCTATTGAACTGTATTATCAGTTTATACATATAGACATTGATTCATCAGTATCTTTCAAAAGAGAAAGATAATGTGACATAATCAGGATTTGAACCCACTCTGAAGCCATTCTTGGAGTATTCTGACAGTGCTATTTGTAATAGAAAACTACTAGGGAAAACTAAACTTCCATACTAGAGGATATAAATACTACTAGCGAAATAAATTACATTATATTCAAAGAATAAAACACTATGCTTCCATAAAAACCATGTTTAGTACAATGCTTAATCATGTGGTGAAATGTTTGCAATTAAATTAAAGGGGAGATGCTAAAAGTTTATGTTCATTGTCATCATATTATGAATTGTGTAGACATAGCATTTGGAAGAGAATATACCCAATGATTATCTTTTTCAGGGTTAGATTATAGGAAATTAAAAATAATAACTTTCAATATATTTTATGTAATTTTCTATTTTATATATTAACTAATTATTAAAATATAAATACATACAAATCTATTCTTGTATTCTCAGATTTCATATTTTACTAATGTCAATACATATACATAAAACAATATTTAAATATGTAAAAATATGGGGTTTCATAGTTCAAAGTCAATAATATTTGAGGATATGGGCAAATACTAAAATTCAAATCAACTAGTGGGGAACAGAAAAATCCCCAGGATATTACTTGTATTAGTTTCCCAGAGCTACTATAACTTACCACAAATGAAGTATCTTAAAATAGCAGAAATTTTCCCATGGATATACAAGTCAATAGTCTGATATTAAGGTGTAGATTGGACTTCAGTCACTTAAAGGCTCTAGGTGAAAATCCTTCCTGGCTCCCTTCAATTATTGATGACTCTAAAAGCACCTTGGTTTGGAGCTTCATAACTTCAATCTCTCCCTTTATATTTTTAGGGTTTTTTACCCTGAGTGTTTTGGTGTGCCAATTCTGTCCTTTTTCTTTATAGGAAGACCTGCCTTTGGAATTAGAACCCATTCTAAATTCAAAATAATCTTATTTTAAGATTCTTAATTTAATTACACTTGTAAAGAACCTATTTGCAAATAATTTCATATTTACTTTTTATGTGGGTTAGGGTTTATGGAATCAGTATTCTACCAGTCTTTGTAGTGGCTGTACTTTTACTGAACCCTCCCCATCCTCCATCCACCTTTTCTCTTCAGACTTCTAAATGGTTAACTCCCTCACCACCTTCAAGTAATTAGTCAAATATTATTCGGTGAACAAAGTTTTCCCTAATCATTCCGTCCACCTTTCCTCTTCAGACTTCTACAAGGTTAATACCTCACCTCCTTCAAGGAATTAGTCAAATATTATTCAGTGAACAAAATTTTCCCTAATAATTCCATTTAAAACTACAATTCTCACCATATGTTTATTCTCAGTTATCTTTACCCTGAATTTTGTGGCAAATTTTATGATTTATACATGCATTAATTATGATTACATGCTCATGGACACACATATATAAATACCATTAGATCAGGTATTCTAACGGTTTCCCCTATGTTCTTTCAGTATACAATTAGAATGTTATAAGTCCTTGATAAATATTTTTGAATTATTGAAAAGTCATATTATTCCTCTTCCATAGTCATCCAATGGTACCTTGTTTCACTCAGTGAGATATTCACACAGAATTTGTGATATTGTGAAATATAGTATAAAAATACATGAAACATAAAGGTACAGCTTAACTAATTAATATAAACTAATGCTAATGTAACCATTATCCAAATAAAGAAATATTGCCAACAATCCCAGAATCCTTCAAATGTGTTTTGGGTCACATGTTTATTAGTCTTTCCTAGAAGTTCCTACTATTCAGAGATTTATGTTAATTTATTTTTTTATTACTTGTTCTTTTTAGTTATACATGACTATGTAACTTTCTTCCATGCATTTTGTTATACTTTTTGTACCTGTTTAATCATGCATCAATAAGCAATAAAATTTAATGTTTTATTTTTCAAAATTTATGTAAATCACATTAAATGCAGTATTGTTTTCTTTGTTTCTGACTTTGAGTGTCGACATCATGACACCCAAAGTTATGACATGATTTAAAATTTTACCCATAGAATTGTGTATAGGAATATTTTTTAAAACTTCTTCATTGCATTTATAATATTTTATAAATATAAGACAAAATATTGATCCATACTCCTATCAAACAATTGATTCGTCTCTCATCAAGGTTATGTATAATACTGACATAAACATTGTCTACATTAAATCTGGCACACATAAACAAGCAATTCTTTAGCTTGTATAATAAATGTTAAATTAGTGAAACATGGGGTTATTAAACTTAAGTAATAGGCCAAATTGTTTTATAATTCTAGTAGCATTATATTACTTCATCTCCTTTCTAGTGTTTGGTTTTTGTCAGACATTTAATATTTGTGACTATTTGGTACCTAATATTGTGATTCCCCAAATTAGCACAGAAGTTTTTATTCACCAAATTTTTATACCCCTAATTACTAGTGAGATTAGTTTCTTTTTATATGCTCTTGAGTATTATTTTTTGTTTTTGTTGTTTTGTTTTTGTTTTTTCTTGTTGTTGAATGCTTTTGTATTTTGCCCATTTTTCTTTTGAGTGACTATTATTTTCTCATTAAGTTATGTAAGTGTTTATATATTCTAAAAATGAGCCTTTGTTAGTTAAAAGCCATTTATATTATTTTATCATATTTTTGTGAATCAATATATTAATTAATGTTTAGACATAAGGAAAAATATAAGACTGAGTAACCAGCTTCTTTGTTATTTTAAATGCCTTTTTAGAGAAATATAAATTCCTAATTTTAGTGTAATCTAATGTATTAATCCTTGTCTTTGCAAGTTTAAGTCAAGACAATGCCTACATTTTCTTTTAGGAATAGCCTTGTAAATTTATCTGTGTTACATACATGAAATTGGTTTTAGGTATAGAATAATAATATGGTCTAATTTCATTGTGTTTTTGCATACAGAACCCTCAAAGACACTTTTCCACTTATTTTGATGAATGTATTTTCACATTGCTCTTTATTATTGCCATCATAATAAATCATTTTATTAGTTGTGCATTTTTTTTTTTTTTTTTTGGTACTGGGGATTGAACTCAGGGGCATTTGACCCCTGAGCCACATCCCCAGCCCTATTTTGTGTTTTATGTAGAGACAGGGTCTCACTGAGTTGCTTAGTTCCTCGCCATTGCTGAGGCTGGCTTTGAACTCGCGATTCTCCTGTCTCAGCCTCCCTAAGTGCTGGGATTACAAGCGTGAGCCACCGCGCCCGGCTTAGTTGTGCATTTTAAAGACATTTTGCTAGTTGTACCTCTACTTATAATTATCATTATTTCCTGATATATTCATATGACTGTCTCCTATGTTTCTTTATTCTCATCTCTTCATGTGAGTCTTTCTTAGCCACTTTATCTAAACAGGTAATCATCTATAAACTCAATTCCCTTATTCTTTTTCTTTGTAACATTAATTACTGTTTGAATTATGTTTGTTTATTTGTTAAATTGCTTATTGTTAATTTCTTATGTGTAAACCCAGTGAGGAATGGATTTTTATTTTGTGCTTGACTTTAACCTATTTGTTTAGCACAGTGACTGGTATGCAGTAAAGTTACAATAAACATTAATTGAATTAATGAATAAATTAAAGGATGAATTAATTAACTTAAATAAAGGCTATATTATCTTGTTACAATGTCCAAATGTTAAATATCTAAATATCTTGTTATAGTTGTTATGTATGATAATAAAGAAAATGAATTTCCAAGAAAGGGAATGAATTATTCAGACATATAAATGAGAAAAAATTCAAGTTTCAATTCAGAGGAAGCATTGGAGAAGATACAGGCAGAGTCAAAGTAAATTTAGATAGAATGTTAGGTGCTTTACTCAGTATTCTCCAGAGAAAAGAAAATCAAGGGAATGTATATGTACACACAAAATATTTATTATAAAAAATTGGCCCACATGATTTAGTAGGCTATGAAGTTTCAAGATCTGCACTTGGCAGAAGAATCTTTGTGTAGTTCCAGCTTGAGTTTGAAGGTCTCAGAATGACCTATAGTGTGAGTTTGTTGAAAGGCTAGCAATGTCAGGGCCCAAGAGGAGCCAGTATTTTAATTCAAGTCCAAAGGAAAGGAAAGACAAGTACCCCAGCTCAAAGCAGTAAAGAAGGAAGACTCAAGGGAAGATCATGTTTATGTTGTATTTAGGTCTTCCATGAGACATACTTACACTGCGAAATCAAATGTTAATTTCTCTCTCTCTCTCTCTCTCTCTCTCTCTCTCTCTCTCACACACACACACACACACACACACACACAGAATAATGTTTATCCAAACAGTTGGACACTTTATGGTCCAGTCAGGTTGACATATAAAATTGACTGTCATACTAGCAATGGAGAGTAAGGGTAAGGGTTGGAAATCATGGTAATGGAGAAGAAATTATTAAAAAGGACGAACAGCATTTTCCCAAGGACATCAATGGAATTTAGAGATGAATTAAATGAGTGCTAAATTTTGGAAAAGGATGAAGGTTTAGAAAGATGGTCATGTACTATTCTAACAAGCTAAACTTGTTTAAATTATTTAAAATATTCTTATGTAAGTTTTATAAAGGGATCTATATGGAAGGAATAAGGTATGGCCTAATGATTGGAAGTCAAGGAAATAAACCTGAATAAAATTTTGGCATTAGATTGAAAAGAATACCAAAAATGAGTCCACTGGACATTAAAAGATGCCATGTATGGTCTTTGAGTAACAATTTTAGGCAATTGTAAAATTTGCTTTGAAATTGGGTTATTTGCACAAAAATCTTAAAAAAAATCTTTTATTTATTATATTTTATCTCAAGTATTAGCCATAGAACAAATTAAAAATAAATACAGTATTATGAGCCATAAAACATTATAAATACCTGTGAGTGCAATTATCTTTAGAAATCACAGATGTTCCTTTTCTTTCTTTTAATGTAGATGGGAGTGAATATCCATTCATCAATAAAATAGCAATAAAGTTCAATCTACTAAAAGTAATTTATATTATATAACAGACATTTTTCCTTGGTTGACTTGAGAAGCTTACTTAGGGGTTGGTCTAGTACAAATATTACCAGGTTATCTTCAGTAAGCATATGAAAACTGAATGGATACACAATGACTTTTTATTTGTAAAAATATCACAGAGGACTAAAGTAATCAAAACTTATGAATTTTTAAAGAAATTGAATGCCTTGTTCTATGTCTAGTTCTCCAAGAGAATCAAAGTGAAACTACCCTTAGACGAACAGCTCTGGATCATTTGAAAACATACCAACGTAGAAGGCCCCTGTGTTCAACTGTACTCAAGGCTATCATTGACCAAAACACTGCTGGATAACTGAGATGACTGCTTAAATTCTGTCATCCAAAGGGCATATGTAAGCTCTTTATTTTTTAAGTAGTAGCATATAGAAACATAAATATCTAAAATAATATTTTGAATGTAAGAAACTCCATTTGTCCTAAGTAATGAGTTGTCTCCTTTTAAATGTGAAGTGTGGTTTTCAATGTGTAGTATAATATGGAAGCATAAGCACACTCAATTTTTTGTTTTTTGTTTTTTTTTTCAGTGCTGGAGATTGAACCCAGGGCCTTGTACATTCTAGGCAAGCACTCTGTCCCTCAGCTACAATACAAGCATGGCTCCTCAATGCCTGTTTTTTAAGATCCTCCTAATGCAGTGCACTTAGCCCCAAGTCATAATGAAGATCCGCCCCCTTCTTTTTACCCTTCTCACCCTTATTCTCATATTTAAGAAATTGTTCCATGTAGATTAACAATTCCTCTTGGATGCATGATCCTGGTCTCAGAAGAAACATATTATTAGCAAATATGCCTAAAGGTTTTTCTTTCTTTCCAGACAGTAGAGATTTTAGAATTGCTATTCTTCAGCATAAACAGCTCTTAAAATTCAGGAGAGTAATGAACCTGCTGATAACCGTTTTTTATTCTAATAGTTTATAGTGATTGGATTTAGAGAAAAAGTAAACTCTGTCTTGCATATGAAGGTGATACTAAATTCCCATAATACATTAAATTTTATGTAATTACTTTTTGTCAATTGTTACCATTTATTTCATTTCTTTCCTGAGAAAAAAAGTAGTTGATATACTTTGATTATAAATAAATACCCTATGCTTATAGTTTTGGAGTAGTTATAAATGAAACACAAATTCATGTTTGTATACAAATTTATTCTAAAATGATATTTTGGCTCAATTCTGAAAAATAATATCTTAATTTCAACATCAAAATTAGTATATTATCAGATAGACTTGATAAAGAGAATGCTTTTCCAAAGGCTTTAAAACTAAAATTTTATGTAATGCAGTTTTGGTTTTAAAAACAGTACATTTATATTTTACTGTAAAAATGTTTTTACTGAGTCCCAATGGAACATTAATGCCAATTTCTTGATATCTTTCTCATCTTGTACAATATACCAGAGACAAAAATAAACCCATTATATTTTGTGAGTTGTGTATGCATTTGCACAAGAAGGTAACAGTTCTTAAGAGAAAAACATGAAATGCAAGTCTATAAAATTGTATTTTTAGCCTGCAGGCTGTTTTACTGCTTTTCTATTAAAAATAAACTTAGTAGTGTAAGGAAACTGTGCCTTTGAACATACCACTTATTTCAGACTTCCAAGTATTACCAGATTTTCTACTAAAAGTTATTTTTCTTGATTTATTATGTATTTATCTATATATGCAAATGCATATCACTATTTCTCTGCCTTTACTTATACCTATATTAACAGTAAAATATAGATGCCATATGTGTATCCCAATCTACATCTACATATATTTGTATCTGTTAATAAGAAAGAGAATCAGAGCCGGGCGCGGTGGCTCAAGCCTGTAATCCCAGCACTTAGGGAGGCTGAGACAGGAGAATCGCGAGTTCAAAGCCAGCCTCAGCAATGGCGAGGCACTAAGCAACTCAGTGAGACCCTGGCTCTACATAAAACACAAAATAGGGCTGGGGATGTGGCTCAGTAGTCGAGTACCCCTGAGTTCAATCCCCAGTACAAAA
>CM053408.1:79230358-79252677 GCA_028644305.1 Xerus rutilus | reverse complement strand
AAAAAAAAAAAAAAGAAAGAGAATCAGGCAAAATTCTAATCATTGGTGCTTTGGGAAATCTAGAATGAAAGTATAGGGAAAATACTTATAATTATTCTCACAATGTTTCTGCAATTTTAAATTATTTGAAATAAATAATAAAAAAATTATTTTTGTAGTTATGCCACTAACCCACACAGAGCCAGTTACATATTTTTCATTTCATTTCTGATCTTTCAAGATAGCTTTAAAAACTTCTTTAAAATTATGTCAAATATATACAAGATTCTCAAATCAAAATTTCAAAAGATAATTTATTTTAAAAAGTCTATCTTCTATCTTGATCTCTTCTACACTTTTCCATTAGATTTCCTTTGAAATATTTTTTAAAATTATATAATTCATATATTTATTAATATGTGTGTAGTATTCATACATGTAATTATATTTATATTAATATGTGGTTGACTTTACACACATATATAAATATACATACAAAAGTTTGCTTGTTTTTCATTCAAAAATATATCCTGAAATCACATCAGTGACAGAAAAATCATCTCTTTTTTGAGGAGGTGTTAGTACTGGAGATTGAACTCAGGGACACTCAACCACTGAGCCACATCTCCAGCACTTTTTTGTGTTTCATTTAGAGACAAAGTCTCATCGCATTGCTTAGCACCTTGCTTTTGCTGAGACTGGCTTTGAACTCATGATCTTCCTGCCTCAGCCTCCTGAGCTGCTGGGATTATAGGCGTGTGCCACCAAGACAGGCCCATTAACTTTTAAAGCAATGTAGCTATCATGTGTATTTATCAGTATATAAAATCAGCAGCCTGCTGGTGACATTTAAATTATTTCTGGACTCTAATATTTATTGACTTAATTTATTAATTACAGTTACCAATTTAATATTTCGTTGTACACTTGCAATAACATATTGCTGTAGTGAATACTCTTTTGGGTATCTTGATGGTTCCTTTGATACAGCACCTTAGGTAGACTGTGGTTTCCAGTTATTTGGTAAAAAACTAGGCTAGATGCTGCTAAGAAGACTGTATTTAGATGCTTTTGTACATTTAAATGAGTGAACTTTGTGTACAACAAATTACTATGTATGAAACATCTAACCTGTTGAAAGCCTTAAAACAGAGGATGAGATTCTCCGCAAAGGAAAGAATTCTGCTAAATTCCTTATAGAATTACATACTATCTTTGGACTCCAGACTCCAAGATGAACATTTGCTTAAAATTTTCAACTTTCTGTTCTATCCTGAAATTTTAACTTACCAACCCTCCTCTCTCCTTCCTTAACCCTCGTCGGTCTCATGATTTAATTTATATAAAATGTACCATATAGACTAATCCTTAGAGATAGAAAGTAGATCAGTAGCTCAGTGCTTTCAGGGACTTGAAAAAGGAGGCAGCAGGGAGTGACTACTGATGATTTCAGAGTCTCATTTTATGGTCATGAAAATGTCCTAGAATTAAATAGTGGTGATGGCAACAAAACAATAAACATACTAAAACTCCCACCGAACTGTATGCTTGAAAAAGATGATTTTGCTGGTATATGAGTTATATTTCAGATAAGCTATTATGAAAGTTATTTCAAATCATGTCAATTCCTTTCAGTATCTTCATATCTTACTCAGAATAAATCCTAGATAAATACTTGAATTAATTAATGAATACATAAAGAATATAAAACGGGTAATAGAGTTGAAACATTTGCTAAATTAAATTGTATTTTAGTTAAAACTTTTCAGTCACACTAAATGTGTGTTCTAAATGGCAAGTTCAAACTCTGCCTAAGAATCCTACTTAAATACAAGGACAATTTTATAGCCATTTTTGGAATGAGCTAGAACATTTTAAAGAGCAATAAGATACTCCATACGGATGCCACGTGATGAGAAATAGTGCCAGCAGTATCCAGCAGTCACTGAATCATTCTGCTCATTAGGTTTTTTTAAGCTAAAAATTTGAAAATATAAAGAGAAGTCTATTCCATATCCTTAACTCATTGGACAATATACTATATCACTGCCTTTCCATTCATTATAGAACTTAGAGAACATACAGAATTAAGGAAATGCAATGAGTATTAGGCTTTATTATTACAAAACCTTACCTGGTCATGGTACTTATTTATCAAGCATCCAACTAGTTTAGCATTTGATCTAAATCTATAGTTTTTAATATTGAATTATCTTAAATAACTACTTTAGAATATGATCTTATGTATTTAGTAGATCTTTATTTTTAAATTCGAAATTCTTTTGTGGTTTTATTTAGTAGTGTGTGAATTACATGTGTGGTAAACCAAAATCATTTTTGACTTCATGTTAAATCTGAAAGAGGATGAATCTGTGTTTTCTTCAAAATAGTCTTAAAAATCAGTACTGCTCAACATACCTCTTTCAAGGATAGCATTCAGGGTAACTTAATGATTTCAAATAAGTTGAATATGGAAAACTTTTTGGACAGAAGTAGCTTGAGACTATTGCCACTGCCTATCACTTGGAGAGGCAACTGGTTACACCATAGTTGATTATACTTTTGCAAATTTCATGAAGCAGATAGATCAAAAGTTGGTGAGATCAACAGAAAATGTAGAAAATTATATAAATGCATACTCATATGCATACCTGAACACAGAGATGAGTTCACTGTTTTCCAGAAAGAGGTAATTATTTTTTATCAAGATATGCAGATACACAAATAAAAACAATTTTGACACTGTTCACGGCCTTAACAAAGAACTAGTGACCACCTTTGCAACATACATCCCATATCTCCCTTTAAGAGAACCTGCTATAAGGACGAGGTCAGCACATTGCCTCCAGTTGGAACACTCTGTTATCTACCAAAGCATTCAACTTGAGGGTAGGTTTTCCAGAGACAGTTTCCATGGAATGGGGTGGGAATGAAGCAATCCTTGTAGGTATCTGTCCAATGTGTGACTTATCTATGAATGGTCTTTGCCCTGGATTTGTCTTCTGAGGCTTTCTAGAACTCAACTTTGGCCATGCTCTTCCATCTCCCCTTCCTCTTGTTCCACAAGTGTATTATATTAGTTAAATAATTTCATGAAGTAATTTCAGAATCAATACATTTGTGTGTTAGTTCCTAGTAATTTTGGAGAGAATTACTCCAAGATAGATTTAATGACCTACTTAGAAATTTGGACAGGAAAACAGAAATTTCTAGAGTTATTAATAGCAAAGCATGATTTATGGAAGTAAAGAGGATTGCATGTTTAAAAACTTGTTGTAAATCATGTATTAGTGAAAATTAGAGAAATACACAGGTAGCTCTCTGTTTCTCTTTTATCATAGATCACAAATTAAGCTACCACCTTTGATTTTTTTTTATTCTAGTCACCTATGTTCACAAAGAAAAGGGGATGGGGATGAAATTCAAGGTAGGTAGTTCATATTTCTCCTAACCATAGAATGACATTTTGATTGGCTAATTATGATATTCAGATACATTCACATACAAATATGAAGAGACAAGAAATGAAAACATTTATAGCTTTGTTTTCAAGTATTTATGTATTATGGTTTACCAAGCCTTCACTGAAAGACTTCTAGACAGTGGAATGTGGATTAGAATGTCACTGTTAATTGACAATAAAAGACATAAATATTAAAATAGAACTAATTTCTCTAGAAATAATAATGAATTTAACTGAAGGATTATGGGAATTTAGAAAATTTGAATGTCCTGTTATTTTCTACATTCAATTTAGTGATTAAAATAGAGGACTATACATGTGCCTTTGCCATTCTAGTCAAAGGAATTGGTCTATATTATAGTTTTTCTGATTAATTTGAGCATCATGCATTTTGAATTTGAGACATTTTACTGTGCAGAAAAATTTTGCTAGACATCCTGTCTCTATGGAGTGAAAACATTTTTTTAATTTTAATTTGTGGTTCACAAGTTACTCACTGACATTGGTAGGACCAATCTTCATAAATATTATTCTTGTTTTCCTCTCATTTACCTTTTTTCCCCCAAGGTTAATGTTCCTGTTGCTCTTTTCAAGCACTGATCCTTTGGTATTAAGGCCAATTCACCCATTATCTCTAATGATTATTTTCCTTAAAATGAAAGGCTTTCTTCTCTCCAAGTTCTCCTCTAGTAGTCTTTATATACATATAAAGTATTTATATATATATATATATATATCCCCTGGCAAGGGGATAGTTGTAATTGATAAGTTAAAAATATAGAGTGATTGTTATAATTTAAATAACAATAGTAAAGGCACCAAAGATAGAAACCCATATATAATTATTTTGAATAGAAGAGGTATAAAGATGTTAGTGATTTAGAACAACCAAAGAACTATCTTCATAATGATAATATAAAAATACATATTAGAAAAAAGAATATAACATTAAATAGATTTCTATCTCCTGGGCAAGAGTTATTAAAATACCCTGAATTCTTACACTAACTTTCATTATTAGAACATTTAAAATCATTAGATATTGAAGACATCCAGTTCTTCTATTCTACAGATGATAAAAATATCTATACTATGACTGAAATGGTCTGCATTATTATCTATAAAAGTTGCTTTACAATCATAATATAATTTCATAAAGTTATCCAAGAATTATAGTCACCAACATAAACCATTGATGAAACAGCATTACAGCTCCACTTTGTAAAAGAAATGCTGGTATATTTTTCTTGAAGATGGAAAATGGAGGATTAAAGTCTCATTTAATGTATGTATTATTATTTAACTATTTGGTTGACAGTGAATTATAATACATCTAAGAATCTTATTCAATGCATAGAACCCATTCAAAAGTCTATGTCCTTATACCCAAAGGAATTAAAATCAGCATACTACAGTGACTCAGCCACATCAACATTTATAGCAACTCAATTCACAATAGCTAAATTGTGGAAACAAACTAGGTACCCTTCAACAGATAAATTAATAAAGAAAATGTGGTACATATACACAATGGAATATTACTCAGCCTTAAAGAAGGATGAAATTACTACATTTTTAGGTAAATGAATGAAGCTGAAGAATATCATGCTAAGTAAAATAAGCTAAACCAAAAAACTAAAGACCGAATATTTTTTCTGATAAGATGATGCTGATCCATAATGGAGGGTGTGGGGATGAAGGAACTTTGGACTGTGCAGAGGGAAGTGAAGGGAGGGGAAGGAGTGTGGGATGGGAAGGATTATAAAATGAGACCGACATTATTACACTTATATACATGTATGATTGCACTACTGTCATGACTTTAAACCACGTACAACCAGAAGAATAAGAAGTTGTGCTCAATTTGTGTACAGTGTATCAAAATTCATTTTACTATCATGTATACTGTCATGCATGATTAGAACAAATTTTTAAAAAGAAATAAAAATTCCAAACTGAAAAAAAAAAGAGTCTGTGTCATAACTTGCTGGTTTAGATAATATTTCTATGTAGTAATACATTCTATTTTTTTCTAAAGTCATATTATTGATATGACATTCTCAATGGCTTAGTACTGACTTAAGCAAATCATAGCTTATAAGAAAGCACTTAGAAAATATTTCAGATTATAGATTATAAAATACTTATTAAAAATCCCAAAGCATCAACACTATTCTGTTTATTAATTCCACTTTCAACATGTGGAATTTTGTCTTCCCAATTAATGAAATTAGAAAGAAATCTAAGCAAAATTGAAACAAAAACAGAAAATTAAAAGCTGCGAGGAAATACAGCTCTCTATATTTCTTTTTTTCTTTCTTCATTTTTGTTATCGAGTATTGAACTCAGGGGCATTTACTCACTGAGTCACATCCCCATCTCTTTTCTTTTTTAATATTTTATTTAGAGACAGAGTCTCTGAATTGCTTAGGGCCTCACAAAGTTGCTGAAGCTGGCTTTGAACTTGCAATCCTCTTGCCTTAGCCTCTCAAGACTTTGGGATTATAGGCTTATGCCATGGCACCAGGCAATAGCACTATATTGTTTACCATGAGCTTTGCTTCTATCTTTTCCCTTATCAGTTTTATTACCAAAAGGATTTTCAAAGATAAAAATAATTATATACACTTCTGTCCAACTAAATATTTCAATACCCCTCACACTTTATGGGTAGAATTTCACGTAATTTTGCTTAGTTGAAAACATGCATTTGGAAAAAAAATCCCCTGTTTTAAAAATAAATATTCCCCATAAAATGTTATACTTTTATAATAATATAGATGATTTAGGTTGAGTTGTCAACAAATCTAATAGCTTTCAGAAAATCCGAAAAACCATTAATGTATTTTTCTGTGAATTCTCATTCTTATTTGATAGGTGGTATCATCAATATGCACAGAAAAATCAATTGAGAATTCCATTTAAACCATTTGCCCATTTGAATGTATTCACATGTAATTTAGACCATAAAACTTTACCAATATTTTTATTTTAAAAATCTAAGTGATGTTCTGTACATCTCAGTCTTGGTGATTTATAAACTTATTCTCCAAGTGTCTCACTGCACAATGCTTCTGGTTACCCTTGATGCCAGGACCCCTTAAAACATAGCCCATCAATTGGCTTTCTTTCAAAACTATTTGGGATGTGACTATTTCTCTTCTTTTCTGGCCTATCTTGTTCCAAGTCACCATGATTTCTCATATAGATTATTCTGGTAATCTCCATGCTTGCCTCACTTCCTTATACTTAATTCTATCAGTAAAGAAACTATAGTGACTCAAGTAAAACCACAATTGGGTTGTGTAGCTCCTCTTGAAGCCAGAATTAAAAATAGGTAGTCAGCATAGATAGAATGGGCTGGATTGCGAGAAACAAGCCAAACAGGTCTGGGTCAAAAAGGTTGGAGGCTCCCATAGCTGAAGATAAAATGTTAATATTCCCAAAGCCCAGCAGATATTGTCGTTCCTACAGAATTGTTAATGAAGCAACTCCCGAGCAGGCAGGAAACTGCTCATCTTCCCTGAGACTCCTTCCTGCCCCATTACCCCTCCCTACCCCTCAGTGCACCTGTTTACCATCTTTTTTCCTCCCCACAGACATCTTCCAATCACAGGTATTGGATGAGGGGAAATTAACAAGACAGAGGAGAGGAATGTAAAGGGACAAAGAAGACTTTAGATGTATAAAAAGGATGGGACTTCCTCATCCCACAGATTCTGCCTTTTGATTCCCCTGTCTTCCTTCCAGAGAAGTCTGTACTTCTATCCTTTAAATAAAGCTTTTCACTTTCCATTCTTGGCTTGCCTCAGTGTGCCTCTCTGGTGTTGTACTTCAGCATTCAGAGAAGCAAGACTCAAGGTAACTGGTAAAAGATATCACTCTCTTCAAATACTGGTTGGTTTGTAAGGTCTAGCCATCTATCTCTTTGAAGTCCAGTGACCTCTCTGACCTTATCTCTCTTGTGAACCTAAAGCATTTTTGTTGTTGCTGTTGTTCTGTGGATATAGCAGGTATGCTTTCCTCCTTAGAGACTGCAGCTGTTCTCATTCCACTGAAACACCTGGATTCAAGGCTTGCTCTTTCACTTCCTTCAATTATTTGTTCAAATGTCCTAGTTTGGATCAGGTCTTTCTCTCTCTCTCCTTCCTTCCTTCATTCCTTTGTTTGTTCATTTCTTCCTTTCTTCCTTCCTTCCCCTCCTTCCCTCCCTTCCTTCTTCCTTTCTATTTTTTCCAATCATTTTCCTGTTTCACTTTACTTACACCATACACATGATCATTCTAATTTTTTTTTTCTCCAGCATTCACAAACTCAAACTTTTGTCTTCCAAAGGATTAGTGAATTCTGCAGGGAGCAGGTGAAAAAAAGTCACATAAACTCCAGTCTGCTGTGTGCTTCGTGGCTGAGCCCTGGACAGACATGGAGTTATGGTTGTTAGAAGGCAGAGTCCTGGGCTTCCTCAGCTATACAGAGAGAAGTTGACAAGGTTTCAGTTGTCAACACATTATGTTCAATGAGAAAATACTTTCCTCTATTTTTGGTACTAGAGATTGAACCCAGAAGTGCTTATAGAACTACATCCTCTGCCCTTTTTATTATTATTATTTTTTGTTTTTATTTAGGGTTTCACTGAGTTGCTTGGGGCCTCAATAAATTGCTGAGGCTGGCCTGGAATTTGTGATGCTTCTGCTTCAGTCTCTTGCTTTTCTTTCTTTTGTTGCTGAAGGCTCAGTCCTTGTCCCCGATGCCAATCCAATAACAAGGACATAGTTTTGAGAAAAAGGAAAAAGAAATTTTATTGCTTTGCTAGAAAGTTTATTGTTTTACTCCTGTCCCAAAGGCTGTGATTCTGCCCATCAGCAAGAGCAAGGGGCTTTTCAAAGAGATGATTCAAAGGCTGCATTCCACATGTTCTTGGAGTTGTAATTCACTTGTTAATTTGAGAGATCTTTATTTCTGAGATCTTCTGGTACCATCCCCAAAGTCTGGATTACTTCTTTCCTATGGATAGTGTGTACTCAAGGACAAATAAATCTGCCTGTTTCTCCTGAGACTGGGGAAAGGGGAGTGATAAGGGAGGAGAAGGGAAAGAGGAAAAGAAAGAAACCTGTACTTTTTAAAAAAAGTTGCAGTGGTAATGTTGGGTTGAGAGATGGAGGCCAGAGAAAGGGGAATTGGGCGTCTAAAGTTACCCATGCGCATCAAGACCTCCCCCCAAAGCCAAACAGTCGACTGCTCACTGCTCTGACATCAACCAATCATCAATAAGCATGCTGACCTCTGAAACCGGCCCATACCTGTCATTGGGCCTCAGCCAACCAAGAAGAGTCGCCTCTTCATGAGAATCCCCCTCCCTCAATCTACCCATAAAAGTGGCCTCTCCCAGTCTTGGGAGCAACTTCCCCGGCCTACACTGGCAGACCAGTGAACCTCGCCCAAGAGCGGACCCCAATAAAGCTGTGCTTTTACCCTTTTGGCTAATGATCATGGTTTTTACCACCGATCTGACCTTACATTTGGTGTCAAAACCTGGGAAGGGTGTATTGATCTTCCCTTTGGGGAGAGGTCTCTCCTTCCTTCCTTTTCGAACCAGGGACCATCTGTGCCTCTCCTCTACTCATTCAGACCCACAAACGTGGGATAAATTCCCTCTGTTCCCCCTTGGCTCTCCAGATACACCCTCCTCTGTGGAATCTGTTCGTAAGTCTTGTGCACAGGCCAGATCACCAACTGTTCCGTTTTGGTCCCTGTGGCCTGTGGAGGAATTCCAGGCTCCAGCATCCTCCTGAATTGGATGATCATGATCAGAACTTGGGATGTCTCTTTCTGATCTTGTTCACTCCCGGATGTGTCTGTTGAGTCATGGGGAATACTGGATCCTCTTTAGACCCCCCAAACCCTCTGGTTGTCTATACATTATTTTTTGCAAACTGAGATTCAGCTATGACCTTCACCGTAAAAGACTGCTCTTTTATTCAACTGATGTCTGGCCCCAATATCCTCTGGACAATGGCTCAAAATGGCCTCCTGAGGGAACGTTTGATTTTAACATCCTCATGGATTTGGGCGACTTTTGTCAGCGGAGAGATAAGTGTTCAGAAGTCCCTTATGTGCAGGCTTTCTGGGACCTCTGCTCTCGCCCCAACCCTTCCACCTGCTCTACTGCTTAGGTCCTCTTGGCCCATCATAGCCCTTCTCCTTCTCTTTCTTCACCCAAGGAGTCTCCAAACTCTCTCTCAACTTCTTCTCCATCTTCCTTATCTGACCCACCAGAGCTTCTCACTGTTCCTTCCCTTTCCCCATAATCTCACCGCCCTCCGCCTTATCAGGCCCCTCTTCTATCCCTTCCCGGGCCTCTTCCCCACAGTCTCCTGGCCCCTTCCTACATTTGCCTTCTCTCTCTTCTTTGCTGCCATCTTCTCATTACACTTCCTCCCCTGACCTCTCTTCCCCCATCAGTGCTCACACCTGGTCCCGTCTTCCTGTAAACAACTCGCAACCCTCTTCTGATGAACAGCTACTTTGCCCCCTCCGTGAGGTCGTGGGAGCTGAAGGCATAGTGTGCATTCATGTCCCATTCTCACTTCAAGATTTGGCCCAAATTGAGAATTTAGGATCCTTTTCTGCAGACTCCAGCAATTACATGAAAGAATTTCTCTCAGGCTTACGATCTTACCTGGTATGACGTTTATGTTGTTCTCTCATCTTCTCTTAGTCTTGATGAAAGGGCTTACATCCAACAGGCAGCCAGGGACCATGCAGACCAAGTCTGCTTGACAGACCCTTCCTTCTCCACAGGGATGGCAGCAGTTCCTGAGATTGGCTCACACTGGGACTACCAAGAGGGTCAACAATGCCATAACCACTGTGCTTGGATGATCAATACCTCCTGGCAGGCATGCGGGCATATATAGATAGTTAATAATGTGGGCCTGTCCTTGAGTGTGACTTAGGAGAGGAGAGCTCATTAGTGAGGAATTTGGAGAGCCTTTGAGGAAACAGCTCTCAAGGTTATTGTTCAGGGCCATCTGGCACACTAATGAGCTCTTGGTGCCTCAAAACTTTCAGCCTTTGATCCTGTGAGTTTTGGAACCTGGCCAGTTCCCACCTCACAGAGATTTAACAGCCTAAGGCCAGCTGCATAACGCTGGGCTGCATGTTGGGAGGGGTTGCTGTGCCTTTTTAAGTCCTCCAAAGGAGAAAGAAGAGAGAAGAAGAAATTCCAACTGGAGAGGAGAAGAAGGGTTCCAACTGGAGAGAGGAGAAGAAGGGATCCAACTGGAAGGAGAAGAAATTTCACCAGAGAAGAAGAAATTCAACCAAAGAAGAAGAAATTCAACCAGAGAAGAAGGAATCCGATGCTTTGAGCAAGAAGAAGGAATTTGACTTGTGGGGAAGAAAGCTGACTCTCACCTATGTTTTTTACTCTACCCTCAGCGTTGCTCCTTTTACCTGAGAATAGGTGTTGAAGGTGTTGGTTATGCTGTGAGTAAAGAGGGAGGATCTTGACTCTCATCTATGTGTTTACCCTACCCTGGGTGTTGCTCCTTTTACTCGAGGATAGGTGTTGAAAGTGTTGATGCTGTTTTGAGTAAAGAAGAAGGATTTTGAAGGTGATGATGGTGCTTTGAGGAGAAAGACTCTTACCTATGTGTTTACCCCATTCTTGGTGTTGCTTATTTTATGCAAGGCTGAGTGTTGGAGGTAATGATGGTGCTTTGAGTGTACCTGCAAACCCGTGTTGTGTTATCTGATATTGATTGGTGAGTGCTGGAGCCTCTGTCTCTTTTTTTCTTCTATATTATTGATTCATTATATACAATATTCAATATTGCAAAATATAACTGTTGCTTGCTTATTGTTATATTATCTCATATTAAAGCTTATAAAACCCATCCTATTGTGAGGCTGGTGATTCACCCCATAAATCTGCCTAGATAAATTAGTCTGGGATCCAGACCAAGACATGGCAGTCTCTAACAAAGTGGTTAATTTTGATAAACTGGCAGAAGTTACCCAGGGCCCTCATGAAAATCCAGCTTTGTTTCTCAACCACCTCACTGAGCCTCTTACCAAACACAAAGCTAGATCCTCTGGGACCACAGTCCTGGCAACTCATTTTGTCTCCCAGTCAGCCCCGATGAAGAATAAAGCTCAAATGAGCTGAGAATGGTCCTCAGGCCCCTATCCAAGATCTAATCAAGATGACTTTCTCAAAGTTTATAATACCAGGGAAGCCTCAGCCGAATTGGCCAGGCAGGCACGCTTACAGAAAAAAAGTAGCTCTCCAAACCCAGGCCTTGGTAGCTGCCCAGCAGCCTGTGCGGCTGACTCAACTTCAAAAGGGGCACCAGCCATCTGCCCCTCCTGGGGCTGCTTTAAGTGCGGACAGGAAGGTCACTGGGCTCAGCAGTGCCCAAACCCATTGCCTCCCTCCAGACCATGTTCCACTTGCAAGCAGGCAGGACACTGGAAGAGTGATTGCCCTATGGCTGACCCTTCCCTGGCGCCTCCACGCGGGGGTATGGCCAACCAGGCAGTCCCTTCCCTAGAACTGCTGGGATTTGCAGACAACTAAAGAAGCTAGGCCTCAAGGACCCCTATCACTGAGCCCAGGGTAACACTGCAGGTAGTGGGTAAATCCACCAGCTTCCTGGTGAATATGGGGGCTACCTATTCTGTTCTGCCTGCCCATCCTGGTCCTTTATTTACATCTCAGATCTTGGTTATGGGAATTGATGGTACAGCTTTCTTTCCAAAATGGACAGCCAAACTTGCCTGCACCCTAGAGGGATATCCGTTTACTCACTCCTTCTTAGTTATCCCCTCCTGTCCATTTCCCCTCCTTGGCTGTGACATTCTCTCCCTTTTAGGAACTACCCTACAGATTCTCCCCCAAAGGCCCTCCACTCATCTTTTACCTCTGTTCCTTACTCTCTCCTCTGTCTCAGCCTCATCCAATCTGCCATTAACTCCTGACCTTGTCAATTCCCAGGTATGGGACACATACAAACCAGTAGTGGCTGCTCACCACATGCCAAACCATATTCAGTTAAAACCTCAAGCTAATTTTCCTTCCCTCCCCCAATTTCCTATTTCCCCTACTCAGAGGAAAGGGCTCAAACCCATCATAGACCACCTACTTGATCAGGGGCTCCTTATCCCCCAACTCTCCTTGCAACACCCTCATCATGCCAGTACATAAATCCTTGGGAGACTACCGGTTGGTCCAAGATTTGCATTTAATAAATAACATGGTAATTCCCATCCACCCTGTGGTCCCCAACCCTTATATCCTCCTTTCTCACATTTCTCCCTCCACCTCCCACTTCACTGTCCTTGACCTCAAAGATGCCTTTTTTTCAGTCCCCTTACATCCTGATTCCTATTATGTCTTTGCTGTTACATGGGACGATCCCACAACACACAGATCCCAACAACTAACATGAACAGTCTTACCTCAAGGTTTCTAGGACAGCTCCCACCTTTCTGGGCAAGCCCTGACCCAAGACCTACTCTACTGTGATGTGAGAGACAGTGTCCTTCTACAGTATGTAGATGACCTCCTCCTATACAGCCCATCTTTACAAGCCTCGCAGGCTCATACGGCTCAACTGGTCAACTTCCTGGGTTCCCAAGGCTATAGAGTTTCCCCAGCCAATGCCCAGCTCTCTGTTCCTCAAGTCACTTACACAGGCATCCTGTTGACTCCTAACTCTAAGTCTCTCACAGTGGACAGGATCCAAGCCCTCCGGGACTTACAACCACCTACCACAGCCAATTACATTCTCTCATTCCTAAGACTTTCTGGCTTCTTCTGCCACTGGATCTCTAATTTTTGTCTTCTAGCCAGGCCCCTCCAGCAGTTTCTCCAACCTCTTTTCTTTTATCCTGGTCTTTTTACTATTCTCCAGCAGATTCATTCCACTTGTGAGATCTGCTCTACAGTCTCATCACAAGGAGGACTTAAACCCAAACTCCCAACTCACCAGATGAGAGGCCACCAACCAGGCAAAGATTGGCAAATTGACTTTACTCATATGCCCAGACATTAAAAAAAAACAAACAAACTTATGCTATCTTCTCACTTTGTTTGATACTTTTTCAGGCTGGGTAGAAGCCTATCCAGGGAGACTGCAGATATAGTGGCCTCCATCCTCATTGAGCAGATTATTCCCAGGTTTGGACTACCTGCCTCTATTCACTCTGACAACAGACCAGCATTCATCTCCCAGATTGTTCAACTGGTCTCTGAAGGGCTTCACATCACCTGGAAACTTCACATCCTACATTGACCTCGATCATCGGGTTTGCTTGTGAGCTTGTAGGAGAAATTGCCCAGGTAGCAATCAACCAAATTAGCCGCCTCCCCTCCAACCCCACATCAGAACCTTTACCCTACAACTCCCCCCAATAAGCAGGAAATAGGCAGAGAGATGCCGGCACCCTATATCATCAAAGAGGTCAAACTGTGGTGGTTACACAAAGGGGGACAGGCATCTAAAGTTATCCATGAGCACCAAGAATTCCCCTGCATGCCAAACAGTTGACTACTCACCTCTCCAACATCAACCAATCATCAATGAACACCCTGACATCTGAAATTGGCCCATACCCATCACTAGGCCTCAGCCAACCAAGAAGAGACGCCTCTTCATGAGAATCCCCCTCCCTCAACCTACCCATAAAAACAGTGTCTTCCAGTCTTGGGCGCGACTTCCTTGGCCCACACTGGTGGACCAGTGAACCTCGCCCTAGAGCTGACCCCAATAAAGTTGTGCTTTTACCCTTTTGGCTAATGATCGTGGTCTTTACCGCCAGTCTGACCTTACAGGCAGAGCATCAAGGGCTATATTCAAAGCATAATGTAAACCACTGTTACATTTTCCTACTGAATGAGGATAAAATAATAGATAAATGATCAGGCTGTCAGGATAATGGTTCCCATTCAACCACACCTGGAGGCTAACAAGTGGTCATGTTAATGAGCACCATCAAGGCTTATTTCAAATGTAAAAATCCTTGTGGCTTACCTGTAGGAACACCTCCAGCCAACTCCTTTGTTCCAGAGGTGGAAGATAGAAGGTGGGAATAAACCCAAATGGAAGCTACAGGAAGGAGGATGGGTTACAGAAAGAACAATGGAAGTGAATACAGATGGTAGCCAGAATGCCTTTTCAATACCTATTTTACATAGATTTTGCTCCCTACTGTGCCCAAAACCATATATAAACACCTAAGCTGGCACAAAAAAATGATTTTTCTGCTATCAGGCTCCCTCCTGCATGACAAAAGTTCTATCTCTTCTTGCTTAAATAAATTGTACTCTGTTTATTCTTCCTTCCATGGTTGTCCTTGGATTTTATTCTTCAGAATTTGTGGTAGAGGAACTCAGAGGAAATTGGTAAATTGAGGAATTTAGTCTGACTTCAAAACTCCATTTTCACCACCATCAATTTATACATCCCACTTCTATGGAAAAATGGGCAATGATATCTCCAAGCTGCTTGCTGCTAAAAAAAGGCAAAGTTGGGGGAACTATTCCAAAGTCCTTGTTCTCTATCAGATGAGACATGGAAACCTAAGGATATTCATCACCTGAGCAGTTCAGACGTCCACAGTGGCAGATGGCAGATGACTGGACAAGGCAGAGATACATATGGCAGGGATCATGCAGATGGCCAAGGGTGTTGTGACTTTACTGAATTCAGTTTCCTTTTTTTCAAAATGGACTATGATGGAGTAACCTATAACAGGGAGAGAAGACCAGAGTTCCCCAAAGCAAAAGGAGCTTCTGCAGCTGCTGAGACTCTGCTTTAGTCTCTTCCTTTACTCTGGGTAAGGCCTTTCTTAAATATTCTTCTTGTAATCATTTACCTTCCCTCACCCTATCTCCAGGTTTTCTTGTATCTTTTTTAATTTTTATTACCTGATATTCTATATATTTTACCTGTTTGTTTGTTTAACATATGAGCCTGCTCCATTAGAATTTAATCACACAGCTGGCACAGTGGCACACACCTGTAATCCCAGCATCTCTGGAAGCTGAGGCAGGAGGACTGTGAGTTCAAAGCAGCCTCAGCAACTTAGCAAGGCACTTAGCAACTCAGTAAGACCCTGTCTGTAAATAAAATATTAAAACCAGGGCTGGGGGTTGGGGATGTGGCTCAGTGGTTGAGCACCCATGAGTTTAATCCTCAGTACCAAAAAAACAAAAACACACACACAAAAAAAGAATTTTATCATCATAAATTATGGATGTTTATCAGTCACCCTGACTGTTCTATGATAACTCAGAATAGTGCTTGGCTTATACTATTATGTCTACAAATTGATGACATTATAAATTAAATTGCACATTTTTGGGCTGATTTTCCTTACAGAAAAAGTGACTCAAGAGGAAGAATAGTCATAGTAAGCCTATATATAGATACAAAACAGATAATCACCAGCACAGAGGCCAATCCTAGGAAAAATACCTTTGTTTCATGCATAGTTGTCATAGAGAGAAAGTATTAATCTTTAGTTATTTCAAGCAGATAATATAAAATTAATATTACTTATTAATAATAAATCTAACTTTTTATTGGGTTCAGAGAAATTTATAAACTTCATTCAGTAAATAAAAACAAATGTGTGGTCATTCTATCACTATTTTAATAATATTAAAATAATTTGACATAAATGCAATAAAATTACATGATCAATACAAATTTTTCAAAAGACATCCATATCAAAAAATTTAGATAATTATTGTTGTTATATAGTTTTATTAGTGTAGTCTACATAACAGTTGCTCCATTAACTTCACTTTTTACATATAAGAGTTATTGAAGTAGTACAGTCTTAAATGATATTACTAGAAAAATATGGAATAATCAAATACTTTGAGTATAGTGATTTACCAGTGTTTATTTCTATTCTTGAAAAATATTTTTTTAAGTATCAGTGTAAGCTAGCATATAGAATCAAGTCATCTAAATAATATGGCAGTTAATTTCTCCTCTGAAATTCCTCTACTCATTGCAGGATTATTGATTCACATACTCAGCATTAAATAGAAAATATTAAGCACTATTCCACAGTGTATACAAGCACATCCTGCTAGTTAATAAATTAGTCATCTATATAGATAATAGGTTGAGCATATATTTCATGTTTGCTATCTTTTTACTCTTTAAGTTTCAATAAACTGTCATTTTGTTCAGCGTAAATTGTGGTATAAAGTATATGTTATTTTTTTATGGGAATCTGTTTTTGAGTTGTTATTTTATATGATCTCCAAATGAAGATTATATATTCACATATGAATTCTCTTCTGTCTATGTAGCTCTTTTATATTTTAAATAATGTTAAATTAAATTTTATGTGTTTACCTAACATTCGTTTTTCTTTACCTTTTGATTTCAATTGTTGTTCAAATTTCTTTATATACATTTTTAGATTTTTTTCCATTGGTACATTATAATCTAAAAGTGGGCTTTTGTTGTTACGTACATAAGTTCTCTACAGTTTAAATTAAGCTTATAAATTTTACTGGACATTATCTCTCAGAACTTAATTATTATTCTAGTAACATACTGTTTTCATAGCTGAAGGTTACAATTTATTTTTCTGTAGGTCAAGGTGACTTCTGAAATTAGGAATAGATTTGCAATAAGGAGACTTTGTTAGATTTATACACTGAAATAAAGAAAAAAGAAATTTTAAGACACATAAAAGAGGATAAATTATATAGAAAAGTTTTAAATTAGGTAAAAAATTATGTTAGTCATAAGAAGAGGCTGAATCTTCCATTTGAGACAATATAAAAAAGAGAAATGATTTGATTATATTCATTGTTATATATTTACACATATATACACACAACAAAGGGGGAAAAAGAAGACTTCAAATGTGATGATCTTATTTTCTCGGTAAAGCAGCAGGAAAGACTGTTAGCTGTAAATTACTGAAAAGGAAAGATTTAAAGTAGTATCACATAGGCGTTCTAAAGTGATTTAGGCTTTACAAAAGAACGTGTTATAGTGTTTAGCAGAAAAGAAAATCAATTCAAGATACCCATTCTCTTGGCCTAAACAAAGTTCAAATGTGATTACACATCAGTTGACAAATGCAAAATTGTACTATGTTGTAGTTAACTCTCTCTGTTAATTAGCAAAAGGGACTAGAAAATCAATATTACTTGAAACTAACATTTATGTCACAACAGTGGAATAGACTCTATAAGACAGTATAATAAGCCATCAGGGAATACTTTGCTCTGGTTCTTTGTGTTCAAATAAATAGGAACTTTTGTTTTCTAGTAAGTGGAGGCAGAAAAGGAATCATCTAAACGTTATTCAATTTAGTTGGAAAAGTGTGGAAAGTCCTTGGGTGTCATTTTCTCTATAGAAAGAATTGTTATCTTTATTTTTGACAAGGAAATTAGAGATTTAAAATTTTGCTCTACTTTGTGTGAAGTAGACAGGTTATGTACCTATCTTTGGGAATTACTCTCCATGGTGGCAATGATTATAGTAATGATGACAATATGATGTCTTTAGTCCATTGCATAAATATTTTTTGGTTATTTCAGTTTATTAAATACTTTTCTAGTTGTTGAAACCAGAAATTAGATAATTCTTTTAAAGATATGATAAATTAATAAATAAAATTAATGTTTATTGGTGTTTTTATTTCTGCATTAACCTTAAGCAATTTGTACATGGTTAATATGTATGTTGTGCTCAAATAACAGTGATAAAATCACCTTAAAAATTTAGAAGATATGTACAAAATTACTGGGATAAATAGGGTCCAAGACATCAAGGTCATGTGGATTAACTAATATACCAATATATTATAGTTACTTAACAAGTAGCTAGAGTGGGATTTTGAATATCATTCACTGAGCACTGGTGAGAAAATTACTTTAGTTCAGAATATTTGTAGCAGGTGACTGTTTATTTAGTGTATCCGTGGTATTGGTCTAAGTGGTCTAATACCCAGTAATTCATCCTCCAAAGCTTGTCTCTCATATCTTGCTGCTGTACCAGAGGAACTAAGCAATCTGCCTGTTTTCTTCACTAGAGTTGTTCTTGCCTTACTGGCTCTCTATCCTCTCTGGCTGGCTCTGATTTTTTTCCCCTAGTTATATGATTCTCCATCTGCTTCCTTTTCTGGTGGCAAAGTGGCCCTGCCTATTTTTCCTTTGCATTCTGCCATACTTCTAGTTTTGTTATTGCTTTAACTATATTTTAAACATGTAGCACAGTTGATTGAAAACTGAAGAAAATGTCTAGTACTTGTTTAGATTCTTTACAGAGAACAGTTAGTCTTTGCTGCCGACTAAACTGTGCTTTAAACAGAGGTGTAGAAACTTATTCCAATATGTTTTAAGTAACCAAAATGGAAAATCCAAGCAAACTGTTGCCTGTGTTTAGCCTTGTGTTTTAAAGACAGCTGGTAGAGATAAGCACTAACATAAATCTTGTCTGAATTTTTCAAACCCGGCACAGCAATTGTGAATTCTTTATTACATTTTCTGGATATTTAACCATGGGTTATTGTGATACAGCAAAATGAAGAATGGGTTTGGATTTAGAGAATGAGGCTCAGAGTCTTAACCCACTTAGGAACTAGACAAACTTGAGAAAATAACCCCTACCAATGTCCACCCCATCCACAGCCCACCTGCACTTTGAGATGCTATGACTCAGGGAATAAATGACATTTCCTAAAGTTTCCAACTCTATGAAGTGTCAGAAATAGATACCAAATTAGGTCATTTCAACCTAAAACCTCAATCACCACATAAAACCCCCCACCCTAGTTTTTCAAAGTCCCATTGTAATAACATATTTTTTAAAGTAAAGCTCAGAGTTGTTAAACTATATTTGAAAACTTGTGTGACTTGTGATAAATTGCCAGCGAACACTGTAACCCAGTTTGTCTTTAAGCTTTAGGTGAATCCATGAGCCTTATTGTCATATTTTCCCACATGAAAACATCCACAAATTCAGCATTTTACTCTACGAGCTTAGCGTTCTTCGTTTTTATCAATTACTTGCTGAACATATACCCATTACAACTGTACATCAAAGTCCTGTGGACACTATTTTATGGACTCTATGTATTCATAGTTCTTCTGGTGCATGCAGTGTCATGTCCCTTACTCTTTTTTCTAAATTTTGAATTCACTTGCCCTTTTTTCTTTTTACCACATCACATAGCAAAACCCTAATCCTGGTTAATCTAACTATTGACATTATCTTGCCTACAACTGGGTTGCAGAGTATTTCTGAGGGGAAAAGCATAGTATTTAATCAAACATATTTATAACTACAAATTGTCAACTGTCTCAACTGGGTCTTCAATATCACTGAGCAATTCTATTTCTCTGGATGTTTTATTTTCCACTTTCCACAACAAATATTGAATCCCTTTCAACTATCATCAAACCACCAATAAGTCTTTTTTCTTACCATTTCATCCTCAACAAATGATTTCATATACCACTTCACAGAAAGGAACAAAAGTGAAAATAAAAACCAAATAGATGGGAATATTTTCAGTGTCTAAGAGCTGTACCATAAATCTGTCAATATATGTAGCTATGTTTTTCTTTTTTCTTTCCTCTTTTTTTTTTCTGTTACAATGCAGGAGGTTTAAAAGAGATTACATTACTTGCCAAAAGTCCCACAAATAGTGAATGAAAAGAATTTGAACGTAATCTCTTATGATGGTTAATTATATGTGACAATTTGAGCAGGCTAAATAATGCATAGGTATTCAGTAAAACATTATTTTGGGCTGTACCTGTGATAGTGTTTCTGGAGCAGAACAGTGTTTGAATCACTTAGCAGGTGAACAAGGGCCCCTCCTCCAATGGGAATGGCATCATACAGTCCACTGAGTGACTGAATGGAACTAAAATTTTTCTGTAGTTTAACTAGAACATCCACATCCTCTTGCCCTTAATCATTACTATTCTTAGTTCTAGGGCCATCCAGATTGGACAGGGACCAACCAATAGCACCACAGATTTTAGGCTTGTCAGTTTGAACTGTAACTACATCATCACCTTCCTGGGCATCCAGCTTGGTAATAGCAGATTCTGAAACTCCCCAGCCTCCATAACCATGTAAGCCAATGCCTCAGTAAACCTCCTTCTATATATCTTTATACAGCTTGCTGGTTGTATTTCTTTGGAGAACCCTGGATAATTTACCTCTCTGCCTTTAAATCTTATTTCTTTCCCTCTGAAATATGGAGAAGTAATGTGAGTAGACAGAATATCTTTGAATTTAAGATGATCAATTTTGTTGGATCCTCCACTTTTTGCACTCTGATAAAGAAGTAAAATACAAGTAATTTGACAAGAATTACAAGAGACCATGCCATGTTAATAATAGCATAACTTTTATAAAGGAATAAGGGAAAATTAAGATTCATAATAAAATAGACTTGTTCAACCTATCTTTTTCTATGGTCAGCAATCTGACTTGATGTTTAAAGAGTCCAGTTTTGTTTCTTTGAGGCTCCAAAAGATCTACTACAATATGATTTATTCCTTAAACACTGAAATTAATGAAAATATTATTTGTGGGGAAAAATGAGTTTACTTGCATTTGTAATAGCCTTTGCCTGCAGCAGCAGCTGTTCCTGTATCAAGAATATGCCATGCTGAAAAATGGAATGTTGATTTCTGCTGTTTTTCCTTTCTTTCCTCTTACTTTTGTTGTTTATCATTTTGAAGGAATCATTTTAAATTATTTTATTGTACTACGGGGAGAAATAATAATGTTCCTGGAAATGCAACTATGCTCAACTCACTTTGTGTCATTTAGATGATTGCCTTGTCACTTGAGTTTGCTTAAATGTTGTTAATTACAAGAGATAAATTGATACTAACTATCAAATTCACATGAAAATCAATTTCAGCTCTTTGGAATGAAGTAACTTAGGATTTTGTTAAGGAGGTGGTTAACACTTTGATGTGTTTCAGGACAGGTACAGGAACGAATCCTGGAGCAGCCCACTCTAGGAGTACTTCTTGCAAATGGGCCTTGCTTAATTTCAGCACTCTCTATGAATGATTGCTTAACCTGTTTCATATTATCCACTAAAGTATATTGAGCAATATGGTTAAATACCTTCTCATATTGATTATATCTATGATAGCTCTATTCCATGAAGGAAAAGAAAATGTATACAGAATTGTAATAATAAAGGGTAACAGTAAGAATGAATTTGTTGTATTTTTATTTTATTTTATGTACTGGAAATTAAACCCAGGGGCATTTTATCATTGAGATGCACCATCACTTATTTTTATTATTTATTTTGAGGCAAGGTCTTGCTAAGTCAGTCTTACTACATTACTGAGGCTGTTCTCCAATTTGCGATCCTCCTGTCTCAGCCTTCTGAGTCCCTGGGATTACGGATGTATCTCACCACGTTGGGCTTCGACACTAAACAGTTTTGCTCTAGTATGTTATTCTAATTCCTTCAAGGCAGCTGTTCAAACGTTCTTCTGAATTCTACTGGAATTGAGCGTCAAACTTATCAGTTTTAGTTGTCTAATTTTATCTACCCATTTCGCCTTGTTGAACATTAGAACATACGAACTCAAGTATATTTTTTCTCTTCAATTTTTCATTATTTTTCAAAGAGCTATTGTTTCTCAAAAGGGTTTCTAAGTGGGGCTGAGGCTATGGCTCAGCGGTTGAGCGCTTGCCTCGCATACGTGAGGCACTGGGTTCGATCCTCAGCACCACATAAAATAAATAAAGATATTGTGTTCATCTACAACAAAACAAAATTTAAAAAAAAGGGTTTCTAAGAATACATTTGCAGCATCTTCCATCTTTTAGAAAGAGATCTGAGTTTA
>CM053408.1:79212752-79230258 GCA_028644305.1 Xerus rutilus | reverse complement strand
AAAAAATCAAGTGTGTTATACAAGGAGAAATTACTAGAAAATAGAGGCAGCATGGGATTACCAAGTTGTCAGTTGACATCTGAGCTGCCTCATTCTCCAAATTCGTGCCTCATGTAACTGCCATAGTACCTGGCCTCTTTTTTTTTTTTTTTTTTTTTATATTAAACATCTTTATATGCACTTTCAATGAACAGTATATATATATATATATATATATATATTTATATATATTTTTATCAACCATCTTTACTATACCCATTCCCCTTTCCTGCCCCCCACCTCCCCCATGTCGCGTCTAGTGTTTCTCTATTTCTCTTATGTTTCCCAATCCCAAAAAACCAAATGCCGAATGGTCTCTCTGATTAATGGATGCTTTATTTTATTAGACCTCCAGCCTTCATAATCTCTCTGAATTCATCTTAGACTCAATTCTCAACTTTTTTTAGTAAAGGTGATTTTTCTGCTTTTCAAAGCCTTTCCCACTCCTCCCTTGTTGCTAAAAACAAAAGGCACACAAAAAGATTTCCTTTGTCCTCTAAACCCCTGTTAACCTTGCATTATGTTTGAAGATTTGCCATTATTTATTCTACTTCTAATTCTGAAAGCAGCCTAGATTTTATTTGGGAATTGACACCTTGTGCAAACTTAATTTCCTGGTGAAATTTAACTTCTTTTACAGTATTTCTAAAGATTGGAATTGTATTTAGATAACCCTTATTTTCTAATATTTATACTGGTTAATTTCAAAATTCCCTAAACAGAGAAATTTCTATACAACTGCAATGGTTTCATTAAAAATCCAAGTATGTTCTTTTAAACTAAAACTACTAAAAGTTATATTTCCTATGTTTAAAATGGACTGTTATGTATCCAGCCTGGTGATGTCAAGATAGGCATATAATTTTCCAAGTATATCCAATAGATAAGATAACATTATAAAGGGAAGTAAAGAGAAATAATGAGCTATTTTTATTATGACATAGGATTTTTATTATGACATAGGGGGTTGGGGGACTCAGATTGAACAAATCCTCTTGAATTGAGAATGTTTTCCTGGAGGAACAGATTTGAGGGAATGAACAAAAGAAAAATTTACTGGAGGCCCTAAGTCAAAGGATATAATGCAAATATGAGGAAAATTGTTCATGAACATTAAGGGAAGGGTTAGGGGATCAGAAAACTACACTTATGATGTCTCTACCCCTCCTCCAGTCTGTACATCAGCTTTGACAAGAGTGAAGAGGAAGTTTCAGGCCTCATTTTAGCATGCCCTTTGTCCTTGCTTGGTCAACCATGAAAAGAAGCCCATGACTCTCATATGTTACCTAATCTAATCTGTTTTTTTTCCACTCTCTTACAACACATGTTCCATTACCATTAAAATACTCTATGCCTCAATACTTTTTCAGAGCATTCGTTTCTCTACCTCAGTGTTACAGAAATCTGCCTCTTCCTTGGGGACACTGCCATCCTGAATCCCATACAAGTGATGGCTAGTTCATTTCAATATATGTAATCCATACGTCTCACAGAATAGTAATATGATACATGTGTTTGGAACATTAGATCTGTATTATCAATCATTCCATCTTGGAATGTTTTTTGCAGAATGTCTCCTTAGCTCACTGACTTTGGCTTAGTTTCCTATGCTAGCTCCTTCTCATCTATTTATCCTTGGATTTGGGTGCTTGAGTGGCATCTTTAAATCCATATATGCAAATCTACACTCCTTATGTTTCGCCAAAACTTTATCTTTTGATGTTGTTTTTATTTTAGTTCATGATAGCAAATCCAATTGAGTAAGTATTGATGTTGGGATTCATCCTTGACTCCTTTCACTTTCATATATCAAACCCAATTTGTCAGCAAATACTTTCAGCTTTGCCTTCAAAATATATCTAGAACTTGACCTTTTTTACCTTTTTCTTTGCCGTCTCCCTCTTTTAAGTAAGTCCACATCACTCTTCTTCTGTATTATCGTAATGTTTTTGGAATAGTCCTCGGGTCTTCATTTTTCTGTCCTTGCTATAGTCATTCTTGAATCAATTTTCAACAGAGACTGCCAGTAAGAGTGATCTTTTCAAATGACAGACCACATCAGTTTTTAACTAAAAACTCTCAGGTGCTCTTATGGTTTAGATAGGCATTATCTCTCAAAAGCTCATGTGTGAAACAATGCAAGAATTTTCAGAGGTGAAATGATTGGATTATGAAAGACTTAACCTAATCAGTGTATAGATCCACTGATATATATTAACTAGGCAGTACCAATATTCAAATAGGGTTTGGATGGAAGAGGTCAATTACTGAGGGGGATGATTTTGGGGTTTACATTTTATTCCTAGTGAATGGAGCATGTTCTCTCTCTCTCTCTCTCTCTCTCTCTCTCTCTTTCTCTCTCTATGTGCTTCTTGTTACCATGTCTGCGCTACTTTCCTCTACCACACACTTCCACCATTATGTCCTTCTTCACCTTAGGCCCAGTGCTATGAAGTCAACTGTCTATGGAATAAGACCTTTGAAACTATGAGCCAAAGTAAAATCTTACTACTCTAATTGCTCTTGTCAGGATTTTTCCTCAGAAAAATCTGACTAAAACATAAATTGGTACTGTGAAGTGGGGTCTTGCTGTGACTAACCTGACTATATAGTTCAGAAGCTTTTGGAGCTGGCTTGTGAGAGGACAAATTTTGAAAAGTTTAGAGATGCAAGCTGGAAAAGCTGGAAAAGCTTGGATGTTGTAAATGGAACTTAATGGGCAATTCTAGTGGAAGTTCAGAAGACCAGAATGATAAGCCTGTGGAGAGTAAAGACTTGACTCATGAAGTTTCAGAGAGGGAACTACATTGGGAATTAGAGCAGAAGCTTTTATACTACATTCTGGCACAGAAGTTTTCTCTGTTTCATCCACATCCTGAGACTTCCCATGAGGTTGAATTTAAAGTTAATAAACTATTAGTGGAAGGAATTTCAAGCTGATATAGTATTCAGGGGGTGGCATTGATATTGCTGGTGGGTTTTAGCAAAATTTACTCTAATCATGAGGAGCACAAAGCAGAGCAAAAGTATTTGAATATTTTTCCCAGAAAAATTCAAATAAAACTGGGTTAATGTGATTGTTAAAGGGATTGCAGTCACTAAAGAAATACTAAGTACTTTAACAAGAAACAATAGAGCAAATAACTTGAGGTTATTTCAGAAATTGGCAATATCACACCCATCTCAAGCTCAAGGTGTAAGAATAAAAATTTCTTTGAGAATTGAGCTGGTATAAACATTGAACTGGCTGGGTCACTGTAATATGCTGTTTTTGAGTCCTTTGGGTATAGACCGAGGAGTAGGATAGCTGGGTCAAGTGGTGGTTCCATTCCAAGTTTTCTAATGGATCTCCATACTGCTTTCCAGATTGGTTGCACCAATTTGTAGTTCCACCAGCAATGTATGAGTGTGCCTTTTCCCCCACAACCTCGCCACCACTTATTGTTGTTTGTATTCTTGATAACTGCCATTCTGACTGGAGTGAGATAAAATCTTAGATTTGATTTGCATTTCTCTAATTGCTAGAGATGTTGAACATTTTCCATATGTCTGTTGATCGATTGTATATCTTCTGGGAAGTGTATGTTCAGCTCCTTAGCCCATTTATTGTTTGGGTTGTTTGTTTTATTGTTGTTAAGTTTTTGAGTTCTTTATATATCCTAGAGATGAGTGCTCTATCGGATGTGTGTGTGGCAAAGATTTGTTCCCAGAATGTCGGCTCTCTGTTCACTTTATTGATTATTTCTTTTGCTGATAAGAAGCTTTTTAGTTTGAGTCCATCCCATTGATTGATTCTTGATTTTACTTCTTGCACTTTAGGAGTCTTATTAAGGAAGTAAGTTCCTAATCCAACATAATGAAGATTTGGGCCTAATTTTTCTTCTATTAAGCGTAGGGTTTCTGGTCTAATTCCTTGGTCCTTGGTCCACTTTAAGTTCAATTTTGTGCACGGTGAGAGATAGGGTTTAGTTTCATTTTGCTGCATATAGTTTTCCAGTTTTCCCAGAACCATTTGTTGAAGAGGCTATCTTTTCTCCAATGCAAGTGTTTGGGGAACAGTTGCTTAATATAAGATAACTGTATTTAAATGGGTTCATCTCTGTGTCTTCTATTCTATACCATTGGTCTACATGTCTATTTTGGTGCTAGTACCATGCTGTTTTTGTTACTATGGCTTGTAGTACCGTTTAAGGTGTGGTATTGTGATACCTCCTGCTTCACTCTTCTTGGTAAGGATTGCTTTGGCTATTCTGGGTCTCTTATTCTACCAAATGAATTTCATGATTGCCTTTTCTATCCCTATAAGGAATGACATTGAGATTTAATTGGAATAACACTGAATCTATATAGCTCTTTGGGTAGTATGGTCATTTTGACAATATTGATTCTGCCTATCCAAGAGCATGGGAGATCTTTTCATCTTCTAAGATCTTCTTTAATTTCTGTCTTTAGTGTCCTGTAGTTTTCATTGTAGAGGTCTTTCATCTCTTTTGTTAAATTGATTCCCAAGTATTTGATTTTATTTTTTGAGGCTATTAGTTTTTCTAATTTCTCTTTCAGAGGACTCATCACTGATATATAGAAATGCAATTGATTTATGGGTGTTGATTTAATATCCTGCTACCTTGAGGAATTCATTTATTAAATCTAGAAGTTTTCTGGTGGAATTTTTTGGATCCTCTAAGTATAGAAACATGTCATTGGCAAATAATGATAGTTTGACTTCTTCTTTTTGAATTCATATCCCTTTAATTTCTTTCATCTTTCTAATTGCTCTGGCTAATGTTTCAATGACTATGTTAAATAACAGTGGTGAAAGAGGGCATCCCTGTCTTGTTCCCATTTTTAGAGGGAATGCTTTCAGTTTTTCTTTATTTACTATGATGTTGGCCTTGGGTTTAACATAGACAGCTTTTACAAATTTGAGGTCTCTTCTGACTATCCCTAGTTTTTCTAGTGTTTTGAACATAAAAGGGTGCTGCATTTTGTCAAATGCTTTCTCTGCATCAATGGATATAATCATGTGATTCTTATCTTTAAGTCTATTGATGTGATGGATTACATTAGTTTATTTCCATATGTTGAACTTACCTAGCATCCCTGGAATTAACTCCACTTGAGCATGGTGCACTATTTTTTTTAATATGTTTTTGGATGCGATTTGCCAAAATTTTATTGAGAATTTTTGCATCTATGTTCATCAGGGATATTGTTCTGAAATTTTCTTTCTTTGATGTGTCTTGGTCACTAGTCCATTCTGCTCGACCAGGGGTCCTAGGCAGTTGTTTCACCATGCTCAGCCACCCAGGCACTTAGTGGCTGCTGCTGCCATGGTCTCTAAAGGTTTGGATACTGATCCAAATGGAGGCAGACATTAGCATCACCCATGTGGTGCTGGTTCTGCAGGAATGCAGGAAACAGAAGTTAGGGAATCATAGTGGGTTCCACTAAGTATTCAAGGGAAGATTGGGAGGCAAAGGGCAACAGAATTGGAATTCTTGTGGGCTGTTCCTGAGAGGATGATGAGCCAAGAAGTGAAGAGGAAGCTGAAGCTACAGTGGAGACCCCTAAGGTTAAGAGAAGTCACTAATGTGTAGGATATCTGCTAAGGAAAACTGTAAACCTTGAGTAGAAGCAAGTCAAGAGATATGCCATGTGGCTGCAAACAGCAAGGCTATGGGGCAGAGATATACAAGTAATTTGAAGGAGCATCATGATACCATGTACTCTAGATGCTGGACATGGAATTATAAAACTTGATTGCCCATGTGGATTTCAGTCTTGCTTTATTCCTATCCCTTTTTTTCTATGCCTCTATTTCTCCCTTGTAGAAAGGAAATATTTATTCTGTGCCATATACTGGATATATGCAACTTGCTTTTGACTTTTATGGGAGCTCCTGCTTAGAGTTTGCCTTAAGTCTCAGAGGAGATTTTTGGACTTGTATTTGGGGGCAATGATGAAACTGTTAAGAATATGGAGAATCTTGAAAATAAACTAAATAATTCTTTCATTATGTATTGGACATGAGCTAGGGCCAGAGGTGCAATGATGTGATTTAGACATGAGGTATTCCCCAAAACATCATGTGTGAGACAATGCAAGAATTTTTAGAGGTGAAATAATTAGATTATGAGTTATAAACTAGTAGATTAATCCACTGATGTGAATTAACAAAGTAGTACCTGCAGGCAGGTAGGTACTAGAACAAGGGTCCTAGGAAGGAAGTAGTTCACTGGGGGTGTGATTTTGGGGTTTATATTTTGTCCTCAGTGAGTAGAGCTCTCTCTCTCTCTCTCTCTCTGTATCCTGATTGCCATATCCTGAGTGACGTTCCTTCTCCTTGCCCTTTCCACCATGATGTTCTGCCTCATCTTGGGCCCGAAGCTATGGAGTTGACAACAAAAACTGTGAGTGTGAAAAAATCTTGTCCTCTTCTAAAATTGTTCTTGTCATGTCTTTTAGTCACAGTGATAAAAAATCTGACTAAAACAAGTACTTGTCTAAGTCATCCAAAGTGAAATTCTAAGTCTTAGATGCCATGCATATACTGCCTGCATATTATACTTCTGAGTTCTCTGTCTATTAAACTTTTCCACTGTCATTTTCTCAAATAACAATGGTTTTCTTATTAGTCAACAAGTATACTCCATGTTCTCAGTTTTGCACTTGATGTTTCATCTGCCTATACTATCTTTATTCCAGATATCTAAGTACTTAATCCCTTGCTTGCTTTTGATCCTTGCCCAGAATTCTTGTTAAATAAAGTCTTCTCAAACACTCTATTAAAACTACAACACTTCTCACAAGACGGGTATACTTTCTACTTCCTTTCTATACTTTATCTAGTGCTTATCACTCTGGCATATGATTTATTTTTATTTTCTTAACAAGTATGTAAGGTCTTTGAATGCTACGATCTTTGTTGAATCATAGCTGGTGTTAAAAAATAACAATGGCCAGTCTCAGTGGCATTCACCTGCAATCCAAGTGTCTTGGGAGGCTGAGGCAGGAGGACCACAAATTTGAGGCCAGTCTCAGCAACTTAGCCAGGCCCAAAGCAACTTAATAAAACCCTGTCTCAAAATTAAAAATTAAAAGGGCTAAGGATGTGATTCAGAGCTATAGCACCTTGGGTTAAATCACAGTACAAAAAAATGTTTTTAAAAATATAATACATATATATATATATATATATATATATATATATATATATATATATACTTGGAGATATATATGTATATATGAAATAGAAGGGACTAAATTATTTCCTTAAACTCTAAACATCAAAACTATCGAAAATGACTAGGATTAAAAATTATTAGTAGTCACTTCTTCCAGGTTTTAGTGTATGTGTTTGAAGCAGTTATCTTCTGGATATTAGCTGGATGCTTCTAATCTGAGGTGAACTTAGGAATTTAAGCTTATCAGAATTATGCATAAATAAAATAAATATCTTATACATTAGAGATCATATCTAAGTTGTACACAACTCATAGCTGAGTTGTATTCATCTGTGTTTACCAAAATTTACTTATACATCTATTTTCACTTTTATGTGTCTCTGAAAGATCAAGTTTGTTGGGTCTCTGAGTTCCCTATGTATTGAATGTTCTTACAAAGTTTCACTATAATGTTCGCTATATAATATATCCAAATATATATATATATATTTTTAATTTTAATTTTTTTTTAGTTGTAGATGGACACAATGTCTTTATTTTATTGCTTTGTATGTGGTGCTGAGGATCGAACCCAGGGCTTCACGCATTTGAGGCAAGCGCTCTACCACTGAGCTACAATCCCAGTCCCCCAAATATATTTTTATCAACGTATTTTAACAAATCCATATTTAAACAAACATTTTCAATAATCAAGAAAAAAATAACTAGGAAATGTACTGATAATAACAGATGAAATAAAATCTCATGCAAAATGGAATATACTACTAGCATTCCTGCAGATTCCTCCTGTTTCCTCTTCTAATTTCCTTCCTCTTATTTCTTTTCCAACAGCAATGGCAAAGATTATTTTTGCTGCTTTTGCTTAGCTATACAGAATTGCTCAAGTATAGCTTATGAGATACCTCCATATTGTTGTATGTGGTTATGGTTTATATATTTTTTATTATCCTATAATATTCCATTTGATAAATATATAGCTGTTCATCTATTATACTGTTGATATGTTTATTGTTTAATGTCATTTAGTATCATCGACAACAATGTAATAGACATTCTTTTACAAGTATAAGGTAGCAAGGAAACTGAAGAGGGCTTCTGGTGTACAGGAAATCTGAATTTTTCTATCCTAAGTGGTGGCTAAGTTTGTGTCCTCCTTATATTCTTATGTTTCTTAGTTTCATTCATATCAAATTCTAGTTACTGAGAGAAGTTGAGGGTTCTTTCAAAATCTGTAGACTGGGCTTTTTTCTTTTGTAAAGAGTCTAGATTCTTTTCATCCTTCACAGTTCAATTGATTCAAACCTAAGCATGTTACTAATATCTCATCATATTTTAGATTTTTCACAAAATGAACTCCACATATGCACAACTAAAATTAACTTAGAAACAATCCAAATAACTATATTACAGCAACATCTTATGCAAAATCATGTTCTCACAACCAGGAACACTGCTTTGTCACACATCATTGCAGAGATACTGTGCGGGCACAGATATAAGTCTGGGCAGGAGTGACCAATAAAAAATCATCTTGGGATACCCTTTTTACTATTCCAAGTAATTTGTGAGAAGTGCTCAGAGTTCCTAATCTGTGAAATTGAACTCAAAACAAAAATGGAGAGATTAATATCAGAATTATATGATCTGATATATTCGAAGAATTCCAGATTGTAATCTATTTTCTCACTCAGAGAATATTAATAATTAAAATAGTCTGTGTAGTGATTATCCTTACATTTTACATTATGCTATTCTGAACTGTTCATTTATCCATACATTACATTATGCTATCCTCAATACAGTTCTTGGAAGAAGATCTGTGCAGGCTGACAGTTTGGGTCAGGCCTACCTGCTTGGTTGTTAGATCTATGGCTAGTTCACATCTCAGCTGAGCTGGTTTGTGGGTTGGTGAGCTGTTGGGTTGAGTGTGAATCTGGTTTATGATACATATTTTGCCTAGCTGAACTAGGATAAATGGAATTTGCTTCATTTTTTCTATTTTCCTATAGCAGAGTAGGCTCTACATACACATTGGGAAGATTTCCAAAGAAAGAACAGTGCAAAGGCAAGTTTAAAGCACTTTCCAGCTCTCTTTGTCTTGTGTTTACTGTTATCTCATTGGCCTAAACTAGCCAACATGTCATTGTATAAGACCATGTACCAGGGGGGCTTTGACACTAGATGGCAAACTCAGATGAAATAATTTTAATTACAACAACAAAGCATGGCTATGAATAAGTAGATACATACATAAACACATACCTTCAGCTGGAAAATACCAAGATGTCTAAAATAATTTCCATTTGACTATCCTAATGTAGCCAAATGTAAAGTCGAATGTATCGTGGATTTGATGCAACTTTAAAAAAGCATGCTGTTTTTGCAAAATAGATCTACATGTATTCTCACAGTTTTCTAACAAAAAAAGGAAAAAAAAGTAATGGATTATTACATATGTATAAGGAACTGCTTCTTCAAATACCATTAAGGTTTATTTTTAATCTTAAGAAGCTGAAATTGTACTGGTAGAGATGTACACTTAAATATATTATAACAAAACAATATTACAAAATGAGTTATAAATAATGTTATTTATTTTACAAAATTAGTCCAATTTTTCCTGATATGTAGCAAAAAGAAATTTCAAACTCATTCTTACAAAATATAGAAGCTCTTATTCTCTTTCAAAACAAAATACTTATAGACAGATGTTATGGGAAATCTTCCATTTCTTACTTATCAATGACATAAAACAGACAATGTAGTGGATACAAAATAGCCTAATACAAATGTTATAGATATTTTCTTTACATAGTTTATTAACTCAAAATTATTCTAAGAATAAGTTATATATATAATAGTAGAAAGTGGGAAAGGGTTTATTCACTGTGAGTGGAGAAGCTTCATAATCTTTATGTCTGTATCACTAATAAATGATCTTACCTTTTTAATTCATTGGTAAGAATATTTCTATTTCTTCAAGATCAGGTAAGAAATAATAATAGCAAACACAAGCATAGAGTTCTTTTTATTCACATTGAAAAGACATACATAGAAATTTTCACAAAAATTTAGGTAAAATAGAAAGCTGTTGTTGTAGTCCATACAATCAGGCAAATAGAATATGCATATGATTTTCTAAATAAACAATGTAATAAAAGTCCCATAACATTTTTCAGGCCTGACCTTCCTCATTTGTACAATGATAGTGGGTGTAATTGTCAAATATAATAATATGACATGGTGAGATTCCAAACCTCTTATTTATTTTTAATAATGCTTTAGAAGTTATATAACAGTCAATATCATTCTATCAAATATAACCAAAGAACAGGGAAACTATAAAAATCCCAAGTGCATAATTATTTTAATGACCAAATATGTTTTTATGGAGAATCTCAGGGACTTAATTTAACAATACTGCATACATAAGGAGTAGGATAGTGTTTACCTGGCATCATGTGAATGGGAATATTCAGTAAATTAATTATGCAAAGGAAATATATGCAAAGAAATTTATCCTTAAGTCTTTGGCACAATTGTTGCAGAAACTACAAAATTGCACTTGAAATTGTGTCTATTCTAGATGACCCAAAACTATCTTTATGGTAATCTGTATTGAGGTTTTATGAAAGAAATACACAACTGAAAATCAGAAGATCTGGATTCTGACAAAATAATCTTTGGTGATAAATAAATTTCCACATGAGAAATCACATCAACTTTGTCCAAGTATTCAATTTCATTTCTTTTTCTTTCTATGAATGCCAATTTTCCTATGTGCAAGGTGATTATGTTGAACTAAATGAAATTGCATGTACCTCCTAATTTTTCTTTCTGTGATTGTGTCTCTTTTTCTTCTAGAAAGGGAGAACAGCAATAAACTGTTATTCCTGCACTTAGGAAAACTATATTGCTGAAATTTGAATCATTAGCACAGTTTAGATGTGACCAAATGCACAAAAGGCACAGAAAGTAGGAGATATCTATTTATACCTATCTACCTACCTACCTACCTACCTACCTACCTACCTACATATATATATATACATACACACACACAAAATCTTAAAATAATTCATAAATACTTCAGATATTTGTTTAGTGTTCTTTGAAATAACCAACCTTCAATACTTACTTCAAGGGGAACAAATATCAAAGTTTCAAAGCTGGTTTTGTTTCCCAGTATTTTACTTAATGGATACACAGAATGGATATATGAAATTGCAAGTGTTCTTTCTCAACATTTTGATGTCAGAGGAATATCCTAATCTCATTTTGTTGCTCATATTCTTTGTTTTTTCTCTCTTCATTTGTATACTAATTTGCTGAGCATCTAAAGGTGGGTGGTGTATTGTATGTGTGTGTAAGAAAGAGAGAGGAAGCACTTTTCTTAATGGCTTCTTTCAGTTGAATCTAAAATGAAAAGTCAAAAATTAGATAAGGCAAAAACTATTAAAATTGCACTGCTGGCACTTTTTCCATTAATGCTATCTACTGCGGGTGCTAACTCTATGGGTGTTTGGGCAAATCTCCATCTGATTATACACACTAGAATAAATGTATGTTTTAAGTCAATTCATAGTAAATTTTAATTTAGATTGACAGATTCCTTCCTTTTGCCTGTTCATTTTGTTTTACTTATTGTTTTCAGGTTATTCACTGTACAGTTTTTATCAGGTTTATGGAGATATGATTTGTACACAATAAGTGCTGCATCTATTTTAAGTGTAAAGTTCAGTTGGTTTTAATAATTATAATTAACAATGTAACCATAATTATAATCAAAGTATAGAGTCCTTGTATCATCATATATGCCTCCGGCCTTTTGCAATCAATTCTATCTGACTCTAACCCCTGGCAACAACTGATTTCCTTTCTGTCACTGTAAATTTTATTACCGTGTCCTATAACTTTGACATAAATGGAATTGTACAGTTTTACTTCCACATATACCGATTATTTCACTTAGCATGTTTTGGAGATTCAATGCTCCTGTTTCAGGCATCGATGTTTCGTCATTTTATGTTAATGAGCAGTGTCCCATTTTTTGAGTATACCACAAGTTGTTTACCCATTCACCAGCTAGTGGCAGTTTGAGTTGTGTCAAGTGCTAAACTTTTTAAAATGTGGCTGGGACATTCCAAGAAAAAAATCTGTGTTTAGGCATGTTTTCAATGATTTAGAATAAATACCTCAGAGTGGACTTGCTGACTGATTTGGTAAAAATATTTTAAAATAATATGAAAATGCCAAACTATTTCTTGAAGTAGTTGTATCATTTTATACCCTCCCCCCCACAGTATTTGAGAGTTCTGTTTACTTTACATCTTTGTCAATATTGATATAATCTTTCTTTTAAATTTTAAACTTGTTAGTGGATGTATAGTGGTTTGAATTTTCATTCTCCTGATGAACAGTAATGTTGAAAAATATCTCATTATGTATGGACAATTTTATGTTTTGTTTTATACTACACAGAGTTTTTTTGCTAATTTATAAGAGTATTTCCTCATTGCTTATTCATGTATCTTTACACCTTTATGTATGTTTTTATGTATACTGATATTTTCATTTGGATTTAATTAAATCTCTAAAATGAAACCAGGAGGACAAAGCTGGACCCCATTATGATCATTTCCTCAGATCTTCAGAAAAATCCTCTAGACTAGAAGGTGCTAAATCTTGAATGAGCCAACTTGCTATTTAGGATTTGATATCGTGGCGTAGAATAAGGTCCAGGTGTGACTGCCTCTAGTAGTTCTTATTCTCCTACATATGTGTGAACTGGAGCAAGTTATTCAACCTCTATCTCTGTTTTTCACTGATCCAGTGGGGATGGTAATAGTGATTACCTCAAAGCGATGTTATATAGATCAAATAAATCAAAATTTTAAAAAGTACTATAACTTTTGTCAGTAATATATTTTAATAATTTTAAGATATAAAATTTATAAGTAATATTTCCTATGTTTTTGAATTGTATTTTTCTTGAGTATAGCTCACAAAGCAGAAGTTTTTGATTTTGTTGAATTCCAATTTATTAGTTTTATTGTTTCTTGGAGAGCACTTCTTTTATCTGGCAAATTATTAAGCTCTATGTAGATTTTTTTTCTACTGAAACAATTCCTGTCCTCACTGCCCTTCTCTATGAAGGCTTAGAATAGTTCTAACAAACAATAAATTTTAGACTCAGAGCTGGGTGCAGTGGTGCACATCTGTAATCTCAGCAGCTCAGGAGGCTGAGGCAGGAGGATCGCAAGTTCACAGCCAGCCTCAGCAACTTATGGGGGCCCAGGGCAACTTAGGAAGAATCTATCTCAAATAAAAAATAAAAAGGAGGGGGTTCAAAGGATGTTGCTCAGTGATTGTGCACCACTGAGTTTAATCTCTGGTACAAAAAAAAATAGTTGTAGGTTCAAGTAAAGATTTAACATTTTTGATTGCAATGTAATGCCATTTTGTGGACTGTGTATCCTATATATCCTACTATATATATCCTTGTAGTTATAAGGGATAGGAGAAATTATGTATAAATGGGAGTGATAATACTGAAGTATACAGATCCAATGCAAAGACAGAGCAAGATTTGAAATAATTAAAATGATATGCTCTTGAGAAGTAGAAAATCAAACATATATTCTTAAAACATTTGTTTTTAGTGTCTCCACTTTATCCTTTGTTTCCTTAGATTTAAATATAAGAATGGAAGCTTCAGTAAGGAAGTAATTAATCATATTTAAGAATCTGGAAACGTTATATTTGTTCTTTAGTGAGAAGGGTGTTGGGGGCTGCCACAAACCTCTAAGATGAGGAGTCCATTAGGTGGCTGGCAGGCACACTACCTCTTCTAGTCAGATTGTGGGTGCCCACATGTCACCCTTGTTTCACACTTAGAACTTAGGGGATGGTTTGGGAAACTGTTAAGTTGTTCTTAGACTTAAAAAACAAGATTAAAAAGGCTCTTCCTTTTTCCTTTGTTCTATTTTCTATTCTACTTAACAGAAGGAAAAAAGAATATGGGTAACTCTGATGTTTTTCTGTTTTTAAAATCAAGGGAGGATTTGTTCAGGAGGAGAAACCTCTAACTATACATAATTCTGATTCATCAGAAGAAAAATGAGCTGAGAGTTGCTACTAATCTTCAGTTATAAATGTTAAATAGTTTATTAACGGAAGTAATGGGTCAAACAATTTAGAAGTTAATTTGCAAGGCAAACAAGTATCTGGTGGCTTTATACATTTTTCTAAAATCACAGGTTAACAAAGACGAATGTCATCTATTATAATCTGAAAGATCAAGGACTGTACCAGATACAGCTGTCATATTCAGATACTGGAATGTTTTTTATGAACAGCTTTTTTGAATCCAGAGATGATCTCATTATGAATCTGCTTACCTGTGATGGCCCCCTAAATAAGATCGATGACAGAAGAAAAAAAGTAAATATAATGGAGATTTCAGATGCCACTGTCCAACGTGGATGGCATATATTCTGGGGTCACATAACAAAGTTGCCTGCAATTTGGTAGTCATACAGGTAAGGTACTGTAGAAGGAATCAACTTAGAATGGACTCTAAGTGGTTAAGTTTATATCCAAAGTTATTCTTTGTTTTTTGAAGAAATGAAAACATTATACCTCATCTGAAACCTGGTTTCCATAATTTAAAGGAGAAATAATAAAGATTATTTTTTCTTTCCACTCCCACTATATTACTTTAAGGTATAATTTAGGTAATGTGTGTAGCACAATTCTGTAGCCCATTATACTACCAGAGTAGTTTGCATCTTAAAGGGCATCATGACTATTTGAGGGTAATATTAACTCTTTTCCCTGGGGATCAGTCAAGCTAACCAAAACCAGAACACTCAGCTGATAATTTCAATAACTAGTAGCTAAAGGTCTGACCATACATATTCTAATACAGAGGAAAGATGGCTGCTCATGCTGTAATGATTTCTGTTACCATTGCTTATCTGCCAGTGGAGGGTATCAAAACTCAGAATGAAAATATGTAAACTACTTGGAATTTCAAGTGGGCCAAAAGTTGTACAGGAATCTGTAGTGCCAATTTGCATCCAGAGAAATTCCTTACTAATATTAGTTCATCATTAGCAATACAAAGATAAGTTAATTATTCATGACCTTGGGTTCATTATTTTTCCATATGTGACACAAAATATCGCCTATATACTCATGCTATTTCAGATGTCACCAACAGTACGCTGCTAGCTTGCCAGCAAAAATATTTCCTTGGGGACTCTATAAACTAGTGTTGTGTGTTTGTACCTGTGTGTTTTTTCCTTCTGAATCAAATTTATTAGATTACATATGCTTGCATTTCATTATGAGATCATAAAATGTAATATATGCTAGAAATATTGACGTGATACAGTACTTAAGTTACATTTTAGACTGTAGACGACAAACACCACAAAGCACTGAAAAATTAAATCTCTCGTGGTTACAGAGGTATCCGAAGCAAGAAAATAACTTCTTTTGCATGTAGCACAAGACATTTTCCTGTGGATAACAATAAACAATAAGAATATTTAATTTAAAAATGGTCCAATAAACTATATTTAAATTAAAATAACATTAGTGAAACAATTATGCTAAAACCACAATAACTCTAAGCTCCTTCCAATAGAGTATATTCAAACACCAATTTCTAAGTGAAACACTGCTATCCCAGATTACCATGCATTTACATTCTTTGTATACTGGTGATTATTTTAAATGATTAACACATATTTTTATTCCTCACAGCTAATCCCTGATACATTAGTTTCCTTATTTCATACTGAAAACTGAAAGGAAGAGTCAAAGTAAAATAACTTGACTAAGATTAAGAATAAGAAATTGAATCTGAACTCTGCCCACCTGAAATCATCCAAAACTTTTTGGAGCCTTTTTGGCTTTGGGGGTAATTCTTGCCCTCTTAGTGAAGCCTGGTGTAGATTTCTCACTAGTTTAGTTTACCAGAGAAGATCCTTCCACATATCTCCCATCTGAGGTTGTTCCTAACTCTCTGAGTTAGGGTTCTGTGAAGTCCTGAAAGTTCATCCTCCTTTTGTAATGAGTTCATATTCTATTGTTTCAAATAATGACACTTTGCCCTTATAAACCACTCAATTACTTATCTAGCTTTAAGAAGTTCAGAACTTAAATAGATGTTTATGAGCCTCAACTAATTTTGTTTGAATCCCTATTATTTCTAGAGCACATTTGTTTATTATTTTTTTTTTTTTTTTTGCTCATGAGACTAGTGTTGGATCTTTTCTACCAAAATAGAAAGTGGCATTGTGTTGCTTAGAGTTTAGGGAATAAAAAAGTGAAATATATTTAAGCTGAAGAAAAGTGTAGTTCTCTTTCTGATTTTGTAATTTCGTAGGTTATTTAATACTTGGGAAATCACAAATATTTGCAGAGAGAGAGATCAATTACTTTGTAGCAATCTATAAATTGACACAATGTCTAAAATGATATAAACCTGAAAAAATATGGTACTCAATAAAAAGCATACTTTATCTTGATGGCAATGACATATCTGCATATGATTTACACTTTTTAAAGAAAATAGAAAAATAACTATCTTAAATGTTAGCAATATATTTTCAATTGGGTAAATTGGAGCAATACTTCAAATTTGTTTCATGTTCTAAAATAAGTCCAAGTAACTGAAACTGCTTCAAGAAATAGTTGTTCTTGTTTATAAAATTAAAGTTTGATATTTCAAAAGTACTCTCACATAACATATGGAAGTCTGTATAGAATGGAACTAATATAGAATTTCTAACATATAATTTGACTTTAAGTAAATTAAATCCTTTTGATGCAAGATCAGAGTCTATTTTTTTATTCATTTACACCAAGAATTTTTGAAAGAAAATTCTGTGGTTCTGCTGGTTTGTGAAAGTTTATCTGACTTTATTCCCAACTCCAATTATGTTCTAAATGTTGGTAATTTGCAGATTTCTTTTGTAGATGATCTATAGGGTTTTTAAACATGTTTAGTGAAATTTGCATTTTAGTTGCAATCATTAGATGAAAGAAAAAATGAAATTGTTTCTTTTTTAATTTATAATTCTTTTTATGGGGGGAGAAATTCTTGGGATTGAACCCAGGTTGCTTTACCATTAGAAAAATTAGACACTTTTTTGGCTTTATAGTAAAGAAAATAGTCCTTCTATGACTCCTCCCCAAAATTTAATCTAGAATCACTAATTAAATCAACACATAGTAATTGGCACATGGAATAATTAAAAAGATTTTATTTT
>CM053408.1:79199943-79212252 GCA_028644305.1 Xerus rutilus | reverse complement strand
GCAACCCAGATGTCCTTCAATAGATGAATGGATAAAGAAACTGTGGTACATATACACAATGGAATATTATTCAGCAATAAGAGAGAATAAAATTATGGCATTTGCAGGCAAATGGATGGAACTGGAAAGCATTATGCTAAGTGAATAATTAAAAAGATTTTAGAAAGTTGATTGTAGTTAGATTTCCAAAGTATTTTAAGCATTAACATTTTGTGGAAATAAATATATATAAAGCCATGTGATTAAAAGAAATATCATGAAGACAGAGTTAATATTTACTTATTTCAACAGGAAGAAAATCATACTATAAAATAATTATGTGGGCTGGGTTTGTGGCTCAGTGGTTGAGCACTTGCCTCGCACATGTGAGGCACTGAATTTGATCCTCAGCACTACATAAAATAAATAAAGGCACTATATTCATCTACAACTAAAACTTCTTTTTAAATTATGTGATTTAAATTATGGATAAGAAAAAGGAGAAACATATACCATAACAAAAAGAACCCATAATTTATTTCTAAGTTTTAGACAATATACAAAGTTTGCACTCTGTATGGATTATTTTGATTCTTTATATTTTTTAGAAATAATAATGCTCAATTAATTATGGCATAGCTTCCACAGTAGTTCTTATGCTGTACTTCATTTGTTGAATCATTTCTGCATTTCTAAAAGTTACTTCATTTTTACCAAGCCTCGAATCCCTTCCTGAGCACTCTACCATTTTGTAGGCACCTCACTGTAATGTTCTGTTATAACTACCTATAATCGTTTTCTTTGTTTGACTTATTGGTTAGTGGTGTTATTATTGTTGTTGCTCTGCTTTTTTATTCTTTCAGTGAACATGACTGATGGAACTGCTGAGCTCTGCTGGGCCTTAGGAGTTCAAAAGAGAAGGCAAAGGGCAGTGACGTTTTGTATTCTGGCCAAGTAACTTAGTGATGGGAATGGTTCATCCTCTCAGAGGTACTGAGAAATCATTTGCCTTAAAATATGGTATGTTCACTTGTTGTGCTGGATTTGTTTGTGATGGGTTGAACAGGTGAGAGTTTGATGGAGGAAGATAATAAAAGTATCAAGTTGGCTGAATAAAGAGCTCAACTTCATTTTTGACAACTGATAGATTACAAACTCTAACATTATCATTTCCCTTTCAGTTCTAAATTTGGCAAGCTGATAAGATAACCTAGTTATCCCTCCTTTAGTTCAAGTGGGATTTTAAACCATGTATGCCCCAGCCAGAGCCATAACCTTCCCCCCAGAACCTCACCACAAAATCCATGCCCCTCTTTCCATGGCTGTCATAAAGTCATTTTCAGAAATGAAATACTTGGGTCATCCTCATTATGTGAGTAATATATCTTTTCATACTTATCGGGTGCAAGTATGTGAACATCAGTCTTGTTATTTGAATTAAATTTACAGTAAAGTTCATTTACAATATTGTGACCACAATAACAGGCAGGGTGGACATTGTAGCAGGGTGCACCAAGATGACCTCCACCACCATGGAACATGTTTGTTATGGATTAGTAACTGGCTCCGCTGTGTACTGACCAGCTGGAATTTTTAACTATGTTGTTTTTTGCTGAATTGTTAAGTCCTATTGAGCCTCTGTTATAGATTTAACCTACCAAAGTCAAAAGTTTCAATAATTGGTGAACAGGGATAGGAATGGCAGAATAAAATCTTTCTCAAAAGTGGACGTAATTCTGATCCTTGACTTCTCCATATATCACAGATTGATTTATGTGTCTTGATTCCAGCATACGTGAAGTACACTTATCCAAAGGAGAAAACTCTGCCTTGTGGTTACTGTAGTGTCTCATGCTGGTTCCTACTATATACAGTGTTCAGGGGAAAAACTGATATCTCTCAATATACAGGCCTTTTGGAAAGCTGTTTCTTCGAAAAATCACTTATTCATATGGCATGCCGACATCCTGGTGTTAAAAGCAGAAGGCTCGGGGCTGGGGTTGTGGCGCAGTGGTAGCGTGCTCGCCTAGCGCGCATAAGGCACTGGGTTCGATCCTCAGCACCACATAAAAATAAAGATATTCTGTCACCTACAACTAAAAAAATAAACATTTAAAAAAAAAAAAAAAAAAAAAGCAGAAGGCTCACTAGGATCCTACAATATGCTTCTGCTACTGCTTCGGCTTATGCATTTGTCACAACAGGACCTAGAGAGAAACACTCATGACAACATACTTGTGCACAACCATCCTATCAGTCCTATCTTAAATTGAAGGTCCTTTCTTGTTTTTGTTTTTTGTTTTGTTTTTAAGTGCTAGAAAATGGACCTCTAGACTTCATGCATGCTGGGCAAGTGCTTTACCACAGGCCTATATCCCCAGCCCTTCAAGATCCTTAAATACAATAAAGCAACAATTGGGTGGATATCTTAGATTGACAATACTGATTAGAGACCATCTGTGAGAAGAAACCTATGAAAATGAGCACAGTTAATTAGAAACTCCCTGAAGGATATACAGAAATAAGAATAAACTAACCAATTAAAACTTAAATACAGGAGGAGAAAACAAAGAAAATTGGTTTCACAATTTTCCTCAGTAGGACACCTAAAACTTGCTAAAAGAAATTTGTGCAAAAAATAAATAAAATAAAACACACACACACACACACACACTGGATAGCTTTTGCATGTCTATGATAAAGCTTCTGAATTAACTTTAACATTTGCTACAAAGCACCAACTGGTAAAATTTTCATGATCTTAATTGGTACTGGGACTCAAAGTGTTATTTCAGGATGTCACAAAATTCAAATACAGTATCTCCTTATATTCTTTTTTTTTTTTTTTTTTTTTTTAATGGGGATTTAACTCAGGGGCACTCGACCACTGAGCCACATCCTCAGCCCTATTTTGTGTTTTATGTAGAGACAGGGTCTCACTGAGTTGCTTGCTTAGCGCCTCGCCATTGCTGAGGCTGGCTTTGAACTCGTGATTCTCCTGTTTCAGCCTCCCTGAGTGCTGGGATTACAGGATTGAGCCACCGTGCCCGGCTTCCTCTTATATTCTTAAGAAAGTTACTGAATGTAAAATAGAAGACAAACAGGAGTATCTCAATTGACAAAAATATCACCTTAGTTAAATTCCTCATACTTCCATTGTCCTGAAATATTCTATGGTGAGCATGAAGACTTCACCACAAGATTATGAACTAAGTAATTGTTTAGCATCAACGATTTTCTTGACAAAAGAGAATTCCAGGGATCTTGGCCCCACTTCCCCCTTGTTATTTAACAACAACAAAAAAAATGTAATTAAAGCTGCTATGGAAAAACAATGCAGGTATTTCTGAAATGCATCTGACACTTGCCAATCCATACAGGAAAATTCAAACCTAAGTACTTAGAAAGATCAGACTGAAGTTTAACTTTGTAATTATCCATATTTTTTAACAAATTGTAAATCTAATATTACACTGAATGACTATAACTAAAGCTGTGCATTTAAGCTTCATGCATGTTTGAAAACTGTGATTTCAACTCTAAATCATAACATAGTTGTTTAAATTGGAGGAATTTAAACAAACTGTTTTAGTCTTATTCAATTCAGCTTCACTTTCATAGATAGTCCCTATCTTTTTCTTAGCCTGTGAATTTTTAGTAAAGTATACAAATGTTTTGTAAGAATTAATTATGGATCTCATACAGTTATATGGAAAACTTAAATGATATAGAAGGGACTTGGAGAAACGTAATGGTAATGGTAATTAATGATAGAGCGTATGTGTGAGGCCCTGGGCTTATCCTCAGAACTGCAGAAAATAAAAATTTTTAAAAATGATTTAGGAAAACTAATTTCTAGTCTTGAATATGTGTGTGTGTATGTTTGTATATGTATGTGTACATATGTAGGAACATGCTATGTTTATGTGTGTGAGAAAAGTATTTCATATTCTTCATTTCATATTCTTGTATGAGGTTCAGCATCATTCTAAATTATGTTGCTTGCTTTCACATATACATACATCCATATACAATAGATACTTTCATATGTATATATAAATAATATTTCTTATTCAACCTCAGGAATGAATTTCAGCTTGGGGTTTTAAGTATAACCCATATCACCAGTTTATGGATATCCCAATTCTGACATTTTATTTGGAATAAAAATGTGCTTTCTATACCCTGTGTACGAAGTTGGATGAGTGAAGTCATCAACTCTTAGCAGAGAGACTTATACTGGAATGGCAGAGATTTGTGATGTTTTCTAGAGTCTAACACCCTCTCTGCTAACCATAACAGACATCATTAGCAAAGGTTTCTCCCCTGATTTTGTAAGAGCAACTCTTGGCAAAATAAGATAGAATATCAAAGAGTAAAGAAATTGAAGAACTGATGTGAATAGAAAGGAAAGATAAAATGTTAATTTCACCCATAAATTGTTATAAACAACTGGGTGATTGTCTATTTTCCTTCATGAGTCTTTAAAATATCAACCATGGCTCTCTCTTGATGTCTCCAGCTGCTTCAAAGTGCACCTGCTCGCACAGAACGGGGTAATCAAAATCATTTACCCTGGCAGATTAGATCATAAACTATGTTTGAATTCTAATAATATTTATGGTACTACTTTCAATTTATTACTTTAACCTTTTTTTTTTCCAGAACTACCTCAGAGTAGCATTGTGATCAAACCTTCAAAGCAGCATGTAGTCTCACATTACTGGACAGTGTTTCTGCTTTCTTTATTCACTAATACATCTCTCCCTCTTATTTCAGAGCAAGTTTCTCTGTTCTATAAGCTATTTTACTTTTTCCTCTTAAGGTATTATAGTACTGAGCAAAGGACTTTCTATTAGTAACACAATATAGATATCTGGTGAAACTGTAACATTCCTAATTTCTCATTTCATTTTCTCTATCCTTCCCTCCCATAAATATTTACCATGGCTGAAGGTACAACTGTCTAACTCAAATTCTAGGAAAATCTGTGGCCCTCCTATAATCTCCAAAGGCTAATATATATTCCAAATCATAAATGTGATACAGAATTATAATCTCATATGTAATTTTTTTTTTTTTTGGTACTGGGGATTGAACTCAGGGGTATTAGACCACTGAGCCACATCCCCAGCACTATTTTGTGTTTTATGTAGAGACAGGGTCTAGCACCTCGCCATTGCTGAGGCTGGCTTTGAACTAGCGATTCTCCTGTCTCAGCCTCTCTAAGTGCATCTCATATGTATTTCAATTTAAAATTTTTTATGGAAATTTAGGAATTGAATGAGTAATAGTAGGGTTCAGCGAAGGAGTTAGAGATCATTCATAGCTACAACAGAGAAATAATTATAATCTGGTAATTAGTAGTCACTGAATGCCTAATTTATTCATGCAGCAAACTTTTAATTTGCTATGTGCATGATATTCTTCTTGCAGCTAAGGCTACAGCGTGAGAAAATCAGACAAAACTTCCTGCCCACACAAACCTGTTAAATTACTCAACTTACAGGTGCTTAAAATAATAAATATTTATTTGTTGTTAGTTTGATTCTTTATTGTAGTTTTGCTTGGAACTCTACTCTCCATGTCCTCATTCTGTGGTAAAGATTAGTGGTGTAGCCAGTTATGTCTTCCAGTCACAAATGGAGAAGGAAAAGTGACTATGAAAGGCCTAACATCAGTAATCAGATACTCTAGCATAGAAATTATGCATGTTATTTTTAGTGCTCATACCTCCTTTGCCAGAACTAGTCACATAGTCCCATGGGGAAACAATAGAGTAAAGAAAGTTCAGTCCTCTCATGTACCCAGGACATGGATACATGGTCAAATGACCACCTTTTGCATATTGGCATAAAATAAGAAATCAAGTAAATACAATACATACATTATGTAGGAGTTATAGGGTAAAATAAAACAGAGAAGTTGAGTGGGAAGATTAGCTCCAGCGTTGTAGTTTTAAATAACAAATCAAGTTGAGTTGATGGTATAGTTCTGTGGTAGAGGGTTGGCTTAGGTTGGCCAAGGCCCTGGGTTCCATTTTCAGTACCAAATAAACAAACAAATAAATAAATACATGGTAGGGAAAGTCTGGGATTGATGTTGACACTAAATAAAGACTGAATACGAAAAAGATGAGGCAGAGGATCATCTAGCGTGTGGGGTAAAAGATAGAGAAGCATAAGTTTCTTGCAGTAGAGATCTGTGTTGTGTGCTTCTACAAAAGCAAGGGGTGCGATGTTGCTGGAAGGGAGTGAGCTGAGAGAATGTATGAGAGAACTAAGTCACCATGGGTCTAATGTCACCCTGCATTGAATTATTTAAAGCAACTTTAAAGGTTTAATCAGAAAAATAAAATGGGATTTTTCTACAGCTAAGCAGTGTCTTCCTGGTTACTGTACTGACAGTCAATGACACAAGGTTCCTGGGGTAGAAACTAGATGACTAGTTAAGAAGAATTCAACCTGAACCAAATCATCTCTGGATAAAAGATATTTCTGACCACTCCATCTTTCCTGCTATTTATTTCATTTATTTATTTGTTTGTTTATTTAGTACTGGAGATAGAACCCAGGGCCTTGCTCACACCACCACCTCTACCTCAGAGCTATACCACCAACTTAGTTCCATCCACTCCCTCACTCATAGCCTGGTTTCACTTTAGTCAGTTGTATTTTGCTGGTAGCACTGGTGCCTGAATCATGTAATATATTTATGTCTATGTGTATATTTTTGTATGTCTTCTCCCACTAAATGTGAGAATTTATGAGGACAAAAAGAGTTATCTGCCTTGCTTGTGTATCTTTTTCCAGTACCTGGCATAGACTGGGCATGCAGATATATTGGTGTTGAATGAAAGAATAAATAAATGAGTGAAATGCTGGTGGCTGTAATTTGTGTCTTCTATAGTTGTTCTGCTTTTTGAAGTTTAAATAAGTTAAGTAATAATCTGGTAAGCTGCCAGAAACTAGAGATGTCAATGTAGCCAGCACCAGGTATTGGAAGGAGAGAAAGATTCAATTACTGATATTGTTAATATCTTGACAAAAGCAATTGAGTTCTGCTGACATTCTGAAACAATTTATGGAGCTCAAATACTGTTGTCTAAAAAATAGAATAAGGGTAAAGATAAATCCATAGCATTAGATTTAAGGAATGTTTATCTATTTGCTGCATAGAAATATGTGTTCAGGCCATGCTATTATTTTCTAGAAATGAATGTAAAAGTGAAAGTCTTCCAGAACATAATTTTAAGTAGAGTTAGGATTTCATTTTAAGAACAAAATTGAAACTTACAAGAGTCACTAATTATAAACAATATTATAATGAGATTTTTATCTTTCAATAAGAATGACAGGTTTTAACCTACACATTGAGACAGAATACTGAATATTATGGTACAGTTTGCCTTAAAGTTCCACCGAGGGCCTGGCAGTGGCAGTCTTATCAGCTATGTAAGTATAACCAGATAGTTAAAAATGTGGAGCCTAGTTTATTTGATCAGTTGATCTAGGTTAAAAAGAGGTGCATATTTAAATGACTTCTGTAAAAGTATACCACGTACTAAATAGCTCTATCATAGGCTGAGGAACATACTTGCACTTTTAAAATCCATTTATGTTCTATAAATGTATTCCAAATTCATTAAATTGCTGAATTAAACATTTTAAAGGCCAAAGTAATCATAAGAACATTTAGAATATGTATATGAAAAATAATTTCAAATTACTATTGAGAATAGTTAATATAGTTGATAGAGCAATTTTGACATGATGTGTTTTTAAAAGTTCAGCATAGACCAGTTACTACCAAATTTGAACTTTGTGAATAACATTAGACTTACTAATTTTATTACGTCAGTATGATATTAAAGTTCCACTTAGAAAATGAAGCCTGCTTTACTTCTATTTTAGAGACAAGATCACAAGGAGTCAAGGTGAGAGCAAACAGTAGAACAAATAATAAATTTCTAGTTGGTGATTTAATATACTTTAAAGGGATACTGTCAAGGATGACAGGACTCAAATTGAACTTACCCTGTATATAAATGGTTGTGTTTCACTCCTTCAGTGCTGGCATAACGTTACTCACTCTAGCTCCTAGGATTTGCAACCCAACCAACTGGGCTAAAAATATCTATTATTAATAGAGATACTGAGACATCAAGAAGGTCAGCTAGTTAGGGGCTTGTTTGCCTGTATTCAGATAGTAACACATGTCCATAATGAGTGTACAACTAAGTGCTTGGGGATTTTCATTGTCGGGAAGGTATTTGTCTTGTGTTAAATGTTATTTCCTAAAGCAATCCTGCCTACCCTCCTCACTCAGTACACAGTTTCCAATTTCAATAGGTATTAAATATCTTGCTCAAAGATAGCAACTTGATAATTGCAATCTTGTTTGAATCCCATATTTGTCTGATTCAGATATCCATATTCTTTTCACTATAAATTAGCCTCTCAAAGTAGAGATTCGAATAAATTTAACAAGCATTTTGAAAATGGATTTCCTACAGAAACATATTTTTTTCCGGATGCTATTTACCTCGACTTCCAATTCCCACTCCCCCAACCCACTCCCCCCCTACACCCCCAAGGAAAAACATCACAAAATTTACATGTTCCCATAATTTCAATATTTTATTAAATGTTAGCAATTAAATGTTAAGAATCCCAAAACTCATGAATTGTTGTTACTCTATAGTTTTACAATCTAAAACTACCAAAATTAATTTCATTTATGTTAATAAATACCAAGGACTCAAAATCCACTTTTTATTTATATTCTTTATAGTTGTGCTAATGATATTGATAAGCAATCCTATTGAAAGTATTATGTCTAGCATTTTTATTCAGTTTAAGCCAATGTTCATTGCATTTTGTTTAACAAGAATAGACAGTTTCTAAATATATTTGTTCTTACTTGTCCCTTGACATTGGAATTAGCTCGTATCACTTGGTCTGTGTCTCCTCTCAAAATGAGGGCAGCATTTCAATCGCTATTTATTTGTGCCAAATCCTGGCTAAACTACTTAGTTCACATGGTCCTGAAGAAATAGTAGCTGTGGGCTTTGTTTGTTCTTGTTCCTGTAAATCACAGGACAGGACAGGCTTTGGGGCACTGTTTGAATCAGTCCCTCAGGCCTCCCTTAACAAATGGGTGTCACTCAGAAATGCTAGCGATGATGACTTTTTGATTCCAATCGCACTTTTAGAGAGCTAGTAAAGTGACCTATGGTCTTTCTTGTAGTTGGTCCCAGGAAGATGGGGAATAGTAATTATAGTGTAATAAAGAACACGAGGACTCTATTTAAATGGCAGAATTTGCATTTAAATGGAAATTTCAAAATGAAAACATGTAAAAGCTTGATAGGTACAATATTTAGTATACAGCTCATGCCAGCCGTTAGAAGCACACTTAATCGCATGTCACAGGGGGATGTGTAGAGGTGGGCTTTTGTGCATGCCCAAAGGACAGGGGCAGAGATTTTCAGTGAGACTGAAAAAGAAGTTAAAATTAGCCAGAGATGTGACACATTTCATCAAATTGAATTAATAAGCATATTTTGTTTTTTTGAAAAAAGTAGGGAATGAATTCCTTGGGGCACTCCAATCTTGTGACCTACAGCTAGTAAAATGACTAATTGATTAACACTTAGGGAATGTAATGGAATTTAACTCTCTGAACTGCTCACAGTAACTCTGCATTAATCTATTAATTGAAAGTGTTTATTTCCTGGATAAAGAATTAAGGCATACACAAGTTTAAATACATTTAACAATTAGAAGATATTTTGAAACTGACATTAAAAATCTGTCACAGAAGTGATTCCCTTATTTTAAATAAAGTGCATGCTCATGAAACTGCTTTTGCCCAGTTGAAGAAAGCAAATGAGCTCACATCTGTGTGCTGCAGCAAATAATATGAAGAATAAATGATGTTAAACAAAATACGTTAACTTGAATATACTCTCTTTTGCTTAGGCAGTGCTATTATCAAATAATGTAACTAATATAGCATATTTTAAATTATGAAATACATTTTCAAGTGTTCCTAAATTATAAAAATTTGTATCAGAATGATGATTATTACCCAAATACTTAAAGAATAGCAATAGATCAATTAATTATACAATCACAGGACAAGATAAAAATGCATACTATTATATATATGACACATCTTATTGTTCTGAAGTCCTATCCTACAGCAGCCGAACTAATAAAAACATGCCAGAGAACTGGTATCTTAACTTTACTATTTAAAAGCAGACATCAATTGTCTATTTTTTAAGTGTGAAATCATCACATGGGATTGTAAAAACAATTTCCAAAATGTACTGTGTTTTCTGAACTAAGATATTTAAGCAGTATGGTAATCAATGCACATGAGAGTTTCTCACCCTTTCATATTCTGTTCTATGTATTTAATAATGAAAGTACAAGTACCAATGTTACCACAGACAGACTTACCTTATTGCTTGGCTTTTCTTTAGCATATATCTATTTTCATTGAGCTGTTACAAATGAGGAGAGAGGAAGTGGAAGAGAAAGAGAGAAAAAAAGAGGAGGGGGAGGGAGAGAGAAGAGAGATATAAAACAGACAAATTTTAGCTATCCATGTATACTCCTGAACTCATGATTTTAGTGACTAGAGAGTGAGTGATAAGCTAGGAAAAGGCTATACTTGGATCTGGTAGATAGATGAGTCTTTAGAATGTATGGAATTCTAAAGCAAAGGTTTTTGTAAATATGAAAGATTTCATATTAAAGAGTAACAAATTTTGATGGGATTTAGTCTGATTTAGAATTTCTGTGATGCTAGTTTTCTTGCAGAGGGGTAAGCATATTTGTTCACATTATTTGAACCCCTTAAATTATAAGTTAGAGGAGCTATCAAATACATGAATATGTGGCTCCCAGGTTTCAAAGATGGACAATGGTACTGGGCATGTTCCCCTTCCACCAACAACTTTGTCTCTTATTAACAGTAATGGAGGTTGGTGAAAATTAAGGGCAGGAAGCCTCTGAAACTTTTCATTAATTTATTCATTGATTTGAAAATTCTTTAGTGATTTACTATATTCTAGGTGTTATTGTAGTTATTGGACATACAATAGAATGTACAACAATAAATTTCTTGCACTTAGCTTATATTATATAATAAGTAAATACAATATAATTTTAGGTAATGATTAGAAATTAAAGGCATATTCTGATGCAAAAAATAAAAGATACATAGTGTGATGAGTGCTATTTTATATAAAATGATAGGGAACTTGAAACAAATTTAAAGTTAGTTATGCTGGAGGCTCTCTGGACAACAATTTTGTGAATGATGTTACATATCTGCAGTATACACTTCTTTTGATATTTTAGGCACTACCTGTTCCATTCCAGTTATATTTTTTTCTTAAGTTTTCTCATTTTACTTTGATAATGATTTGCTTTTCTTTTTTCATCTCTGCTTTCATAGAGTCTCTGGTTATTTTAGGTCCTTTGAGTCATTTTGGAGTCATCTCACCTGGTAGTTGCAACAAAATCCATCTGTGTTTTTGTTACCCTAAAACTCTGGCCATCAGAATGAACAATAGTTATTATTATATGAACTGATCCTGGTATATGTGTTATTGCTCTCAAAAAATGTGATTACATTAACCAATTAAAAGGCACTTCTCAAAAGAGATATCTTTAGAGATATCTCTCTAACGTATACAACATTAACAAACTACCTGAACTTAATTCTTTCCTAATGCATCAACTTTGTTGCTTAATGCCTAAAACCACTGCCTCATGCTTATGTCTGGAAATAATTTTCTTAAATTTCTAAGTTCCTGATCACTAGTTGGGCAGTTGGGGTTATGCAAATTAGTGCATCATTATACTCATTCATCTCCTATTTATTTGAAGTCAGAAAATTTCTTGCAACTTATTTGTTCAATACTATTGATTAGGTTCAAGAAACATATTAGACCTTGTACTTGTTGAAATGATGGCATTTTCCATCTTCTGGAACAATAGTACCTCTCCTGTAGTTTTCCATTAAAATGATCCATTAAAAATGCCTGCAATGAAAACTTTCTATGTATTAAATATTCAATGATGAAATATATCTAATGTTGAGCACACACTTCGGGTAAGTCACTACTCCCTCATTTAAGAATGTAAGAATGAATATGATACATTTATTTTTTTTCCTATATATTTATGGTGTGGATTTTGATGAGCTGAACTTTTTTTTTGTGGGGTGAGGGGATAACCAGGGATCGAACTCAGGGGCACTCAACCACTGAGGCACATTCCCAGTCTTATTTTATATATATATATATATATA
>CM053408.1:79130710-79199843 GCA_028644305.1 Xerus rutilus | reverse complement strand
GGTACTGGGGATTGAACTCAGGGGCACTTGACCACCGAGCCACATCCCCAGCCCTATTTTGTGTTTTATGTAGAGACAGGGTCTCACTGAGTTGCTTAGCGCCTCGCCCTTGCTGAGGCTGGCTTTGAACTCGCAATTCTCCTGTCTCAGCCTCCCTAAGTGCTGGGATTACAGGCTTGAGCCACCGCGCCCGGCTCTTATTTTATATTTTGTTAAGAGACAGAGTCTCACTGAGTTGCCTAGTACCTCGCTGAGGCTGGCTTTGAACTTGCAATCCTCTTGCCTCAGTCTCATGAGCCACTGGGATTACAGGCTTGCAACAGCACGCCTGGTTTGAGCTGAATATTCTGTATCATCTTTTATCCTGCACAAAATGAGAACTCACTAAAGATTATTCAGCAGCAAAGAAAATAACTTTTTTTTTGCATTCCAGAAAAAAATATTACTGTTCAATAAAATATAGAATTAATGGGAATTAATAAAGATTGGAGTCAGAAAGTAAGTGAGCCTTGACAATGATACAGGAAGAAATGAGAATGCCATGAACCATGGTGAGGGTCATTGTTTGCAGAAAAGTAAGTATATTTGAACAATACCAAAAATGTGATTGATTAGCCTCATCTTATTCTTCAATTTGATTTTCCAAGATTAAAGAACGTTCTTCCCATATATATATATATATATATATATATATATATATATACGCATATCTTTATTAAGGGCAGAATTGAACTGCAGTTATTTTAGAGTATTAATTGATATCCTCATTGCTAGGTGCAATGTAATAGAGTGAAGGTAAATAGTTAAATGGGAGGTTTATCTCCAAAATATTTGTGATGATTATCTAAGGTACATTGTTTTACAACTTGCTTATATGTTAAGTGCTGCTCAAATTTTTATTAATTGTTTCTATATAATCACAGAAATGTTTTTTTCTATTTTGGACAAAAATTACCACTTTCTTAATGAGCTCTTAAGTATCTCTACGAGAAAGGGTAAAGAACCTTGACACAGTGACTCAAGAGGCTGACTCAGGAGACTGACGCAGGACGAGTGCAAGTCTGAGGCCAGCCTCAGCAAATTTTCAAGGCCCTAAGAAACTTAGTGGGACCTTTTCTCAAAATAAGTAAAATGAAATAAAATAAAATTTTTAAAAAATGACTGGGACATGGCTCAGTCATAAAGCACCACTTGGTTCAATTCTCAGTATCAAAACCAAAACAAAACAAAATAAAGAAAAAAGCAAAACAAAACCTTGAAACACATTCCAGTTATATCCTAAATAAATCTTTTCAAGACATTCATGCATCTCCAGTAACTACTATATTCTTGACAACATATAAAATCAAGAAATATTAATGGAATAAATAAATAAATGAATAAATGGAAGGGTAAAAAGAAACAATATTGAATATGTAATTTCCTCCCATTATGAAAAATTTTATCAGACTAAAAGATAATCTTGGGATTAAACTCCATTGTTTAAAATCAATTAACAGAATTGCTGCTATGGGTGAAAGATATGTGGATGGCTGATGGAATTATCTGGCAAAAAATTAGGCATAAAATTCTTCTGTAGGATTAGCAATTCTGAGGATCCTAATGTGGCTTTGTTTTATTTTCTCAGGACTCAGAAATGATATCAGATGTGAGAGGCTGGAACAAATAATAAACATATACAAAGGTCAGATTAGTATAGTACACAAATATGACCTCTTTTCCAGGTGAACATTAGACACTTCACTATAGTTCTTAGTCTCCTTTCTAGGTCATTATGCAAGTGGTATTGCCAATTAAGTCTAGAGTAAAAAAAAATATAGGTAGAGAAAAGGAAATGCTGAAAATTTTGCTTCAGGAGGCTTAGAATATATCATTCTTTAGGAGAAAAAATAAATCTAAAGCATAAATAACACTCATAGTAAAGTTTTCATATTTATAGATGTTAAAAAATCTTTAGAAAATAGCATATGCATATTAAAATGTAATTAGGCACCCTCTCTTGCCTTTATATCTGTAGTGTAAATTGTGCAAATAAAACATTCATCTTTTATAAAATGCAGTTGTTAGCTATTGAAATTGATTACATAAATATTCTTGATTTTAAATCACTTTAATATAAGATTTCAATGAGTTTTTTAACCATTTTATGGAGAAATAGTAGTCATATGGAGTTGTGTTTCCTAGTAACTAAAATACATTTTCAATTTTATAATTCTATATATATCATTTCATATTTAAAGACACAGGAAAGCACAGGAATATATTTCAGGATTAAAAATAATCTTTCAATTAATTTCTTACTCTACTATTTTTAGTGATTAATAACTTTGGTTGCATAGGCCAAAAGTTTTACTCAATTCACAGCAGTGTTTGTTTATTCACTAGTCATAGGTATTACATTTTTACGTGAATTATGCTTCAATTGTTTCTTAGTATTCTAAAGCTTTAGTAGTTTCCTCACACCTGCAGACTGATGTGTATTCAACTGAATATTCTGTAAGTATTCATATATTTTTTAAAAAATGGAGTATGATGTAAGATATTATACTTACAGATTTGTAAGTAAAGTAATTTTTATGTCCTTACTAGTAATCCATTATAAGTTGACCTCAAAATGTAATATTAAGGAATCTCTTATCAAATCACACTAGAAGAATTAATATTGGACTTGAATTTCCTAAAAATAAAGAGAACCAAAAAAATATTAAAAACATTTCAAAACACTGAACAGACAATGATAATGATACATAAGATATAGGAACCAAATGAAGTAAGGCCCACAACTTTTATATCCTACTGTTTACACTTTGTGATGCAGAAAGGAGAAAACAAAATACAGATTGAGAGTCTACCTGACAGGAGATGAAGCTGGGGTCTAGAGAAGCTGTTGAAGGTACAATTAGCATCCCATTTGTGAGAAGAAAGGGTTGTTCAGAGAGATAGGTTCAAATATCTTGAGAGAATATTTCTTGAGTGATCATCTGAAAACTGAATAATTCATGAGTGCGAAGATACTATGCAATATTTGGGAGAAAATAAGCCAAGAGAATTGAAGGGAGCAATGTCTAAAGCTCTTATGAATTTTGTATTATTTTCCATTCAGATATGAGCCCTCATAATTAGCAGAATACCACATATCTTACTTAGAAGTCTTGACTCAACAGTAGAGGAACATGTATATAATAAATTTTGTTGCTGTTCTGCCTAAAAAAGAAAAAAAATACAGAAGTATCAAAATATTTCTAAAATAAAAAAATGTATCATAGGTGAAAGCGAAACCTCTTAGCATTGCCATCATAGTGTCCCAGAGATTTTGATATGTTGTATCAGAGTTCTCATTTACCTGTAAGAATTTTTTTAATCTCCTCCCTGATATCTTCTGTTACCCATGTATCATTCAATAGCAAATTATTGAGTCTCCAGGTATTGGAGTAGCTTCTTTTTTTTTAAACTGTCTCATTTAAAATTTTATTCCATTATGGTCAGATAGAATGCAAGGTAGTATCTCTTTTGTATTTACTAAGAATTGCTTTGTGTAATAGCATATGATCTATTTTGGAGAAGGATCCATGTGTTGCTGAGAAAAACTGTATTTGCTTGTTGAAGGATAGAATATTCTATATATGTCTGTCAAGTCTAGACCATTGATTGTTCTATTTAGTTTTGTAGATTCTTTGTTAAGTTTTAATTTGGAAGATCTATCCAGGGGTGAGAGAGGTGTGTTAAAGTCACCCAGTACTACTGTGTTGTGGTTTATGTGATTCTTAAAGTTGAGAAGGGTTTGTTTGACATACAGGGCTGTCCCATTGTTTGGGGCATAGATATTTAAGATTGTTATGTCTTGTTGATGTATGATTCCCTTAAGCAGTATGAAATTACTTTATTTATCCTTTTCACTAACTTTGGTTTGAAGTACACTTTATCTGATATGAGGATGGAAACCCCTGCTTGTTTATGCAGTCCATGTGTATAATAGATTTTTTTCCCATCCTTTCACCTTCAATCTGTGAGTGTCTCTTTCTGTGAGATAAGTCTCTTGGAGGCAGCATATTGTTGGGTCTTTTTTTAAATCCAATCTGCCAGTCTATGTCTTTTAATTGCTGAGTTTAGGCCATTGACATTCAGTGTTATTATTGAGACATGGTTTGTATTCCCAGGCATTTTGGTTTATTCTTAGCTTTTAACTTGACTGGGTTTCTCCTTTGATTGGCCTTTCCGCTAGTGCAGTTCCTACCTTTGCAGGTTTCCATTGTTGTTTTTCATTTCCTCCTCATGGAATATTTTGCCAAGAATGTTCTGTAGTGCAGGCTTTCTTGCTGTGAATTCTTTTAATTTTTGTTTATCATGGAAGGTTTTTATTTTATCATCAAATCTAAAACTTAATTTTATTGGATATAATACTCTTGGTTGGCATCCATTGTCTTTCAGAGCTTGGTATGTTTTTCCAAGCTCTTCTAGCTTTAAGGGTCTGGGTTGAGAAGTCTGCAGAGATCATAATTGGTTTCCACCTGTATGTAATCTGATTCCTTTCTCTTGTGCCTTTTAAGATTCTCTCCTTTTTCTGAATGCTAGGTATTTTCATTATGATGTGCCTTGATGTAGATCTATTGTGATTTTGTACATTTGGTGTCCTGTAATCTTCTTGTATTTGATTATCCAATTCATTCTTCATGTTTGAAAAATTTTTGGATATTATTTCACTGAATAGATTGCTTATTCCTTTGGTTTGAAATTCTATGCTTTGTTCTATCCCAATAATTCTTAAATTTTGTCTTTTAATGTTATCCCATAATTCTTGGATATTCTGTATAATTAGAATTAGGGTTGAAATCAATAAAATTGAAACACAGGAAACAATTCAAAAAATTGACAAAACAAAAGGCTGGTTCTTTGAAAAAATAAACAAAATTGACAAACCCTTATCCACCCTAATGGAAAGAAGGAGAGAGAATCCAAATTACTAAAATTCATGCCAAAAAAGGAAATGTCATGACAGACCCTACTGAAATACAGCAGATAATTAAGAACTATTTTGAAAATTTATACTCCAGTAAAACAGAAAACTCTGAAGACACTGACAATTTTCTAGAGACATATGACCTACCCAAACTGAACCAGGAGGACATTCCAACTTAAACTAATCAATTTAAAGCAAGGAAATAGAAGATTCCATCAACAGCCTTCCAACCAAGAAAAGGCCTGGACCAGATGGATTCTTAGCCGAGTTCTACAAAATATACAAAGAAGAACTAACCCTAATAATCTTCAAATTACTCCAGGAAATAGAAAGGGAGGGAACCCTTTTAAACTCATTGTATGAGGCTAGTATCACTCTGATTCCAAAACCAGACAGATACACATCAAAAAAAAAAAAAAGAAAATTTCACACCAATATCCCTGATGAACACAGATGCAAAAATTCTCAATAAAAGTTTGACAAATCACATACAAAAGCATATTTAAAAACTAGTGCACCATGATCAAGTGAGATTCATTCCAGGGATGCAAGGTTGGTTCAGCATATGGAAATCAATAAACATAATCCATCATATCAATTGGCTTAAAGATAAGAATTACATGATTCAATCAATTGATGCAGAGAAAATGTCTGACAAAATACAGCACCCTTTCATGTTTAAAACACTAGAAACACTAGAGATAGTAGAAACAGACCTCAACATTGTTAAAGCAATCTGTGCTAAACCTAAGGCCAATATCATCCCAAATGGAGAAAAATTGGAAGTATTCCCTCTAAAAAGTGGAACAAGACAGGGATGCCCTCTTTGACCACTCTTATTCAATATAGTCCTTGAAACTCTAGCCAGAGAAATTAGACAGATGAAAGAAATTAAAGGGATATGAATAGGAAAAGAAGAACTCAAACTATTATTATCTGCAGATGACATGATATTATACTTGGAGGATCCCAAAAATTCCACCAGAAAACTTCTCGAGTTAATACATGAATTCAGCAAAGTTGTAGGATATAAAGTCAATACCAATAAATCAAATGCATTTATATTTGTCAGCAGTAAGTCCTCTAAAAGAGAAATTAGGAAAACTACTCCATTCACAATAGTCTCAAAAAAAAAATCAAATACTTAGGAATCATCTAACAAGAGTGGTGAAAGACCTTTACAATGAGAACTACAAGATACTAAAGAAAGAAATTGAAGAAGATCTTAGAAGATGAAAAGATCTCCCATGCTCTTGGATAGGCAGAATCAATATTATTAAAATGGCCATACTACCCAAAGCACAGTACAGATTCAATGCAATATCAATTAAAATTTGAAAGTCATTTCTTACAGAAATAGAAAAGGCAATCATGAAATTCATTTGTAAAAATATGAGACCCAGAATAGCCAAAGCAGTCCTTAGCAAGAAAGTGGAGCAGGAGGCATCACAACACAAGACCTTAAATTACACTTCAAAGCTATAGTAAGAAAAACAGCATGGCACTGGCAACAAAGTAGACATGTAGTCCAATGGTACAGAATAAAAGACACAGAGACTAATGCACATAAATACAGCTATGTCATAGTAGATAAGGGTGCCAAAAACATACATGGAGAAAAGATAGCCTTTTCAATAAATGGTGCTGGGAAAACTTCATTTCATATGCAGCAAAATGAAACTAAACCCGTATCTCTCACCATGCACAAAAGTCAACTCAAAGTGGATCAAAGACCTAGGAATTAGACCAGAGACCCTGCCTCTAATTGAGGAGAAAGTAAGCCCAAACATTCATCATGTCAGATTAGGCCTTGACTTCCTTAACAAGACTCCTATAGCACAAGAAGTAAAATCAAGAATCAATAAATGGGATGGATTCAAACTAAAAAGCTTCTTCTCAGAAAAAAAAAAAAAATCCATCAATGAGGTGAGCAGGCAGCTTACATTCTGGGAGCAAATTTTTGCCACATGCACATCAGATAGAGCACTGATCTCCAGGATATATAAAGAACTCAAAAAACTTAACACCAAAAAAACAAAATCCAATCAATAAATGGGCTGAGGAACTGAACTGAAACTTCTCAGAAGAAGATATACAATCCATAAACAAATATATGAAGAAATGTTCAACATCTCTAGCCATTAGAGAAATGCAAATCAAAACTACTCTCAGGTTTCATCTCACCCCAATCAGAATGGAAGCTACCCAAAATACAAGCAAAAATAAGTGCTGGCGAGGATGTGGAGAAAAAGGCACACTCAAACATTGCTGGTGGGACTGCAAACTGGTACAACCTATCTGGAAAGCAGTATGGAGATTCCTTAAAAAACTTGGAATGGAACCACCATTTGACCCATCTATCCTACTCCTTGCCTATACCCTAAAGACTTAAAAACAGCATACTACAGTAAAGCAGCCTCTTCAATGTTCATAGCAGCACCCACAATTCCTAAACTGTGGAAGGAACCTAGATGTCCTTCAATAGATGAATGGATAAAGAAACTGTAGTATATATACACAATGGAATATTACTCTGCAATAAAAGAGAATACAATTATAGCATTTGCATGTAAATGGATGGAATTGGAGAACATTATGCTAAGTGAAGTAAGCCAATCCCAAAAAACCAAAGGCTGAATGTTCTCTCTGATTAGTGGATGCTGATACATAAGAGGGCTGGGAGTGGGGAACATGGAAGAAATGGAGGAACTTTGGATAGGATTGGGGGAGGTGAGGGAAGGGAAAGGGAATGGGAGTATCAGAAATGGTTGAATGAGATGGGCCTTACTACCCTAGGTGCATGTATGAAAACACAAATGGTTTGAGTCTATCTTGTTTGCAATCAGATAGATGGAAAAATTGAGCTCTATATAAGTATTATGACTTGAAATACATTTAAATAAATAAATAAATATTTTTTAAAAAGAATTTTTTTGATTCAAGAAGTAAATTTTATGAATGAAAATATATCCAGCATCCAACCAGGTAAACTTTTCAACAATTATTATCCAATCAAAAATGGTCACGTGAGAACCCAGAAAAAAATACAAACTATTAGGAAGATAAAATGAATCAATTAAAACCAATGCAACTAGCAAATCTGTTGGGACATAAAAGATATTGCAAATTTATTCCATATTTTCATAAATCTGGAAGAAAAATTAAGAATGTAAATCAGATACATGGAAATCACAAATAAATACTCCTTAAAGTAAAAACTACAATGACTCATATGAAAACTCTACTAGATAGAGTTGAGACTATTAAAGACTACTAAAGACTATCATTATGTATTAAAGCAGAAAATATTAAGATTAAGGTAAAAACTATCCAACATGAAAGAGTGATAATAGTAACTGGAAAACAAACATAATATGCATAGAGTGCAGGTGAAATGTGGACTTAATATATGTGTATTTGGAATTCCTCAGTGAGAGTCAAGAACAGAACAAATGTTTGAAGAAAAAATGGCCAAAAATCTCCCAAATTGAAGCTAATATAAATATATGAATGAAGAAATACTGATAACATGAAGTGAGAAGAAAATTCCATCAAAGTGGTGAAAATCTGTGATAAAGAAAAAAAATATAAAAACAACCAGAGGGAAAAAACCTTATTATGCACAAATGAACACATGTAAGAATGAGAGTAGATGTTTTCTTGGAAACAATGTAAAGTAGAAGATAGTGAGGAACACCTTCATAGAAAATAAAATAAGCGAAATAAAATGCCAATAGTCTATAATTCTATCTCCAGGGAAAATGCTTCTCAAACCTACAAAATAATAGAGACTATTTAAGATATACGAAAGCTGGAAGAATTATAACAATCTGTCACCAGCAAACATGCACTACAGAAAACACTGATGAAAATACTTCAAATAATAAGAAAATAATACTGAGAGGAAATCTAGATCTACCTAAAGGTATGAAGAAAATGAGAAATAGTAACTACATGAGTATTGAAAAATTTATATTTCTTTAAAAGTTAATTTATTGTTTTTGTTGTCTATAGTCAAGATAATAATACACTTAATATTGTCTAGACAAATGTTGACTGATTCAACCATCATAACAACTATATTCGTCAGGATTATACCTGCTTGTTGTTTGTGGAAAGGGGTGCAACAAGAAAGTTGTAACATTCTGCAAGTCACAAGTTTTATAAAGAGGGAAGGTGCAGTGGAGACTAAGTTTTCTCAGATGTAGAATCCTTGTTCTTTTTGCTATCCTGTGCTGACTCATGAACTCAGTCACATTTGAATATTTTCAAGAGTGAATGAAATAATACATTTATATATTTTAGTGTAGTATTATACACCATCTCTTTTGTTATGTTTCTATAAACTTTAAATGCAGAGAATTTTACAAAGACAATACCGGGGAAATAAAAATGAAGTATGTATTTGTACATGCACGCCAAACTGTGTGTATGCTGGAGCGTGCCTTTGCTCCTCCTCAACCCTCCAGTGAACCTCAAGTTCAGGCATTAATTCCAGAAATCAAAATTGTACTGCACTTTAATATTCTCGGGTAACTGATCTATGAACTATTTGAAATAGTCAAGATATTACAAGAGAGGCTTATAAAGGACATGCCAACCAATTTTTGACATATATAATGTTAGGGACCTTAGTACAACCATGCCTCAGCAGTAGCTGAAAGGTTAATGGAATTGGGATTTGTGTAGACATGAATGATTTTCCTCCTGCAGGAAGAAAAGGAGGGGGAAAGAAGCTGATTTGGACAAAGACCTTTAAGGTCGTTCAAATCTGCATCTTCCTTTCTTAAGGGCAGCAAAACACCAGTCTCTACTACACTAAATCATCCTAATCTCTTAAAAGCATCCAGCGCTTGTCAGAGAAAACATTGTTCAGCCAGGAATAGCAGACTAGATAAAATAGTCAGTTTGAGAAGACAAAAACAAACACTGTGAAACAAGAAGGCCTGAAGAGCATTTCTGTTTCAAAGTCCCTGCCTTCCTGGTATAAACTTTAATATTTGAGTTCATGGTTTCTGACTCCTGAAGATTATTATATAAGAGTACATTCCTGTCCATCATTCCCTCATATAATGTAGTTAAAACTTCATTTTAAATCATATCAAGGTAGTACACTACATAAATTTACTACTGAAAGACTTTATTTTCCCTTTACATACGAAAAGTGAAATTTTATATCTTTGAAGTATGCATAAAAAACATTTGTTCTGACTTTTGGATCGTTGTTGCAAAGTACCTATTACCTCATGATTTGACATGCCCTAAAAACTATGAGAGCAAATCAAGCAAGAATTCAAGCCATTAAGTAGTACTTTATTTTTAAATACTGTTTTAGAATGGGTAGTGATATTGAGTACCATCCTGGTTTTAGTATGTTTTTCCAAATATGTTTAAAATAAGTGAAAAAAAAATGTCAATCTTCTAATATGTCCCAAATTTTTACTGACTGTCATCACCTAACATCCTTCTTCACCTTTCTGTGCAGAATGAGAAATAAATTAGAGACACATATATTTATTTTTTCATCCTTGTACAATTAATGTTTGCTCTACTGGGGATATCGTATTTAATGTGTTTATATTAAAAAGAAAAAAGCAGAAAAATACATTTGTAGTATTGACGTGAATGTTAATGAAATCTGGATCTATAAACCTGACACAGCAAAATTAGGACACATAATATTTGTGTGTGTATATATATATATATATATATATACACATACATATGTATATACTTTAAAGTTCATATAGGCCAGCATCTTTGTTAAAGCCAAAGAAACTGAGGGCTACACATCATGGATATCTTAAACTAGAGATCAGAAAACATTTCCTATAAAAAGCCACATACTTGTTTAGGTCATAGGATTCTGTTGTAACTACACGTTGCTGCTTTTGTGGGGCAGAAGCAAATGATGAGAATTCAAAAATAAATGAGCAAGAGCACTTTCCAAAAAGATTCATTTATAGACAGTGGACTAGATTTGGACCATAGTTTTAACATGACCCAAACTTGTAAAATATTCAACTATTAAAATACTAGACAGAAATTCAGAAGTCAGCTCCAAGAGCTGTGCATAATCTGTTATGAGACACTGTTATTTTAACTTGAATTTGTATGAGTATCCTTAACATTGAAAGGCAACTCTTTCACATTGAATGATAATTCACTAGGTTGTAATAAAATGCCTATTAATCTTTATATAATAATAAATCTTATTTGATATGCACAGAGTTTATATCTTGGCCTATTGGTGAATCCTGGCACACATGGACCCACGTCACAGGCAGGCACACTTCCCTAATACCAAGCACACTACAAAACATATGCCTATGCCCACTGGAGAGGCCCCTATCACATGCAGCCTATGGAAACTGAAAGGTACTGCACCTGTGGCACAGAAGTTGCACCTTGTTTGCATGGAACCGGCTCCTTTATGAACCATAGAAACTGACAAACACCCTGCATTTACAACCAGGACCCCCTCACCCAGAGCTTTCAGTGAGTCTACGCCACTTAAGATAGTTACTTCATGGCTGATACAGCATCCCAGAGCCTCTGTAGCCTAAGCCACTGAAACACAATCAAATGTCACTGACAATACTCGCAACTGAAGATGGACAGGAACTAACTACAGTGCCCATGTGGAACCGAATTCAGCATAGCCCACCTGTCCAATACCCTAGGAAACATGACGAGAGAAAGTATTTTACTTTGAAAGCCCCCTTATAAAATTGGCACAGGCAATTTATTCTGCCAAATGCCCAAATACCAATATAGAGACATAAGAAGCATGAAAAAACAAGGTAACATGACCCCTCCAAAACAATAATAACAACTCTAGCAACCATCTCCCAAAAGAAGAAATTGATTAAGTACCTAAAAGGAAATTAAAAATAATGACTTTAAGTAAATTCAATGAGATACAAGAAAATACAGGCAATTTACCAAAAAAAGGAATAAAATTCCAGATATGGTTGAGATAGTAAGAACAAACAAATCTTAGAGATAAGAAAACAATAAATTAAACAAAAGATACAGTTGAGAGTTTAAGCACCACATAAAGTAGAAAAAGAATTTCTTTTTTGTTGTTGTTGTTGTTGCTGTTGTTTTGTTTTTTTAGAGGAGGGAAAGTTTATTTTGGTTCAAGTGTCAGAGGTTCAGTCATTGTGAGCTAACTCCATTTGCTCTGGGCCTAACGTGAGGCAGCACATCATGGTAGAAGGGCATGAAAGAGAAGTTCTGCTCCATTCATGGCTGGCCGGGAAAAAGAGAGAGAAGAACTGAGACAAAGAGCTGTAGGAAAGATGAATCCTTCCAGGGCCTCGCCCCAGTGGCCCATTCAAACGAGGATGGACTGATTAGATCACAGCTCTTACAATCCAATCATTTATCCTCTGAACATTCCTGTGTTAACACAGGAGCTTTAATTGGGACAGGTGGGGGGAATCTCATATTCAAACCAATGTAGTACATATTCAAATGAAACATATCCTTAAGATTTAAGACTTCAACCATCATTTTCCTTAAATCTTCCAAATAAATTCAGTAGAAATTTATAAATTAGATAGTAGTTGTAATTACTTATACTAGTTAATTAAATTGATTTTACTTAAACATTAAAATCAATTGGAAATAAAATACTATTCAACCCTAATTTTGGATAAGGGTATTTACATAAATTCTTTTTTTTAATTTATAATTTTTTCCAATAAATAAAATTAAGAATGAATAAATGCAATGAATTCATACTAAAAAGCTTCTTCTCAGCAAAAGAAACAATCAATGAGGTGAACAGAGACCCTACATTTTGGGAGCAAATTTCTGCCACACGCACATCAGATAGAGCACTGATCTCCAGGATATATAAAGAACTCAAAAAACCTAACACCAAAAAACAACTCAATCAATAAATGGCCTAAGAAGTTGAATAGACATTTCTCTGAAGAAGATATACAATTAATCCGCATATATATGAAAAATGTTCAGCATCTCTAGCAATTAGAGAAATGCAAATCAAAACTACTCTAAGATTTCTTCTCACTCCAGTTAGAATGGCAGTTATCAAGAATAAAACAACAATAAGTATTGGAGAGGGTGTGGGAAAAAGGCACACTCATACATTGCAAGTGAGTCTGCAAATTGGTACAATCAATCTGGAATGCAGCATGGAGATTCCTTAGAAAACTTGCAATGGAACTACCATTTAACCCAGCTATCCCACTCCTCAGTCTATACCCAAAGGACTTAAAAACAGCATACTACAGTGACACAGCCACATCAGTGTTTATAGCAGCTCAATTCACAATAGCTAAATTGTGGAACCAACCTAGATGCCCTTTAATAGATGAATGGATAAAAAGACTGTGTTATATATACACAATGGAATATTACTCAGCATTAAAAGAGAATAAAATTATGGTATTTGCAGGTAAATGGATGGAGTTGGAGAATATCATGCTAAACGAATTAAGCCAATTCAAAAAAACAAAGGCTGAATGTTCTCTCTGATAAGTGGATGCTGATCCATAATGGGGGAAGGGGCATGGAAAAATGGAGGAACTTTAAATTGAGCAAAGGAGTGGTAAGAGAGGGGAGGGGTCATGGGGGCAGAAAAGATGGTGGAATGAGATGGACATCATTACCCTGGGTACATGTATGATTGCACATATGGTGCAACCCTACTTCATGTAAAACCTGTGAAATGAAAAGTTATGCTCCATTTATGTACAATGAATCAAAATGCATTTTGTTGTCATGTATAAATAAATAAATTAGAATAAATAAAAAAAAGAATAAAGAATTTCTGAGCTTAAAGACAAATCTTTTAAAGAGACAAGTCACACTCCCCCCAATAAAAGAAAGAAAAGAAAGAAAAAGAGAAAAGAAAATTGACAGAACAAGAAATAATTTGAAACTTATAGTACAGTATTAAGCATACAAACATTTATGTTATAGGTGATCCTCATAGAGAAGAAAAAAAATAACAAATCTTCCCAAAGAAATAATTGCTGAAAATTTTCCAAATTTTTAGAAAAATACTAATTTCAGTGTCAGGAATTTCAAAAGATCACTAATAGATATGACTAAAAATGTTCTTTTCTGAGGTAAGTAATAGTCAAATTGTAAAAAGAATAAGAAAGAATTCTAAACATAGTAATAAAAAAGTCTCAAGTTACATGTAAAATTTTCTATTAGCCTGGCAGCAGACTTTTCAGCAGAAACTTTATAGGGCATAAAAGAATGGGACCATATATTCAAACTCCTAAAATATAAAACAATAACAATTACAACAACAAATTTGCATTTACGAAGTCTATATGCAGTAGAGCTATCCTTGAGGAATGAAGGAAAATAATCTTTCCAAGACAAACAAAACATGAGGAAATTCATGACCACCACACTAGTCATGTAAGAAATGCTTACAGCAATCTTATACTAAAAGTGAAAAGAAAATAACTACTACTAAAAAAATACACAAATGTTCAAAACTCACTAATAAAGCATAAGAATAGAAACAAAAAGAGATATCAAATAACAAAAAATAAAATATAACAAGTGAAAATAGACAAGTCTAATTATGACAGCACAATGGATCATGTTGAAACTTCAGTCTAGATAAAAACTTTAGATTCTGGCCTTCAGAGATTTTATTTAAGAAGGGAAGCGTGCCACTTCACCATCTTAGAAAGAACTCTTTCATAAGAAGCACTGTGTATGCACACAGGATCCTGATCTTTGCATTAAGTTGCATTTCCATATAGATGAACCCAAGAGTCTCTACATATGTGCCAAAAATCTCTGATGTGAAAGACAAAGAACAAGATGAAGCAATAACCGAAACCACTACATCCAGGAACCAAAAAATTCCATGATAAAGTAATTATATATAATTAATAATTAAACAAATAATAATACCATAATAAAGAAACATTTAGAAAGCATCTAAGGGGTTTTGAAAGCCACATAGTGTTTAAAAATGTAAAAGTAACATTGGCATCAATATTGTGCCAAAACCAGCTCTACAGTAGCTCACGAGAGTCACTTCTTAAATTTTCAAAAAAATTTGTGAGCTCTGTTGAAACATTACATTTTAAATTTATCTTAAAATAAATTATATTTTAAAAGACAGAAACTTTCAATATCCATCACTTCCTAATTATTTTAGCACATTTTATTCTATAACCTTAACATTATTTACATATATTTATACTAGATAAGAAATATTATTAATAGTACCATATAACACATCTGCAAACAATAATTCTTGCCATAATTCATTGCTTTTTAAAAATATAAAATTTTTAAAGTGTAGATTACACCTAAAATTAGTTGTTATTTTACATTTGGAACAACATGAAAAATTGAGGAACTATTTTTCCAGTATTTGAAAAGAACCATCCAAGTTAATAATAAGATAGATCATTTTACTGATGAATGAATGAGTTTCCTCATGTTTTTATTGTTCTGCTTTTGTATTACTTATTAAAGCAAATGAGCATAACAACCAATATTCTTATTAGCATAACATTTTATGAGTTTTTGTGAATTGCAGTCATAATAGGAATAAATGAATTCTGAAAAACCACTGAAAACATTCTATGATAGCTTTTTGCTATTTAAATTAAGAATATTATATATACATACATATTTAATTAGAGATTGTATCCTATACATCCTTTATATCTGAAAGGATTATATCAGACATACATGCACATTTACAAACATATATGTTGCCATAGAGTCAATCGTAAAATATGTACCAATAGGATATAAGAATAGAAATATTACTACAAAATTTCAAAAACAGAATAGTTACAGGAAGTGATAGAAAATAAAAAGATGAAAATTGTCTTAGAAAGTACGATCAAAACAAATCAATGCTCAATCCTAGAGAGCTAATATCTAATTTGAGGGTTTCTAGAAAATAAAAATTAAAAGAAAGTAGTTTATTAAAAAAAATAACACAAGACCAGTTCTCAGAATTAAACATACTTATTTAGAAATGTGGTAAAATGAACAAGAAACATTAGAACACACTAATAGAGAGAGATTCCCAAAAGCTTCTTAAAAGAGGAAGAAATAACTAAAATATAAAGGAATCAAAATTGAAATTGTATTAACCTTTTACAAGAAATGTAGGAAACAAGATTTTTTAAATGGCCTTAAGATTCTGAGGGAATTTAGAATTCTACACCAGCCAAATTATCTGTCAGATTTCCAGGAAACAGAGACACTATGCGTGCAGTATTTCATAAACCTGCTTCTATGTGCAGAATTCATTACATTATTTCATTGATTCTAGATTTAAAGCTACATTCAATAATAAAAATTGCCTTCTCCCTTGTACAAAAAGAAAAAAAAAATAATGGAAACCAAAACACTTGTCATTTTGTTCCAGTTTGCTAAGTTTCCCTTCAAATGTAAATTCTTGAAAGTGTTCGTGAAGCATAAACTCTATAAGGACAGGTTCCAAAAGGAATTCTCCTTTGTTTTTAAAATCACAGAAAGGAGTCCTTGGAGTATCTTTTACTTATCAGTACATGGTAAGTTATTTGTTTCTAAATTATCTGATAAAAACCCATTTTCCCTTTCAGAATTAGTCTAACTCACAATTAGTTGTGCTGCCTTGGTGCTCATTTCATTATTCTTCTGAATACTAATGAAGTTATACTTAAAAAAAAAAATTCTTCCCATGAGTCATGCTTCAAGCTGCTCATTTTTTGTTAAAAGCAACTATTCTACCTTTGTAGTTTTTCCTATGGACTTTCACCATCTTGCATTAAAAAGTTTTTCCTTCTTTCTGTTTTTAGAACTCTGATTTGTCTCCCATTACTTCTTTTCTCTTAATCCATCATTTTCATCATTTTATTCTTTTTTATCACTTCATGAATTTGGAGCTTTAAAGGGTAAATCTCTTTCCCAGGACCTACCAAATGTTGATCTTTGATATAAAAGGGTCTTACTTTCCTCTTTTCTTCATACAACACTGAAACACCATTAAAAAGTATTAAAATTCCTTGGGAAACATGTTTTTGAGATAGTGGTACTGTACAAATTTGGAATTTACATAAGAATAGAAGCAACATTATACTTATTCTACTAATGAGAGAGTGAACATGTGAGTGTGCATGGTGCCTTTTTTCAGTAAACATAGAGTTAACTCATTATTAGGATTTTGACAGTAAATGTTAAACAGTTTCTAGGAGTCGAAGCTACTTGCAAGATTTCCTCCTATTCCAGTCAGGGTCCTAACCAGAAATAGATGGCACGTTCAACTAAGATTTGAAGTTCATTTTTTAAAGACTGCACAAGTTGTCTACAAGGCATGAGGAAAACCTCAAAGGAGAGCACAGCACTGTAGGGCAGGGGACAGAAGATCAAACTTTATACTCTTCAGCATGAAGGGAAGAACAGGATAGGTGGTGAATTGAATTAGGATCCTTGAACTGTGCGGTCACAGGAGCACCGTGAGCTGGGAACTCTGGGTGCAATTGAGACCAGCGAGTTGCTCTGGTGATGCCCTGTCTAAAGAAGGTTCGTGGCAGCCATGGGACTATCGCATCTGACTTTAAGTTCAGACACTAGCTGCAGGGGGCGGGGGCTAGGGTGGATATTATGAGTACAAAATTGATAATTATAATTGGCTGCCCATAACTACAATCTTGGTCCTGTTTCTTTGAAGAAAGAAATCCTATTGATGTCAAAACCTGTATAATAAAAGTGCTGAGCTGGCTCTGGGTCATTATATCCCCATCAGGGTATATATGGATCCATCAGGCCTCAGCTTTTTCCTCTGGTGTGTAAGTTTGTCTTTTCTCCATCTCCCATCACTCCTCCTCCGGTTTTGGCAGGTAAGAATGCAGCTGTTAGGTAGGAGTTCAGGGACACCAACATGGTGGATATAGGGTATTAAAAAGAAGCCACTGGAGGAGAGGACAAGGAAAGGAGTCTTGTCCCTGTTAAAAATGAATTCTATTACCATGATAACTCCCACTGCTGAGGACTTATCACCACGAAAATTCTCGCCACAGGTTTAAATTTTAAAATTACCTTTGGAAGTAAAGATGGCAGCATTCTAATTAATTTTTCTAAAGTAACCAATAAGGGGGTATTGGAAAATATTCTAATCAGTCTCATAAGATAACCAATGGGAGAAAGTGGGGGAAGGTCTTCAAATAGATCCTTATAGGGAAGAGATATAAGATCCTAATTTCTATACACTGGGGTCTTAAGCCTCTCTCTCATGCTTAGTCCACTCCATACTACTTATGGAGTGTTATTTTCACCCTCAATAAATCTGTATTCTGTTACTTCTGTGTATCTCACTCAATTCTTTGTTTGGGATGCCAAGGAACCTGGACATCAACTGGGCATCCCAACAGTAACACAGCCACCCAGAGACAACTCTGAAGGCAACTTTGACTTCATTCTCTTCATTTTTCTTATCTTCACTTGGTGTCAGAAAGACACAAACTGAAGTCAAAAGGCCAGAGAGGTAAGGAGGGAGGACACACAGTGAGCCTCACAGAGACAAGGGCACAGAGGTGTGGAGAGAGTGAGAAGCAGAGGGAGGTGCCTGGTGCCTGGTATTGTTATTATTACTCTCCTCTCTGCTTTCCTTCATCAAGTTCTGTTAAACAAGATATTATACATTAAAATATTATACCATTTATTAAATATGTCCTATGAAATAAGTTTGTTAAAATTAATTAGTTCCTGGAAAGCATAAAAATCCAAATTTTTGCACAAATAACAAAAGCACATGTAAGTATATATATACTTTGTAAATGGACGAAAATCAAGGGAAAAGAGAAAGAGAAGCAATAGTGGTGGGATTAGTCACATGGTCTTTAAAGTCAAAAATAAAATTAAGAACAATTTTATAACAACAATGGTAATAATTAATTTAAAATTTATTAAAATTATCTTTAAAAATTTTTTGGAAGATAGTGGAGATTGAACCCAGGGTGCTGTACCACTGAGACACATCCCTAGCCATTTCTACATTTTATTTTGAGAACCAGTCTTCCTAAATTCCTGAAGGTGGCCTCAAATTTTTAATCTTTCTGCCTCAAACTCCTGAATTGCTGGCATTACAGGTGTGTATCACTGCACCTAAATTTATTGTGAAGCTTTAATTTCATTAAAAATATTTAAAATTCATACTTTATGCAGGGTAGTGTATTAAGTGCATGCTAATTTGTACAAAAAGATATGTATTTTATCCTGAAGAAAAATCAATATATGATTAAAAAACAGACATCATATTAGATGTTTAAAACAAGCAATATAAGAAACTTATCATTTAATAGAATATTCATTAAGGACAATCTTAAAACAATAATACTAAATAACTGATGCTACAAAGAAAGTCAAAGTTATAATTATATTTATTGGAAAGTAAGAATCATGGCATCAAGATAAACAGCATGAAGCCGGGCACAGTGTAGCACACCTGTAATCCCAGCATTTTGGGAGGCTGAGACAGGAGAATCACGAGTTGAAAGCCAGCCTCAGCAATGGCAATGTGCTAAGCAACTCAGTGAGACCCTGTCTCTACATAAAACACAAAATAGGGCTAGGGATGTGGCTCAGTGGTTGAGTGCCCCTGAGTTCAATCCCTGGTATCAAAAAAAAAAAAAAAAAAAAAAAAGATAAACAGCATGAGCCAGATGCAATCGTGCAGGATTGTAGTCCCATGGCTGGAAGGCCGAGGCAGAAGCATTGGAAGTTTGAAGTCACCTCAGCAACCTAGGGAAGCCATATGTAACCTAGCAAGACCCTGTCTTTAAATTAAAAAAAAAAAAAATGAAAAAGGCTGGGGATGTTGCTCAGTGGTTAAGCACCCCTGGCTTCAATCCTCAATACCTAAATAAATAAATAAATAAATAATATGATTTCCTTATTAACCAGTGGAAGACTACATGTTTAACTCAAGAGGTAAAATATGAACAAAATAAAATGAATCTGTACTTTGTAGAAAAATGTAGTAGTGAAATACAAAGCAAAAACTTAATTTTAAAAGAGAAATTGGTAGAACTCATGTTTTCCAAGAAATAATATGAAAAATATAAACTAGAATCTAGCTAGAGCATATATTTGTGTGTATGTATCTGTATGTATATGCAGGCAGCCATACCATAAGACTAAGCAATGTATCTATATATACATATGATAGTTAAAATCCCAAAGAAATTCTATACTGCTTAAGATAGTTTTTCTTTCAGAAACTCCCCCAAAGAACCAACCCTGTCAATACATTAATTTTGGATTTCTCATCTGTAGAAATTTGAGGGAATAAATTTCTGCTGAATTTAATTCACCCAATGTTTTGATACTATAATTTTAGAAAACAAATATTTTAGACTACACTAAAAGATTTATACAAATGTAAAGTTATTATATTTCCTTGATATTTGAAATGTTTATTCTGAATTGACATATTTATTGCCGATGATGCAATATGCCTTAAATTATTTTTTTAGCCATTAATACTGTAGTTTTAAATTTTTCTTCAGTTATTTTTTGTGGCTTCTAATTTTTCTACATTCCCCTGTTAGCCTTATTATCTTTTTATTTTCCAACTGTCTCTCATCCAGTACATTTTAATATATTTTCCTTAAGTAGATAACCCTAAATTTGAACTAAGCTTTTAATCCATTTGTATTTATTACTATGAATGTGTTGTTTAAATCAGCCATTTCATTTTGATGCTTTCTCTGTTCTTTGTTGTTTCTTTTCTACTATCTCACCTAATTTTAAATTGATTATGTTTAATAGTTTTATTATTATTATTATTTGGTACCAGGAATTACGCCTGAAGAGGTTAACTATGCTGCATCCCCAAACCTTTTTGTTTGTTTTAATTGGAGTCAGGGTCTTTCTAAGTTACTTAAGGCCTCACTAAGTTTCTGAGGCTGGCCTTGAACTTGCGATCCTCCTGCCTTAGCCTTCCAAGCTACTAGGATTACAGACAGGTTCCACTATGCCCTGGAACAATCAGAAAATTGATTATTTTTTAGATTTGATTTTTCCTTTTTATTTGTTTTGAAGTTTTATGAGGTATTTCTATTATTTCAGTAATTGCTCTAAAAATTGCATTTATTTTTACATTATTGAAGTCATAGTTAATTGGCACCTATATCCTCCTCTTGATTAAGAAAAGTTATTGGGTAATTTAATTCCATTGCTTCCTTTCCAAATTATACTTAAGTTCTCTTATGCATGTAAACATTCTATACAATTTACTACTCTAAACACAAGTATCCATTCATAGATTTAATGCAAGTTTACAAGATCATTCTTCATTCCTTTTTGCATCTCATGTCTTTCATGTTCATCACTTTAATTCATTTACTATGAACCAAGTTTTGTCTAATTCTCTTCCTTCTATCTAACACACAGTCATTATAATTTTCTTTATAATTGATTTCTGATAAAAAAAATTCAGATTTTTTCTCTGAAATGTTTATGCTTTCTTCACATTATGTTCTCAAACATTACCTGTTTCACTCTCTTGCTCAACATTTGTAATATTAAGAAAGATATAATGGATTTTGTTACTTCAATATTTAATATTTGTAAACTTTTCTTCTATATTTTCCTTCTCATTTTTGTCCCTCTGATATCTGAATACATTTTTCTGATCTGTCTTCCAATGTTGCAGTTGCCTCCTTAGCTATGTCTGTACTGCTGTTATCTGGTCATTTCATGTTAATTTTCATTATTCCTTTGAATTTCTTACAGAATTTTTTTCTGTCTTATGAAAAAATCTATGAGCTAGAGTTTTGTAGTTTCCTAATTCTTGAAAGCCAGCTGGTATTACTTTATGTGCAGTAAACCATTTTCAAAAATCAATCTGAGGCTGGTCATTCAAATCTCTGATTAATATGTCAGATTGTTTCTGGTTTATAAGGTTTATAGATTTTTTTAAATCATAAAGTTATTTATCCTTGAAAAACATTTGTAATGATTTTGAAGAGTCTATAATAAAGGCATTTTTTTTTCTAGAAAAAATATGTTTGCTTGTGCCAATTAATAGGGTGCAACCAGTCTTATATAATTCAATTGCAGTGTACAACTTGAGGTTTTAGTTGGATCTTTGTTACTTTTTGTTAGTTTAGAGGCGACATCATTAGGACTGCAATGACCATTTTGTTACTTCATTTTTTTCTGGGACATATTTTCTTTTACTCTACAATTGAAAGATTGTCTACAGTTTCTTATGCAGTATAATCGATTTTAAGGAATAATGGGAAGACTCCTCATTAGAGTGTTGTCTGTTTTCCTTGTATTTCAGAAGACATTAAAAATGAACATTGTCTTTCTTCTCATTTCATATTTTATCTTGATAGTTCTTTACTACCTTGTCATCTCTTAAAATTCATTTAGGAGGTCTCTATTTTTTTTCTTTTTTTGGTACCAGGGATTGAACTCAGGGGCACTCGACCACTGAGCCACATCCCCAGCCCTATTTTATGTTTTATTTAGAGACAGAGTTTCACTGAGTTGCTTAGGGCCTCACTGTTGCTGAGGTTGGCTTTGAACTCGCAATTCTCCTGTCATGGCCTCCCAAAGTGCTGAGATTACAGGCATGAGCCACTGCACTCAGCTTTGTTTTTTTGTTTTTTTTTTTTTAATCTTGCTTTTTAAATTTCTGTCTTTAAGAGGGTTGGTCTCAGTGTATTACAGCTCCCACAAGGTGTAGCTGGGTGGAAAGTTTCCTGGAACAACTTCTACTTCCACTCTGATCTTCACATGATTTACTGGAAAGGAAAGCAGGAAAGAAAAAATTATATGGAAAGTGTACATGAATGCTGACACAAAAGCTATTAGTAAAATCTTAAATATATTCCAGAACACTTTAATTCAAGCAGGGTTTTGGCCAGGGATTTATGGATAGTTCCATATTGCAAAATTCATCAGCATGATTTATTACAGTCACAACTTCATATTAGCAAGTATGTGATTATATTAATTATCTGATTCACCTTAACATGATAGTTTTTGCCCACACTGCTTTCAGTGGTGTTTTAGTCAGCGTTTTCACTGCTGCAACCAAAAGACCTGACAAGAACAATTTTAGAAGAGAAAAAGTTTATTTGGCTTTCACAGTTTCAGAGATATCAAAGTATAGATGGCCAACTCCATTCCTCGGGGCCTGAGGTAAGGCAAAACATCATGGTGGAAGGGTGTGGGGGATGAAAGCAACTCAGAACATGGCACCAAAAAGCAGAGAGAAAGAAAACTTGGCTCATCAAAAAAAAAAAAAAAAGTATGCCCCAAAGACAGGACTCCCTTTGAGCTATCTTCTCCAGTCATATTCTGCCTGCCCTCAGTTATTACCCAATTAATCTATTCAAATGAATTAATGTACTAATTAGGTTAAGACTATCATAGCTCAATCATTTCAATTTTAACATTCCTTGTATTGTTTCATACATAAGCTTTTAGGAGCACATAATATCTAAACCATAACAACTGCTTTATCAATAATAACTTATAGGAATTTTAATAGCAATCTTTGGGATTAGATGTTATTATTACTTAATTCTTTCTTGTATACAAGAAGAATCATGGAGAATCTAATCAATTGCTCCAGGTCTCATAGCAGGTAAGTATTGTAGGTTGAATTTAAATATAGGGATTATGACTCCTAATGTCTGGCTCTGTAACCATTGTGTTTTTTGCTCTCTCAGAATATGTGGCTTAAGGAAATTAAAATAAAATAAAACATGATGATATATCAGTAAAAATAAGAATAGAATGAACTATTAAATATAATTCTGATGATTAAAAGTTGAAGACTTTCTGGGCTGGGGATATAGCTCAGTGAGTGGAATGCTTGCCTAACATGCACAAGACCTTGTGTTCAACTAGTTAGAAAAGAAAACAACCAGCAATGTACCTTTACTATCATTACTATTATTATTCCATATTGAGAAGCATAATGCTAACAATTCATGAAAATGAAATATTAAAAATTGATATAATTTCAAAAAATTGAAATTTTACATATATGGATGGTTGTGATTATCTTGGTTATCTATTGATATCTAACAAGTTATTCCAAAATTCTATGGCTTAAAAAGATAACAGGCATCTTTTATAGCTCATTGTGTTGACTGAGTTTAGCTAAGTGTCTGGGTTTAACTGGGAAACCCTCTGGTAGTTACAGCAGATGAAGCTTAGTGTGAAGTCCACCAAGGACTATCACCATGTCTGAACTGTCTTCTCAGTTGGGAAGGCCAAAGGTGGGAACTGGAATTTCTAGGGCTCCTACACCATCCTCTATTTCTGTGTGATTTAGGTGGTGTGTTCATCACTACAGCTTCAGAGATATAGTGAAGTACTGCTGACTCAGGGCTTCCTAGGGCATACACCAAGAAATAGTAAAGGAGCTCTTTACCTTTCTAGGCTCCAGATTCAGAAAACTATAACTTGACTTCCCCTATGGTATTTATTAGGGCAAGCACACAGAGACCTATCCAGGAGACATAGACTTCATGTCCTAATGGGTAATGCCAAGGTTTAGAAGAATATGCTGACCCAGAAATACTGTTGTGGTCATTTTGGAAAAATATAATCTGCCACAAGGGCAAGTATTCTGGAGCCAGAGTGCATAGATTCAAATCTCAGCTTTACCATGGACTATCTGTTTAAACTTAGTAAATTTTCTGTGCCTGAATCTCTTCACCTGATGAAAAAAGAACAATATTAGTACTCACCTATCACTGTTACTTTACTAAATGAGGTAGTATTTACAAAGTGCTTACAACTAGAGCTTCCATATAATAAAAATTATGGAAGTACTATCCGTTCTTATTATCCACCCACCCACTTTTATTTGCTTTGGGTATTGATGTAGTTCTCTCACTACAATATGTGAGATTATTTATTCTTGAAAGAATAATCATAAAAGTATCAGAATTTAGTTGAATTTTCTTTTCTACTAATTTTAAATAGCAAACAGTAATTTTCAAATGTAAAACAAAGCATACTTTTCTCTAAGTTTTCAAATATCTACAAACAGAAATAACAATTTTAATATTGCCTATCATGGTGAATGATCAACAAAATCCACAAAACAGTTTGACCTGCAGCATTGTGAGTAAAACAGGATTTGCAAGTCACTCTACAGTATCCTGAATTGAAAAACAGCTTAGCATCATAACTAAAATTGGATGACAGTTGCTATGTAGCATGAACTATTCTAATCTTTTTTATGTGTTAACTCAACCTCATAATCAAACGAGGAAACTAGCTTAGAGTAACTTGTCAAAGGTAATCACAGAGAAAACAGTTGCAACTTCCATTCTATCTCTAGAGCATACCCTCTAAACTGCTTGATCAAAGCTGAAACTCTATGACAGTGAAGATGTTTTGTTACAAAAAAAAAAAAACTATAAAGAAAGAATTTCTAAGCCTAACCACTATGACATAGGAATCATACTTTGCTGGTCTTATTACAAAAATGTTTGTCACTTCTATGTACCTTAAAAATGAATGAATAATTAAAATATAATAATTAAAACAGTAAGTGCTTAGGATAAATCTCTTTTAAAAAAACCCACAGGTCTTACAAGAAAAATTCTGAAAAGTTAAAAAGTAAACAATAAGAAATACAACACATAAAGAGATGTGTCGCATCTCGAATGAAAAGACCGAATTTCCGAAAATATAAGTAGTCTCAAAATTAATGAATGGTCGGTCTTAATGGCATTATAATTATAAGTACATAGAGAGAAGTTAAATGATAGAATAAAAACCATTAGAGGAAGTTAAATAAACCATTTTTTAAAAATTTTTTTATTTCAAGTGAGAATTTTTAAATGACCATTTTGGAGGATTGCTAAAAGATTAAACCTATCCAAAAAATTCTAAGATCATTGTATATGATTATATTTTCAAGGCCCAAATTATCACAATTTGATGTCAAGGGAAGAAAATATATAATTATATACCTTTTAGAAAGGTTATGTAGAAAATAGGTGAAATGGTTTTAAAGTCCTTGAGATACTTTATAAGTAGGTTTAAGGAATGGACATTGTCTAACTGATAACTAAGAATAAATTTTGAGGCAAATTGGAAATGGAGTTTGATGGCTACTGGAGTGTCCATGAAAGGACAACATATAAAAAATAATTCAACCCAAAGCCTACCTAAAAATTTTATTCAAGCGGATATAAAGAAACAGAAAAGATGTTCATACCATCTGTTGTACGCACCATGTAAACTGGGCTTTCTATGATAACACATTGCAGGCACACAACAAGCAACAAATAGATTTCAGACTTAGTCTTAGCTTGGTAAATTTTGAACTTTTTTTCTCCCTTTAAAGACCACTTTCTTCACATTAATTTTTGTGGTATATTTATTTTTCCCATTGCAGTCATGACAACCATACAGAACCCATGTGAGAGAAGCATCTTGGAATTTTTTTCTCTCTTATGTCACACCTTTTCTTCTTGCTATTAAATCCATGGAATAAGCCTTTTCTTTTCCTACAGTCAGCCCTACAGCAGGCTCTCCATAAGTTTTTCCCATTTATCTTCTCGTACCACAAGGCTGCAAGCACAGTGCTCAGCACATTCTAAAAAATGGCATTTACTTACATAGTCATATTAATTCTATTGTGATTATGAAACATTTATAAAAGTACAGAGTCCCTATTTCTTGCTAATAATGATTGTGTCTTTTGAAGGTATTGTGTAATTTTCATTTAAAAAAATGCTGCTTTCTGTATCTTACTAAGTATTTCTGTAGTAATCCTTTGTAATCCTTTTTAAGGATTTCCCATTTTGATTCTGTCTATGGGTGGGTGCCTGTGCATGGCAGTTCCTGCTTATAGTCCCATTACTTGGGAATCAAGAGAATCACTTGAGTACAAGAGTTCAATGCCAGCATATGCAACATAGTGAGACCCTGTTTCAAAACAAACAAACAAAAAAAGAACAAATGAAGGGCATTATATAAAACATTAATATATAGTGATGTTTTAATTGAGAAGTAGAAATACCTAGAATATCTTATCCATCCAATAACTTGATAATGATAAAAATCCTTATAGAACACTAAACTAAACCTTTAAAAATATTTTAATTATTTTTATTTTGTTTTATTGATAACATATTTTTCACTGTAAACACTTTTTCTCTACTTACTAGTCAAAATTTAGAGTTTGAACAATAAGATACCGAGGGAAGAGCAAATATTATTTAGAAGTGCTTTTAAAATAGATGATTGGATAATATAGAGAGTTTACAACTATTTTTATCCACGTTGGAACTTGTTTGTATTTCTTAAGTTATCATCCAGAACAGAAAAGAGTTTCTCATCAGGTTAAGAAAAATAAATCAGAATTCTCATATCAAATTTCATGTCCTTAAAGTGTAAGTGTGTGTGTGTGTGTGTGTGTGTGTGTGTGTGTATTTTAAAAACCTGTATATAGTTTTAGGCCTCTATGGCTGCCTCTTTCATCTCTTTAAGCTACCTTTTATATATTGTACAATATCTCAATCCTTTTCCCCTTAATGTGTGTTGCAAATCAATAGCTTTGTTTTATTTCCTTTCTTTTATGCTCTCTTTGTTACTGAGGTTCTCTTAACTGTCTTAATCAGTAACACTAAAAATAATGAATTGGATCAGATGAGAGATTCCTATTTCTAAAACAATTTTGCAAGAAAATCTTCACAAGATGCACTAAAACTACTAGAAATTTATATTTACAGAATGTCCTGTTTAATTGTTATCTTTTTTCCTCTGGTGAGATAGGAAGAGATTTGAGAGTAACTTGGTTCTACATTTTTTTTAATATTGAAATAGTGGATATGTACCTGTGAAACTGTTAATACTAGGGCCTGGGAAACCTCTCGTTGGGGACAAATATTAAAGAAAATCATCAATTTATAATCATATTTACAAATAATTAGTCCTGGGAGGGATTTTTTTATTTTAATGATATATTTGTCACTTGAACTTTTTCTCCCATCTATGGTTTTCCAGATCCTACGATAAAGCAAACTAACTGCTGATAGGAAGTTTTATGTCTAAAAATGAAAGATTTTTATAGTATAATCTCTTTAAGACACTGATGCCCACAAGACCTATTTATAGCAAAAAAAAAAAAAAAAAAACCCCACCCATACACACACACACACACATATATATATAGAGAGAGATATCACTACATTGAAAACTTTCTTTGCTGTTTATATAGAACATATGCGTTGGACACCTCCAAGGCGTTAGAGGGAGTGATGTCAAAGTGACTACGAATGGGAATGTAATCATAGTTCCCAAAAGAGACATCCCAAGCAACAATTGGTAACTTGTATCAGGAGTGACAGTTCCACTGAGGATGCAGGCGGATAGGTAAACATCTCATGGAAGAGGAACAAGGTTGAGGAAAGAAGAAAGTATTTCCACCATAAGTGTCATAAATATTAAATAAGTCAAAGTAATGTTTAACCTATCCCAAGTGGCCATACCATCCAGACTCACAGCCCATGTTCTAGTTAATTGCTAAAGTTAGTGCTAGCAACTGTTTCTAAAATTTATTCACCCCTTAAGCCAATTTATCTAATAAGCATTATTAAATACTTTCAAATATCTAGACTTTCCAAAAGTGATAATTTCTATTATAGCTTGGATCTGGAATGTCTCCCAAACCCTTGTGTGTTCAAAAATGGGGCTTTGGGGAATTATTTCAATCTCCAGGGCTCTAGCCTCATCAGTAGATTAATTCATTGATAGCTGAATGAACTACTGGCAGGAGGGACCTAGTTGGAGGAAGTAAAGCATGGAGGGTTGTATCCTAGAAGGGCTTTTCTGGTCCAATCTCTTCCTCCCTCTCTTCTCTCTTTCTCTTCTTTCTTCCTTTCCCTCTCCCCTCTCCCCTCTCCCCTCTGCCCTCTGCCCTCTCCCTTTCTCCCTCTTGGCTGCCATGAACTGAGCATCTTTTTTCCACTGTGTCCTTCTGTCCTGATGATCTACCTTACCTTAGGCCCAGAGCAATAGAGCAAGTCAATCATAGACAGACACTTCTAAAACTGTGAGCCAAATAAACTTCTCTTCCTTTAAGTTGTCAGTGGCAGGTATTTTTCTCACAACACTGAAAACAATTTCTAAACAGTAATGGGACAGTAATTGCTTTGGAAAACTCATCTGGATGAGTCAAAAGTTAATGCTTGTTATTTCTTGCTCTTTATCTTCTCTCCCATTCTAAGACTAAAAACTTAAATTTTGGTTCAACTTGTTCACTAGCATTCAGTATACTTGTGTTGTTCATACACATCAAAAAGATCCATCTGTTCATAGGTAGCTTTTTCTTTTTTTCCAGTTCAATTCTCATTTCTGTTTTGAATGACATCCCAAAGAGGATAGTTAAGATAGTGTCTTCAAACTGAATTAAATTCAGTCATCACTATTGAACAATATTCTACACGTAGTTTAAAACTGACATTTATAAAAATATGCTGAATCACAATTCAAGCATGGTCCCAATATTCAAAGCTCTCACTAAATTTTCATGCATATATCATTACTTCTTTGGAAGTTGGGCCATTATTTCCAAAGTATGCAGATAATATTTATAGTTTAAAGGTGATTCTGCAAAAACAAGTTACAAAGTAAAATGATAAATTAGCAATACATGTTAGGATTTCCAATTTCTTTTTTCTCTTTTGGTTTAGAGTCATGAAACACAAATTAATAATTTTAAAGTCTACTGTTCAGTGACATTTAGTGCACTCATAATCTTATGCAACCATGAGCTTTATTTGTGAATTTTTTGATCACTCTAGAAGAATTCTTTTTTTTTTTTTTTTGGTCCCAGGGATTGAACTCAGGGGCACTCAACCACTGAGCCACATTCCCAGCCCCATTTTGTGTTTTTTTATGTAGAGACAGGGTCTCACTGAGTTGCTTAGCACCTCGCCATTACTGAGGCTGGCTTTGAACTCGCGATTCTCCTGTCTCAGCCTCCCTAAGTGCTGGGATTACAGGCTTGAGCCACCGCGCCCGGCTTAGAAGAATTCTTCTTATCCACTAGGCAGTCACTTCCCTACCATCTCTGATAAGCCCCCAGAATCTTCACTAAACTACATTTGTCTCAATAGTCTTGATTGATTGATTGGCTTATATTTCATATAAAAAGTTATGCATTATGTGACTTGGAGAGTCTGATTTCTTAAATATATGGTTTCAAAATTCATCCAACTTGAAGCATGCTCAGTATCACATTCATTTTTAAAGCTGGATAATATTCTGTTACTTATAATTACCACAATTAGTTTATTCGCTTATCTCTTGATACACATTTGGGTTATTTCCACCTTTTTCCTAGTGCATGCAGTGCTACAATGAACATTGATGAACAAGAATTGGTTTCAGTATATATTTCTTTTAGGTATTATCTAATATAGCATGTTGCTATAAAAGAGTACCTAAGACTAGGTAATGTATAGAGAACACAGTTTTATTACTAATCATTTGGAAGGCTAGAAAGTCTAAGAGCAAGATCCCAGCAGTTGATGAAGGCCTTCTTTATGTGTCTTTATATGAGGGAAGGTGGAGTTTCAAAAGAAATTAACCCTATTCTGATAAGCCTTTTTATAGCAGTTTAAACACTTCTAAAAAGGCTCCTTTTCTCATATTTCTAACATAAGAATTTTGGTGGAATTCCTGGTTATATACCCAGAATTATTGAGTCATATGATAAATCTATGTTTAACTTTTTGAAGAACTGTCATTTTCCACAGTGACCACATCTTTTTGCATTATTGCAAGCAATGCATGGGTTACTATTTCTCCATAGACTTATAAGTAACTGTTATTTCCCTTTTACTTTATAGTCATATTAGTATATGTCATTTATATTCAGGTCATTGGCCCATTCTGAGTTAATTTATGTATATGGAGTACTGTGATTGGAATGGTTGCTCACTAGAATTTATTTGTTGGAAACTCCAGTCATATGTTAATGGTATTTGAAGGGGAGACCTTTGGGAGGTGATTGGATCACTAGAGTGATCCATTCATGGATTAATTGATTAATGAATCATCACAGGAAAGGTTATTTATAAAAATAAGCTTTCTCTGGTTTGCTTGCTCCAGCTCACCATGCAATGCCTTCCACCATGTTATGATGAAGAAAGAAGACCTTCACAAGGAGCTGAGAAGATATCAGTGCCATGTTCTTGGATTCCCCATCCTTTGGAACCATTAATAAAATAAACTTCTATTCTTTTAAAATTATCCAGGCTGTAGTGCTAAATTAGAGCAAAAGAAACTGGACTAAGAAGTGGAAAGAGGTAGGGGTGCAACTTTATTATTTTCCATTCAGTTAATCAGTGATCTCAGCACTATTTTTGAAGATTCATAATTTTAAGTGAATGGGACTATTTTACATATATGAGCATTATTTAGAATTATAATGAAATAGGTATTTATAATAGAGAATGAAGATACTTTGATTTAGATGTTTTCATTGCTCTGGCATGACCCAAAACATACCTAAAATATTGAATTTGCAGATTCACTGTGAAAACAAGAATTATGCAAGGTGATTTCATTATTGAACTACTATCCACTTAATAGCCAGAGAAAATACACAGTCATTGAGTTCACAAATAAGATTTCATTTATCAGCAAGGCAATTGATTTGAATGAGATTCTAGTCAATAGTTACTACAAATGTTCTTGTATTACTAATATGCACTAATAGGCAAATGTCTGAAAAGAGCATTGAGAAAATATGTAAAGCTTTGAAATAGCCAGTAATCAGATGATAAGCACTTTTACTGTCATCCACTATACCAACTGAGCTATCAGAGACCCTGCTGATGGTCAGCACTTCTAATGCATATTAATGCCAGATGGTTTATCATTACTCCCAGATCTATCATTGTAAAGACAAATGCTTCTTTACATTATAACATTTAAAAGTTCTGCCTAATTATGTTCAGACAGTGAAGGACATGTTTTCAGATTGGAATTTTTTTAAACACATATTTTAGCATCACTCAAAATATTATATTATTAATTTAAAATATATTTCAAAGATTTTAATGGAAATGTATAATATCAATTCCAAATGAAAATATAGATATATAAATAAATGATTTCATACATGTTTGCTTTTAAAGTAAAGGGTGAACTTAGAATGAAAACATGACATGAAAAAAAAAAAACAATTGCTTTAAATTCTCAATGTTATTAACAATTTACTTAGTGATGAATAAAACACCAAAAACACCCTCCCTTTTGGGCCTTTGCTGTGGCCACTCCAGCAGAGTGAATAGCAGATCATCTGACTGCATTGCTCTTTTCTTTGTGTCTTTCTTGGCATCATTTTCTCACTGAGAGTTTTGTGACCCATCATTCTAACATACTCTTTCCAATTTTATTCAACTCCATTTCATTTGTCACTATCTGAAATATATAGTACACTTCAAATTAAACAAAAATCTACTTTTTTCTGATTTTAGATGGACAAAAAAGTTATAAACTTAATAACCTCACTGTGTCTAGCTGATATTCCAATCTTTCGAAATGACTTCTTTTGCTATAATAATGCTAATGAATACATTACAGATTTATTCCGATTTCTCCAATTATCAACTGATGTCATTCATTCCATTCCAGGATTCATTCCGAGATACCATGAAACTTTCAGAAATCCATCTCCTCAGTTGCTTCGACTGGCTATATTTTCTAACTTTCACTTTTCATGACCTTGATCCTTTGGAAGAAATGTGGTTTGTTGGTTGGAAGAGTAGCTTCTGACTTGAGTTTCTCTAATGTTTTCTTTTCTTTTAAAAAATTTTTATTGGTTATTTTTAGTTGTACATGACAGTACAATGTCATTTGTCATATTATATATACATAGAGTATAAGTTCCCCTTCTTTTGGTTGTAAAGGATGTGGAGCTACAGTGGTTGTGTATTCATATATGAACATAGCAAAGTAATATCCAATTTATTCTACTGTCTTTCCTATTCCATTCTTCCTTCCCTTTCCTTCATTCTCCTTTGTCTAGTCCAAAGTACTGTCATTTTTCCATCCCTCCTCCCTTATTGTATGTTAGCATCTGCATATCAGAGAGAACATCTGTTTTTTTAGGATTGGCAAATTTCACTTAGCATGGAAGTCTCCAGTTTAATCAATTTACTAGCAAATGCCATAATTTCATTCTTCTTTATGACTGAATAATATGCCATTGTGTATTTATACCACATTTTCATTATCCATTCATCTGTTAAAGGGTACTCAGTTGTTCAGAGCTTAACTATTGCAAATTGAACTGCTATAAACATTGATGTGGCCACAACAGCATAATATGCAGATTTTTAATCCTTCAGGTATATGCTGAGGAGTGGGATAACTGGGCCAAATGGTGGTTCCATTCATGTTTTCTGAAGAATCTCCATACTGCTTTCCAGAGTGGTTGTACCAATTTGCAGTCCCACCAGCAATGTATGAGTATACCATTTTCTCCACATCCTTGCTAACACTGTTGCTAGCATTTATTGTTACTTGTATTCTTGATAAATGCCATTCTGACTGGAGTGAGATGAAATCTCAGTGTAGTTTTAATCTGCATTTCTCTAATTGCTTGTAATGGTTAATTTGAATTGTCAACTTGATTGGATTAAGAGATGTGGATGATTAAGAAACTGCTGGGTGTGCCAATGAAGGTGTGTCTAGGAATGTTTGGCATGTGGGATAGCAAACTAAAGTGGAGATCCTTCCTAAGCATGGGCAGCACTGTCCAGTAGGACGGTGGCCTGGATGGAATAAAAGTTGGAAAAATAAGGAAACAGCAGCACATAAAAGCTTGTTTCTTCTTGAATGGGTTCTTTATTGCTTCCATTGCCAGAGGTTTTCAGACTCTTGTTCCTTCACTCTTCTAAAGTAGACTCTACCAGTTATTCTCCAGGGAGTTTCCAGAAGCCTTCAGTCTCAGACTATAGTAGCACCATTGATCCCTCTTGTTCTGAGGCTCCAGCCTCTTGGACTGTGCCACTACTGGTTCCTCCACCTCTCCAGCCTGTGGACAGCCATTGTGGACTATCCAGCTTCTGGTCATATAAGCCAATCTAATAAATTCCCCTTTTATAATCATACTTCCTGTTGATTCTATTCCTTTGGAGAACTCTGACTAGTAAACACTGCTAGTGATGTTGAAATTTTTTTTTCATGTATTTGTTGACATCGTATTTCTTCTTCTGTTCAGTGCCTGTTCAGTGCCTTTGCTCATTTATTGATTCAGTTATTTGTTTTTTTCTATGTATGTGTTTAAGTTTTTTGAGTTTTTTATGTACCCTTGAGATTAATGCTGTATCAGAGGTGCAGGTGGCACAGATTTTCAAAGGCTCTCTGTTCATATTCTTGATTGTTTTTTTTCCTGTGAAAATGATTTTAGTTTGATACCATCTCATTTATTGATTTTTGATTTTACTTCTTGTGCTTCAGGAGTCTTGTTGAGGAATTTGTTTCCTAAACAGGCATGATAAAAATTTGGGCATGGTTTTTCTTCTGGTAGGTGCTGTGTCTCTGGTCCAATGCCTAGGTCGTTCATCCACTTTGAGTTGCATTTTGGGCAGGGTGAAAGGCAAGGTTTTAGTTTCATTTTGCTACATATGGATTTCTAGCTTTTTCAGCAGGAATTGTTGAAGAAGCTATCTTTTCTCCAATGTATGTTTATGGTGCCTTTGTCTAGTATGAGTTAATAGTATGTGGGTTTGTCTCTGTGTCTTCTATGCCATACCACTGGTATTTATGTCTGTTTGGGTGCCAATGCCATGCTGTTTTTGTTACTATAACTGTGTAGTATAAAGTCTGGTATTACAGTGTCTCATGCTTCAGTTTTCTCATGGAGGAATGCTTTGGCTATTCTGGGCTTCTTATTTTTCGAAATGAATTTTATGACCAGTTTTTCTATTTCTATGAAGAACATCCTTGGAATTTTAATAGAAATTGCATTAAAACGGTGTATCACTTTTGGTAGTTATGGCCATATTGACAATATTAGTTGTGCCTATCCAAGAACATGGAGAGCTTTTTACCTTCTAAGGTCTTCTTCAATTTCTTTAGTGTTCTGTACTATTTATTATAGAGTTCATTCAAATTTTTTGTTAGATTGATTCCCAAGTGTTTTCTTTATTGAGGCTATTGTGAAGGGGATAGTTTTCCTAATTTCTCTTTCAGTTGATTCATTACTGAATTATAGGAATGCAATTGATTTATGGGTCTTACTGCTACTTCTTTGAACTGCTACTTCTTTGAACTTATGTATGAATTCTAGAAGTTTTCTGGTGACGTTTTTAGTGTCTTATAAATATAAAATCATGTGATTGGCAAATAAAATTTGAGTTCATCTTTTCCTATTCTTATTCCTTTAATTTCTTTCTTCTATCTGATTGTTCTGGCTAGAGTTTCAAGGACTATGTTGAATAGAAGTGCTAAAAGAGGGCATCCTTGTATTTTTCCAGTTTTTAGAGGGAAAGTTTTCAATTTTTCTCTATTTAGAATGATGCTGGCCTTGGGTTAACATATATAGGTTTTACATTGTTGAAGTATGTTCTTTCTATCCTTAGTTTTTCTTGTGTTTTGAACATGAGTGGATGCTGTATTTTGTCAAATGCTTTTTCTGCATCTATTGAGATAATCGTGCTATTCTTGTCTTTAAGTCTATTGATGTGATGGATTATGTTTATTGATTTCCATAATTTGAACCAACCTTGCTTCTCTGGGATGAACCTCACTTGATCATGGTGCACTATCTTTTAAATATGTTTTTGTATGCAGTTTGTCAGTATTTTTATTAATAATCTCTGCATCAATGTTCATCAGAGATATTAGTCTAAAGTTTTCTTCCTTTGATGTGTTTTTGTCTGGTTTTGGAATCAGTGTGATGTAGTTTCATAGATTTAGTTTGGAAAGGTTCCCTCTTTTTCTATTTCATAAAATAATTTGAGAAAGATTGAAGTTATTTCTTATTTGAAGTTGGTAGAACTCATCTGAGAAATTGTCTGGTCCTGGGTTTTTCTTTGTTGGTAGGTGTTTGATGGCATCTTCAATTTCATTACTTGAAATTGATATATTTACATTTTCTATGTTGATCTGACTCAATTTGGGAAGGTCATATGCCCCTAGAAATTTGTCAGTGTCTTCAAGATTTTCTGTTTATTAGAGTGTAAATTTCCAAAATATTTTCTGATTATTTTCTGTATTTTAGTCCATTGTGATATTAGCTTTCTCATTGCAAATTTCAGTAATTTGAGTGTCTCTCTCTTTCTCCATATTAACTTGGCTAAGTGTTTTTCAATTTTATTAATTTTTTTCAAAGAACCAATTTTTTGTTTCATTGACTTTTTTTGGATTTTTAAAATTAAATCATGGTTTTCAGCTCTAATCTTAATGATTTCCTCTCTGCTTTTGGTGTTGATTAGTTATTATTATTCATAGGCTTTGAGATGTAATGTTAGGTTATTCATTTGGTCGCATTCTATCCTTTAATGAGTGAGCTCAAAGTGATAAACTTTCCTCTTATACCTGCCTTCACAGAGTCCAAAAGATTTTGACATGTTTTATTGCTATTCTCATATATCATTAAGTATTTTGTTTATTTCATCCCTTATTTTTTATGCTATCTATTGGTCATTCAATAGTGTATTATTTAGTCTCCAGGTGTTGAAGTAGCTTCTATTTTATCATTGACTTCTGATTTTATTCCATTATGATTTGAGAGAATGCAAGGTATCATCTCTATTTTTTTTCTTTTTTGTATTTGCTAAGAGTTTCTTTGTGGCCTAAGATATGGTCTATTTTAGAGAAAAATCATGTGCTGATGAGAAGTATATTCAGTCATTGATGGATAAAATATTCTGTATATGTCTGTTAGGTCTAAATTATTAACTGTAATTTTTAGTTCTATATATTTAAAAATTGTTTTTATTTGTTGTTTTTAGCTATACATGATGGTAGAATGTATTTTGACATACATATGTGCAGTATAATTTCTTATTCTTGTGGTTGTATATGATGTGGAGTTACACTGATCATGCATTTATATATGAACAGAGAAAAGTTGTGTCTGATTCATTCTACTATCTTTCTTATTCCCATCCCTTCTTCCTTCCCTTCATTCCTCTTTGCCTAATCAAATGAATTCCCATTCTTCCTTCCCCTTCCCTATAGTGTGTTAGCATTTGCCTATCAGAAAGAACATTTGTCATAACTTTTCTATTTAGTTTTGTTTGGGGGATCTATCTAGTGGTGTTAGAGGGGCGTTAAATTCACTCAGTATTATTATGTTGTGGTCTCTTTGATTCTTGAAGTTGAAAAGGGTTTGTTTGATGTATGTAGATGATCCATGGTTTGGAGATTAAATATTTATAATTGTTATGCCTTGTTGATGTATAATTCCATTAAATAGTGTGAAATGTCCTTTGTCCCTTCTGATTAACTTTAGCTTGAAGTCTATTTAACTGATATAAGGATTAAAAACTTGCTAGTTTATGAGATCCATGAGAATGATGTGTTTTTTCCCATCCTTTTACCTTCAGTCTGTGGATGTCTTTACCTGTGAGGGGAGACTCTTGGATACTGCATATTGTTTAGTCTTGTTTATTAATCTAATCTGTCAGTCTACGTCTTTTGTTTGATGAGTTTATGACATTTACATTTAATGTTATTATTGAGAAATAATGTTATTCCTTGTCATTGGATTTATTTTCATTTACATTTGATTTATTTACATTTAATGTTATTATTGAGAAATAATGTTATTCCTTGTCATTTGATTTATTTTCATTTGATTTTTTTCTCCTTTTATTGACCATTCTTTTAGCATAGTTCCTCCCTTTGCTGTTTTTCACTTTATTTTTCATTTCTTTTCAGGAAATATTTTATTGAGCATGCTTTGTAGGGCAGGCTTTCTAGTTGTAAATTATTTTTACTTTTGTTTATCATGGAAGGTTTGATTTCATTGTTTTTATTTCACTGAAATTCTGTTCGTGGTCTCCTAACAGTTTATCTCCATGGTCAACTTTATTTTCAAGATTATATATTTATCTTCATTGCCTGAAACTCTGTCATTTGAGTGGTGTAGTCTATGGGTGATGCTTTTCATGGAATATTTAATTTGTTTAACTGATTCCTTCAGTTTGAAGATTTCTTCTTCATTGTTTTCAGAATCTCTATGTGTTTATTGAAGTGATCTTTCACTTCCTGTATTTTCTATCTGATTTTACTTCTTATATCATCCTTTACATGGTAGATTAGTTTAACTATGCACAATCTAAATTTCTCTGACATTTTTCCACTGTGGTATTGATGGATTTTGTTTTTGAAGTATCTTAATTTTTTTAGTGTGATTTGGCTTTTTAGGTTTACATAGGCTCTAGGCTCTTCACTGAATGCCATTTCATGTGGAGATTTTAAATCAGAGTACCTCTAGGGCCCAGTAATTGCCAGTCCATGCTGGAAGACTGTACCCAAGGGATGTCTCCTAGGTTCTACTCATGGGGTAGAAGAGCCTATTCTTTGTCCACTATTTCACCTGCAGGCCCCATGTTTCCTGGTTTTGTGTCCAGTCTACAAACTTGATCTCTCTTGCCCCTGCACTTTTGAATTCTCAGCCACATGCATCTCTCCAAGCCAATCTTGCAAGCAGCTGGATTGAAGGGTGGGGGCAGAACTGGGAGAGTTTTCAGTGACCTATGTTCTCCCGTGTAAATCTCTCTTCACATTTGATTTTCTACTGGTCACCAAGGCACATTCTATGTCATGCAGTGTGGGTTTGCCAGACATGTATTTTGGCCCAAACTTGGTTGGCCAAGAATTGTCTCCCTCAGTTGAAGGCCCCCACACGACTACTGCAAAATTTTTACTTCCTGTGTTCTCTGCACACAACTGATAGAGATGCAGATTATTTTCTGTACAAGGATATTTTGCTACACGCCTTTCAGTTTAGTTGGGCAGTGTCTTTGATCTTAAAACTCTCAGTACCCATCCCTGCCTCAGGCCTCCTAAAAAATCCTGGTTCCTTTAATTCCTTATCCCTCCACTTTGTTCTAGATGGACCACTCTGGCTGGTGCCTCTGGCCACTGCAGTGGTGTTGGTGTTGGGGATTTTTTTCTTATTTTATTACATCCAACCTCCTGTGTCCCTGATTTGCTTTGAGTGTCCACTATTAAATTCCTGTAAAGTCTCCCTCTTTCCTTGTTCACGCACCTTGCTGAGAAGCTACCTATCTGCTTTCTTTTCTTTGTGCCATGGAGCCGCCAGGAATGTAACCTCCTCTATTCTGCCATCTTGAAAACTCTCTTGATTTTTTTTTTTTTTAAGATTAGACTAGGGTTATAGACTTGAGGAAAATTACTGTAGAGGTAAATGATTCTTTTCATGTTTATAACAGGGATACATGATATCAGCAGGACATAACACTGATGATAGTAACCTTGAATACACAGGACAGATGATTTCCCACATATATATTCATTCTAATGTCACTAATTTTAACTTTTTATGCTCTATTCAAGTGTCCTCATCCAGCTCACATTCAAAAAGAAAGGAATTAACTATCTCCTAAACTGGAAATATTTCTACATAGATTTTAGAATTAATCCACAAGAAAATATATATTTTATCTCCATTTATATATTCACTTAATCATTTATGTATACAAGTAGATATTTGAGTGTTTATTTTTAGAATTGTAGTACAATATTATTTGCTTTTTTACTCAAAGAGTTCAAATTTTGGAGCTATTTCAAGCTGGTACTTGCATGTGTCCTTTTGACAATATCCCATCAGTTTGTGGGTCTATTCTATTCTATTCTATTCTATTCTATTCTATTCTATTCTTTCTATTCTGTTTTTTGCTTTTTGCTTGCTATTTTGGTTAGCACTTCCTTAAAGTCCAGCAATATAAGGTACTAAAGGCTTATCTTGGGATTCCCTGGTCCCAGATCTAGAATCTCCCATTCATTCATGATGACCGTTTCCTTACAGAGCTCATGTTTTACTTGTCTACCTGTTTTTCCCATATTTCCTCACACTGAGACACAAATTCAATGTGAATGCAATATGTCTTTGTTTTGATAACTACTGTACCCTCAGTGATAAACAAAATGCCTGGCACATAATCACTCAATAATAATGTCAACAGGCAATGAATTGAAAGAAAACTAAGCTTCATCTATTCTTACTTATTAATTCCTTGATTTAAATGTGTTTTATTATTTTCCTTGAAATTATCTTTAAGAAAACCTAATCAAAAAATGTAGACCATGATAATTTTAAGTAAATGCTAAGATAAAAATAATGCCACTAATGATTATAGTGACCTCTGGCATTTAAACAAATAAAACATGTTCTTCCTTCTAGTTTTTTTTTATCACAATCATCAACATTCTTTGAGCCAGGCCTCAGCAGCAGAAGAATTTTACTCTACTTTTCTTCATTAGCAAGACATAAACAGTTTTTCATGTTTCTCCATTCTTAATATGACATGACATTTTCTTGATCTATCATAATTTTCACTGCTTTGATGAAACAAACAAGAGTGTAATAGAAGTCATTAGTGCATACCTATTAAAGTCAGACATACAAACTGCTTTCACAACATCAAAAGGAAATGAGAAAAAAAATGATAGGAGAAAAAATGGGAAAGGGATTCAGGAAGAATGTTTGTTCTTAAATTCAATCAACATTTATTCAACTTCTCCATGTCACCATGGCTCTCTTCACTAGCCTTGGTCACCCTGACCATTTTTCTTCAAATGTTTTGGAACTACATATTGAAATTACATGGTGTCACATTTTCCCTCCTGCTCTGAAACACTACAAAGTGCCAGTTGAACATCTTTTAGAAACATATCGTCCAATGCAGTTTAATCTTTTTAATTATGCAACACAAATTTACTGTCAGAGATAGATAAAAAAATAACTGTAAATTGAGAAGTCAGTAAAATGGAAAGCTTATTTACCAATGCAATTTTTTTATTCCAGCACAAATTTTCTGATTGTGTCATGTGCTGCCCTGCCTCGGAGTGGTTTATTTTTGATGGTGAAGATGATATATACAGTAGAAATTGATAGAAAGAGATATATTACCATACCAGGAAATGCTGATCCAAAATTGCTTTCAATCACAATTTTCACACTCTGCATAATCTCAATATGTACTAATGATTAGTCATCTCCAATTTGATTTCTTCCAGTAAATGCTTGTTTTGGTCATAAAACATAGGAGTTTTGTCAATATTTTAGACTTAGATTATGCTTTACAGTGACAAATGATTGGCTAACATTAAGAGAATCAAAAGTATTTTTAAAAGGTAACCTAAATTTTTAAAATTGAAGATAATTATGCTTAAAAAGACAGGATTTATTGTTCAGATTTTTATTTGTAAATGGCTTGCCCTCTGGATAGAAAAATGCACAAGTCACAACCAAGGAGCGACAAACTAAAGAAAATGTTTCTCTTTGGAGTACTGATGTTGTTTGCCAGGCAAGGTGATTTGTCCTCTCCCCATCCTGTGTTAACTTTAACAGGATGTGAGATGAAGTGACTCCTAACATTCACAAATGCAAAATCACTGACTGAGACTGTGAAGAGATTTCACCAGTATCAAATGTCAAAGGACTCACTATATGCTAAAATCTGTAATGAAGAGTTTGTCCATGTAAGCATTTATGTACGTAAACAGGCACTTCTTTACTTATTTTTGAAAATATGGATATTCTTACTTGTGCCCCTGCTACACTTCACACAAAATATAGCTATATTTCTGGCCTACTTTTTCTGGAGGCTGTTACATTGAAAACATCTGTATAACCAAGTACAAAGTCAAAAGTAAGGATAAATAAAATATTCATTAGCATTTGAAATCATAAACCTTGGTTTTTAGCCTTGGTTTCTGAGCATTTCTGAGCAGTAAGAGTAGCATTCTATTTTCCATGAGATTTTATGTCATCCTGTTTGAAAATGTATTCTATGTTCCATATCCTCTGTGTTGTTTTTGGTGATGTATTTATGTGAGGAAGGTAAAAGTGTTACCCAGCCCTGGCCTTGTACTGCCTGAGTGACCTGGTGGAGTTTTTAACCTCAAGCTTATCTAACCTGCCTTTGTGGACTGGATGCCTTCAGGAGAGCTGCTCCTTCTCAGGTGGATTTGCTGGAACTGGTCAGATCAAAGATGGCTGCCAGAGTGACAGCCTTTAGAGCTAACTTCATTACAAGTTGACATGAACATTCCTCCCTTTTATTAGCCTATCACTCTTCCTCATTTATTTTACTCTCTATCTATAACCTCTCAAATTCCAAAGGGTGAGAAGTTGAGCAGTGAGCTTTTCTCCCACTTTTCCTACTCTTGACCAAGAATAAAAGTCTCCATCACTGCCTACTCGGTGCTAGATATTGCTATTTTTTTCACAATTCCAAGACTGAAGAATAACTTAGGCTTTGGGGTTGAAAATTGGTAATAAAAGTATTTAATGAGGAACTGATTTTCTTACATCATACATTTTTCCTTTGGTAAAATCATTGTTGAGTTCTCAGAAAAAAAGAAAAAAATTTCTTGTCTGCATATATCTTTAATTCATTATATATCTAATTATCCTTCATGTAATGTGTTTAAGACTATATTAGATTACCAGACATATTGAGTTATGCTTAAGTAAAAAGTTTATAACATAGGAAGTCTTTTAGGCATAACTAAGCAATGAAATATTATATTTCATTAATATATTTTGTTAATTATATTACTATAATATTAATATTTATATATATAAATATTATATTTAAAATTATATTTTAAAGTCACATAGAGTCTTACATGTAATATTACTATGTTGAAAACATAAAGAATGATTAATGTATAAATAATATTTTAAATTCTTAGAGTAGAAGGGAAATCATGGTACAATATAATACAAGGTGATACAAGGAAGCTATTAGTTTGATATTGATACATCTCTGAAAATAAGCCAGAAAAAAGGAAAACAAATTTACACTTAAATACAAGTGTCATAAACTGAATGATTGCAAACTCTCAAAATTAATTTGCAGTAATCCTATGGCCCAGCATGATGTTTTAGGAATTCAAGCCTTTGTCAATAATTATAATTAGACAGGGTCATACAGGGGTCATCATGAATGGTGTCAGTGCCCTTGTAAAAGTCATGGAAGAGCTTGCTTTATGTTTTGCTCTCTGCCACAGGAGGATACAATGAGGACATGTCCTAAAACACAGGACTGGGATTTCACAGGCACCTGACCTTACTGGCTCCCTCATCTCAGGCTTCCAGAACATTGAGAAACAATTTTGTAACATTTATAAGACACTGGTTTATAGCAGTTTGCTATAGCAGCTGGACTAAATAAGACAATAGATATTAATATTCTTCAGAACCCATGCGTTATAAAGTGGTTGAAAGAAATTGAAAATATTTAAGAAACTTTTCTATTTATATATTTTCTTCAAGAAGATTATAGACGGTTTTCAGGGATAGATTAAAGTTCATAAATTTGAACTTCTGAATTAATAGCTTCTGATTTTTTAGTACTTTCCTTCCCTTCTATAAAACATGTATACTAAGAAAATGGCTACATAGTGAAGAATAGTTAGATAAGAATGCTCACTTCCTCTGGTTATAAGGAGGGCAGGTCTCCTGGGAGAATCTTATGATCTGTTACAGGGAGAAAGAGGAGATTTGAAAGTGCTTTCCTTTAGAAATATTTCAATTTTCAACCTGAACTCTTCAATATACCAAGGCATTGTCTTTTGGAGTAGTGTGTTCTGAACCCTATAGATTCAAGAAAATAAAAACTTAAAATCATAATTGAATAAAATGTAAACAATGATGACTTAGAAATTGAATTTCTAAAATCATACCAAAATATAAAACCATATTTTGTGCCACCTAAAGCAAAAATCAACTAAGTGCCAAAGTCAGAAACACACAGTATTAAATGACCATAATTCAAGTATAAAAATATTTTAATTAGGGAAGACTGTATCATAATGCAAATCATTGTCCTGGTCACTAATAATATTAAAAATGGAAAATGTAGGACAATTTTGTCACCATAACCATCAAATTTAGGGGCAAATGCATTTTTTAAAGTATGACAATCCATTGGAGGATTATCTTGCTGTGCCTTTTGCATTTGACAAAAAGTACTTTTAAGTTCTTACTGACATACTTAAGCTAAATAGATGGCAAAGTACTCTTTTAACAGTCTTTCTAGTCCATTGCTTTTATTCTCATATGAATCTCAGAAAGAAATGTTTTAGTCAAATATATTTGTCCTACCCGAAATAGAGATGTACAGGAAAAATTTGTAAGTCTGACAGAACTGCAGTAAATCTGAATTTTTTTGATGTGGAAGCCATTGCCCTCTATGTTAATGAATGAGAGATTGAGAGGAACCAGAATTTCAATTAGGAAGGTGTTTTAAATGACAGTATCAAGGCTTGCAGCTCAGTCTTGAGCCTTTAACATACAGAGGCAATTGAATTGTCAAAATGTTTCTTTGATATGTTCCTTTTTTTGTTCTTTCTTCACTTGGGCCACCGATATCTTGTTCACACTTTTAAAATTAACATATTTAAAACATTTCAAAAGAGGAAAAGTATGTAGAATGTTTATGTATTCAACTACATCAAAGAAAAACTTAGGAGTTAAATCAAAAGAGACACATTTATGTGGGAGGATGCAGACCCTCCAGAAAAAGCTTAGCAGATTAGCAGTTGGGTTTGATTTTACAGGATATAAACTTAAAAATTTGGAAAGATGGTAAACATGCTGCAGAGAATAAGAAGAACCTTTGGATATTAGGCTTTATCCTTGGATATAACATTCTGAAAAAACATACGAAGAAGAAATGAAAGTCTTATTTCTGGTCTAACAGACCCTAACAAATGCTTTGTATAAAGAGGGAATATACACTATGCTTGTATCGTGGCAGATATAAAACAAAGGCTTTATCTATACAAATCCACTGATATTTCTGACAACCCTATGAATAATTTAGGTAATTGTCCACCAGGCCACTCTACTGATGTGAAATTGATGGAGGTAGGGTTTATTTGCCCAGAGAAACACCAATAGTAAGTGACAAAACCATGATTTTGTATTCATCCTCTCTGGTCACATGGGCCATCCTCTTAAGTATTGTACCATATTCCCTTTGAAATAGCAATGATTTAGAAATCTTCAGGGTATCACTACATACAAGAGATGGAAAATAATGGAAATTTATTTTATTTCTTATTTATTTCTTGGGACTATCTTGTTTTAAATTATGTCTAAGCCATTGAATTTCCTATTCTAACTTATTTTTTTCCTATTCTAACTTAATTTTCTGAATTCGTATTAAGATTCTGCACAGGAATGTGAAAATTTTTTATTCCCTTCATGAGTCTTATAAAAAATAAAATGTTAAGGAGCCAGGCGCGGTGGCTCAGGCCTGTAATCCCAGCACTTAGGGAGTCTGAGACAGGAGAATCGTGGGTTCAAAGCCAGCCTCAGCAACAGTGAGGCGCTAAACAACTCAGTGAAACCCTGTCTCTAAATAAAATACAAAATAGGGCTGGGGATGTGGCTCAGTGGTCGAGTACCCCTGAGTTCAATCCCCAGTACCAAATAAAATAAAATAAAATAAAATAAAATGTTAAAATGTTTTCAAAATTAAGTGGGTGATGTGGAAGAAGCTAAATTTTGAGATTTAAGAGTAAATGCCCCTCAAAAAGATAAATATGTGATAAACTAGTCAAGGACATTACAAATGAACAAGAAAAAAATAGGAATATTTAAGATGCAGCTTGATGAAATGGTAAGAAGGTGTTTTGTTTTGTTTTAAGCATTAAATTAGAATTTTCAATGAGAAGTAGGTAATCTTCATTTTAAAAAATATATTCTTGCAACATTGATGCAAACTGAAGATGCAGGCTACTAATTAAGATTGCATGTCAGTAATAAAAGATTTTTTGACTGTCTACCATGTTTTGAATCTGAAACCAAGCAATAACTTTATTCACCCATGGGGTATGCCATTTTTTATAAGAAATGAAAGCAAGCATTCAAAATTGCACATTAACATTTCTATTGAAAAACACCTTAGCATTTCTATCAAATTACCATCCTCAATGACTTCAAATATAAAAATGTGTGTGCTTCCACTAGAGATTCACCAGAATAACTTAGATATCAACACAGAATAAAGCATAAATGACTGTAATCTTTCATACTTGGTCTAGCTTATAATTTTTGTTTTATAATTTCTATTATGCTGATTAGTTAAAGTTGAGTTGGGTGCAAATATAATAATCTGTTACTGACCTGCCAGAAGCTAATAATAAGTGTTTTTCTCAAAAAGAAAAATGAATATAGGACACATTCAAAGTGAATATAGGGCATATTTGTACCCTTTACCCTCATTTTCCAATGTTCTTGAATGGTGGTCATTGGGCATCTTCCTGGTCAGGTTCAAATATGAAAGTATTGTTCTTTGAGTACATCCATTCCATATCACAAAGTTCTAAATATTAGAAATGTATAAATATTTTTCTATATTCTATGTGTAACTACACCAAATTATTTCTACTTCTCTGTGCAAATTGGTTCTTTAGTTATTGAAAAAAACTAAGTCATCATCCATTCTCTTAGATGACAGGAGCTTACATTTTGAATCCCTCCTGCTACCATTTCCCACCTGCCTTACTGGTCACATGCATATTTCCACCTTAAGGAACTTGCATTGACTGGTCTCTAACCAGACATCTTTTTACAGATACCTCCTTTTCTGTCACTCACACCTTCACATCTTTCTTACATTTTATTTTCTGACTGAGTTCTAATTTGAAGACTTGGTTTGAAATTTTGCAATGTCACACTATAATTCTGACCTCTGATATACCGCCTTTTTTCCATAGAATTTATCATTTTCTAGCCATCATAGTTTCTTCTTATGTTTAATGTTAATTATTTTTATTCTCTCTTCCTAAAGAGCAGTTTCTGAAAAAAATATGGATTTTTATATCTTCTGCTCACTAACATATTCTGAGGGCATAGAGCAGTGTTGGTTATATAGTAGTTACCCAACTTATGTTTGTTTACATGGTAAACATTTTTTTTCTAGGGTTGAGATTCTTCTTCATTGCAGTTCCTATTTCATCAACTACTTTTCATATAATTTCAAGAACCTATTACATATTAGGTGTACTCTTTGGGAACTATGTCAATTTTGTCATGCCAGAAACTGAACACAATGATAATAAGTGAACATTATACTTAAACTATATTCTTATTTAACCAGGAATTAGTCTTCATTTATGCAGAGATGTGGTTTTATTTGTTTGTTATCTTATGGAATTCCATCAGATATATCACATTACCTCCTTTTTATACTTCTTTTTAAGAAAAGGGGCTAGTAAATAAAATGAGTGTTCTTCTTAAGAGTCAAATGTCACATCATAAGCTATTGCTTGGATTACAAAAATATACAAAAATTAATTTTTTTTTTGGTACTGGAGATTGAACTCAGGGGCACTTGACCACTGAGCCACCTCCCCAGTCCTATTTTGTGTTTTTATGTAGAAACAGGGTCTCATTGAGTTGCTTAGTGCCTCGCCATTGCTGAGTCTGGCTTTGAACTCGTGATTCTCCTGTCTCCCAAAATTAAATTATTATATGCCAAAATGTAACTGGTTGCTTATGTTGTGCACTTTCATTTTTTTTCTAAACTAAATTACATTACTTTGTGTAAGGAAAATAATAAAAGTTTTCTTTTTATATGCTATTGCTGCAATACATTATCTCTAATAGCAGCAGATAAATCAGTTATTTAATATGAGCTAAGAAATATTAAACTCCATGATATTTCCATATTAAAGTTTGCCTGGAAAGAACCAGTTATATTTCTTTAATAAAGTGAATAAGTGTTATTTTTAATAGAAAAATACCTCTTGTCAATTCAAGAAAAACACTTTTTGGGGATAAGTTCAAGATAAAGTTCTGCCATTTACAATTCATTGTGTTAAATCTGTTGTCAATAGAGTGTGAGTAACAGAAGGTGAATTTCCTGTTAAAGAATAAATACATTATAGAAAAATTGTTGCAATTGGAAATGTGAAATTCAAGGACGATTACATTTCTGATATTTCATCTAAATTAGAATATAGATAGTGAGAACTCAGGTCTAAAGAACCAAATGACAAATTCATTACAATATTTTCAGATATTGCCATAGCACTTACACAATAACTTGTGCAGAGGTTTGCTCTGTGCATTCTTCACTACTTTTTCTGAAGCCAAGTATCAGTGATGTTCAGAGATTTCTCCCACACAGTAGAAATACTTAAGCAATTATCCAGCATCCTTGGATTGCAGGGAGAACATGAACAAAAGAACAAATGAAGTTCACTGCATATGCTGATAGCTCACCTTGGTTCATGTACATAAAGCTGAAGTTCTTCATCTAATAACACAATCTGAAAATACAAATATAGACGCTGCATGCAAATCACCCATTGTAACACAATACAATGACTCAGTTTTAACACTGTCTACAGCAATGAGAAGAACTAAGTTGTTTTTAAATTTATATTGCTAACACGTTCAATTGTGTGCTATCAAATTAGAAAGCATGCTATTAACAAAAAGAATCTTCTCTTATAAAAAGTTTCAGTTCTCCTTCATTAAGAAAGAAGAAAAAAAAAATTCCCAATAAAAGCATGATGCATTTTTCTGATAAATGTTTCATAGGATTTATCACACAGCAGATTAAGAGTGGAAAATAACAGGTAGTACTGGAGCGAATTAGTGGGGTTGAAGCTACAACCAATTTAAAAAATGATGGGGAAAAAAGATAGAATATATAAAAAAAGTTAGAGTAAAAGATAAATTTGGATATAATTAGGGAAAAAATTCTTACTCATTGACAAAGAAATATATTGAAAATATTGAAGCCTCTTTTCCACAAAAGACTCCAAATACTGAGGAATCTTTCACTTGTATGGAAGTGAAGGGAATTTATACACAATATTTATCATGCTTCAGGTGTCTTCCTCTTTTCTAGTTCTGCAAAATCCCTCAGCTCTGCTCAAGCAAATTTGTGAGCATTAACTTTATTAGACATCTAAGAGAAAAAAATGAGAAGTTCAAGACTGACTAAAATCAAAAATAAAATATATCACAACTATAAACAAGAACATAAAAGTAAGATGGAGAAAAAGCTGTGAATGATCATCATTAAGTGCAAATCAAGAAAGAGACAGAAGCTTTAGCTAAACAGTGAAAAAAAGCAGCATAAACAGGAAGCTTATAGTAAATCAGATCTATATTTACAGATGTGTTTATCTGTACACACACACATAGAAAAGGCTGCAAATTAAATGCAGTAATATATACTGACATCCAGTTGACAAACACTTACTAAATATCCTATCTAGCTACACACTGCACAGATGGAGTGTGGAGTGCAGCTGTAGACAAGGCAAATAGGTCCCTGTTCACTTGGAGTTTACAATACAGCAAAAATACATGTTTATAGCAAATAGCAAATAATTAATTAAAAAGTCATAAATAAGGTAATGACTCAAATAAGAAATCTGTATTGACATGGGACCATGTAATAAAGAGACTTAATCTAATCTGATAGGGAAGGTCAGGAATAATGTTCTGAAATAGGAGTAGAAGACTAAATGATAAAAAGGAAAAGAAAATATTTCCCAATGTGGGTGTTTTGCTAGCTGCTGACTTTGGTTATTTCAATTTTGCATTCTGTATCTGGTAAAATAGCCACAAAATACGATTATGGTTGTATTGGGTCCATGGAAGATAGACCTGCTCTAAAACTCCATTGATCACTTGGCCTCTACAGGGCTCTACTATGACTGATGGACCACAGTGACATTTTGAATCTCCTGGAATTAGAGTCAGTTTAGATTCAGTGTCTAGTAATAAAAAATAAATAAATAAAAACTCTGATTATTTCATTTTTTTCCATTCTCTAGTAACCCTGGTAAAAGACTATGGGTTCTTTTTGGGAAAACTGGAAGAATGAGGGCATTATATATTTTTGGCAGCATAGCAGGGCCTTTATCAAGAGAATCCAGCCACCCCTTCATTCTTTCTGAATCTGCTAATTGGCCAGAGTCTGGAAATTCATAGAATGGTTGTAACTCTGTTTTTATGATTCAAGATAGACTTTTATTCACTTCTTTCCCTTGTCTCTCAGTTCCTCCAAATTGTCATCTGTCTTCAATGACTTTTCAAAATTGTTATCACAGTCTGCTCAATTTTATTTTAATGTTATGTGATCTCTCAGAAGCATTCCACATACAGATGACCTCTAACTTACAACAGTTTGGCTTATAATTTTTCAAATTTTTAATGTTGCAAAAGCAATATGCACTCAGAGGAAAGCACAATACCAGGTTTTGAATTTTGACCATTTCCTACTCCAGGAGTATGAGGTACAACACATCTTAGAATGCTTGAGCAGTGGCCTCAGGCAGCCATGCAGCCATGTGGGGAAACAGCCAATACTTTACAATGTAACCTGCTGCCAACATTTTTCAGATACAAGTATTCAAGAAATCACACAACATGTGCAGTACTTTATTATGAAATAGGCATTTTGTAAAGTGATTTGTCCAGCTGTAGACTATTAGTGTTCTAAGCATGTTTAAGGTAGGCCAAGGCGTGACATTTGATAGGATAGATATTTTAAATGCTTTTCTAGTTTATGATATTTTTTAAAAAATTTTTTTAGTTGTAGATGGACACACTATCTTTATTTTATTTATTTATTTTTTTATGTGGTACTGAGGATCGAACCCACTGCCTCATGCATGTGAGGCAAGCACTCTACCACTGAGCCACAATCCCAGCCCCTAGTTTATGATATTTTAAATTTAGGTTTGGTTTATCAAGAAACAACTCCATTGTAAAATCCACAGGTGATCATTCTTGCTTCCTAAAATATGACACTATATATAGTCCATGTAAAAAAAAGTGATTTGTGAAATTCCACACTAATAACCCTTCAATAGCTCCCTGTCCCTTTAGGATAAAATTCTACACTCTTAATAGAAATTAGAAGTGTCTTTAAGTGGTCATTTCTCATCCTTCCAATTATAGTTTCCTTAGTGGTTACAAACACTATATGCATATGTTCTGTTTCAAATTAAAATATACGAACATAACTGAGTTTTAATCTCCTAAATAAACTGGAAATATTTGAAACACAAGAAATTTTGTTATACATTAAAACTAACATGGAGAAACATTTGTCAAATCAAACATGGTTGCCAGGTGCAATGGTGAACTCCTGTAATTCCAGCAGCTAGGGAAGCTGAGACAAGAGAAGCCTGAGTTCAAGGCCACCCTCAGCAACGGCGAGGCACTAAGCAATTCAGTGAGACCCTGTCTCTAAATAAAATAAAAATAAAAAATAAGGCTGAGGATGTGGCTCAGTGGTCAAGTGCCCCTGAGTTCAATCCCCAGTACCAAAAAATGAAAAACAAAAAACATAAAACATGAGTCTCTTGGTAAATAAAATAAAATACAGTGTACAAAAATTTAGAACAATAAAAGAAGATAATTGATCAGTTGAAGATATCATATAACCATAGATGCTTAGAAAAAAATGAGAAGACTGTAGGCTTATCATAGGCTCATCAATGAGATGCAGTAATCCCCATATCCCAGGAGAAAATGCTTGGAGAAAAAACTTATTGGGAATAAATTTCAGCACTCAATGATGTCCCATTTGACACTTCACCAAATAACAAATCTCTTCTCCATTAAATACAATGTACCCTCATTAGGAATTTCCATGAAAAAGAAATCCAAATATCCAGCAGTAATATCTATTTCCAACATCTTTAGTAAACAAAAAATGGATCAGAGTTTTCTTACTATGAAAAATAAAAAATTCTCAATGAAAAGAGTCAAGAAAAATCTTTTGTAAGTTGTAGAAATTAGTGCATAATTGAATACAGAAAAGATAGATCTCAGAGTCTATAGATATTAGTAATGTTATAGAAAAAAATGTTCAAAGATCATGAAAAGACAAAGGAATGAAAATCATGAGAGAAAGAAGAACCAAATATTTTACTTCAAAGTAGTGTTTACTTTTATGAAAAAGAAATTTGAAAGTATTATTATACATCGCAGTAATGTAACAAAATACCTGAAATTGGGTGACTTTATTAAGAATAGAAATTTATTTTTGCTCATAGTTCTGGTTCAAGATCAAGGGTCCACCTCTGATGTTGACTTCTTGTTGACAGAGACAAGGTTTGAGCAGGATTTCACTTGATAAGAGAAAAGGAGTATGTGTATGTGTCCTCTTACCTCTTGGTCTTCCCATAAAGCCACCAGTACTGAATCACAGGCACCCCAGTATGATGACCTATGTAATCTTAATCACCTCTCAAAGGCCTCAATTCTAACCACCATAGTCAGATTTAGCTTTCACTCTCTTAACACTTCACAATGGAAATTAAACTCCAACATACAAAACTTTGAAGGACACACTCAAACCAGATCCAAACCAATTAGAGATGCATCTAGCATCTCTAGCAATTAGAGATGCATTTCTCATTCTCTTCCAATTTCTTTTTAAACAGTCAATAGGAAAATGTACCCTTGACACCCTTGTGATGAAGAGGTTGCACAGCCTCTGTGTTACAGCAGTAGTAGCTGGCCCATAAAATGCTGATATTATGCATGTATGAGCAGAAGAGTGCCCTGTCCAGGAGGGAGACTTCTCTTGACATCCCACTCCATTCCCGTTAGCACCCAGCCAACATTGGCAGTACTGTCATCACTTGTTTTTTCCAGGCATTTATGGATGTCATTAGGCCTTAGGCTTTTTGTAGCAAGAAAGAGTATGTGCTTTGTCCTTTTCCCACATCATATTTGGCAGCTTTTCTGTGAAATTACTGCAGTGTTCTCATTTGCCAGATGTCAATGAAACTTGAAGAAAGAGGATAAGCACTCCAGTGATTTTAGTGGAATCGTTTTGTTTTTTATTTTACTTTTTTAAAATAACGTCTCCACTGAAGACTGATGAAACAAATGCAGGCCCATGACATAACAGTTGCTTTTAAATGCATAAATATGGAAAAGTAAAAGCTATCAAAGATAAATTCAGAGAGAGAGATACGTGAGCATAACACAAGTGAAGTGAAGTGGAAAGAGAATATATGACACAGAAGTGAACCTTGAAGATGAAGAGAACAGAAGGGGAAGGAGAAAAAAGGTGGAAAAACATAAATGAAACAGAAAATATGCATCATGCAATCTGGAGGGCTCTTACTGTTCTATGAGAACAAAATCAACTCCCCTGGCTCAAACAATTTACTTTTAGTATATTTAAATTTGCATGTATATTAATGGGCTCAAGCATCATCAGAATTAGTAGAAATGAATTGTAAGCTAGTTCATGTATTAAAACCAATTTTTGATGGTATAGTAAAGCATAGAGCCTAAAGATATATAAATTAATTCCTTTGATTTCTAGTTATTTATAAATTACATTAGCTTTCATGTTTTCATCTAATCATCTTGTCCATCTCAGGAAATATGCACAACAAATATTACTGCTGCATAGAACAAATGGGTAAACTGAGGTCTAGGACAATGTTCCCATTGCTTTTTAAAGCAATGGAATGCAGTGAAAGCCAGTCTCTGACCTCCCACACAGGGCTCCTACATTTTCACAGTACAACTCCAATCACAAGAGAAGAGACAAATTTGGGTGAGAAGAGGAACGTAATAAGTAAATTAATTAACAAGCAAGTAAGCCAAAATAAAGTTAATGAATGAGAGTGAAAATATAAGTGTGTTACCCAGAAACATCACAGTGATACTCCTGAAAATTTTTGGAATAAATAATGATGTCAGTGATGGGAATGCCATGTCAAACAAGAAAGACAGAGACTGGTCAAAATGGATGATGCTACTGCTCAGGTTGATGTCATAATTCTCCCTGATGAGCCAAGGTATAAAATATTCATTACAAATGGAGCAAATTAAATTCCAAGCAGGTAGGATTATGTCAAAATAAAACCAACTATTATAGATAAGTCTAATGCACTAATAAAAGCAACAAATATATCATTTACAAATTCTGTTTTCATGTATTAAAGTTGTACAGAGAAATAGAAACAAATAACAAGAACATATATATATGAAGGGGTCGGAAAGAGAGAAAAGGAGCAAGGGATTTATTATTATTCTAAAGACTCACATCACACAGTTATGGAGGGACTGAGAAGTTCAAAACTTGCATTGTGATCTGACAGACTCTTACCCTGGAATATGATAGGGTACATGGAGTCTGAAGATGCTCTGCTGGTGAATTCTCTCTTGCTTGGGTAAACTGAGCTTTCTGTTCTAGGTAAGCCTTTAACTGATTAGATGAAGCTCCCTTTTCATTATGCAGGGCAAGATTGCTTTACTTAAAATTTACCTTTTATTTATTTATTTATTTATTTATTTATTTTTAAATGTAGGCCCAACACTTCAACATGTCAACTCAGGAACTGACTTCCTTTTTAGAACATTTTTAGTTGGGCATAATAACTTTATTTATTTATTTATTTTTATGTGGTGCTGAAGATAGAACCCAGTGCCTCTCACATACTAGGCAAGAGCTCTACCTCTGAGCCACAATGCCAGCCCCTAGAATTCACCTTTTAATACTTTAATATCATCCAAATGCATTTTTCATACTAATGCACAAAATTAGCCATCAAAAGGTTATGTCCTCAGCCAGGCATGGTGACGCACATCTATAATCTCAGAAACTCAGGAGGCTAAGTCCAGAAGATCACAAGTTTGAAGCCAGCCTGCTAGTACCTTAGTGAGACCTGTTTTAAAAAGAAGAAGGAGAAGGAGAAGGAGAAGAAAGGAATTGGGATGTTGGGATGTAGCAGTGGAAAACTTTCCCTAGATTCAATCCCTGGTATCCCCACCCCTCAAAAATCAAAGTTTATGTCTTCAATAAGAAATTAAATACACAGACAATTGAAGTTGCAGCTTCCTATATAGTTTCCACCTTCTTTTAAAAATAATGTAATAAGTATCTGCTGGCTATCTATCAAGTGCCATGTACTTTTCTGTAGGCATTTGCAGATGTCATTATTCCTTAGATAAGAAAGAGTAAATTCTCTAATTAAATTGAATTTACTTAGCATGATACTGCTTTTGACCAGTGGTGGAGCAAAAGGAAAGTTATTATAGATAATGAATGATTGTGTCAGGAAGATGGAAGCTAATTCAAAAGGAAATAAAATGCTAATACTTTCAGAGCACTTCTCTTCCTCCAACCTGTTGCAAAGGTCACCTGCCTCCAGGGATTTGTTTCTTCCAACAAGAAGTGGTTAATGAGTACCCCCTGGGTGACTCTTTTCTGGCCTTTTTAGGCAGCTCCTCTCCTAGCTTTTGGTCACTGGTCATGTAGGCAAAATAACAGGAAGAAAGGGCATGAGAAGAAATGTATAAAAGGGGAAGGACACCTTCACTCCCTTGGATACCAGTTCTGGAAACCCTTCTCTCCCAGGAGAAGTCTGTCTGTGTTCTATCCTTTAAATAAAACTTCTTCTCTGCACTTGCCTCAGCATTTCTTGGGTATACAATCTTAAACACCAGAGGAACGGGGACCTGGAATCTGATTCTCAACATCGAGATCATCTCTGGTCTCAATAGCTATCAAAAAATGTCAGGTAGCGTCCAAAGGAATTGGACACTTTAATTGGCATTGTTTCAGATTTAGAAGCATAAGTGAACTAACTACTGCTATTTGGATAGGCTTAAAAATATTTCTTTGTGGTTATGGGAAAGAATGTGATATTATTTCAAAAAGCAGTATGAATAACAAGACTTTGGCAAAGATTTTGATGTTATTTTTTTAGTTGATTTTTCAGCAGAAAGAGCATATAAATTTTTATGTAAAGTCAAAAAAAAGGGCAGTGGCCAATGAAAACAACAATGGACCACTGAAGTGTTTTGGAGTTAAAGAGAACTTGAAATCTGTTTTAGATATTTGCAGTAAGGCCAGTTTCCTACAGGTGAGCTTAGCATGTTGCTTTTGGGTGCATTTGTCAAGAACATACCCTTAGCATTGGTGAAAGGAGTCCCAATTATTGAGTCATCTCAACAAATAGATTGGAGGAAACTAACACTTTTAATGTAAGTGAAGACAGTGACATAATCTATGGGAAAGTATGTTGTAAACTGCAAAGGAAGACACAGATGTAAACTTCTTAATTCCTGAAACTCAGCATGTTAATTCATTGGAATGTCTCAGGATTTATAGCTCAAATACAAAGAACAGATGCCCTCCTCCATCCCATATTTTCTCAACATTAAAACTCCAAATTATAATATAGGATAGCAAATGGGAGAGAAATGAAGTGAAGAGACTCTTCACAGATTACCAATCCAGACAAACATGTAGAAAATTTCTTTTAAAGTGGGTAGAAAGAAAGATGTAAAAGATCTCTGGGGTGCTCAGGAAAAGAGGAAGTCCAGAAAGAATTGATGTGAGCTGTAGAGTAAGATGAATACCAGACAATTTTAGTAGCTAACAAATAGTGATATTATGATGTGCAGTCCAAGTGGAGTACTTTTGGGAGTAAAATGAGAGTAATTTTAATAATATTAAATTATTAAAAATTAAACTGAGGCTCTTCAAGCATACCAAGTACTATCTTCACCCACATCTTAATGTTTAAAAGATTTTAATTTATTATAGAAAATGTTTAAATTGAAATTCTCATTGGTAAATAGGTAACACATACAATTTTATGGCAAAACAAAATTTATTTTTATGCCTTCAAAATTTTCTTACAACAGTTAATCAAAAAATTATATAAAATAAATTGATCATTAAAATATTAAAATAAATTTGTTTCTACTTTTAATTTTCTCAATCAACCAACATTTAAACTATCTATAATTTATTAAAACCACAAACATATATTTGCTACCTATTTTTCATTTATATACATATATACCAAAAAAATTAAACACTTTTTTAAGAATCAATAGAACTGTTAAACATGCATTGTATCGCATTACCTAATTCAGTGCTTGAAATTACATTCTGAACATACTTAGGACAAGTACTAAGTTCATCATGTAGATGGAAACCAAATTTTATAGTAACATGGGTAGTTAGGAGTTAAATGATCATTTGTTTTATATATATTACTTGTCGGTAGGTCTTGTAATTTATTTATTTTTTTGGTAGAGGGAATAAAGAGATGTTGTGAAGAACTTGGAGAGGTTTTTCAAACAACATATTACTTCCTGACCTTTATCATCAGCACTTCCAGAAACTATTCTGCAACACCTTCTTTCTCACTGCCTAGGCATTGAACTTGTTCATTTCAGAAAGCAACTACCCAACAAAAGACAGATTATAAAACTTTTCTCCAAAACTCTACACATAATTCATTGGTTCTATTTGAGTTTGTGTTTGATGTAACAAATCAAAATCCTGTCAAGTTGATGCTCAGGATAAGATATCAGGGAAGAAATGTCCTTATTAATTTCCTTTTTTGGCTAGATACTTAACTATTCACATGATGCATTAATGGACAGTTCTTATTACTACTGGATTGGAATTCTTATCTTTTACAGCTCTCTGGACTGCTTAATCCTGTTGCTCTGGGCCTATGACAACTCAATGCATCATGGTGGTGTGATCACATGGCTGAGGAGGCTAGTTCACTTCATAACAACTAGGAAGCAAAGAGAATGAAAGGGGCTAGGGTCCCAATATCTCCTTCAAGTGCATGATCCAATAAACTTACTTCTTTCTACTAGGCCCCACCTCCTAAAGGTTCTACCTACTAGTAACACTGCAAGTTGTCATCCAAGCCTTTTACACATGCACCTGGGAAACACTCCAGATGCAAACAATTACAGGTTTGCAATTGGCAGTATAGCAGGGTGTAGCTATGTCTCAGTACCAGTGGAGGATTGATTCCAGGATGCTTTGTGCATGCAGAACTCTGTAGATATTCAAATTCCTTATATAAAAAGGAGAATTTGTAAAAAAAAAAAAAAATGAGGTTTTTGTTATATGGGGAAAGAAGAAAAAGAAACCCAAAAATGAGAAAATGTAAAAATGCTCATCATAAATATGTTTCAAACAAAAGGAATAGGTGACTTTAAAATTCCACCATCATTCAGAGCAATTAAAAAATAATTGTGGGACAATACAATACAAAATTTTATCTTGAAATACTTACAAATGTAAAAAGAAATGATAAAAATGGTTGCTACTTTGGAAGAGCTGAAAGGAGATGGACACTACAGAACAAATACAGATAAATGTACTGAGACAATATGGAGATGAGAAAATTAATTGAATAATGACTTAAGGATTGAAAGAAAATAATATATTTTTAAACTGTTCTATAGTGTCCCAATATATGTACAATTGGTGCTTCTTAAGGCAAGGCATAAAATAATGAAAGACTTCAACAATTTAATGCTAACATAAATCTTAACTAAATTATGGTTTGCAGATCTAAATTTAGGAGCTCTAAAGCTCCTAAAATATAGCATAAGAAAAAAACAAAAAACAACTAGACGTCTTATGGCTTAATAATTACTTTTAAAATATAACAACAAAGCACCATCCATGAAAGAAAAATTGATAAACCAAACTTTATTAAAATTAATAACATCTGCTCTGCAAGATACATTTTCAAGAGAATAGTAAAATAATCCACTCACTGGGAGAAAATATTTCAATAAAAATATTTGATAAATTATATATATATATATATATATATATATATATATATATATATATATATACAAGGAACTCTTTTTTTGGGGGGAGGCACTGGGGATTGAACTCAGGGGTACTTGACCACTGAGCCACATCCCCAGCCCTATTTTGTGTTTTATGTAGAGGCAGAGTCTCATTGAGTTGCTTAGCTCCTCTCCATTGCTGAAGCCGGCTTTGAACTTGTAATTCTCCTGTCTCAGCCTCCCAAAATGCTGGGATTATAGGGGTGCACCACAGCACCTGACTTATACAAGGAACTCTTAAAATTCAACATGAAAACAAATTTGATTAAAAAACTGGGTCAAAGACCTTAACAGATACCTTGCCAAAGAAGACATACTGATGGCAAATATGCATGTGAAGAGGTGCTCTACAATATGAGTCACCTGGGAAATGTGAATGAGATACCACTGCATACACATGGAACAACCAAGAATTAAAACAAAGACAATGCCAAATACTATTGGTGATGCAGAGTAAGAAGGACTCTTGTTTACTGCTCATAGTGGTAGAAAATGGTGCAGGCACTTCATAAGACAGTTTAGTAATTTCTTACAAAGCTAAACATACTCTTATTGCATGATCCCACTCCTTGGTATTGACCCAAAGAGGCTAAAAATGTATGTCCTCACAAAAACATGCACACAAATATTTAGAGCAGCTTTATGCATAATTGCCAAAACTTGGAAGCAACCCAAATATCCTTTGTAGCTAAATGGATAAATAAACTGTGGTATGCACAGAAAACTGGATATTATTCAGCACTTTAAAGAAATATGTTATTGGGCTGGGGTTATGGGTCAGTGGTAGTGTGCTCGCCTGGCACACATGGGGCACTGGGTTTGATCTTCAGCACCACATAAAAATAAACTAAAGATATTCTGTTCACCTACAACTAAAAAATAAATATTAAAAAAAGAAATGTGTTATTGAGTCATGAATAGAAATGGAGGATATTTAAATGCATATTTGAAACCAGTTTAAACTATATATATATTGTGTGATTCAAGTTAAATGACATTCTGGTTACCAGGTATTAGGGGGAGGAGGAAGGAACAGGCAGAGTATAGAGGATTTGTAGAGCAGTGCAATCACACTGATGGATGCATGTCATTATATCTCTTCTAAACCCATGACATTTTCAATAACATTTAGCCCTAATGCAATATATTGAGTCAATGAGGGCCACCAGTTGTGTCAAATTTACCACACTAGTGATAAAACTTCCACACTTGTGAAAGATGTGGGTAGTGGGAGAGGCTGTGCCTATGTGAGGGCAGTGGGTAACATATAACTTTGACCTTCTACTCAATTTTGCTATGAATTCAAAATTGCCCTAAAAATGAAAGAAATAACTGATGATATAATTCCACATATTTCCCAGACATAAAAGTTACCTTGAATTAAGACACAAAAATTCTGTACAATATTTAAGAAAAAAATAATGAGAAAATGTATGTGAACATACAACATTATGTATTTGAGTTCAAATATAAGAAACATTTCATTGTAATAAACACTTCAGCAGTTCAAATTCTACAAATTCATACTAAATATATAGTGACACATTATTGAAATGATGGGTACAAGCTAAGACTCGGGGCAATTTTATAATAAAATAATGGGTATAATTTATGTCTCAATTCTATTTATTGAGTAAACTACAATGCATTTATACAATGGTGCATTATGAAGAGGCTTTTAAAATAATGAAGTGGCATACCTGTACCAATATGGAAGTTCTCCAATTATGTTTTGGTTGAATGTTAAAGAACTGTAGATAAACACACACACACATACACACACCACAAGCATGCACACATCTTGATCATATTTGCCCACACATCCATAGTCACAACACAAACCACATACCCCTCATGTCTGTACACTTGTCTAAGAGAAAGACCCCAAGATAGGATTAGTTATGTATGACAATTTATGGTAGAAATATTTGTGAGAGGACATGGGGAGGGAATCCATAGTGGTGGGGATATTTTTCAGTCTATGAAATTTTTCAGTCTACACAGATTTGCCTTTTCAAAGAAAGTGAAAAGTCAAAAGAATTGGAAAAATCGTGGAATATGAAATAGTTTTGACCATATTGAAAGGTAACCTTTAAGGCAAAAATCACCTGATACAGATGTTCTATGTCTCAAAAGAACAAGCTTGCTTTTCAGTCATTGCTGAAAGCACCAGAAACACAGGGCATGTGACATCAGCATATGACATCAGCATATGTGTGCTGATGGATTCATAGAGCAACCTTGTCACTGTCAGTCAGTTACACTCCCTACAGCAATAATGTCATGTTTTCATGGTGGCCCCAATTATGCTCATTATGAAGAAGATCTATTATTACATGCAAGCTTGAGAAGAGTTCCTCCAGACCTCCCATGGTCCTCCATTCCTCAGGAAAAATATAGAGTGAGTTAACAGGACAATATATATACACCTGGTCACTGCTTATAGGTTTTGCTTTAGATCCAAGAACACAGTGTGGTGGTTACTCTTCACTGCTAAATACATCCATTCCAATTAAACACTTAGAGACTGAGGAAATGATTCATGGGTGGGTCCACGGGTCTTATAGGCCCATTGGAAGCCAGCATGCTAAGCAGTACTTCATAAGTTTCTACTCATAACAGAGGAGCCTTCGTAGTTTTTTGGTCTCTTGATACCAATGGCAATTGAGATCCTAAGTGTGACAATCCTTCAAATAACTGTATATTCTGATTTTCCCTATAGGAAAAGAATCATCACAGTATATATTTTCCATGGTATTGACAGATCTTTTCCTAACATGATACAATCTCCTCATCAATAAATGAGTTCCAGATCTATAATCTAGGTGACATTTGGAACAGATCAGGAATTTTGGCTTTTGGTTAATACCCACAGCTTCCTATAGCATTTCATATAAAAGGTTACATTTTAGCATTAACAGAGCTATTTTTCCATGGACTGGCAATGAGAATCTAAGGCAAACATCCTCATTGATTAGGATTGTACCATGTAACTACACTGTGGGAAGATAAGCATATGAAATGCAAACAATGATATATTTTCTTCTGGTGTAAAAGCCCACCAGTTTCTTTGGCCAATAGAACCAAATCTGTTCATTTATGCAACCAGTGTCTTTTATTTTATGTTAACTCTGAGATTGGCAATGCAAACTTTCTGTACCAACATAGAATAGAGGGGTGATGTGGAAAGAAATTCACAGGTAGATCAATATTTTATAGTGTACATTAAAAGTAAAAAGTAAAATTGTAGCTATCAGAGCATGTTTTTAAGAAAGTCACCTGAAGGGAATGGATCTGAAATCTAGGACACTTTGAATGCTGATGGAAGGGTATTGTGCTGCTTGCATGAAAGAGGAAAGATTTAGAAAGTACATGACAATTGTCTTACACTGTCTGCAAAGTTGCCATGTGTAACATTTGCACAGGGATTTTGAGCTTACTTTGAAGTGATCCTCATGAATTTTCAGATTACAAGATAACCTATATTGCAGTAGAATTATACCATAAAAGCTTTGCAAGGGTTTCTATAACTTTTAAATTGTGAAAATTAACACCTATGAAATTAAATTCAAATTTACTGAAAAGCCTTGTGGTCTGTTGAGATGAGTCATGGCATAAATAGCAAGAAAATTATATATGGCTGTGTGTGCGTGTGTGTGTGAGTATATGCTTTGATAAATGTGAAACTGTGATAGATTTTATTTTCTCATAAATTTTTTGTTCATTCAAGAATTATAAAATACTTTATAAATTAATGGGTTGAATTGCTTTCAATGTGTGAATATAATACAAATCCCAGGAAGTTCAAATAGTCACTTTAAGAAATTTGGAAAAAAATGATGTTTGATTTGAAGTATATCTGAACTTCTTAATTTAAATCATATGTTACTTTAAGCCTATTTGTAGAATTATGTTAATTACTAATTAAATAAACTCTTAACTTGCATTTATGTTTTACCCTGAAGAACAAATTATAACCTTTAATCTTTAAAAAACATGTCTGTAAGTATAAAAATATGTGTTAGTACATATAATTTAAAAGGAAGAAACAGGGAAAGAAGTGCTACATGAGTTCTTTAGAGCTGCCTCTCTAGTAAGTAATGGGACCAGGCAGAGAGGATTTTTTTTTTTACCTTCTAGTGCATATCTTTTCATAATCTTCACATTTGCATAACTTAATTGTGATATTTTGAAAATTAAAAGTAGGTTTTGTATAGTAACTATAAATAATTGAAAATCAGTATTTATTGCATTGAAACATTCGATAATGAATTCTATAAATAATAACATGGTCATGTTTGTTTGTTTATTTTTAGTAAGATTAATTAATTAATCTTAATTATTAATTATTAATCTGGAATCAGGTTACCTATGTTTAGATCCAGGCTTTTCCTCTTGCTAATTGTTCAAACTTGGCCATGTTTCCTAAAATTTAAATTTAAATTTCTTCTTCTGTAAATGGAGAATAACAATATTACCTACTTTATAAGTTGTATATGTGGATTAGTAAAATTAAGGTATTCAAAGTGCCTAAATGTTGCCTGGTATCAATAAGCTCACAGTAAATATTAGTATACACTGTTATTATTTTTTGTGTAATTTTTTTTGGAATGTTCTTGTCATGAAAATACATGGTGCTTGGCTTCTTTCAAAAAAATGGAGCTTCTAAAATTCATCTCTCTGGAGGTCATTAACAATGATATAATCATAATTAATGTTATAGGAATAATATGCATATAGAAGCTGTTATAATTTGCATATGAGAAAACAAAGACCAAAACAGTCACAAGCCTTCTCAAAGGCAAGATCTTTTGGTAGAGGTATGTGATCTACTCACTACTTCGTCTGACAAAGTAATCCTAGGTATCAGTTGAAATTTATTTTACTTGGATTAAGGTACTAGAGAAGTTTTTGTATTCATTCTTGTTTATATGAAAGTAATTGAATTTAAAATGGCTGGCTTTAAAATATAAGAAATTATTTCTTTAAAATTTTCACAGGTAATTTTCTACAAATGAGGTATGATTGTATTTGCAGTTTAAAATATAATCATAAGTAGTTTTCTAAACTCAATAAGTGCCATTTACATAATTCATGGAAAAATGTGTGTAACATTTAATTTATATTTGCAAAGCATTTTACCCACTCCTTGTTAATATATTTAGTGTCCCCAAAAAGCACTTTCAAGTACCAGAAAACTTATAATTAGGCATGATTTAGAAATCACAGAACAAAAGAATCATTATCATATTTATTGTTAATCTAATAATTAAAGAGAGTTTTAGAGATTTGAATGTGTCTTTTTAAAACTGATTCCTTGATTTAAATGAAATTTGATTTGGTTAATAAAGGTATAAAATTATTTTATGACCAATGCTCATAATGTGAACAATGGTCAATTGAATATTGGAATTTAGTTTTAAATCTGTATTATATGAACATGTTAGAAAAACTGTTAGATTTATCTTTAAAGTGAAGTAGGCATAGTGCTAAAGAATTACAAAAATGAATGTACATATTATCCATTTTGAGAATTTCATTACTCTTTATAATATGCTTAAATGACTAAAATATAATACGCTTTCTTCAGATTTACATGCATTTGTGCAGTTTAAAGGGTTTTTTTCTCAATCCTTGAAAATGAGCCATGAAATTAAATAAACTGTTATACTCTGACATATGAAATCTTTTACTTTTTGCAATCTCAAGAATACACAGTGTGCAAAACTTCTTCATCCTGATGGGGCAAAGAAACTGAATGCTTATGTCAGAATTTTATGTAACCAAACAATGTGGAAATTTCAAATACAAGAAAAATCACACTAATACTTCAGATATCAGCACCTGCTTGCCAATGAAAATAATTGCATCCATTGAGATTTGCCTGTCTTTCAAGTTTCTCCCTTTAGATGGCTATAACCATTGGTTCAATGGAAATTAGGCTTTCATGGCCAAAAACCTCAGGAATAAACAACATATTTTCTGATTAATTAATTTTCTTTTCTGATGGTGGTAGGCCCTTGTGCATGCTAGGTAAACACTCAAGGAAACTACATCCCTAAGCCCCTTTAGATTAATTTAAATATTTTTTTTTATCAGTATAGACAAAGGAAAGCACCAACACTAAGCAGGCTTTAAACAAGAGGGCACAGCTACTGTACCACTCTCATGTCAGAAAGAAATCATCTAATATATCTCATATTTAATGTTGTGCTTGACAATAAAGATTTAAAGAAAATGTGATATCCTGTAACTAAAGGCATATAACTTTCTGAACATAAGATAAAAACTCACTCATGATATTCCTTGGTTTTTCCATGATAAATGAGCTGAAAACTGATTTGACATCATTCTGACAGGTGCTTTAGTCTGAAAACTCTTATCAGTTGTAAGTAGATTGTCATTTGGACTAAGGAGCAAATGTTCTATTAGCAAGACGTTAGTGATGAAAAAGAAAGTATACAGATGGTGAAATATTGCTGTTTAAATTCAGAATTGAAAACAGCATCAAAAATGAACTCCTGAAAGATATGAAGTTTTTTAAGGCAGATAGTAGTCTGAAGGCTTCCTAAACACTTTGCCAAACTTTCTTAGATCATGCAGCAGAAGTCTACTGCACATCCACTAACCTCTCTTCCTCCTTTTTTTTTTTTTTTTTTGGTACTGGGGATTGAACTCAGGGGCACTCGACCACTGAGGCACATCCCCAGCCCTATTTTGTGTTTTATGTAGAGACAGGGTCTCACTGAGTTGCTTAGTGCCTCGCCATTGCTGAGGCTGGCTTTGAACTCGCGATTCTCCTGTTTCAGCCTCCCTAAGTGCTGGGATTACAGGCTTGCACCACTGCGCCCAGCTCTCCCTTCCTACTTTACATGCATCCATGTCAGACTTGCACTGTGGTCTGGTATTTCTCTCAGCTCCCACATATTCTTTCACTAACAATTATCCAATTAAAATCATTTCACTTCTGTTCTCATCTTGGTGTCTGATTTTTTTTTTAATATTTATTTATTTTTTTAGTTGCAGGTGGACAGAATATCTTTATTTTATTTTTATGTGGTGCTGAGGATCGAACCCAGTGCCCCACGCATGCTAGGCAAGCACGCTACCACTGCACCACAATCCCAGTCCCTGGTGTCTGATTCTTAAAACGTTCAGATGCTATACAAGCATTGATCTATAGCAGATCAAGCCCTTTGCCAACAAATCCTCTTGCATTGTCAACATACGTGCAACCTATATTCATCTCTAGTTATAGTTTGCTGCCCAACTTCTCTCACCTGAATATCTTGTCAATTAATCTCTGGGGCCAATAAATAGCATGAACCTTGGGTCCATCTATGCAATTCAAAGCATCCTTCTTAACTGCTAAATTAGATAGCCAACATTGCCCTCAATATTCACCCTATAAAACTCAAACTAGTTTAATCTGTATTGGAGAACAAATAAAATTCCTCTTGATAATATTTGTAGAAAAATGGAAAAAAATATGCTAAATCCATAGAGTATCAATTGATTTTGAAGTTTTAAGCACATTTCACTACAAATGTCATTCAGATTATAATAATTATCAAGAGTTTACTTGTGCTGTCATTATATATGTCTATGTGCAGAAGAAAATTTGTCTTATAGCAAGAATCAGACTTTCTGTGCTTTAAAGTTAGCAGGAGAATCTTAAGGTGGGAAGGGACACATCCATAATTATTCTAGTATTTCCCAGAACTCTCTGGAGTTCTAACATTTTGATTCCTAGTACTCTAGCCTGAATTTAGGTACACAAGGCAGATTTTACTTTCAGTTTTATGGGTTGTTATAAATTTTGTCTCTAAGTTCTACTCTGAGTTCAATTTAGACTCAGAATAAGCTATCTAGAAATATAAACAAATAAACAAATGCACAAATATTTAATCAATATCTAAAAAAATAGAACAAAAGGAAATAAAATTAATGAATGTAAGTACAGACCAGCTTTCAAAGGACAAGCTTATTGTACTAGCAGAGAGAGAGCTTCTGAGCTCTGAAAGTCTCTGCTCCACTTTTGACTGGGACACTCTAAATTTGTTGGGTCTCAAAGAGCAGATAGAACATTATAGCTATCTTTTAAGATTTCTTTTGCTACTCTTCTGCCCCATTTCTTTGCCCTCTTCTTCCTTGATGCTACTGTAGTAAAGATCTGAAGAAGGAGATTATTTGAATGCAGCTCAAATAAGACTCTAAATGTCTTGTCTCTTCTGTGTTATTGATATACAATGAATGCTCTTGCTGCTTCGTGGGAGACCCTATTGCTACAGCAAATGGTGTGAATTGAACTCCAATACATCAAAGCATTCATGTAACGGATGTCAAATATAAACAAACACTGGATTGAGGATCTCTGAAGGAAATGGAACATTGTGACCTTGGCAGTGTCTTCAATTCATCTGAAGCTCAATGTAATTTTGAGAATGAAATATTTAATCTGTTTTCACTTTCTAAACACTGTTCGCCTGGTAGGTTTGATAGCGCTCTGTTTCTTTTCTGAAAGGCTGGCCTGGTGTTACTTGGCAAAATCCTCAGTGTAGCTACACATGCAGTACAGAGACCGTTTTCCTTTAATCTATGTACCTCAATCTCAAAGGACCAGAGATTAAGAAAAATTTTCAAAGCAGTTTATAATAAAAATGATATATAGTAACCTCAGTTCTCAATTTGATACCAGTTCCTTCCAAAATGCTATTTTCATGTAGATCATCCTTTATATCTTGATGAAGGCTTAAACTCAAATGTAAATATTAATTACAGTGAGAACAAAGACAAATATTCCAAAGTACAGATAATCTAGGAAAGACAGCCCCCCCTCAAAATATTCACAAATGCAGAAGACCAAATGAACAATATATTTATAAGATGTGTTAGAATCACTGAGGTAGTAATAGAAACATGAAAAGAAAATGGGATGGCAGTTTTCTCCTCATAAAATGGAACTTCTTAAAAAAAAAAAAGACAACATTTGTAATCCAAAAATTAGAAAAGGAAGTGTCATCATCTATAACCAATGGGATTATAAATGCGTGTGTATGTATATGTATAAAAATGTATATATTTATATAAATATATATCTGTACATAATGTATATTTATGTCTATATATATATATATGTGTGTGTGTTTCTCAAGAAAATTGGTAATATATAATGACTACCCCTTAGTCCCTACTCCTTTATTTTGCCTTATCTCTCATTGATGATGCCAATGGAATTAACATAACTTCATTCTTGCCCTCTGACACCTCATGAAGTTTCAATTTATAGATAGGGAACCAGAAAGTCAATTTGTCATCAGTCACAGTGACATGATAAGAAAAGGAAAGCTAACAGGAAAAAATTAGACACATAATAGGAGGTAGAGGGGATTCATGGGCCCAGTTTTCAATGGGAGAGGTGTATATTCCAATAGCTATTGAACACTTTGCTCAACATCAACTCTTGGCATAGCAAAACTGCTGCAATATTACTTTTAAGAAGTAAAACATTGTGGAAATACAAATCTATCTTTTTTTCAGAATCACCAATTCAATATCAGGATGCAAGGACAAGAAAGTGAATGAACAGCTCTTCCAGTGTTTCTAGATTCTTAAAAATATTAAAACTGGAAAAAATTCAAAAATTATAAAGACATGCATATACCCTTTGCACTAATAATTCTCTTGTTGAGAATTGACCTTAAGAAAGTAATCATGTTCATGTTCAAAGAATAAACTGTGTCATCACATAGAAATTTTAATATTGGGCAATTGAAAATAATCAAAATATTAAATCTCGGGTCTTGGTTCAATTCATTCATTCATTCATCAGTTCAGTGATGACTAGGCTTGACCTCTTAAACTTTCTATCACTTACCTATAGTGTCACCAACTAGGGAAGTTTTCAACACATGAACCTTTGTTTTTTTTTTTTTTTTTTTTTTTATTTTAATAGAGAGAATTTAATACAAAAATTATTAACTATATATCAAGTTGTTAACTTAGTATCTATATTATTTTCCTGGGGCTTCTGTAACAAAATGCCACAGACTGGGTGGCTTATATAACAGAAATGTATTGTCTCACAGTTCTGAGGGCCAGAAGTCCTAAATCAAAGTGTCAGCAGAATTGGTTCCAGGCCTTTCTCCTAACTTCTGAGAGCCTCAGACTTTCCTTGGCTTGTAGATGTTGTTCTCTCTGTGTCTTCACACTGTCTTCTTTCTGTATGTATCTGTCCCTGTGTCTCAATTTCCTCTTTCTTTTTTTTTTTTTTTTTTTTGGCTATGAATATTTATTTATTTATTTATTTATTTATT
>CM053408.1:78953129-79130610 GCA_028644305.1 Xerus rutilus | reverse complement strand
AATTTTTCTAACTTTGCACAAAATTATAAGCAGATTACGTTCTTCATATTAAACATCTTTATATGCACTTTCAATGAACAGTATATATATATATATATATTTTTATATATATTTTTATCGACCATCTTTACTATACCCATTCCCCTTTCCTGCCCCCCGCCTCCCCCCTGTCGCGTCTAGTGTTTCTCTATTTCTCTTAGAAAAACACATGAACCTTTGAAAAGTACCTTATTAAATACGTCATGTGCCAGGCACTTGTGTTCATCTCAGTGAATAAATCAGACCAAAATTTCTACTTTTCTGTTAAATTTAAATTTAATTTGTTGGTCCATAAGGATATTAAAATTGTATCACAAAATAAAATTCTAATCAAGTGGAATTCACAATATTGAAAGATCACACACATATATATATATATATATATATATATATATATGAAGCCCATGAAAATTATACATCACTCTTAAATTCACAAGCGAGTTATTTTTTAAATCTATTTTTTAAATCTATTTTCTTTCTTTTCTATCTTTTTCAGACTTAGTTCCATTACTTGAAGTAAGACCCTGCCTTCCTCCCTATGTTAGTCAGCTTTCTGCTGCTATGGCAGAACATCTGAGAATATCAAATTAAAGGATAAAAGATTTATTTTGGCTTATAGTTTCAGAGGTTTCAATCCCTGGTCACTGAACTTCATCACTTTGAGTCTTTGGCTAAGCAGGTTCTCATGGAAGGGAGTGTACCATGGAGCAAAGGTGCTCACTTCATGGTAGCCAAGAAGCAGAGAGAGAGAAAGAGAGAACAAAATCAGGTTAGTATCCTAATATGCCCTTCAAGGTTACACCCCAAATGACGACTAGTCCTGACCTCCTGAACTTTCTACTACTTACCTATATTGTCACCAAATAGGGAACAAGTTTTCAACTCATGAGCATTTGCGAAACATGCCAGATCAAAACTTTAAAATTGTTCTACATTGAATTTCTCATAATAAGTAAAATGTTCTATTTTTAATGATTTTTTCATGATTGAAATTTAGAAAACCTAACAATATTTTTGAATAAGAGAAAAACATACAAAAGTGCACAAATTATACCATCACATTTACAACAGATTCTAAGGTGAGTTTTTTCCTCTTTGCTTTTGATTCACACCAAAAATATATTCTTTACAAAGGAAGAACTGAGTATCACTAAGGAATAATGATAGTACTTTTTTGTTTAGAGTTTATAAAATATTCATTTAAGAGAATGTGACATAGCTGAAATAGAAAGCAGCATGTTATATTAATAGATTGCTAAGAATTTGTCAATCATGCATCTTAACATCCTGTTTTTATCATTTCTTGGTAGTGGGATCCTAGATAATCTTAACCTGTCTATGCTGATCCACTCTGCCTGTAAATTGAGGATGATATTTATATTTAAATATTATTAGATGTGAAATGATAAGATATTAAGATGTTTAGCGATGTGGGTAATATTGTAAACTCAATAAATAGGAGATCTTATTATTACATTAGAGGTATGTAAAATGACAAAATAAATGACAAGAATTTTTGTTGCAATATAAATAAATAAGTGGTTTACAGAATGACATAAGTTGAGTGGAATTGAACACAATGCATGTGAGTTGGGATTCCAATTGCTTTATGTATCAGTCAATTACTTTTTATATTAGGCAATGATGCAGAGTGAAGGAAAAAAATATTTATGGGGAAACATTGAGATATATTTGTTTCTCAGTTTTGATTCTGCTTCATAATTAATTTTGACAAGGAAAATGTTATATGCATATTTACTATTATAAAAGCTTTTGTGTTCTAATGCCATAAGAAAAATATTTAATAAATACCTTTGTTTGTATTAATAATTTATATTTCTAAGATGAATCATTCATCAGAAAATTAATACAAACTTATACACATGATTTTTCCATGTGAAGTCCATTATTAGAATATGTATATATTATTTAAATAACTTTATTTAATGAATTATATATTTTTCATTAATTCTCATGAAAGCCAAATAAATCGTGAGGACTAACAGTTTATTTGGTATTTGATCACATGCTCAAAGGCCAAGCCTCCAGTCACTTATATCTCTACCTGCACCTTACCATTCTGTAGCTGTTGCAATAAAAGTTAATAGGGAGGATAAAATTTTATGCTAACCATTTGGAGGTTGCCCAAGAGACAATGTAGAAATGATTCGGTCAATCTTTTGCTGGTTATACCAAATTCTCTGAAAAAAAAAAAAAAAAAAAGAGTTTCACGTCTTGAAGAACTGATTGCATCTTCAGTCATGGAGGTTAGTGCAGAAATGTGTTAATATGCATGCCACTTTCTACTCTCTCTGTCTTTAGCTCTTTACAGTGAATGAGCTATCTACATGAGGGAATAGAGAACCTTAGTTTTCCAAACCCTGCTTGGTGTTCCAAGAGTCAGTTGCTCCACATGAGGTGGAAAATAAGAAGCCAGAGTCAGGGTTATATGCAATCGTCTTATGTTTGTAGATGTCAAACTGTTCAAATGTTCAGGCTTTTACCAAACCATGGATCCAAAATGAGTTCCTAAGCTTGGGATTAGAGGAAAAGCACAGCCCTACCACTGTAGCTATCCTATATTTCATTCTTCAGTTAGCTCTGTTATTTTGCTCTGAAGAATATTGAGGATTTCAATGGTGTTTTTATTTATTTATTTACTTTGTTTGTTTTCTTGGAAATAAAGAAAAGATGACATTTAAAGAATTTTGGTAATTGGTAATAGGATAAAGAAGCAGTAAAAGCTAAGGCGCTTTACTATATGCAAATTTTGTTGCTTCTTAGAGAAGGTAATTTGAGCCATGAGTCCTAAGACTGACTGATTATCACAATTATATGGGAAGCTTTTTATATTTCTCTGATTTTCCCCTGATGTTCTGTATCAGAATCTTCAGGTTTCTCTTTTGACAATGGTCCATGGAAGAATCTAATTATCAGTCAGGTTAGGAAAACACTGATCTTAAAAAAAAAAGACTCTGTGTTCTCCATAGATCTTAAAGGAAATGTAGATTTATGTTTAAAATTTGTTATTTTGATTATCTGAATAATTATGCTTTTAAATTATCAGTTTAACTTAAGTTTTTGTTTTGTTTTGAATTAACTCATTTTTCCCTCTATTTTTCTCATACATTTAAATGTGCTTAATCATAGTCTTAAAAATTTGGTATCTATATTTTATGTGTCAGAAGGTGGGTGTTTGAAAGATGTCTTATATCATAATTTTTGTATTAAGGACATCTTATTCAACCTATTGGAATCAATTTATAAAGAAATTTAAATTTGTATACTGTCTAGATTAATTTGGATCAACAGTTGATCATTTCTATAAGCTACGAGTTCCTCAGTTAATTTTGGGGGGGATCTTAACATATTTTCTATAAGCATTGAATGAATACAAAACCTCATAAGTCAATTAGCTTCCCTTACTGGGACATTGAAAATTTACTGAGTCCTAAGTGATGTACCTCACAACAGTGTAGGAGTCTCTACTTTGTAGGCCATAAGGAATACCTGCTTTTAAGAACTAAACAGATGGAATGATCAGTTTTCTTTCTTTATTCACATTATTTATATTCATTTATTTACTTTTATTCTTTCTTCTTTTTGTTTGTTTTCCTTTCATTTATGAAAATGTGCTCACATATTTACAACCCTGATTTCAGCTTCAAACGAGATATCTTCAATTACTTGGGGATTAAGTTTCAATGATTTTCTAGAATTCATCCTTGCATGTCTATATATGTTCAGTGAATACAGTGGAATGATGATCCTAATGTTAAGTGTTTGAAGACTCAGGAAATCTAATAGAAAAGATCAAGAAAACAAATTTACATATGAATCAAGGAATGAAGACATTCAGTCTGTTTCCATTTGCTGTACTTTAGGCGTATCTCAAAATTGAGAAAATTTTTAGAGTGATTAAACACATGTCTGTTTTCCAAAAAGAATAATGAGTCTCCTGAGAAATACCTTCATATATGAAAACAGGTGTAATGAGCCTGATACAACAACAAAACCTTGGTCATTGATAAAGAGCACGTAGTTTGAATACAGATAAATGACTATTGTTTAAATTCATGCTTAACCCAGCTTCTTGGCTTTACCTCTGGTACAAAGGAAGAGAGGACTAAGAGGTACCAACACATTATTTTTTAAAAAAGATGATATAATAAGCAAATGAAATTACATAAAAATGTTTAGCACATTGTGTCTGGTGCTTAAAAAGAGCCCAAGTTCCCGTCATGCTGTTTGTCATTCATAGCACTGTTCCACATCATATGAATACATAAGAATGTGTCATCTGATGAGAACTGCTATTTTTCTTGGATTTTATAATAATCAATTGTGATTGAAATATTCTTTGCAGATTCATTTATTCATGTATTCAACAGATATTTTCAGATTTATGCTTGTTCCAATCTTTGATATTGGTATTAAAGTCATGATTAATGTCAAAAATAAAAGGTTTAAGTCATGAACAAAATTTCCACACAACACAGCAATTATTGAGACGCTCAACATAGACCCATAGGTCAGAAAAAAGCCCTTGCCACAGGTTGGAAGTGATTTCTAAGTCATATTTTCTCGTCTAATTTATACCACAAAACAACAAAAACCACCACCAACAAAGGGCGTGGGGGGCAGGAGGCAAAAAGTAGATATTGGAAAGGAAAGCACTGTATTTTTCCCCTTAAGACCAGAAAGACTAGGATTAAGATATAATTTTAAAGATTTTACTTGTTCTTACAAAGGAGTTAGAGTTACTGACAGATGCACATACATATAATCGCCATAGTATTGCATGTCTGTGAAGGCATCTGCTAAACATTGATGTAATTCTACACACTGCACAAAAGTCTTTGTAATTATAACAATAGATTTTCAGGATTTCCATTTCCTATGATATGGTTAATGAAAGTTCCCAATATTATGGGTGAAATCTGCCTGAGAAGAGATTTAATTGATTAATAATACTAGAGAGAGAGAGAAAAAGAGACTCACTGCAGTGTTTTTTCTTGCCCTCGAGTATTTTCTACTTTAGTATACTTTATTACAAGTACTAATGGAGTAGATAGAAAGAGTTCTCACAACTTTCCTATATTGAACATCTCTTGAAGTAGCAGCTACAACAATATTAATTTCTTAGAGAAATCTCCAGTGTATGTGGGATTCTTAACCCTGCCCCTTAACCACAGTATATTGACTTGACCAAGGGTTGGACACCTGACATAAATGAGCCCATCAGATTCTCTCCTGGGAATTTGGATTTAGAGACATTTCTCAGGTCAATACCTTTTGATCTCTCAAGATAAGACTTGCATTCTCTGAATTTTGTGCACCGAAGGAAAAGAGATCTATTTAAGAGGCATTAATTTTTACTTTAGCAAACATTGTGCTGTCAGTCTATATTCTATATAAGAATGTGGAGAATAAGAAATAAGAATTTAAAAAAAATCAGTCCTGAGACAGATAGCTAAATGATACAGATGATTGCTAACTTCTTGGCTTCTTCAAAAACTTTCTAGTTTCTGTATTTAGTTTCTCATGGAGTGTGAATGTATCAGATAAATTTTCTAACATTGGTTCCAGTGATACAGACTTAATGATTATAATGTAGCTTCCTGAAACATACCCAATTTATTCAATTATTTATTTAGTTAATTTAAACAGTTTTATGTTATTAAAACAATATACAAAAGTGATCATAAAATGAGTCTGTGTAGATGGTACATTTCTTCCTCAGATATTATTTGCTATCTTATAGAAATTAAAAAATCATGAAAACTTACTGTGTAAATAGTGAAATATACTTTATTAATTAAAATGCTTCAAAAATTTTAATTTACACACAATTCAATATCTACTTTACAAACTGAATTTCCTCTAATTTTCAAAGATAAAACACTGTAAAAAGTGATACAAACTAGCATTTAAAAATTATAAATGCTATTCTTAATTCCTCGTCACTTGACTTTACTTATGCCTCAATATCTAAAAAAGTGTTACTTCTCTATATGTAAAAAGTAGTCCATAACTACCACTTTATAAAAAATATTAGATATAAAAAAAGATTTTATAATCTGGAAATGACTCTTTTCTTGGAAAGTTGTGGGAAAAGTGATAACTAAGTATCTCATTGTGGGAATTTCTGAATTTTGTTTTCACATGACAATTTGTTAATTCATCTTATACACTGGAAGCTTTCCACATATTGAAATCTTCAATATTTTTTTTTCATTTCACAGAAAAGAAAATTTATTCTATAAAGTCTACAAATTGGAGTTATTCAGACGTTATTGTGTCATCCTTGTTTTTTGGGAATCTTAGTTATTTTCCAGGAAAAATATTTAATAAAGAAAATGTCTTACATCTATATAAATACTTTCAGTTTAAAGAAATATCTTTATATCATTGTCTTGTTTAAAATAACTTAAATGATATTTCCATTAAATTTATGAAGACTTTCTGTTTTCTTTCTTTTTCAGAGCACACAATTCCTAAGTAGCAGTGGAACTCAAAGCACACATATTACCACTAACCACAGGCAAAAATCCTGAAAACCTAGTGGGCAAACCCACCCTAGGCCAATCAGAGACCCTGAGACTCAGGGACTTTGAAGAAAGGGGTATGAAAAACTGGGCTCAACACTTGACAAATACTGGGTTGCTTTTAAGAAAGGAGGTGGAAGCCGGGAGCAGTGGTGCACACTTGTAATCCCAGCATTTCGGGAGGCTGAGACTGGGGAATCACCAGTTTAAAGCCAGCTTCAGCAACGGCGAGACACTAAGCAACTCATTGAGAGTTCCAAGGGAACTCTCAGCCCAGTGGTTGAGTATCCTTGAGTTCAATCCCTGGTACCAAAAAAAAAGGAGGTGGAAGGAAGCTCTTGTAAATACAGATGTACTATATGTTTTAGTGATAAAACATACAGATGTACTGTATGTTTTAGTGATAAATATTTTAGAGTCATTGAAGAAAGAATAACCCAAAACAAAATAGTATTACCAAATTTTAATTAAACGTTGTTTACTATTTTTAGGGGGTGGAAATACCGGGTATTGAACTCAGGGATACTTGACCACTGAGCCCCAGCCTCAGCCCTACTTTGTATTTTATTTAGAGACAGTGTCTCACTGAGTTGCTTAACACCTCACTTTTGCTGAGGCTGGCTTTGAACTCGTGAAGCTCCTGCCTCAGCCTCCAGAGCTGCTGGAATTACAGGCATGCGCCTCTGTACTTGATAAGCTTTGTTTGCTTTTAATGACCATGTTTAGACAAAATGATGACAGCCAAAAGCAGGAGTTTTAAGTCACACTTACTTCAGCTGGAAATCAACCTTTAACAATCAGAAGTCATTCCACATGGAATTCTCCTAGGCATTGTTTTTGGCAGTCCATGTCCATGCACAGCTTCTGTGTCACAAGCCACTGAAATCCTAGATGTCATGATTGACACTCGTGATTCAATTGGTCTTCAGCTTTGTTTAAATAGAATCACTAATCCCATATGCTCTCTGATGAATTTAACTATTTCTCATCTGGGTAAAAGTCACTAGACCCTCCCTTTAAAGCACTCTTTTTCAGAATCTGTCCTTTATTACAGGCTTTCCTATTTTAGTCATTGCATATGTTTTCAACATCTCATTTTTCTGCTCCATTGTATTCCATTTATATTTCATTCTGTCTCCCATCTGTCTATAATATCTACATGTCATGGCCACTCTTTTCTGCTGTAGTTTCACTCTGACCCTTATAGAAATACAGTTTTATGCTTTCTACTTTAATCAATCCATATTTAGGAAGAATTTGCTTTTCTTTAATGAATGGTTTCAGTGTATAGAAATTTTGTCATTTACTACAACAAATTCTGATTTCACATACCTTTTTGTCTAGATGTCAGCCTTGTATTAATGTTCCAATATGTGCCATATTTTACATCTGTTCAGACAATAATTTTAAATATAATGATATGTCTGTCTTCCTACAAAATGTCATTTCAACATTCAGCACATTTTAGAAGCTCCCCGCCTCTACAAATTACAAAGTTTGAAAAAATTAGAAAAGTGATTTGTAAAGATATTAAACAATCATTCTCTTCTCTCATTTTCCCTTTCATTACTTACCATTTCACTGTAATTTTATCTACTTAATAGTAATTCATAAATTATGCTATCTAAATAAACCACATTAGTTAAAATAGATGTTCCAGGGCATGCTGTGTTATTCTTTGAGAATTTAAGATACTGACATTATTGATTTCCCAAGGCTGATAAAAATATAAAATCCTCCCAAATAATTTTTCTCCCTCAATCAATCTCTGACAAAACTAATAGTCATGAAAGAAATCTGGATATAATAGGGAGCATATTTATTTATGATCAATAGAACCTGGATGTAAAGTTTGGAGTGTTATTTTACTAGTTGTGTGACCTTGGGTGGACTCAGTACTTCATCTGCTAACTAGTTTTGTCAATAAATTAATATTCTGTCTCATAGCATATTTTTAAAATAAAGAAGATAATGTTTACCATATGCTTAACATAAAACCTACCATTGCCTTTGTTGTTCTTACAAATAAATGGAAGGAAACCCAGGGTGTTGGTTCCAAAGTGGAAAGTAGTGAAATTACCTCCTCAAAGCCCAGCACCCCCAGCTGAAAAATAACATAAAGTAAAGAAATGAATCCCAAATCTTTTTCAGTCACTTGCTGGTGATAAGGAGAAAGGGGATGACTTTGGACTCTCTCTTCCTGTATTCATATACACAGAGGGCTCTAATAATATAGACATGGTGTGTGGTCAGGAGGATACTTTTGATGTCCCTACTAGCTAAAAAATGAAATTTTAAATTATCTCTAAATATCTACTTGCATTGTTGGATAATTCTATCCACAGCAACTAAAAAAGGATTAATGTTAAAAATTGTAATTGCATTTTATGAACATAAAAAAACCCTCCCATAATCAAATCAAGCTAATACTAATAGGAAATGGGAATTGAAAACAGTGTAGCTTGAGGGAAGAGGCACATAGCTCTATGCTAACACCCCTCCCTCCCCTGATGAATGTTTCCCTAAGACTAATTGCTATAGATAAGGGAAGGGTGCTCCACCAGGTCGGAGACACTCGGTCCGCAGCTCGCAAGACCCTGACCCCTGAGCCCAAATTCCTGGGCACTAAAACTGACCACTTTATTGATTTATGGAACTAGCCCCAAATTCCTAAGTGCCTGAGAGAACCAGCACATCTCCACTATGCCACCCCCCAACATAAACCTATAAAAACCCAGTCCCTTTCTTTGTTCAGTGGCTCATTTTCCACCAGGAGAATGGGTCCACCACCACCACCTTGGCAGATGAATCCTGTTCCTGAATAAAAGCCTGAAATGACTTGCATGGTTTGCTGCCGCCCTTTGATCTTTTTGCCCTTACAAATACCATAATGAAAACTTGTGAGAATAAATTTGAGGCAATAGTCCAGTTATATACAGATGGATTTTATTGAATTTGTGGCTATTTCTTATCCTCTCAGGAGGATAAGTATTAAATACAACATTTTTCAAATGTCAATCAATGCAATGTAGTGCTCAAATAAAATCAAGTCAAAGCTGCACAACATTCCATTTTTATAGTTCAGTTGCCTGGATTGCCATACATTGATTTAGTACATTTAAAAAACTCATAAAAATTTTATGATTTGGGGTATTGTGGACTATTTATACAATCCCCGCATTCATAAAAAAAAAATAGTTGAAGCTACAGCATTTCAAATTTAAGTGATTAAAAAAATACTTGTGTCTGACCTGTTGTTCTTTTTCAAAGTTGTTGGTAATGAGTACAATTATTCAGAAAGTTAATTCAGAAACAAATTACTATCTAGGTATGGTGGCACATACTTGTGATCTCAGCAGCTCTAGAAGCTGAGGCAGGAGGATTGCAAGTTCAAGATCATTCTTAGCAACTTAGTGAGATCCTGCCACAAAATGAAAAATAAAATGGGCAAGGGAGGAGATATAGCTCAGCGGTAGAGTGCCCCAGGGTTCAAACCTCAGTACTGCAAAACAGAACATTACAGAACAAAACAAAACAAACTGTTCTAATGGTATTAAGTTTTTGAAAATTCAGAAAACACATTATTCAAACAAAGCTATTAATTATACAATACTGAAAAGATAATCATAATACTACGGGAAAACATTAAAACTCTTTTTTCCTCCTATTTTTAGTTTGAAACTTGGAAGACATACTTACCTCTTTCTGTATCTGATCTATCGGCAAGTCCTAGGTTCTACTTCTAAATATCTTCCCAAAGAACTGTTTTCTACCAACCTGATTTCCAGGAATGCAGTGTGTGGGGTTCCTATTTGCATAAGCAATTCAAATTAAAATTTATTCATCATCCTATGACAATTATAACGAATTGTCCATGGAATTGAGAAAAGTAGGTAAAGAAAATGTACTTGTATATTTCTTAATTCTCTCAGTGCATGTAAAAATTATTCTTATTGACTCACTATAGTTTTCTATTCAGGCTGAGAATCATCTCTACTTTCTTTATTAGCAAATGTATTGTTCTAGTTAATGTCTTATCTCCAACTGTGAGAGAACATATTAGTATTGAAAGGATTAAAATCTTCTTTACCTTTGCGATTCCCTCACACCAAATATTTAATACCGCTTACATTACTACATTATTACTCAGGATAATGTAGCATTTATTTGCCCTTGCTTCCAAAATGTTGGCTCACAATGATTTTCTGAAAGGTTCTTACTATACTCCATTGATCATGATCATGAATGCAAGCATTGTTAAAGTATGTAGAAAAATGTGAGCTATTTATTTTCTGAATATGTTCGTTAGTGTTTTTTTTTTGGGGGGGGGGTTACCAGGGAAGGAACTCAGGGGCACTCGAACAATGAGTGACATCCCCAGCCCTATTCTGTATTTTATTTAGAGACAGGGTCTCACTGTGTTGCTTAGTGCTTCGCTTTTTCTGAGGCTGCCTTCGATCTCATGATCCTACTGCCTCAGCCTCCCGAGCCTCTGAGATTACAGGTGTGTGCCACTATGCCCAACCCATTAGTGTTTTAAAAATATCCTTCAACTCTTCTCTTAACTACATTCCTAGAATGTGATGTTTTCAATATTGATTAGACCTCTTCCCTTCATACACAGCCATACCTATGTGGGAACACTTTGCAAGAGTTCTGTGAACAGAATGAGAATTGCTGCCTATTCATAGCAGGAATGTCTGCCCACAATGTCACATGGGTTGTAACTGTCAAATGTCACCACTTGACAAGTGGAGTACATTGTCATCACAGATCTATGATTTTGAATGTTTTGGGACAAAATAGATTTAGTCATAACCAAGGACTGACTGCCACAGTACCTGGAGCCTGCAAAAGAGAACAATGGTTCTCAGTGTCCAGCATGAGTGAGGACAGAGGTTGAAGAATGCCTGTCACTTTCCCAATCAAGATTCTGTAGGCCAACGGTACCTAATAGGGGCTGATTCTGGGCTTATCTGGGACCTGAGAGACATCTGCAATATACAAAGTTGCCACAACTGGGCAGAGAAGGGAAGGGCAGTGGGGTTCTTATTGTAACATAGTGAACAGAAGCCAGGTATGCTGCAAAATCTCCTATAATTCTAAAACACCCCTTTACAACAGATACTATGCAGCTTGAAATATCAATAGTGCTAAGTTAAGAGACTCTGTGATATACCCAAGGCCACATTGGGCTAGAAAGGCAAATGAATAAAAGCTGAAGAATTGTTTCACATGCAGTAAATAATCTTAAAAGTCAGCAGTGGACTATTAATGTCTCAAACCACTCCTGTGTGTCTAACATATGATTTCCCAAATCAACATGCCAGTACCATTCTGGGATCTAATCTCATATGAGCCTGAAAGGAAATAATAGAGTGATAGTAATCCACTCAGAAGGTTGCCATCCTGAAACAGGTCTGCTACTGGATCCTTGGACAAAGTCACAGAGAAATTTCTAAGACTTCTCAGAAAATCTAGTGAACCTCATGCAGGTGGAGGATGGAAGATGCAGGACAGCTCTGAAGGGGAGAATCAGGTCCCAGGTCCCTAATATGTCATGATCTGAGCTCAAGATGTCCTGCCTGAATCTTACTGTCATTCTAACCAGAGAGAGACTTAGGATATTTTAAAGAAGGCACTTCAAGTTTGAGCTCCCAAACTTTGGTACTATCTCCTGAAACACCATCACCTCTTATCCTAAGACATACAGTGTCCTCCTGATACTGTTTTCTCAAAGTCATATATGACAATCTTTTCTTCATTCTTTTTATTTCAGCAAGAGTGAGGTCTTTAATACAGTTAATAATTTAATTCTATCTAATTTCCTTCAATATCTTCCCACTTTTCTCAGACTAAAAGCCAAAATCCTTATGCTAACCTATAAGAATTTCAGTTCCTTTCTAATGTTCCATCTTATTTTTCTGTCTCTCATGTCATATTTTCTTGCCCATAATATCACCCTTATTTGTATTATTTAATGAATTGTGCTAGTTATTTTCTCAAGCCAGACTTTTCTAGAAATTGTAAAGCTATCTGCCACCCATTTCTTCTTCTTTATATGCCCTTGAGATCCCATTTAATAGGGAATTCTTCCTGGAGTTTTTCATTTTCTCTTAGACTGAATAGGTCCAATAGCTCCATACTTCTTAGTATCTCACATTTTATTCTCATCCCTTTTAATGACTTCATCATTGCCTATCATTCCTTTTATACTGCATGTTCCTTGAGAGGAGGGACTGAATCAGATCAGTTCCTTACAGGAGTTTCATGGAACCTAGCATATGGAAGGTCAAGAGTGAATGAAGAGTTGGAGGCTAAATAACTGAAGATAAATTTTTTTATATTTAATTAACCATTAAGTAGACTCAACCTTTGTATAACTTTTTATTATTATAACTTGCAAACATACAGAAATATAGAAGACGTGGACCCTGAATTCCCATTACCAATATCTAACAATTGTCCTTGTATTTTATATCTATTTCATCTACTTTTCTCTAATATTTTATGTTATCTAACTCATAATACATCTGTGTGAATTTTGAAATAAAAAGGAATTCTCCCATAAAAATCTACTAAGAATACCATGTCACATCTAAAAAACAAAGGGAAAAAAATTCAATGTCATCTAACTCCCAGTAAATTTTCTTATTTATTCTAATTTTCCTGAAATATATTTTTCAGTTAGTTTTTTTCAAACCTGTAACTGACACATTACATTTGACTCTATTTATTATAACTTTCTTTGATATAAACTGTGATTTTTTTATGACACCAGCTTACTGAAGAGAATAATTAATTGTTTTGTAAAATGTCCGAGTTCCTGAATTTACTGACTGATTTTTTCACATCTCTTATCCCTTTGTGTTTAATGTTAACTTGACGTTAGATCTGAATGATTGGTTAGATTATGTTGAAATAAATTTTTGGCAAGAATAAATCACAAATGGCATTGTGTACTTCAGAATGCGAGATGTAAAGATGAGCTTAAAGGCTGCTTGTGCTATTATTGGTGCTCAGATATATCAGTAGGCTAAAGGACTCTTTCAACTTTCATACCTTATCATGGAGAAGACTTAAAACATTATGATACTGTATAAAATTTAAAATAATTCAGTGGGCTTCTTAAATATACATTGAATAAATTTTGTTTGGTTTTCTTACTTTCCATTGCAAGTCTATTTTAAGTATTCAACTCACTAAGATGACCTCCCATAGGAATCTTCAGAAATTCCATATAAGGAGACTTAAAAATTCTAAGGGAGAAATTTTTAAATCTATGTACAAAATATAAATCCAACAAGTAAATGGCTGGATCTCATATAATAAGGTATGAGAATGTTTACACATTTGACAACATGTTTACAGTCAGTCACTGACTACAAATTATGGTTTTAGGCATACAATTAAGGCTCATTACTATACAACTGGGCTTAGAGACCTCTACAAACTAACAAAGCCATAACAGGTTTATAAGCTAATTAGTTAGTGCTCTTAAAAGTGCCCCATGCTGATCAAGCAGTTTTGCTTTTGCTTATTTCCCTTATACTCAATTCAAAAATAAAACTTGTATTCCAAACAAATTAATTAACCCTCTTAACTTACTTGGTTGTTTCAGCTCCATTAAACTGAAGTAATCAAATCACCTCATTCCTGAAGCCTTGAGAAGATAAATTTAAAGGCCTTCAACTGTGAAAAGACAGAAACAAAGCTCACTAGGGACACAGAATCTGAATAGTCAAATAATTTTGATTAAGCATTAGATATTTGGGAGCTTTTACATGAGTGTTTCCTGGATATACCAGTAAATTCGTTTTGAATATGATACATCATATAAAGATGATTAAATGTTTTCCAATGCTCTGAGTATATAAAAATTTTGGTACTGATGTTCATTTGTTTCTGTTTGTTTCTTGAGTTGCCGTTTTCTTTCTTCTTTTTTTTTTTACTGAGGATTAAACACAAGGTCACTGAGCTAAATCCCCTCCCATTTTTAAAATTTTTTATTTTGAATCAGGGCCTTGTTAAGTTGCTCAGGCTAGCCTCAGACTTGCAATCCTCCTGCCAAAGCCTCCCAAATTTCTGGGATTATAGGCGTATGCCACTGAGCTGGCTTATTCATTTGTGTTTTAGACTCAAATTTAGGATGGATCTTTTCCATATTGTTCCTCTTCTTATTTTTCTCTGTACTTTCTGAAATCAAATAAAAAGTTAATAAATCAACTAAAAGACTTCTCCTAGCTAGTATCTGTACTATGGAATTTACATGCACTTTGTTTTATAAACCTTTGCCACAAAAATATTGCTATTCATATTCATATTTTATATATAATGGAACTGAAGCTCTAAAAGGTAAAGATACTCAAGTTACCATACATAACCCCTCAATGATGGACCTGGAGCCAGCGTACAATTTTGAAACAAAGACCATGCTTGTAAATACTCAGTAAGAGAAGTAAAAGAAACACAATGTTGTGTTTTTCTCTTTGTGCATATTAAAACAAATACACAAAGGTAGGGCATTTTTCAACTGATTATGTGTTATTATACCAGAATGCATGCCTGGGAGCATAATTTGATTGTAATAATACAAATACAGTAATTTTAAAATGCAAATTTTGAATCCTCCTTGTCTTCTAGTTGCAATCTTTGTTATACAAATTCTCTCAAGATTCTATCTTAATAAATATTAGACACTTGGAGAAATTTGATACGTAAAACCACTGTTTGTTTTATATTTAGAAATACTTTTTCTTACATTAGCCATTAATATTTTACATTGTTTTGCAACCTTAAATCTATCATCATCTTGTTTTATTGCAGGAATTTGAAAATAGAGCCATTTATCCAAAAACATTTTTAAAAGTTAAGGAAAGGGAGATATTAACTAGCTAATTTAATCATACACTGTATACATTTGACTCTGTATCCCTAGATTTGTACAATTCAAAAACAAGTTAAAAAAAAACACCAATGTTAAAAAGCACACATTTTTTAAACTATGGTTTTAGCCAGAAGTGAAAATTAGATTGTGTCATCTCAAGAATGAATATGCATGGCTCCTTTACAGTTCAATCAGAAAACCAGAAGCACTTAGCTAAGGAAATCAAAAGAACAATGTGTCAACTTTAGAGTTAGTTTTCATCAGACTTCTCTGGCTGGTAGCAGCCTCCCTGCCTCTCTGTGATTTTATCAGGAGATGACTATTGCACTTTTTTGCACTGTTATGGCATTTATCTAAAGCTGTCCCAAAGAGTAAGTGGTTACACTATACGGATGAAAGGGCTTTATTGGATGTAGGGCTTCCCTGGTGACTACTTGGGTGAGCTTCAATGAGTCAAGTAAATTCCCTGAGACTAAAACCTTATATATAATATATGAATAGAAAAACCTACCACTTGGTGTTAATTTGATGCAGATTGATATTTTATTTGCTTACAGGTAACAGTTTAGGAAAGAATTGTGTAACATGAAGTATTACTGAAAATTATGTCAGATTTGTATGCATTAATTTGCTTGAACAGAGAAAAAAATTAGGAGTGGATATATTTAGGGAGGTCTTAGTAGAAAGGTTTCAGTTTTGTTTTCCACATATTTTGTTGGTTCATTATAGTTGTACATAATTATGGGATTTATTGTTACATATTTGTATATGCACACAATATAATTTGGCCAATATCACTTCCCAGCACTTCCCCCCCTCTCACCTACTCATCCCACCTCCCATTCCTTGATTCAGTTTTTGGTTTTTTGTTTGTTTGTTTGTTTGTTTTGGTACTGAGGATTGAACTAAGGGGAACTCGACCACTGAGCCACATTCATAGTCCTATTTTGTATTTTTTATTTAGAGACAGGATCTCACTGAGTTGTTTAGGACCTCGCCGTTGCTGAGGCTGGCTTTGAACTCACGATTCTCCTGTGTCAGCCTCCCAAAGTGCTGGGATTACCGTCAGTTTTGTTTGTTTGTTTGTTGTTTTCATGGTACTTAAAAGATGCATATTATCATAATATGAAAGATCAAGACTGTATCTACCAAAGGATTCAGCATAAAACAAAGCATTAACTTGCTCAGCAAACACCAAGTAATATAATTTTGGTACAGAATGCATAATATGGATCCTTAAATATCAGAAGAAATGGGTATCAGATTTTCAAGAATTTTAATAAATTTAGAATTTACTATAAAACAAGAAATTGCTGAAAATTTAGAAAAGGAACTGGTTATACATTTAGGATGGTAATTTAGAAATATTAATGTAGTAATTTTAAAATTTTATTTATTTTTTTAGGTATACATGACAGCAGAGTATATGTGGACATGGAATATATCTTATTATAATTATGACTGGATTCTTGTGGTTCTACATGATGTGGAAATTCACTGTCATTTATTCATATATGAACATAGGAAACTTATGTCTGATTCATTTCACTGTCTTTCCTATTCCTGTCCCCCCCCGACCTTCATTCTCCTTTGTCTAAGCTAAAGAACTTCTATTCTTCCTCTACCTACCCACATTTTTGTGTGTTAACATACACATATCAGAGAGAACATTGGACCTTTATTTGTGATTCGTTTATATCATTCAGCGTGATAGTCTCCAGATCCATGCATTTACTAGCTAAAAGTATGAAGCCATTCTTTTTTATGACTGAGTAATATTCTATCATGTGTATATAACACATTGTCTTTATCCATTCTTCTGTTGAAGAGCACCCAGGTTGGTTCCATAGCTTACCTACTGTGAGTTGAGCTGCTATGGCTGTGTCACTGTAGGATCCTGATTTTGACTCCTTTGGATATATACTTAGGAGTGGTATATCTGGGTAAAATGATGATTCCATTCCTAGTTTCATGAGGAATCTCCATATTGATTTGCAGAATGTATGCACCAACTTACATTTTAACCAGCAATGTATGAATGTACCTTTCCCCTCACATTCTTACCAACATTTATTGTTGCTTGAAATCTTGATTGTTGCTTTTCTGACTGGAGTGAGATAAAAAACTCAATGTAGTTTTAATTTGCATTTCTCTAATTGCTGGTGATTTTGAACATTTTTCATATGTTTTTGATCATTCATGTTTCTTTTTTTGTGAAATGCTTGTTCAGTTCTTTGCCCATTTATTTATTGGGGTTTGTTGTTGTTGTTGTTGTTTGGTTTTTGCTTTTGTTTTTGTTTTTTTTGGTCTTAAGATTTTTTAGTTTCTTGTATATCCTGGAGATTAATGCTCTCTCTGAGGTGCATTTGGTAAAGATTTTCTCTTATTTTGTAGGCTCTCTCTTCATGTTCATGATTGTTGCCTTTGCTGTGAAGAAAGCTTTTTAGTTTGATGCCATCCTATTTATTGATTCCTTATTTTTTTTTACTTCTTGTGCTTTATAAGTCTTGTTGAGGAAGTTGGTTCCTAAGCTGACATGATGGAAAGGTGGGCCTATATTTTCTTCTAATAGGCACAGCGTATCTAGTCTAATTCCTAGATCCTCGATCCACTTTGAGTTGAATTTTGTGCAGGGTAAGAGATAGAGGATCAATTTTATTTTCTGCCTATGGCTTCTCAGTTTTCACAGAACCATTTGTCGAAGAGGCTATATTTTCTCCAATGTATGTTAATGGCATCATTGTCTAGTAAGAGTTAACTGTATTTATGTGGGTTTGTTTCTGTGTCTTCTATTTTGTTCCATTGTCTTTATGTCTGTTTTGGTGTCAATACCATGCTGTTCTTGTTATTATAGCTCTGTGGTATAATTTAAGGTCTGGTATTGTGATATGTCCTGCTTCATTTTTCACACTTAGAATTGCTTTGGCTATTCTGGAATGCTTGCTTTTCCAAATAAATTTCATGACTTATTTTTCTATTTTAATAAAGAATGTAATTAGAATTTTAACCAGAATTACATTAAATCTGTATTTATGGCCATTTTGATAATATCAGTTCTGCCTATACAGAAACATGGGAGGTCTTTTCATGTTCTAAGGTTTTTTTCAATCTCTTTATTATTCTGAAGTTTTTAAGAGGTCTTTCACCTCTTTTGATAGATTGATTTCCAAGGATTTTTTTTGAGGCTATTATGAATGGGGTAGTTTTCCTAATTTCTATTTTAGTCAATTTATCATTGGATTTATGAGTGTTAATTTTATATACTGATACTTTCCTAAATCTGATCATGAGTTTTAGAAGTTCTCTGGTGGAGTTTTTTGGATCTTCTAACTATACAATCATGTTATCTGTGAATAGGAATGCTTTGAACTCTTCTTTTCTTGTTCATATCACTTTCATTTCTTTCTTTTGCCTAATTTCTCTGGCTATTGTTTCAAGGACTGTGCTGAACAAAAGTGGTGAAAAAAGGCATTCCTGTCTTCTACCAGTTTTTAGAGGGAATGCTTTCACTTTTACTCTGTTTAGAATGATATTGGTCTTAGGTTTAACGTTTATAGTTTTTCAATGTTGAGGTATGCTTCTACTATCTATAGTTTTTTAGTGTTTTGAACATGAAAGGATGTTGTGTCAAATGCTTTTTCTGCATTTATTGAAATAATCATGTGATTCTCATCACTAAGTGTATTGATGGGGTGGATTACCTTTACTGATTTTCATATGTTGAACCAACCTTGCATTCCTGAGATGTATTCCTCTTGATCATGGTTCACCATATTTTTAATGTTTTTATGTATGATTTGTGAGTATTTCACTAAGAATTTTTATATCTATGTTTATCATGGATATTTGTCTGAAGTTTTCTTTCCTTGATGTGTCTTTGTCTCATTTTGATATGAAAATGAAACCATCTTAATAGAATAAGTTTGGAAGGGTTTTCTCTTTTTCTATTTCATGGAATAATTTCAGGAGCATTGGTGTTTGTTCTTTTTTGAAAGTCTAGTAGAATTCAGCTGAGATTCCATTTGGTCCTTGGCTTTTGTTTGTTGGTAGGTTTTGAGGGCATCTTCAATTTCATTTCTGGAAATTGTTCTGTTTAAATTTTCTATGTCATGATTCAATTTGGGTAGGTAATATTTCTCTAGATATGTTATTATCTTTAAGATTTTCTATTTTATTTCAGTATAAATTTTCAAAATAGTTTGTTATTTTCATCTGTATTTTGATGGATTTTAGCAATTTGAGTTTTTTTTCTTTCTCTTGGTTAATGTGCCTAAGGGTTCATCAGTTTTTTTTTTATTTTTTGAAAGAACTATATTTTGTTTCAATTTTTTTCATTTTTGTTCAATTTCATTTATTTCAGCTCTGATTTTAATTACTTCCTATCCTCAATTGCCTTTGGTGTTGATTTATTCTTTTATTCTAGGATTGAGATGTAATATTAGGTTATTTATTGGGTGAATTTCTATTCTTTTAATGAATGAGCTCAATTCAATAAACTTTCCTTTTACTACTGCCTTAGTAGTGTCCCAGAAAGTTTGATATGTTTTGTCATTATTCTCATTTATTTCAAAGTATTTTTTAAATTTCACTCTTGTTTTCTTCTGTTAGCCATTGGTCATTCCTTAGCATATGATTTAGTCTGCAAGTGTTAGAGTAGCTTCTATTTTTTTTTATCATTGAGTTCTAATTTTATTTCATCATGATATTATAGAATGCAAGATATCTCTATTTTTTTGTATATGCTTAGAGTTGCTTTGTGGCCTAAGATATGGTTTATTTTAGAGAAGGACTAATGCACTATGAACAAGGAAAGGTATTCAGTCATTGATGAATGAAATATTCTACATATGTCATTTAGCTCTAAATTATTAATAGTATTTTTCAGTTCCACAACTTTTTTACTAGTCTTTGTTTGGGTGATCTATCCAGTGATGAGAGAGGCATGTTAAAGTCACCAAGTATTATTATATTGTTGTATTTTTGATTCTTGAAGTTGAGAAAGTTTTGTTTCATATATATAGATGCTCCATTTTGGGAGCATAAACATTATATAAACATTAAATAACATGATTGTTATTTCTTGTTGATATAATTCCCTTAAGCAGTGTGAAATGTCCTCCTTTGTCTCTTCTGATTAAGTTTAGCTTGAAGTCTATTTTATCTGATGTAAGGATTAAAAACCTTCTTTTTTCCTTTGATTAACTTTGGCTTGAAGTCTACTTTATCTGATATGTGGATAGAAATCCCTGCCTGTTATAAGTTCCATGTGAACAATATGCTTTTTCCCACCCTTTTACCTTTCATCTATGCATATATTTGCCTGTAAGATGAATCTCTTGGTGCCAGCATATGGTTGGGTCTCATTTTATAATTCAATGTCCCAGACTATGTCTTCTGATTGATGATTTTGCATTCAATGTTATTAGTAAGAAATTATTTTTATTCTCTGTCATTTTGGTTTATTTCTGGTTTTTAATTTGAATTAGTTTTTCTTTGGTTTATTATTATTTGGTTGATTATTATTATTATTGTTCCTTCTTTGCTGCTTTTTAATTTTATATTTTATTTCTGCTTCATGAAATATTTTATTGAGTATATTTTGTGGTACAGAGTTTCTAGTTGTAAATGTTTTTAACTTTTGTTAATCACAAAAAGGTTTTATTTCATTGTCAAATCTGAAGCTTAATTTTTCAGAGTATAGTATTCTTGGTTGGCATCCATGTTCTTTTAGACCTTGGTATCCATTATTCCAAGACCTCCTGCTTTTAGTGTCTAGGTTGAGAAATTAGCTGTGATTCAGATTCCTGTATCTCTAAATGTGACCTCTTGTTTTTCTCTAGAAGCTTTTAAAATTTTAAATTTCTGTATTTTAGTCATTTTCATAATAATGTGCTTTGATGTGAGTCTGTTTAAAATTTGTATATTTGGGTTTCTGTGAGCTTCCTGTATTTGATTTTGCATTTCATTCTTAAGACTTGGGAAGTTTTCTGATATTATTTCATTGAAAATATAGTGTATTCCTTTTGTTTGTATCTCTGAGCTTTCATCTATTCTGATAAATTTTATATTTGCTCTTTCATGTTATCCCATATTTCTTGGAAATTCTGTTTATTGTCTCTCAACATTGTTATCCATGCCAATTTTATTTTCAAGATCATATATTTTTTCTTCGTTGTGTGAAACTCTGTTTTCCAAATTGTCTAGTCTGCTGCTGATGCTTTCTATTTAATTTTTACGTTGGTTTGTTGATTCCTTCATTTTGAGGATCTCTGCTTGATTTTGTTTCAGAATCTCTTTCTCTTTATTAAAGTGATTTTTCACTTCCTGTAGTTTATGTCTGTTTGCACTCTTATGTCACACTTTACCTCTCAGATCAGTTTAACTGTGAACTTTCTAAATTTCTTGTGTTTTCTTCCATTGTTTTGTCAATTCGTGCTATAATTAACATGTTTTTGTTTGTTTGGGATGGTGTGTACCCTTGCTTTTTCATGTTGTTTATGTATCCACCCATCCAGTAGTATAGATCTGAGGCAACAGAGTTTCTACCCTGGACTAATAGTGTCCCTGAGGTTTTCCAGTCCTTCACAGTTCATGGAGAGCCAGATAATAACTTCAACAAATGCAAACAATATACAACATTAAACCAAATAGTTCTTGCTATTATATATACAAAGTTAATTATCACAAAAAAAGAAAAAAGATATGATCAGTTATAACAACATAAACAGTAAATTTGCAAAAGGGTTATATTTTCTAGATGTAAACATGTAGAAAACAGAAGAGATGTAGGATGTGATCATTGTGAGGGGGAAGGAGAGAAAATAGATGTTAAAAATTAAAGGAAGAGTGAAAGATAAAATAATAGAGTTTGGATTTTAGCATTAAAAAAGAAAAAAAGAGAATCAAAGGAAACCAAAAAGTGAGAGAAAAAATATGTAAAACAAAATGAAAATAAAAGAATAAAAAAGAAAAATGAAATATGCTAATCAAATATCCTAGCCCTGAAAAGACTGATCAATGAAAAATAACTCTCAAAAAATGGTAGAAATGAGAATAAGAGACAAATATGTATATGTATATATGTGTGTGTCCATGAACTTGAACTTTTCAGCTCACAATTAAATGTAGAAAAAAATGTTCTTAATGAAAACTTAAAGAATATTTTCTGTTGGAGTTCAAAAAATCCTTGGCTTCCCTTCTCAGCAGTGTTAGGTGGGATGGACTGAAATGTGATGTCTGCTCCACCCTCGGGTTGGGGTTGCTGGAGTGTTCTGTGAAAGGAGATCACATAGGCTGGAGCTGGGTAGTTTCTGGGTAGTTTCCAGGTTCTTTGTTGAATGGTGACTGGCCTGAAGATTTTAAATTAGTGAACTTTCAGGACCCAGTAGTTGTCATTTCATGGAGGGAGACTGCATCCCAGGAATCTACCCTGGGTTCCACTCATGCATTAAGAGAGCTAATCCTTTCTCCCTCTGTCACCCATAGACCCCTTGTTTCTTAATCTCCAGGATTCATTCTCCAAACTCAGTCTCTCCCTTCCCTGCCCTTTCAAATCCCTAGTAGGGTGGATCCCTTCCAGCTTAATTTGTAAACTGCCAGACTCATTGGGGTGATGGGGAGCTGACTGGATTTCCAATAACTGTATTCCCCTATGTAAACACTTCTATTTACTAATTTTCTCTTGGTCAATTAGGCATGCTGTATGTTGTGCAGTGTTGGTTTGCCAGGCTTATATTTTGGGCCCAGCCAGGAATAGGCTCCAATAGCTGCACAAGGTGCAGCACCCCTTTCAGGTTTGTCTGGCAGTATCTTTATCTGATCTCTTCATACCCAAACATGCCATAGATCTCATAAAAATGAAAGTTCCTTTAATTCTCTTATACTTCCAATTTTCCCATGAGGGGACTGCTCTGGTTGGTGCAGGTGGCAGCAGTAGTGGCTCAGGGAATTTCTTCCTCATTTTATTATATCCGACCTCCTGATTTCCCTATTTGTTTGAATGTGCTGTATTAATTCCCAGTATAGACTCCTTTATAAATTTTTTTTCATCCAACTTTATTGAAAAGATGCTTCTTTTCTTTCTTAATTCCACTCCACAGGGCAACCAGGAAGTGACCACCACTTTCCACCATCTTGACTCCTCCTGAATTTTTTATTTATACATATCTTTTTGATTTTCTTTTTTTGTTGTTGCTTGTGTGTGTGTGTTTACACAATGTAAATAAATTACCCTGGAATTCATTATTACAGGTATGTATTGCATAGTTTATTAGTGACTTTTTAATGATTTTAAATGATAAAAAAATATACATACATACATATACAAATTTCAATATAATTTATTAGATTTTTAGATCTTGTCATATATAAATAGGTAATTCTTTATTATTACAATAATTTCAGTGTAATTATTTCAATAGCATTAATTAAGTCTAATTACATTCTCAGTTACTGTATACTCTAAAAATTGCTTTTTTGTTGGGGGAGTACTAGGGACTAAACTCAGGGGCACTTGACCACTGAGCCACATCCCCAGTTCTATTTTGTATTTTATTTAGAGACAAGCTCTCACTGAGTTGCTTAGCACCTTCCTTTTGCTGAGGTTGCCTTTGAACTTTCGATCCTCCTGCCCCAGCCTCCTGAGCTCCTGGGATTACAGGCATGTGTTGCCGTGTCTGATTCTAAAAATTACTTTTGAGCATTGAAATCACCAATTCTTCTTTAAAATAAGGAAAATGATATGCCCTTCAATGGCATGAGGTAGGAATTATTTTAATCACTAACAATTTTAGTAATTAGCAATAATAATTATTAAATATATGCTATAGTAGTTAGCACATTATATGGTTGATTCTGGATTCTCCTAACACTTCAGATGAGTATTAATATCCTTCTACACACATAGTAGATAAATGATTCTTTCCATCTCATTGGTGTTCATGCACACCAGGATTGGTGTCTGAAGGAGACAGACTTCAGCATAAACCAGATGGTAGAGCTTCACCAATTACTACAACTGAACATATACATTAACTAAAAATCATGGATTTTCCAAACAACACCGATATTACAAATTGTCATAACATGTCACTGAAGCCCACTTCCAAGTCTGTTCTTCATAGAAATCCTTAACCTTCCATAGTGAGAATATCTAACTTCCAAAGTTGTTCTGCCATATCACTGAGGTCCCAGAGTAGCTAGCCTTTTGGATTCACAAAAATAGTTATTTTCCATTCCTCTTTGATGTATTTGTTACTCATAACATATTCTCTTTGTATCTCTTCTGAATTTAACACTTTTGATCTCCTAGGGACGGAAAAACAACATAACATGATGTTTGATAAAAGTAAATCCATTATGAGTGGAGAAGAGAAGGACATAAAGAGTATGCTTAGATTTTGCTTTCTTAACATCTATTGTAGACAAAATCCTAACAGTCCCTAGGATCTCCATCCCCTGATGTACATCTCTTGTATAATTTCTTCTTGATTGTGAATGAAATTTGTGAACTTGATAGGAATGAATTCCTGCTTAAGTGACATCATATGACACTCATATGGCTATATTAGATTAAACAAGACTCCAAGGACATTGGAAGTAGAGATAGGCTTCCACTGTCTGTAAAAAAAGCAAATAACCTTGACATTTAATGCCATTAGTGGCTACATGGCAAGGAAATGTTGGCCTCTTTCAGTTGCTTAGAGGAGATCCTAGCCAAAAGCTGGCAAGTAAGCAAATATCTCAGTCACATAGCTGCAAGAAACTGATTTCTTCCAATTGCCTGAGTGAGCTTGGCAGAGAAATCTGGACCCCAGATAAGCACATACTCCTGATTGCCATCTTGATTAAAGCCATGATAGGATCTAATTAAGTGTACTTAAGTTTCTAACCCAGGAAAACTGGGACAAAAATCTGTGTGCATGTGGTTTTATACTGCTAAGTTTGCATTAACTTGTTATAGTGTGATAGAAAATGAACACATTCAATTTGGGAGTTCAAAGCTGACTTCATTTATTTTAATTTGGTCATTGCTTAAATATGTTAATTTCCTTAGTGATAACAAATTTGTTAGTAGAAGTAACATATCTACCCCCATTATCAATTGTCCCCTCTTTGATAAATGTAAGACAGCAATAGAGAGGCAAGAGACAAAAACAAACATATTATTCTGACACTTGAATGTAATTATAGACTTAATTATTTATAAAAGTTAACGGAGCCTAAGACAGGAAGGAATCTTCTTGGTTCTGCAGCATTAGAAACTTGTTGTTTTCTTGGAAATAAAATCCTCAGAAATCAGGTCTAAGATGGCTAACATCAGGGATTATCTCACTTAAATAGTAGTTCACACACAGTTCTCTCAATTCAAGGAAACCAAAATTATTCACTTTTTAGATAGTTTCACCTTTGTAACTACACTATCCTTGAAAATATTTGGTGTATTTATGGAATTTTAACCACAGAAAATTTTAATTTTATTATGCAATTTATATGAAAGAAAATTAGTAACACATTAATATTTATTGCTTTAGTATGTTGATTTTAAAATAATTAGCCAGGCACAGTGGTGCATGCCTGTAATCCCAGCACTTTGGGAGGCTGAGACAGGAGAATCGAGAGTTCAAAGCCAGCCTCAACATTGGAGAGGCACTAAGCAACTCAGTGAGACCCTGTCTCTATATAAAACACAAAATAAGGGTGGAGATGTGGCTCAGTGGTGGAATACCCCTGAGTTCAATTCGTGGTACCAAACAAAATAATAATAATAATAATTAAATAATTAAATATTTACAGAAAATTACAATAATAAAATCTCCATATATCATACATCCAGTTTTCCTTATTATCTTTCCCTTTCTTGAGGCTGGGGTGCTAGAGACACAACCCAGGGCTTCATATATACTAAACACATGTTCTACCACTGAGCTAAACCCAAACTCTATTACTAACGTATTATATTAGCATAATATATTTGTTATAATTAATAAACCAGTATTGATACTTTGGCATTAATGTTTACTGTTTCTAAAATTTTTCTAATTTTAATCTAAAAATATTTTAATGGTTCCAGGATCTCATCAGTGTTCCACATTCTTTCAGTCAACTTTTTCACTGCTGTGTCTAAGAGATCTGACAAGAACAGTTTAGATGAGAAAAAGTTTGTTCTGGGCTCAAAGTAAGACAGAACATCAAGATGCAAGGGTATGGTAGAGAAAAGGAGCTCAGAACATGGCACCAGGGACAAAATGTACATACCACAGTCCTGTCCCCAATTATCTGTCTCCTTCATCCACATCTTACCTGCCTACGGTTACCAGCCAGTTAATCTAGTCAATTGGATTAATGCACTGATTAGGTTAAAACTCTCATAACCCAATCATTTACCTTTAAAATTTCTTGCATTATCTCACACATAAGCTTTTAAGAGACACCTCATATATAAACCATAATAAACATATTTAGAGATCATGTTACTTTAGGCTCTTTGCTATTGACTACAGAGTCAAACTTCACTTTTTTGATGGCGTCGATAGTTTTGGGACTAAAGTTCACGTGTTTTACAATGTCTCACAACTGGTATTTACATGTTTTCTCATGATCAGATGGGTATTATGAATTTTTGAAAGAAAGACTACAGAGATTAAAATGTCATTTTCATCATAACATGGCAAAGATACAACTTATCAACATGACTTCTCACTGTTGATGTTGATTTTGATCACCTGACTGAAGTAATATTTATTATATGTCTCCACTGTAAAGTTACTCTTTTTAAAATCTTCTACACTGTTCTCTTTGAATGTAAATAACTATACAGACACAATGAAAAAAATAAGGCAGATTTTATTAAAATTAAAATGTTTTTCTACAATGACACTTCAACAAAGTAAAAATAATATAAACCTTTTGCTAATTATACTTTTGATAAGGGACTGAATATATAAAAACATCTAGAATTATAAAAAGACAACCAGTTAAAAATACAAATCAAGACCACTATGAGATACTGCCTTCAAACTAACTATGGTTTGAATTTGAACTGTCCACCAAAGCTCAGTATTGAAGACTTGGTTCCCTATGCAGCAAAAGTCCAGGAATATTACTTCAGGGAAGCAATTGGGTCATGAAGATTGTAACTTCCTGTTGATTAAAGTATTTGATGGATTAATAATTTGAATCAACTGCTAAAAGGAGGTGGAAACTATAAGCAAGTAGAGCATGGCTGGAGGAAGGTCATTAAAAGTGTGCCTTTGAGGGCTACGTCTTGTCCCTTTCTGGCCCCTTCTTGACTCCACCTCTGCTGATTGGCTGCCATGAGTTTCGTGGCTTTCTCCTTCAGGCCATTGTATCATAATGTTCTGTCTCTCCTCAGGCCTGGATAAATGGAGCCTGCTAAGCATGGACTGAAAGCTCTGAGTCAAAGTAAGCCTTTCTTCCTTTAAGTTGTTATTCAGGTATTTGGGTCATAGTGATGAAACATGGACTAATTAAACATCTACTTATAAAACTACAATTAAAAACAAAAGAGACAGCAAGGTTGAGTAGATCTTATCTGAAATGATTGGGAACAGGAGGTTTTCAGATTTCAATTTTTCAGATTTTGGACTATTTCCATATATATGAAAAGAGGTTGGGGGGGATGGAGTTCAAGTCTGAATATCAAATTTGTTGATATTTTACATACACCTTATATGAATTAACATATGTTTATTTTACATAATATTTTAGCACATTTGTGTTTTGATTGAGATTTGTCACATTAGGTTAGGGGTGGAATTTTCCACTTTTGGTAATATGTCTGCACTAAAGAAGTTTTGGATTTTGGAGAATTTTGAATTTGGGGTTTTTAAAATATGGGTATCCAAACTGTAGTAACAAGTGTTAGTTAGGATATGGGAAGTTGTTCATCACTTGTTGAAATATAAAATGGTACAGCTAGTTTGGAAAAAAGTTTTACAGTTCCAGAAGATAAATATACAATTACCATACTAGCCAGTAATTCCAGTCTTTGTTATATACCTGGTAGAAACAAAAACAAATATTAACATAAAACAGACATGAATAGGTGTAGTAGACTTTTTTGGAATAGCCATTAATGTGGAAACAATGGAAAGGTCCTTCAATTGGTGAATGGGTAAATAAAAGTGGCATGCCCATACAACAGAATATTATCCATTCACAGATGTAATGAGTTCTGATGCATGTTGCAATATAGAAAGATTTCAAAAATAATATTCTATGTGAAAGACATCAATCACAAAAACATGATATAGGATTCCATTTACATATAGCATTCAATACTGGAAGATCTATAGCATCTAAAAATAAGTTACAGGTTGGTTGTGGGGAGGTGGGTGTGAAGAATAATTGCTAATGGATATCAGGGATTCTTTTGGGATGAGAAAATTGTTCTAAAATTAAACCATTGTGATTACTGCCAAATTTTGTGAATGTATTAAAACATTTAATAATTAATTGCACACTTTAAAGTAATGGCTTTTGCAACCTGCAAATTATATCTCAATAAAGCTATGCAAAACTAAGAAAAGAAGTAAGGAAGGAAGACAGCAAGGAAGAAAGGAAGGAGATTCTTGAATAAACATTTTGTACCGGATACTGGGCTGGGCTTTGCATGTATCTTTCATCATGCTCCCAAAAAACAGAAGTTAGGTTTGATCACCTTTCAGGTTATGTAAGAGGAAACTGAGTCCTAGAGAACTAAAATTACTTTCTAAAGGCTATCAGATCATGTACGATAAAATAGTGATTCCACTGAGAACAATGCCTGTGCTTTTTCCACCACATAGCTGTGTGGATTATTTTACCAAAATAAACAAAGCATTAAGACATTCATTTTTTTCCCAAATGGTGAAAATTAGTTTTTAATTTCTTACATCATAGTACAAATTCTATACATTTAAAAATTTTAATCAGTTAACAAAATTTGGGGGTAGATGTGAGGAACTATTGGATTCACAGATGAAGGTATGTATAAATGTTTAAACAGTGCTTGAGTTTGCAGTAGGCATAATGATTGTTCTGTCTGTTTTACTCTGAATTAAAAAAATATATATATCAAATGATTTTTAAGATTCCTCAAAATCCTGCTGATTCTGAGAATCTGAGTTATAAATAGCCATTTGAAAATCAAAAAGTATGTTTGTTGTAGGCAGGCAACCCTGCCCGAACCAGACAACCTCAAAATTATTTTTTTCGTGTAGTTTTCTTTTAACAAATATTTTAATAGAGTGTACTTGAGTCAGATTTTTTTCTTCATATATTCACAAGTTCTAGATTCTAAATGAATACAATTAGTATAGTCATTGAAACTTGAACATTTTAAATATATAGATAGGTAGATACAATTATATTTATATATTTATTTATTTAATTAATTTATTCTATTTAGGTATACATGATAGCAGAATGAATTTTGATTCATTGTACACAGATGGAGCACAGCTTTACATTTCTCTGGTAGGATGTGATGTAGAATCACAACTTATATTCAGTCATACATGAAGCTAGGGCTATGATGTCCATCTCATTCCACAAGTTTTACTGCCCCCATGCCTCCTCCTCCTTCCCTCCCCTTTGGCCAAACTTCCTCCATTCTTCCCGTGTCTTCTCCTCCACTATAGATCAGCATCCACTTATCAGAGAGAACATTTGGCCTTTGGTTTTTTGAGACTGGCTTACTTTGCTTAGCATGATATTCTCCAACTCCATCCATTTACCTGGAAATGCCATAATTTTATTCTATTTAATTGTTGAGTAATATTCCATTGTGCATGTATACCACAGTTTCTTTATCCATTCATCTACTTAAGGGCATCTGGGTTGGTTCTACAGTTTAGCTATTGTAAATTGAGCTGCTATAATTGAAGTGTCTACGTCCCTGTAGTATGCAGTTTTTAAGTCCTTTAGGTATAGAACCAAAGAGCGGGATAGCTGGATCAAATGGTAGTTCTATTCCAAATTTTCTAAGGGATCTCCATATTGCTTTTCAGATTGCTTGTACCAATTTGCAGTCCCACCTGCAATGTATGAGCATGACTTTTCGCCCACATCCTCATCAACATTTATTGTTGTTTGTATTCTTAATAATTGCCATTCTAACTGGCATAAGATGAAATCTCAGAGTAGTTTTGATTTGCATGTCTCTAATTTTTACAGATGTTGAACATTTTTTAAAATGTCTTTTGATAGATTGTATATCTTCTGCTGAGAAGTGTCTGTTCAGCTCCTTAGCCCATTTATTGATTGGGTTGTTTTTTTTTTTTTTTTTTTTTGGTGTTAAGTTTTTTGAGTTCTATCCTGGAGATTACTGCTCTATCAGATGTGCATGTGGTAAAAATTTGTTCCCAGAATGTACGTTCTCTGTTCACTTCCTTGATAGTTTCTTTTACTGAGAAGAAGCATTTCAGTTTGAATTCATCCCATTTATTGATTCTTTTAATTCTACTTCTTGCACTATAGGTCTTGTTAAGGAAGTAAGGTCCTAATCTGACATGATGAAGATTTGGGCCTACTTTTTCTTCTATTAGTAGGGTCTCTGGTCTAATTACCAGGTCCTTGATCCACTTTAAGGTAAATTTTGTGCATGATGAAAGATAGGGTTTTAGTTTTATTTTAGTGCCTATGGATTTCTGGTTTTCCCAGTATTATTTGTTGAAGAGACTATCTTTTCTCCAGTGTACATGTTTGGCACCTTTGTCTAGTATAAAATAACTGTATTTAAATGGGTTTGTCTCTGTGTCTTCTATTCTGTACTATTGGTCTACATGTCTATTTTGGTGCCAATACCATGCTGTTTTTGTTACTATAGCTTTGTAGTATAGTTAAAGATCTAGTATTGTGATGCCTCCTGCTTCACTCTTCTTACTAAGGATTGCTTTGGCTATTCTGGGTCTCTTATTATTCCAAATAAATTTCATGATTGCCTTTCTATTTCTCTAAGGAATGATGTTGGGATTTTAATTGGAATCACATTGAATCTATATAGCGCTTTGGGTAGTATGACTGTTGTTTATGTAGTGCCTTGTGTGGGTCTGCCGAGGAGCTGGGGTCCCTAGGGACTAAAATATGAGGTCCTTAGGAAGGACAGTATGGGGTCCTGCGGGACGAAGTATGGGGTGGATGGTCGTGGAGTCACTCACCCCAGACTCTGGGGGTTGGTAAAACTGCTCTGCCAGAGCGAGACACAGAACTAGTTTATTCCAAGAAGTGTAACAGCTTATGAATGGTCCTTGGACCAATCATGGCCCTGAGGTAACTGCCAATGGAGCACTGCTCTGTGTCAGGTGCACAGTCAATCAGCATAGGGTGGAGATAGGGGGAGGGAGGTGCTGAAATTATGGAGAGTACTCCTACATATTGACAATATTGATTCTGCCTATCCAAGCACATGGAGATTTTTTCATCTTCTAATGTCTTGTTCAATTTCTTTCTTTACTGTCTTATAGTTTTCATTGTAGAGGTCTTTCACCTCTTTTGTTAAATTGATTCCCAAGTATCTTATTTTTTTAAGCCTATTGTGAATGGGGTAGATTTTCTAATTTCTCTTTCAAAGCATTTATAACTGATGTATAGAAATGCAATTGATTTATGGGTGTTGATTTTATATCCTGTTACCTTGCTGAATTATTTTATTAATTTTAAAATTTTTCTGGTGGAAAATTTTGGGTCCTCTATGTATAAAACCATGTCATCAGCAAATAATGACAGTTTGAGTTCTTCTTTTCCCATTCATATTCCTTTAATTTCTTTCATCTGTCTAATTGCTCTGGTAGTGTTTCAAGGTCTATGTTGAATAGTAGTGGTGAAAGAGGGCATCCCTGTCATGTTCCCATTATTAGAGGAAATGCTTCCAATTTTTCTCCATTTAGAATGATGTTGGGCTTGGGTTTAGCATAGATAGCTTTTACAAAGTTGAGGTATGTTTATACTATCCCTAGTTTTTCAAGTGTTTTGAACATAAAAGGATTCTGTATTTTGTCAAATTCTTTCTCTGCATCAATTGATAAAATCATATGATTGTTATCTTTAGGTCTATTGATGTGTTGGGTTACTTTAATTGATTTGCATAGGTTGAATGCATCCCTGTAATGAATCTCACTTGATTATGGTGCACTTTTTTTTAAAATTTAAATTTAAATTTTATTTCTTAAATTTTATTGAGAATTTTTGCATCTATGTTCATCAGGAAAATTGGTCTGAAATTTTCTTTCTTTGATGTATCTCTGTCTAGTTTTGGTATCAGGGTGATACTCATCTTATAGAATGAGTTTGGGAGGGTTCCCTCCTTTTCTATTTCATGAAATAGTTTAAGTAGTATTAGTTTTAATTATTCTTTTAGGTCTTGTAGAACTCGGCTGAGAATTCATCTGATCCTGGACTTTTCTTTGTTGCTAGGCTTTTGATGGTATCTTCTATTTGCTTGTTTGAAAATTGTTTAAGTTGTGATGACCTTCTGGTTCAGTTTGTGTAGGTCATATGCCTCAAAATTTGTCAGTATCTTCAGGGTTTTCTATTTTACTGGAGTATAACTTTTCAAAATAGTTTCTAATTATCCTCTGTATTTCAGTAGTGTCTGTCATGATATTTCCTTTTTTATCATGAATTTTAGTACTTTGGGATTTCTCTACCCTTCTTTTTGTTATTGTCACTAAGGGTTTGTCAATTTAATTTTTTTTACAATCTCCTGCTCTTTCTTAAAGTAATCTTTTTCTACCTGTATTTGTTCTCTTATCTCTTTGTTGGTGTGATCGATGATTGCCTTTATTTGCTCTCTTATTTCTTTGTTGGAATGATCAATTTTTGTTTGTATTTGCTTGCTTGAGTCATTCTTTAATCCACAGATTATTTAAATTATGTACATTCTTAATTATATCTCTGACATTCCATCAACTGTTCTGTGAATGGATTCTATTATTGTAGTATCTTGGCTTATTTGAGGCACTTTCTTCCCTTGTTTTATCACGTTGATAATGTATCTTCCTTTCTTGCAATGCTGTTCTGAGATATTGTGTTTTCTATCCTCTAATCTTGTGGTGACACTACAGATTACCTGTATCTCACCTTGGAATTCACTTCCAGTCCCCAGAAGGTGTCTCTAGATGGACACTACTGCCACTAAAGTTGGTGGCAGTGGTAGTGGAAGTAACTAAAGATGGTGGTTGGAGTAGTCCAAGATGGATGCAAACCCTTTCAGAGATGGGGCTAAAAGGGTGAGACTTATAATGGTTTTGAACTGATGGATAAGAGATATCTGTTGACTCAGGGTAGAGGCTAATACATGGGAAGAACTATGAAGATGGCTGCAGTGTACAAGCTGGATACAGGAAGGGAACAACAGTGTGGATCCCCACTATGTGTATGGGTGTTGTTGGTCTTGGGCTCTCACACAGTCCTGTGAGGGCAGTCCTAGGCCTAATCTTGTCCTGGACCCCATCAGGGATTCCAGGTGGTAGATTTGGTTGTGGGCCTGGACTGTTTCAGTTCTGTAGGGGCTCTGGCACTGAACTGGAGGCAGTCCCAGGCCTCAGCTGCCAGGGTCCCCAGAGCCAGTCCTTCACCTAGGTCTGGGTTCCCCTGGGGGTCAGTGAATTAGTGAGTAGCAATCTCAGGCCTGCACTTGGCTGGGCTCCCAGGAGGTCCCTAAAAGCAGTCCTGGGCTTTGGCCTGTGCTCCAGCTGGTCTGCAGGAGCTCTGGTGCAGAATTGGGGGCAGTCCAGGACCTCACTTAGGTTCAGTCTCCTGCAGGGGTCCCTGGAGGCAGTCCTTCATATGAGTCTGAGCTCCCTGTGATTGGTGGGTAGCAGTCTCAGGTCTACTCTTGGCTGGGCTCCCATGGCAGGCCCTGAAGGTAGTCCTGGGCCTTGGCTTGTGCTCACGCCAGTCGGCAGGGACTCTAACCTTAAAAATATTAACCTAATTTCCACTTATGTAAAAAAGTTAAAAAATAAAGACTATTGTTTATTTTAGTTTTTTGTTTCAATAAAATGAATATAATAATTTCTATTTTTTCTTTAAAATTTAGTATAATTAAAATACTGTTTCTTAAAAAGCTTTGCTAGCCTTAAGACACAAATGCACCAAAGTGATGCTATTATTAGCATACCACGTGTTCTATAATTATGTATTGAATTAAATTTTTTCAGATGACATGATATAGCTAGAGTATTTCTTTCACTTACTTTCTTCAAAATTATTTTTCTTCCTAACTCATTTTTTGCAATAATGTGTTCTCTACAACCTACTGGAGATAAAATTAAAATGGAAATATTTTAGTTGGCTAGTGATCATAAATTATACCTTAACTTTATTTTAAAACAAAGAACTCTGAAATACAGGTGCTTAGGTTTGGCAAGATTAACAAGGAGTTAATTTAAGAGAACATCTGGTTGTTTATAACTGCCTAGGGTGGGAAAAAGGAATCCAGATGCTTTGATAATTCATTCCTATATCTCTCTCTAGTTTAGGATAAAAATATCTTCACAGTAGATATAGTAAGAAAAATTCAGTGCTCTTTTGGTTTACATATGCTTAACAAAATCTGTTTTTCCAAGTATCTGAAATTAGCGACTCATACAGACTATTACATATGTATATGATCATTAAAACTCTGAAAAATTATTACAGAGTCTTTGAGCATCACTGGAAAAACAGATACACATATAGAAAAAATTATATTGCCCCCTTGGTTCTCACCTTTTAGCATGCACACTTTGCAGAATCTCCTCCTCTTGAGTATGTATGTAAACAGGAAATATAATGGAATCCACTCTTATGACAGGGTACACTATTTAAAATATGTGGAAGAATTTTGCAAATATAAATCTCATAATAAATCCACTTTAAGTTAATCAAAAGGAAACATTACTGAGTGGGCCTGACCTAATCAGCCGAGTCCTTTATGAAAGACTCAAAGCTGAAGAAAAGCTACAGTGTTGGCCTTGAAGGAGCAAGGTGGCATAAGTTATATGGCTGCAAAGAAATTAATTCTGTTTCCAACCACTGAACCAGGAAGAGGACCTTGAGTTTCAGGTGAGACCATGGCCCTGGCTGACTCCTTAGTTGTGGCTACATCAGATCCTGATTCAAAGACATAAGTGAGGTGTGGTCTGTCTCCAGATATATGATAACTGAAATAATTAAAAAAAAAAACAGATGCTATTTCAAACTGCTAAGTTTGTGAAAATTTGTTACACAGCAGTGCAAAATTAATCCTATATCTACGCAATAGAGAACATTGTATGTCATAGCATTTTATGTATGGGAGGCATGAATTGATAATTCTGTCATGAATTTAGTTAACAAAATAATGTTAATTTATAATACATATCATAATATCAAGGACTATGTACTTTCTTGACACTTGACAAGTATTCCTTAGTCCAAACTTTAAAGTCTGCTAACCATAGGTAAATATTAAGCATACTTGTTCCTGGCTAGAATTGATTTAAGGTATACCCTTGAATAAAAAGATGCTCTTCTGTAGACAAGCTGAGTAAGAATGAGGATTACTGTAATACGTTGAAAAATAAAAGAGATTTATAGAAAACCAATTTAATTTTGGCTTTTAATGCTGGGAATATTTTCTAAGTTGACTGGGTTTGTGAGGCAAGGGTGAAAAGTGGCTTAGGAAATATAAAAAGCTTGTATTTTTCAGGACACACAATTACAGAGGAAGATCTAGCAGGAGGCAATGCAAAAGGATGTGTTCTTTTATAAGCATTATTTAGTTCTGCAATAATACTTGAGAAATCCAGGACTTCTTTTATAAGACAGGAATACAAGGAACAAAAAGATTTATTTCACTGTTTGTCTTTCTTTTTCTCCTCTTTTAGAAAAAGAAAAATAAATGAGCAAAAATGTATTTTGGTCATATACAAATTCTTTTAGGTAACATGGTTGTTTAATAGCTAGAAATATAGGATAACACAAAAGGATAAATATAACAACATTCGGCATTGAGAATCACAGTCATAGAAACAGCAAGCTATTTAGAAGACCAATTACAGTAGAAATAAGATACAGAATTTATTATCTGAGAGAAGCTTAAAGCATGCCTCCCCAGCAAAATATAGGACAAAATAGAGGCATGACAGTTATCACTTTTACATAATTGGAAAACAAATAAAGTAGTCATGTTATTGTGAATACCCATTAACTATTACAAATTGTATTGGAGCATTTAAGAAGTGCAATGAATAACCAATGAGTTTATTATACTCATCATTGCCAAGTAAGTGCTATTCTAATATGAAGTACATGCAATAGAGTTTGCACTCTATTTACCAATCCATTTGTGATTGTCTGAACTTTGAAGAATTGTTGAACTTTATGTTTGACATATATTTCACTTATCAGCATTTTATTTTATATGACTCTTCTTAATGCTCTTCTAACTTTCAATAATGAAAGTATGAAATTTCTTGAGAAGTTGTACCTTAGGTATTTAATTTATTCACTCTTAGTCAATATTGTTTTATAAAAGAAAAAGATAAGATAAATTTAAATAGGAAATTCAGTGTCATTTGATATCACAATCTACTAATTTGCTGGTTAGATTTGCTTAAAAGGGGTTAAATTGTAAATATCTGCATTTTATGATTTTTTAACTATGATTTTAATCAGTCTTAAGACTATATGCATAAAGAATTGTAAATTTTCAGGAATATAGTTCTTTGCTCCTATTAATTTGTTTATTCTTATGCCATTTCTTATCTTAGTTCCATAAGCCATATTTCACCACATAGTCATTGCCATGTTAATGTATATTAGCGGGTATTCATGCATTTTAAGCTTATACCAAAGACAGTTTTGTAATAGGTGAGTTTTAAATAACACTTGCACAAAAGGTTTTTTTGTTGTTGATTTTTGTTTTTTGTTTTTTTAAGCTTCACATAACCAGCTGCAATGGCGCTCTTCTGTAATTCAGATGGCTCAGAAGGTTAAGGTAGGAGGTTCGAAAGTTCAAAGCCAGCTTCAACAACTTAGCAAGGCCCTAAGAAACTTAGTGAGACTGTATCTCAAAACAAAATACAATACAAAAAGGCCTGGGGATGTTCCTCAGTGGTTAAGGGTCCCTGGATTCAATCCTCCAGTACAAAAAAAAAAAAAAAAACTCAAAAAACAAATAAACAAAACATCATTTGTACTGTGTAGCCTGGCTCTTGCTTGTTAAGACCCACATATGTTGTATAGGACTCCACATTCAGCAAGTTCCTGCATTTACTGCAATTCTCGCTGTCACTGTGTTGAAATTCTTTTCTTTTTGGTACTAGAGATTGAACTTAGGGGCACTCAATCACTGAGCCACATCCCCAGCCCTATTTTGTGTTTTATGTAGAGACAGGGTCTCACTGAGTTGCTTAGCGCCTCACCATTGCTGAGGCTGGCTTTGAACTCGTGATTCTCCTGTTTCAGCCTCCCTAAGTACTGGGATTACAGGCTTGCGCCGCTGCACCCAGCTGTGTTGGAATTCTTAATATCTTTTAAGAAAGTGATCCACATTTTCATTTTATACTGGGCATCTCAAATTGCATATCTGGTCACACTGGTCAAAGCTCTGTAGCAGTTAAGTGCCAAGTTTACAATTACATGTGATTGAGTTTTAAAATCACATGTAATTGTAATGAAGAACTAATGAAGAATTAATGAAGAATTAATGAAGAACTAATGTGTGAGTATAACAACAAATATTCAAACAAACAAAAAACAGCAGAAGTCATTGTAATCTGTTAATCTGACATGTTCAAGAAATTTCAATACTCATTTTAAAACAGCACTACTAAATCATACGGATAGTAATCTGGCTGATTTAGGTATGAGTGTTACTCTTTGAATATTTCCTCACTTAATTTCAATCCCTGACTGTTCTTCACATTCCAAGCTCAATGTACCAGAGTTTGGTAGATCAGAGAGCTCAATAAATATCTCTCTAATGTGAGTTCAGAACCATGTTAATGATGTGCATGAATCAACCATTTGGAGATTAAAATATTAACTTTATTACTTTCTTCTTCAATTAGAAAGCTTGACCAACTTTTATTTAATAATATATTAACACACGTCAAACTGAAATTATTCCCGAAAACTCAAGCTTCCCTCATAGATCATGCCCTGATAAACCTAGCACATGACTAAAAGTTAGTGGGAGTGAGTGCTTCATGCCAGAAGCTCCTCCCTCTCTCCAACAATGAGGAAAACAGAACAGAGCTACACATGCAAAATGTTTTCCCAAACTTATTAAATAACTCTCTTCCCTTGAAGAAGACTACATGAAATGTTGTGACTATAAACACCCAAAGGTGTTACTGAAGGCAGGGAGAAAGCAAATTCCCAAAGTTGGGGTAGGAGAATTGTAGACCAAGGAGCATGTATTACACCTTATTAGACATCTAAGAGAAGGATGTAGGGTTGAACATCCCTGAATACGTTCTAATACCCTTTTCTCCAAGAACTTATCTAAAGCATACGAAAACACAAGATTTTGGAATAAAAACTAAATCCTTTAAAGCATATACACAGAAACACACATATACACACAGAATAAAAGTTAATCAGTTATTCTGTTTGTGAAGTGAAATAAATTGAAGGTTAAACTTGTTTTTCTCCTTTTCAGATTTAACTCAATAATACTATTCTTTTCATTTCACAAATTTTAAAGATAATTACTTCTTTTGATTCCCTACTTTAGATTATAAGTTAGATTTTCTTCCTAATATTCCATTGAATTTTTTTTTAATATTTTTTTTTAGTTGTAGATGGACACAATGTCTTTATTTTATTGCTTTGTATGTGGTGCTGAGGATCGAACCCAGGGCCTCATGCTTGTGAGGCAAGTGCTCTACTGCTGAGCTACAATCCCAGCCCTATTCCATTGAATTTTAAACAGTCTACATGTGTATTTTTGCAGTAGTGTGTTCTATGTGGCACATCATACGCAATAATATTCTCATATTCCCAATTCCTGTTAGGGAACTAGAAACATGTTCCACTATGAACCCAAGAGTACTTCTCTTTTATCCCCATAATTTCACAGGACAACACTATATTAACTAAAGGGAAATCACTGTACTCACCCTTTTTGTTAGCCAGCTTTACATTTCTGTGATAAAATAACTGAGAAAAACAATAGAGTAAAAAATTTAGTTCAGTTTACCATTTCAGAGGTTTCAGTCTGAGGTTGGCTGGCTCCATTGCTTCGGTCCTGAGTGAAGCAGAACATTATGGCAGAGAAGGTATGACAGAGAAAAGCTGCTCTCCTCATTGCAACCAAGAAATAAAAATGTGAGAGGAAAGAAGGTTATAATTCCCAAGGGCAGTCCCCCAAAGGGGACTGACTTACTCCCTTCAACTAGATCACACTTTCTAAAGTTTTCACCCCCTCCCAACAATTCATTCAACCATGACTCCCTCAATGGAGTGATCCATTGATGAGGTCAGAGTCTACATGATCTAGTCATTTCCAAAAGGCCCCTCTCTGAACATTGCTCTAATGGGAACAAACCTTCAACATATGAAAGGCCCTTTGGGGGGCCTTTCCAGATCTCAACCATATCACCTGATAATACATAGTTGATGTTCAGTGTCATGAAACAAGTAATTACATAGGACTGTCGAAGTACTCCATCTTACCCTCATTGATTTGCATCAACTTTGAATGTTATCTAAGTGTTTTTACAGAATAACTCTATACCTGACTCCAACTCCTGTACAGATTGCAAGAGCAAGGGTTTTTTCTTCCAGGTAGCTTGGGCCAGTAGTAAGCCCAAGCAGAAGCATATAGGAAGGGAAAACAATTAGATCAGGTTAATTGTTTCACTAACTCCCTCACTGAGAGCTGAGGGATGCCTCACCTGTCTGTTTTTCCCCTGACAGTCACTGCCCCTCTCAAAGCTTTCTCTTCTAAGAAGACTCTCCATCCAGTTCCTAGGAGCCACTATTCTGTGTTCTCTGTTCTTATTTATATTCTATTTCTTATATCCAACCCTACATCCTTGAATTCCCTTACACCCAACTATACCTTTCTAAATAGTCCTTTTTTAAACACAACTAATCTATCCTTTTTGTAATATACCACATATTTTATAGATATCTAGATATGCAACCTGTGGGCAAAGTTCTAACTAAAAGCATATGAATGTATCCATCAACTATGGAGGCTGAGGCAGGAGGATGGAAAGTTCAAAGCCAGCCTCAGCAACTGAGCAAGACCCTCATCAATTTAGTGAGGATCTGTCTCAAAATGGAACAAGGGCTAAGGATGTAGCTCAGGGGTAAGAGGCCCCTTGGTTTAATCCCCGGTACCTAAAACCCAAAACCAAACAAATCATGTGAATTACTTAGCATGGACTAGGGTGCTCTCTAGTTTTAGGAAATGCAAAAATGTAGTGACAAGTTGGTAGAGGGAGATCCTTGGCTGTTTCGTTTAGATTGATTGCATTTTAAATAAAGGTAGCTTTTACCATGCTCTTACAACCTTATAGATCCCTTGGTTATCGAAGCTCTCTTCATGGATAAGCATTTAAAGGACTTCAAGAGTGAATGTTTTCTCATCCATCTCTATACCTGCCAAAGAAAGGACTTTTCCTGAAAGCAATATGATTATGTGCAAGGTGCTGTCTGATCAATATATTTCTACTTAAGAATGCCAGTTACTTAAAGTGATGATCTTCCAGAATATTCAATACTGGAATCCATTTTAGAGACCCTGTATTATGTTAATAAGGAAAGTGATTTACAGAATGACTTCATTTAAAATGTGGATTAAAAAATTAAATTAAAATGGTACTGAAATAATCAACTAGTAAATACATAACAGTCACACCATATTCCTGAAAAGTAAAGTCTAATTACATTTCTAAACTCTATATTCACCTAATGCAAGTGGCCTATTGCCATTTTCAAACTTCGTAACTTCACGCTAATGAAAACAAAACAAAACAAAGAAACACCAAGCAGGAAAACATGGAAAAAAATTAGCATCTTAAAAATGAAATAGCTGAATGCAACATGAATTTTTTGATAGCTATTGATGGTTTCCCTACTTTATTCCCCCCACACAAAATACATTCTCTTGAGAGAACGTTTGCCGTAGAAGCCATACATTTGAAATACAAGTAAAGTAATACACACATTACTCCAATGGCTTCCCATAATGTGCATATGTGTTCAAATCTGTTTTTTGGCTCTCCTTTGGAAACTTCTGATACTAACATTTACTAAACTTCTGATACTAGCATTTACACTGCTCCCCTAAATCTCACCTTTGCTAGATTATTAAATATAAATTGGATCAAGTGTGAACAAACAGTATTTCTCTAGCTTATCTTTGGAGAGGGATATTTCTCTTGAGTACTGAGCAAAGACAGAGGGAATACCTCTGGGTACACCTCTGTCCCTCCAGGAATCTGGTGTCAACCCAGAGGCCTTGATAAAATAGTACCAGGAAAAATGCTTCTGAGAAAAGAAATCTCTGAGCTGAGACATATTTTCTACTATAAAGAAACAATCTTTGGGCTTATTTTTTCCTTTCCAGTGGGACAACAAAACTTCAAGCACCATTGAGAAGGCTTTTTATGAAACCTGGTATTAAAAATAATGTTGGCAAAATTTCTCAATTCCTAGTAAAATTACTTAAACAAATACATGTTCTAATTATAAAAGTAACTAGAAAAAAAGATAAGAAAAATTATGTACATTGAGTCAACAATTTGATATGAGTTATTAATGAAGCAAATTTCAAACCATCTGTTTTTCTAATTTGATTAAACTAGAACATAATCAGTATGAATGGATCAGCTGCAGAGCATACAAAACTGCTACATATAAATGAGTCATATAATTTTCTTCATATTTAAAATAAGAACTTTATGTTCCAAATCCCAAATATACAATCAGATATCTCCTCCCTTAGTTCATCAATGCAAATTATACTTAGGAATATTCTACCATTTTACAACTTCAGAAATGTTTGCTTTTTTAAGTAATAAAATATTTGCTATTAAATTTTTAATTCCCTCTCTCTGCTCAGTGAGACACAAAAACAAAAGAATAAATTAGACACCATGCTCTCAAATAGCTTGTAAATCTTATGGAAAGAAAATAGATACATATGAAATAACTGCGAACACCACATAGCAATTTCAAAACATGTTATAGGAATTTGGTAATGATTAATGCCCTATGTAATTTACATAGTTAAATGATCATTCATGCACAAGATTTAATAAAGTATGTGGGCATATTTGCTATTTTCTCTGAATAGTTGGAGCTAAACAAGTATGGTGTGGAGAAATTTCTAAAGTTTTGAGTTTTTTTGAAAATTAATATCAGCACCTGGAAAATGTGTGGCAAATTATAGGTTTTCAATTAATATTTATTAAATGAAAAAATAAGGAAGTTTGAATTCCTCTGAACTAAGAAGACATTCTCCAATCCATCAAAGCATCAAAGTTCTACAAGCGTCTGGAACTCAATTTCTTAGTTGCTATGGTTGTTTATTGCTTAAGCTGTAATATTGTCAACACTTTGAGCATTAATAGTAACAGTGTTTGTTTTACAGTCTTTATCCATCTCCCCCTTGGAAGCCTCTGACATTTCACTGAAAGGGATGGCATTGTGGGGACTGCCCAAGAAGCCAGTCAGATAAAGAATGCTCTATTTAACATCATGCATCTTCCTAAGAGCTAGAGTTTGTTCCCGCCTTATCTTTCCTGAGATATCTTCCCATCGCCTCTGACTCTAGTTTGACTCATTTTCATTCCTGGTCCAGTGTGTAGGCTCACGGGCTCTCTGAACCCTGATCAGGATCAGTAATCCTGCCTTAGGAATACATTCTTGTCCCCGACTTGGTGCCATGTATTGAACCTTCCTTACCAGTTCTCCTTTTTCTTTACTTAACCCTAATAATTCACTTTGTTACAGACTGACTCTGCATGAACCTATCCTGTGCTCTATGTTGGTCTGGGTTCCCTCAGTTCAGACCTTGAGATTCTAAACCTGCCTCAGGCAAGTCCTTAGCTGAATTTCAATTCCTCTAAATTTATAATCATAAATAAATAAATAAATAAATAAGAGGAAAGAAACACACAAAAACTTTTAACTTGATTTAGATGTATGAACCTGGTTTTTCTTCATGGACCATAAAATTCCCTAAGAATGCAGGTCACAAAAATTCAGAATTAAGTCATTCTCTGCAATTAATACAAGAGTTTAGCAGATATTACCCCAGTTTCTTCAGATCATATTGGTACTGGGAAAATGTGAAGCTCTTTGCTTTTCTCTTGTTATTACTAGCACCTACTCAATATCAAAATAGTTCAGTGTAATTACTCATAATGTAGAACTATAAGTGTAAATATGTGCATCTGATCTGCAATATAAATAGCTCAACTTTTTTTCTTATTTGTTCTTACTATTTTTGTTTGTTTTGGGGATTTCATATGTCACTTGCTCTCTCTAAGCATTTCTTTCCTTCAGATGTGCAATTTATTGCAGAAGGAGAAGTACTGGCAGCAAAAAAAAAGCAGGAGGGACAGTAACATGTAAGAGAGGCTTAGAAACAGAGAGCTTCCTCTGAGAAATGTCTTTTCTTCCAGGCTATATATAGAATTAGGGATATTATGCAAGGAAATATGAGTAATGACTACTGTACCAAATTTTGAATCAAGAATGTCAGAATAAGCATGAAAGAATATTTTAGATATAGCTCAATCAAAGCTTAATCAATTACATCATTTATAGCTTACTTTTATTCACACCCAATAATTATATACAATGAAAATCTAGTCATAGAAAAATAAATCTGAATCATAGCAATGAATATTACAAATGTGTTTCTTACCACCATTTAATTGAAATCCTCTTAATATTTTATGAAGTAATGGTTCCTTTTACTATTAATAAACTTAGGTGAAATGACATGTGGTAATTATCTAGCATCTATATGATTAACCTACACTGGGCTTCATTTGTGTTCCCAAGGAAAGACCCTGAGATGGAGACGTGTTACAATTGTGTTAAAGAGTGTCCTTATCACCAAATGAGGGAAACTGAAAAAAGTAGGATTGTGCAGGAGAGTTAAACGAGTGTGGAGTTTATACAAAAATATCAGCTAATCAAACGAGTAGTCTCTGCAGAACATTGGGACAACACTGCGGAGTTGCTCCCTCAGTGAGGAGGGCTTGCCTTTATATACTCACATTAAACATGTCGCTAGATGTGAGCTGTGAGGTGAGGGCACGACAATGAGTGAATAGGCTCTCTTTTGGCGAGAACTACTACAGAAGAGAAATCACTTAAGACCATTAGTGGTCCCTAGTCCTAAAAGTTGAAAGACTGAATTTCTAAGAGGAATATCTGAGTAACATAATTTGCATTTACTACAATCTTCATGCTCAACTTGAATCCATTTATTTCAAGGGAATTTTTTGCAAAAATCATCTCTAAGTTTTGCTCATTTTATTGTAGAAACTTAAAAAATAAAAAAAAATTATTTAAGAGAAACTATACTCCATTGCCACAGTTTGTTCTAAGTTCACCACTGATCTTCATTTTTTTTTAATTTTTTTTTTTTTTTTAGGTGTAGATGGACACAATGTCTTTCATTTTATTGCTTTGTACGTGGTGCTGAGGATCGAACCCAGGGCCTCACGCATGCAAGGCAAGCGCTCTACCGCTGAGCTACAGTCCCAGCCCCTTCATTTCTATCTCTATTATCTTTATGGGAACCCACAGACCCAGCTAGTACCTGTACTGGCTAGGCAGCCTATCTGGTGGAGTGATAATATGGTAGAGTGGTAAGACCTGATGCCTTTGAGGTATGAATTTGGGATTCCAAGTACCTTCAGGTTGTCAGTGTTATCTTTCTCCTTTCTCCTCAAAAAATGGGGCAAGAACAAAACTAATCACAAGAGTTTCAAGCAGATTCCTTCTTGCCTACATTATAAAGTGGCAGAACTTTCTCATTCTGATAATCAGGGTTAGTTATTGTTGGCAGATGATTTCTTCGTCTTCCCTGATGGATTCATGGTGGGAGAATCCGAAAGTGACTGGGTTCCAATCCATTTGAGCTGTTGCTCATTTTCCTTGTGTAAGTATTCTACTCCTACATCAGACCTGTAAGTGCTAAAGACTTAGACTTCCAAGTATAAATAGTTCTGAGTTGTGGAGGTAAAATCCACCATTCTTACAAGTAGGCCACTGATAGGGCCAGCAAACATCATCATTCCCACTGATGTTTCCATGTTTTGATTCTTGGAATCCTGTGCTCTATCTCCTACAAACAGCATGTAATTATCATTGAAAATGATAACCTAATTAAAATGGCAGTTCTCTTCATATATGTATTTATTTATAAATATGCACATTTTTTTCCTCCCAAAGGAGGATGGCATCTTATTATGAAGAGAAACAACTTAACTTGTAGTGTCAGTTGTACTATAAAGAGGCCAACCCACAACCAATTATACTATAAGATCTAAAGCTTCTGACCTTATAAGGTCTGAAGACTCTGACCTTAGTAAAAAGGACTAGATGGGGTTGAGGATTGAACTTTTTTTGGAGTTTCACTATTCCTATAATTTTCCTCTGACTGTAGAAATATGCTTTGTATGCTGCCAATGAATCATTTTGACTTTTAGCCAGTATAGCTAATGTAGCTTTAATTGATGATTAATCACCTTCAGTCTTTCATTTTCTTCCTCCAAAGCATCAATGGCACTCAACATACTTATTTATTGCATTGTACTTATAATTAGTACTTAAATCTTTTGAAGACCTGAGATATTGCAACCATCAATATAATACATTCCATGGGTGTCCAATATCTATTTTCTAGTAATAAATGTTTTAATAGCTGCACTGCTATGGCATGCCAGGGGTTATTATACTTTCACCTACTACCAGTGGTGAGGCTTTTATTACCATCCAGTCTCTAAAATATTCATAGAGATTATTCAACAGATCATTCTTGGCACACAATGCATTATTAGTTCAGGTTCCTCATAATACAGACTGTAGGGTGTATTTATACAGGCAGGGATATTATTGGGATAAGTAGTGTTGGAGATTGTCTTAACCGCAATAATTTGGGATGACTAAAGAAGTAGTGGAGAATAGAAGAAGGAGTTGAATTATGGTAGTTATAACCAAAGTCTTAGCTGATCCCACAGGGCATCAGAATGTTCCTTCAGATTGACTCACCTTGAGGCAAGGTTGTCATTCTCCTTCCACCCCCATGCTGACTATACCTTAGCTCCAGTTTTGGATGTGGTTTCTATGAGGAGGAGAAATGATATGGATTATTAGGTTCTTTGAGCCTAAGAACACTTCTTTTGGAAACACTCAGCTGTAAGCTGTCAGCCACCAAATGGTGCAGATGGGTGATGTTCTATATTCTCTAAACTCTCCTACACATTTTACTCCCATCTTCTTTCCTCTTGGCATTTGCCTGGTTTGCTATTTCAATGCTGTCCTTATCATTACTCTCTTTCTCCCAAGTGACTTTCTATATTGCCCACAGCGATGATCACCTAGCTAAGATGACTCACACCCCCAGTCCCTCTTCTCTTGCTCCTGGATGGTAGAGTATTGTCACAGCAGATGTAAAACTATGCAGACCTTCCCCAATACAAATTCACGCTGTGCAACTGCAGTTACATTTTCACAATTATAAGCACAAACATATGAAATCACCTCAGGCAATGCTTTGACAGCTCCCTAGGGTATTGCTCAATTCTGAAGAACACTATGAAAAAGCTTTAAAAAATATGCTTGACTATCCAGCACCAGAGTACACAGACAGAACTAAGCCAGGCCTTAAGCAAAGTAAATTTCTTCTCTAACAACTTGACAATGTTATGAAATGATAATGAAAGTATACATAACTAAGAACTTAAAATTCATACTTCTGAAATATGTTCCAATATAAAAATAGTGTTTGATATATTGTGCAAAAATACATGAACAAAGAAAAGCTATATAAGCTATATATTTTATTCTTATCTGCCTTTAACCTCAGAGATACTTCAGAACATCAGGGTGCTATAAGATATAATTTCACTCAGGAAATATTATGGAACACCTGAACGTGACAAGTACTACTCTAAGAATTGAAAATATGGCAATGTAAAATAGCAGCAATCCTCTTGTTAAAATTGCAAATATTTTTCAGTTGTTCTGTTGCTCCTGTTTCTCTCTAATCTCCTTGGATCTTCACAGGTTACTTACTCGGCTGCAACTGCATTGAACGACTTAAAAAACCAAGATTAGCTTAAACACAACCCTCTCTTATCCACCTTCCTACTGTTGTAATTTTCTTACCCACCATTTTCATTTTTCTTTTTACTCTTTTCCTGTCTTTACATAGTCTTGTTGTTTATATTTAATTTCAAGTTTCTCAATGGCTAGATCCATCCTATTATTCTATTTTAAGCATTTAACACAGTACAGTTTTGCATATTTGTAAAATATATGAAAGAATTCACACATCAATAGCTTATGAGCAGGAAATACATGAATTGATGGGCTAATAATTAAAGTTATGCATCACTTTTTATTTGATAATTTCTCAAGAGCAATCAAAATTGATCCACCTATAATAAGAAGAGAAAATGACATTTGATCTTACTTGCCATTTTCAGTAATTCAATAATGTTTTCCTGCAGCATCAATTTAGGAAGAAGTTATGGTTGTTGTGCTCAAGTTTAGAAGGAAGGACTACCATGTCCCATTGACTTAGCTTGCTTTGAGCTTCAGAGAATGGATCGTTGGCATTGATATCATTTCCTGAGTTTTAGTATATACTTTGTAAGATTAAAAAATGTATGCATATATAGACTTACATATGTGTATACACAGTAGAGAAAGAGAAGAACATGGTGTTTATATAACAGAATTTTTCCTTCTGTGAAGTTTAAGAAAACTCAAATCTACAAAAATATCCAAGTGACTAAGTTATGCCTAAATCCTGAATGGAACATGGTGGATGTTTGCTGATTAGGGTTGTCACACATATATTCTTTATCCCTGGAAATTAAACTTTGCTGCCCTTGTCAAATAATGTTCATGTTCAGCTCTCAAGATAAAGAGCATCCTGTGACCCCCTTATGTCCCTTGATCTTAAATCAACCATTCAGGAATGAGAATCTTTCACCAACACCAAGCACACACCTCCTCCATACCGCATTTACATAGACAGACCTGAATGAGAACCGGGGTAGGAACTCTTTCTATGTAAAAAATAATAATAAATAAACCTTAGCAAATGTGGTTGTGCATACCTATAATCCCAGCAACTCAGGAGGCTGAGGCAGCAGTACCACAAATTTGAGGCCAACTCAGACAATTTAGTAAGACCCTGTCTCAAAATGAAAAAGGATAGAAGGCTGAGGCTACAGCTCAGTGGTAAGGTAGAGCAAGCCTAGGTTCGATATCCAGTAACCTACCACAAATAAATCAATGAAATAATATGTGTATCTGTCTTCATTTTTTTTGTTATTTTTATAATGAATTTTATAGCCCTTTCTTTGAAAAAAGAAAGAAAACAATTCAACTGAACAAAATAAAACTCTTCATGGTACAAAGTTTGAAAGAAATCTATATTCCACATCTTTATTTAATTGACACAGAATAAGGCAGTCCCATGTAACCTTAATTTTGAAAAATGTAAAGATATGTTCATCAATGGAATCTTCTTGGCCTGCTTTTCTCTGACATGTTTTTCCCTTCACTTATTTCAGCAGCCCCACTCTAAGCCACCACCACAGACATACCCTAAACTTCACTATCACTTAGAACAACTTTTATCTTGCCATGTTGGCATGTTGGTCCTTAAAAATTTTCTCTGACAACATATTTTATTGTTCCATTTCTTCCACTCTTTTATTCTTTCCACAACTAACTTGTTTTTGTTTTTTGCTCTTCCTCATTCCAAAATTTTGCCACCCTTTTCTAAATTTTCTTTCCTTCATAATCCACCTGGAAATTATATCTTCACAGACATTCTGATCTATGTCCTGCACTGAATAGAGCAAGTCCCAGACCTTTGCCCTTGCTCTCCTTTAGAAATGTATGAACACTGATGATATATTTTCCACTATATTAAAAGCAATTTCATTTATATTCTCTTTCCAATTTTAAAAATAGCCTAGCAATCATTTTGTGACAAAAGTCAAGTATTTTAGGATGTTTATTTTTGAAAATAAAGAAAATCATGTATAATTTTAATTAAATATCACATAACATTACTTAACATTTTTGACACTATATTTTTATATATTTAGTCATTATTAGGGATGACACAGCACATATTTCATACTTAATAAGAACACAAACCTAATATTTTCTAATATTAATATATGACCATAATACCTTTCACTTGTCTTTCAAAGAAGTAAAAGACATTGCAGAGGTTAGTACAACTGGTAATTTCCTTTGTATCTTTAAAGACAATAGTTTAGAAGCAGATATGATACCTACTCTCCAAATTTACAGGAGCTGAAAATTTAGTTGTTCTAAAGTTAAACTTAAATTCACAATCAACTTCTCAATTTGTTCGTTAGGAAAATTTGAGTACAGTAAAAACATTTCCTCAAACCCTACTTTCATCTTTTCGGCCACTTCTAAGTAAGAGCACCTTTAAATAATAGTTTACTTGGGGAGTCAGGGGGATTCTGACCTTGGACTTACTATGCTCTAAACCATAGAGCTTCATTTCACCTGGTTCTTTAGAGTTGTTTTATATAATATGGTATTGCCTTCTCTCCTCTTCAAAAACAAGATCTTCCCAGATTTGGCCTTCTATCAGAATTTCCTTGCTTTTTACACAAAAGAAAAACGAATTGTTCACGATCCATTTGTAGGATGAAAGAAAGAGTGAAGTTGCTTAAAGTTCTTCATTACCTTCATGTTAGTCTGTCAGTGATAGAATCAATTTTGCTACTATTTGAAACACACCGGGATATAAATGAGCTATGAGAAGAATTCTCAAGCTCAGCACTATTGAAAATTTACACCAAATTCTTCTTTGTTGTCTTGTCATGTACAACATAAGAAACAGAAATACTCCCTGTTCATACCCACTAATTCCTTCATGTCCACAGACATTTTTTACAACCAAGAAGCTTTTATACACTGTCAATGATGTTAGAAAGAGAAAATAAATCACCCACTTCTGACTTTCTGTAATGTGCAGGTATATTTGACATACCTCCATTTGTTGTCTTCTACTATCCACCAGTTGCATAGGAGAAATTTCCTGAACTTCATCATCTATTTATATTCTTCTCTTAGGACAGGGAGTACAAATCTCCTCTCACCTGTGGGCCTCAAGTGTATCCTTTGTCTCACTCTGGTATTGTCTTGGTAAGGTCTGACATTCACAAAAGAAGCATCCCTCACCACTGGTACACAAGCAAACATCCACTTTTTCAGTTCAGCTTCACTTCACTTTCCTTCTTCCCTTCCCTTCCCGTTTCTTTCCTTCTTTCTCTTCTTTGCCATTCTCTTCATTTGTTCATTTGTTTCCTTCTTTTTCCTTCTCCCTTTATAAAATAAGTACTATTCACAACTTCATCCTGTGTCTACATCTTGAGGTTGAATCTCAAAGTTCAAGAATGCAATCTATTTCCCCAAGAGAAAGTCCATAGCCAAGCTTCCCAATGATGGAAAGAATTAAGAAAATGCAAAATAGTAGTGAAGGAAATGTCAATTACTACCTAAGAATATACTAAGTTCACCACTGTCTTCTGTAGCTTAATAATCAGCAGATTTTACATGCATTTCCAGTTCTGGTTTTATTTAAAAGCTAAGAAATATCTAAGAGCACAGAGATCAAATTCATCACATACATACAGTGTGGTCGTACATGGAAATTGAAAAGGGAGTGATTGACTTGAAAATCACTTTATATCATGCTGGGAATAATCATACTGACTTCACACGAACAGTTGTCAGCATTTCTGAATTATGAGGCCAGTGATAGAAAAAATTAAAATTACAAGAAAATGTTGATGGAAAAAATGGTGTGTTTCTGTATGTGTGTGTGTGTGTGTGTGTGTGTGTGTGTTCATGCGATAACAACATAATACAGAGTGGTATTAGTTCATTTATTTCTCTATTTTAGGAAACACATACATATGCACTGTCTTGATTCTCTATTGTTAAATATTAAACCATCTTAAGACTTAAGAGCTTAAAACAAGAACCACTTTTGTAAATCTCTTATGACAGTAGGATGCTTGGATTTGGCTCAGTGATTTCATGTGCTGTGTGTGATGTCCTAAATGGTATTTATCTGGAAGCTCAACTGGGATATGCCATCCAAAATGCTTCACTTACATGGCTGTTGGCTAGGAGCTCCTCTGGGTTTGTTGAGTATAGAACTTTGGTTATTCTCCATATGGCCTTTTCATTTGGCTTGAGCTTCTCAGAGCAGTAGTTGGAACTTGAAGAAACAGGAAATAGAAGTTGCCAGTTCTCTCAGGAACTGGGCTTTGTTGTTGCTGAACATGACTTTCACTGCCCTGTAGTCATTAGACTCAGTCATAAGTTCTAAAAGAGGATAAATATCTGAGCTATCTTTGGAAACTGACAGCTACTTATTTTAATAGTCTATACATTGAAAAGTGATTGTATTATGAAAAACTATGCCCTCTAACATTTTATTTTTAATGAAATACATAGCTTCCCAAAAGTCATATAATATCGAGCAAAGTGTCACTCTACATTTATGCCTGTTACACAACAGTGCAAATGTTTGAAGTTAGATATGATAAAATGGCTCCTACCTTAAAAGGTTAAGATTTGTAATGTTTCTTTCAAACTTGGAAATGTGGATTTCTTTTTAATGAAAATATGCCTTTCCTCAGCTTTACTTTAATCCTAAAGGAAATTGGGTTGTACCTAAGTTTAAGATATTATGAATAAAATCTCATAACTTAATATTTAGTGTGTAATTTTATAAAATGACCTGGGAAAAAATTGTTGACCACATCTACCATACCTAAACAAATGAATATCTTGTGATTGAAAATTTCAATAGAAGTGGGACAATTTTTTTTTACCCTTTTATTGTTACAGTGCTGGGGAACAAATTCAGGCCTTGAGCATACTGAGGAAATACTCTACCACTGAACTACAAAACCAAGTTATCACCTTCATAATTTTAAACATTCAAAAACAAGTCTGTTTAATTTTTGGTTTATGAATTATAGAATTAGTAGAATATTAATCAAACAGAATAAAAGGTGCATGAACTGTTTCTAGCATTTTACATTTAGTTCTTCTTTTTCAGGATATTAATACATTTCTACCAGTATGTATAATGTGTCGTTGGTTTTCATTAAGGAAAACATAAAAACTTAGTCATGAACATATCAGTAACTGTGAAGAGTCTATAATGATAGGCTACTTGCAAGCTTACAAGTTAGACTTCTATAGTTTCAGGGATAGTAGCAGAGGTCACAAGACTCTGGAGACAAAAATGGCTTATTACCAATAGTACAGTAGACATCTTGAACTTTATGTTCACATTGGTTCCCCCTGACTTCCATGTCCCATGGGTGACATGAAGTGGCCCAGATGGATATGGTACATATAGTGGATTTGTATTAGCTGAGGAACTCTGAACTTAGGAACCCCAAATATCTTAAAATGTACTTAAAAGAAAATTGCCCAACCTTTCTTCTTGAAGGAGACATCATATTTAATACACTGGATAGTAAACCAACTTGATATCTGTCCCAGAATGTGACTATACAAACAACACTTAAAAAAGGTTTAAAACAAAAGTTATCAGTGCTTCTGCTTGGTAAGATACACAGAAACACAGGAAACCCATGGAACATTATCTACCAACAGACAGAATATTAAATAAAAATTTGTATTAGTAGCTACATTTATTTAGCTATAGCCCAGATAGTTTATAAAAACTTACAGAAGAAATTATCAATTCCTATTGTGCTAATTTTGGGGGGATCATTATATTTATTGAATGTCCTCACTGATCAATACTCTAATGTCATATGCAAAATTAACAAAGTATCCCTGCAGTATATGGCAAGTAGCACCCTGATAACAAAGCTGTAGTAATCACTGGAACAATATTGAATACACTATAAACCTTCTAAACAAGAGCAAGAATATTTTTATTAGTCTGACAGAGTATATCTTAAGGTATTTAAAAGAGATGTGAAAAACCACAAAATATGGAATCAGACAAGTTTTTGCATATTGCTTCTATAACCAAAAATAAACTTTGCTTTAGTCATATGAATTTTATAATCCTCACATTTTACATTGCAAAATAAAAAGGGCATAATAAAGTAATTATCCCACATGTAGGTTCTCAAGTAAGTTGCCAGGGTTAGAATTTGATTCTGTCACCACTACTAGCTATTTCACTTGAATAAGCTTTTTAGTCTCGTTTTTTTCATTATTTTTCATCTTTTTAAAATAGCACATTAGCTGTAAAAAAATCCACCTTTAATAAGTATTAGTTCACTGTTATTTGAAATGTTTATTATAAGACCTCTGGGAATTGCAGTGTGTTTAAAATGCAGGAAAGTATGGAGATGGTGGAAAATATATTTAATTAGACAGTAAATACATAACAAAATTTGGTCAATTTACCTTTGTGGATTAATGGGCATGTTATTTAGAAATATATAGATATTGAAATGAAAATAAGCAACCAAGTAATATCTGTTTTGGTACTTTTCATATTGGCATGCTATTTTATATACTTGAGCTGTCTTAAAACTAGAAGAGCAAGTATATGAATTTATACCTATCAATTTCTTTTCTGGAAAAGCTGAACCAACTTGAATAGTCATCTGAGATGTTCTGAAGAAATTGTTATACAAGATATCTTGAGATGTTTATATTAGTGTGTAATTATGCATTTAAAATTGAAAACATGTGTAATAACAGTGTTATATTGCCTTAATTTACTTTCAGCTGCTGCACTATGCAGAGTTCAGTACAAATGTGTGTGTGTGTTGGCTTTAATCTTAGGGCGGTTACTTAATAGACACAGAAATTCACACTCCAAAATATTGAGCTTCTGTTTGAGCAATGTGACCCATAATCCAAGTTCCACTAATGGCTGGAAGGTTGGTGGGAATGAGAGAGAGGGAATGTAGAGAGAGCTGTGGCTGGAATGGAGGAAGCACCACATGCTCTCCTTTGGGTTATCATCCTAAAACACCAGGGATTGAAGTAGTACAGAGCAGACCAGAGCAAAGAAGCAAAATGGGGAAGAGGATAAATGTAGATAGGGACAATGACCAAATGGTCACCAAAAAGATGTTAAGTGAGGGAAGCTCCAAATTTGGACCTCTGAAGACAGAAAATCCTCAGTTATCAATAATGATTTAAATGCATCCCACAAGTGTGAGCGAATTCTGGAGGAAGAAAAATTGTCCTCTCTTCCACCAGTTTATTTTTATAAACTGTTTGTCCTTCGAGTGAAGTAATGAAACAAAATAACAAGAGAAAGCAAGACAGGTATCTTGCAGTATTTGACACTGAAAATAAATATGATGACTTCTCTAGATCATTCTTCTTCAGCAAGTTTGGTTGAGAGCAGGAAAAGGAAATCTAATCTGGGAATCTATTTAGACACTGGCGTTGGCTTCAGGAGCACTTATACAAAGCTTTTCTCTAAAAGCAACAAAAATCTTTATCAACACATCTACCTGTATTAGAGGTTGGTAATTGGCTTATCAATGTGCTCTTCTATGACACACTAAAGATAGCAAAGATTCAAATTAGTTTACAATTTTCCATCTAGGAGCTGACATTAATGAAGCTACTAGCCCTGTGTATTATCTACAGCTTTGTGCTTGCTCTAGATATCATTGTATTCTTATCCAGCTGGACCCAACTGATCCCAAGAGTGCCACTATCTCCTAAGCAGTTTTTAAGAATCAATTTTAACTTATCCATCAGTGATGTGCCACCTCATTGAGATTGGTAAAAGTGACTGCCTTGTGAAATGTATCTTTTCTGTTTTTCAGCCCACTGGTGTGAAACAAAACAGAGATGCAGAAGATGCTTGCTAACACCACACGGCCACTCCCGTCTCATGACCTCTGAGGACACAAATAAATCTAGACATTACTAACATTTTGAGTGATCTTTTCAAACTGTTCCCCCTCATCACTGGATATCAACCATAATTTTTATTAGATTTCAGGTTCTTAGTAAGTAGTGCATACAAAAATGCTGCAAAGATGGAGATTCAGGTAAAATTTACATAAACATTTCTCAAAATGATTGTCAATAATATTGCTATGATTGCCAGGTTGATGGCAGAAAACTAATTTAATCAGTATAAGAAATGTTAGCAATACTTTGGCTTTGCTGTTCTAGATATATGTATTAGCTTTAAATATTTTTCAAGAATATCTGCAGTTGAATGCACCAAAATGCAACAATCTGTACTTCTTTAATTGGTGTTCTGGGCACAGGATGTCCATCTGATTCTGTTCTCTGCTACATAATGGGGAATTCTATAATGAGATTCCAACTAAAGGTTAGCTGGATTCTACTGCTAAAATATCATGGCATGTGCCTGGAATCAATCATACAAAGTGCTAAGGAGTGTCTGCACAACTTCGCTGAGCTTACAAAAAATAAGTCTTATGACTTACTTTTTGCCTGCTCTCTGGTACAGAATTCATTCAGAGATTTGTTTTTAATCTGGTAGCTTCACCTGCTAAAGAGATGACAGCAGAGAAGAGCTAGGGCTCTCACCTTCATTTTCTGAAGCCTATGAATATCTACGAAAATAGACTAATATAATCAAGGGCCATATTGACTTAATTCAGTTCACAAAATCTGATATCATGAAGGAAACAGAACTGGATGACTGACATCAGGGACTGCAAGCTTCCAACATGGTGGATGCCTCAGTACATTTTCCAGGAATATGACTTGAAACTCCCATAGGCAGAAATTGATTTTTCTCTGCTTTTCTTCAGAAACTTAAATTGTAAATGATTCTCAGGGAGACATATTATATTATCCAAATTCACACGGAATGGTATATGACAAATATAATCCACTGATTTTTTTGGGGGGTGGGAATATCCGGGATTGAACTCAGGGTCACTCAATCACTGAGCCACATTCCCAGCCCTATTTTTTGTATTTTATTTAGAGACAGGGTCTCACTGATTTGCTTAGTGCATTGCTATTGCTGAGGGTGGCTTTGAACTCATAATCCTCGTGCCTCAGTCTCCCAAAGTGCTGGGATTACAGGGGCCTGACTAGATGAGTGTATTCTTTACCCTAAGGAAAGCTTCATAGGTAGTCAAATTATAATCAGAAGTTGAAAATGAAAATGGAGCAGGAGAAATTACTGGGTTAAATTAATTCAGAGATTTGTTTTTAAAATAGTCACACAGCAGTCCACATAAGGACCAGAACATGCCTTCAGTCTGAGTTTGCTTGTCTCTTGAAAACCAATGAATAAGCAAAAAGAAATCTCTGGGTGTTTGGATCATTTCCTATGAGACTGTGTAACCAACTTCTTGCATAATATTTCTCTATATACAGTCAATATCAATGGTTAGGTTTTTGATAATTAATTATAATCACCTGGAAGTGTAGAATCCCAGATAATAATTTTACATAGCTAAATGGTGCTCCAGGTGTTTCTGAATGCCTCAGAGAGACACGGGTTAAAACTCTTGTATTAACCTCAGAATTTGTTTGTAATAATTTTATAATTAATAAATTTGACCAGTTCGCATATTTTTTTTTTTTTTTTTGGTACTGGGGATTGAACTCAGGGGTACTCGACCACTGAACCACATCCCCAGCCCTAGTTTGTGTTTTATGTAGAGACAGGGTCTCACTGAGTTGCTTAGCACCTCGCTGTTGCTGAGGCTGGCTTTGAACTCGCGATTCTCCTGTCTCAGCCTCCCTAAGTGCTGGGATTACAGGCTTGAGCCACAGCGCCCAGCTCAGTTCGCATCTTAAAAACTACTTTAGTATGTGTTTTTAGCACACGTTTAGGCAATACCACATTGCCCTAGACACATAATAATAATAACAATGCACTTTGTATTGCATAAGTAAAGGTACAATTTTTATTCTGTGTCAGTCCTCATCTAGGACTCATTTTTTTCATTTTCATTTTTATATGTTACATTCATTTTATTTTCTTCTTATGGTTGCCCTAGAAAACATTGGAAGATAAGACATCATAAAAATGGTAGGAGAAATCATTATAATTTATTAGACATAAAGGAGAAAGGTAAAATATATTGTAATTATTTCTCTACTGTGATTCTTCTGGAAAGAATGATAGTAGAGTTGAGCCATTTCTTTCAATTTTATCTGTGATTTATTTTAAATACATTTACTATTTTGTCATGACTAAATATATATTTTCACAAATCAGTGTTGCAATGACTTGACCATGTGTGAAGCTACAAAATCAGTTGAGTGTTCTCATTCTAATCCCTCTAGAATGCCACAGTCAGCTCAGAGTTTACCACTGTCTTGCTTTCAGTCTTCATGCTGCCAAGAATGTCTTTAATGTTTTATTAAAGTGTAGGATTCCTCTGATTGTTAAATCTGCATTAGGGTAAAGTCTGAGACCAAATTTCCTGTCGGGCCTCCTATGGAATGTGTCACAAATGATGGCAGACATAGTAATGTTCACAGCAATATGGCAGCTGCCAGAGGGAAGCAAATAATAAGCTCTAAAAATGCCAATTTTAACTTAAAAAGAAATCTATAATTCCCACAAGGTAAGAAACCTGTCTCACCACGGAATTTTGGAACAGTAAGTTGAGGAATATGGATTAATTTGCCCTTGAAACTGAGTCTGTATATGTCTGCTTTAGCAACTAAGATAATTTAGAACACTTTTTTTGTTTGGCCTCTAAGCTCTGATCAGATAGACAGCATTACCTTTTGGAGAAGTAGTTTGCTTTTGAACCAATTACCAATATCAATCCTGTGGGGAACTGACCTTTGCAAAGAAATTTTCAAACAACTCATAAAGGTGTCTCATGGTAATCCCTTGCTAGACAGAATCTTAGTAAAGTACAGGATGTTTGGAATTTTCATGTCTCACATAAAAGAATATCATGATGCTATGGATGACTCTGCCAACTGGGGCTCATTAATTCTGATCACACTGTATTTTAAAATCCTTAAAGCCCAAAGCGACTACAAAAAAATGTATCTAGTTTCATAGACAAATCTCCCAGGTTACACAAAGTATTAAGTATTTTACCCAAGTGTGTCAAATAATATATATTTTTATGTGCCTATCATTTTAATGTTTCATATTTGTTTTATTAGTTTTCAAAAAATATATAAAACCATTTTAAATATATAGGCATGTGAATTTTCTTCAATATTGTTCTTATATCTAATTATATCTGCTAATTGGTTTGTAAAAGTCAAACATTTTTAACCATTGAAGTAAAATATTCTTTGTATTTTTAGATACTACTGTTATTTCTGCTGTTCATATGTGCATTAGAATTCTCCAGAGAGCCAGACCAATAGGAGAGAGAGAGATGGAAAGCAGGGAACATAAGAAAAGATTTTTATGGTTTGGAGAAATAACTGGGTTATGAAAGCCTTAACCCAATCAGTAAATTAATCACTTGATGGGATTAACTGAGTGGGTAACTGAAGGTGGATAGCATGTTGCTGAAGGAAGTATGGCATTGGAGGCATGCCTTTTTGGTATATATTTTATATCTGGTGAGTGGAGTCTCTCTCTCTGATCATCATGTTAACTGCTTCCCTCCACCACACTCTTCCACCATGATGTCCTGTCTCACCTTGAGCCCTGAGGAATGGAGCCACTGTCCATGGACTGAAACCTCTGAAACTGTGAGCCCACACATTAATATTTCTTCCTATACAATTGTTCTGATTAAGTCTTTTAGTCATAGCATTGAAAAAACTGACTAAAACAGAGATGTATTAGGAAAATTGGCTGATGAGATTATAGAAAATAAGAGTCCTGTGACAGATTGTGTACAAGCTGCAGACTCCAGTAGTTTGCTTGCTTAGGTTCTAAAGCCTTAGAACAAAGGAGAGTCAATAGTGTTACTCTTATACCAAGATAGAAGACCTAAGAAAACAGAGGCTACTGGTGCAAGTCCCAGAGTTCAAAGGCAGAGAACCAAGGACAGAAGAATAGTGTCCCAGCTCCAGAATAGAGAGGGTTGAATTTCTCTGCCTTTTTTGTTCTATCCAGGCTTCCAGCCAATTGGATGGTGCCTGTTCATGTTGAGGGTGGGTCTCTTCCACTTAGGGCACAAACACACACAATCTCCTCTGGAAACAACCTCACAAAAACATCCAGATATAAAGCATTACCAGCATTTTATTTATTCCTAATCCAGTCTAGTGGACACCTCAAATTAACCCTCACAATATGAAATAATATCTTTATTTTCAGATAATATTATAATGAAATTAGTAAAGAATATAGTGACTGGAATCCAATTACATGCCTCTGAATCCTGTTTCATCACTTACCTCTTTTGTAACTTTTGGAAAGTTACTCACATGTTTGGCCTACTGTTTGCTCATCTAACCACTGAGGGTAATAAGAGTACACACTTTCATGGGGCTATTATAATGATGTTATACATGTAATCATCTGAGTGCCTGGTCTATAGAGAATCTTATTTTTGGAAGCATCAGAACACAAAAATTCTACCAATACTGAAATATGTGCTAGAACTTCAAGATGGAAAACAATTAGATCCATAATTTCTGTACTCATTTTGTTTTTCTTAGAATCAGGCCTCTCTATAAGCAAAAAGTGATCTTTGCTACAAATGTAAATCTGCTTTCCACCCCTAAACATCACCTTTGACATTTTCAACACCCAGGAATGCATTGTCTCTGAAAATGATAAATTCAGCTGCTTCACTTTGATGTCAACTTGTGTTCTTTCTAGCCATCTATTTCATTTATTCCAATATAGCTGTTATTTAAACCCTCAGCCCAGTCAGCTTCTCAAATCCTTCTGTACATTTTGTTTTCTTTTTTTCTTATTTTTTGCTTTTGAGCTGCTAATTTTATTGCCCTTCTGTTTCTAGTATATAAACTATAGAACTTATAGAAAAAAACCCACATATTTGTATTTAAATATAAATGTATTTACACACACACATACATACCGTCCTTCATACCTGAAGGATCCATGTCCACAGATTCAACCAACAGTAGAGCAACAGATCAAAAGTATTCTAAAACATCTTTGCATCTATACTAAAGAAATACTTTGTCATTATTCCCTAAAAAATAAAGTACAACAACTATGTACATAACACTCACTTTATTATGTATTATAAGTAATGTAGAAATGATTTAAAGTATATAGGAGAATGTATGTAAGTCACACACAAATATCCATTTTATTAAAAGTAACAGATGTTGGTATCCATGAGAGGTCTTGAAACATCCTACATAGCTAACAGACCCACCAAGTTAACAATGACTGCAATAAAGGAACATTTCACTTAAATACTATAAACTTTAAAGAAATTTTAATAGTAAACAACTCAGTTTTATTTTATTTTTATTGCTCCTTAAATAAAATCTCATCTGTTAACATTCTTTTTCATATATCCCAGTTTTATTTTGAGATGATTGTGGGGTAAATGGAAATGCTAATACATTCATGAATGTATTTTGGATATTGCATAGTCATTTGAATAACCTAAAATTTGATCAAGTTGTATAGAAACCTGGTATTTTTTAATTTAGGTCATACTTTTTAAGAAAATATACTACAATAAATATTTATTTTTATTTTAAAAATTTTTATTGGTTTCTTTTTAGTTATACATGACAATAGAATTTACTATGCAATTTTAAAATCATGGACTATAATTTGTTCTAATTCAGTCCCCAGTATTTTCCTTTCCCTTCCCTTCTTTCCACTCCCTGTTCCCTTCCCTCTACTAATCTTTCTGCTATTCAGTTATTTTTTTTTACTTATTTTTTAACTTATTTTTTTAAAATTAGTGTCTTGGTGAGATTCACTGTGGTATATTCATACATGTACATCGGAAAGTTAGGTCTGATGCATACACTGAATTTCCCTGTCTCATCCCTCTTCCTTTCTCTCCCTTTTGTCTACTCCTCTGATCTTAGTTCTAATCTTTTTTTTTTAAATCTCTCAATCTTTCTTCTAATCTGTTTTGTTTTTTTTTTTAAATCTCTCCCTCCTAATTTTGGATTAGCTTCCACATATTAGAGAAGACATTCAACCTTTGGCTGTTTGGAAAGCTCTCAGCAGCTTTCTGATAAATGTCAGTCTTGTCCTTGAAGGAGTATTACAATCTTTTTATTTTTATTTATTTTTTTGGTACTAGAAATTAGCCTCAGGGGCACTCAATCACTGAGCCACATCCCCAGCCCTATTTCGTGTTTTATGTAGACAGGGTCTCACTGAGTCGTTTAGCACTTCGCATTTGCTGAGGCTGGCTTTGAACTTGTGATTCTCCTGTCTCAGCCCCCCTAAGTGCTGGGATTATAGGCTTGTGCCACCACGCCAAGCCAAGTATTACAGTCTTTAAACATAAATTTACGATTCCCATTTAAAAGGTTCGAATTTGGTTCAGTGTCCATGTTGAAAACTAATTGTTTGATTTAAGCATGTGGAAAGGTGTTGGGTCACAAGTTTACCAATACACCAACAAATGTGGCCAGAAAAATACATTAAAATATTGGAAAAGACATTGAAGCAATATGTTGTTGCAGTGAGCGTGTGGACATTAACTGGAAAGGAGAGACGATTGCAAGGTGTTCAGTCCTTTAAGATGGAACACCAAAAACAGTTTGTTCATCAGATTTTCTAGATGGATTTTCAGGACTGCACTAACTACTACTTGCTTCATGTTCCCAATAGAAATTTGTTCACATTCATTTTATACCATTATAGAAATTTCTGTGTACCACTCACTATGTGATCTTTACATACCTGTCTGCTGACAATTGTATTCCAGTTGAGTTTTTACCCTGTTTTCCTAATTCAGTGATTATAGTGTGTCTAAAACATTTTAGCTGTTCAATACATACTTTTTGATAAACAAATGAACTATTCTAGACATTGTAGGTATTGTTTGAAATAAGTGTGATATATACAATCTTTTTCCCTTCATGTCTTCCTTCCCTCATTTCTTCATCCTATTATATTCAATGTTTTAAGCAATTATTTTTCCTTACCAAATGTTTATATATTCTCATTATATATTAACATTAAATTCTTATCTGGTGGAATAATTGAGATTAAATATATAGAGATGAGAGTGTAAAACAGATCCATGGGGAATTTCTGTATTTAATGTTTTTGTAGAGTCATAGTAACTTGAGGAAAATATTTTAGGGTAAATAACAGATTATAATAAGAAAATCATTATGTTATACAACTAACTCAACATAGTATAGCAATATATATCAGCTTTGACTTTACTTTTTTTTCAAAGGCAATTTGCTTTTGTGTAAAGTTGACAAAAATTTCCTTATCATCATAGATTCTTTATTCAGCAATGAAAACTAGATGGCTCCCTGGTGGGTGCTCTGTACTAGGTTTGCCGATTGTCTGTCTTCTCAATGATTAAAATAACTTGCTAAATTGATTATTGGCCTTCCAAAGGAAAATACTAGGAACAGATGTTAAAATATAATGTATCCACACTTTGAGATTTTCTCAATTTGGTATGAAAGTGTCCTTTTATTTAATGTGATAACTTAGCAAACAAGTAATGATAACTTATCGGTGCTTTCCCCATGACTGTAGTTTGTTTACCAGATTAGATTTTCTCCACTTGAAAGAATTATGGAGTTTATTCTGAGAGAGTAGAATTTCTTCCCACTTAATGAACTCATTCTTAAAGCAAACCAGCAGACTAGTTTGGGCAAAAATTTTCAAATGGTTTAAAGGTTCTGATGCTGAATAATTTAACATACGATTGTGACACTAATATGAAAAAGTGGCAAAGATGCTTCAGTGGAAACTTACTGAAAACATTCCTGGAAATAAGTGAGGCTTTAACAAAAATGGAAATAGAAATGCTTGTGACAGAATGAAAAGACTGACTCAACTTCATTCACGTAAGTCACTTTTTATATTTAAAAACAATTTATGCTTGTCTTTTTCCATTTTCCTTTTTTCTGCCTTCTGACAATTTTAGGCTTATGATTTCTGGTTTTAAAGTTTTAATGTGAAATATTTCCTTTATTGCAGTAGACTGTTTTAAGGTAGTAAAATCCCTCATTTTGTTGTATAGAACATTTTGTTGTATAGAACATTGTGTTAAAATGCAAACAATTAGTAACAAATTAAAATTTTAAAAAACTATGTTACTTTTTATTATAATAAAAATGTTTGTAGTGAATAGAGTAATAGTTTTTTTCACCCTCCCTGGCAAGGACAAACCATCTTTAAAAATTTAGCATTTATTACTGACATATATCTTTATATGTATAGATAGTATCCTGTATTAGTAATTTGATATAACAACATTTTATATCTTACATCAACATACAGTATGGAAGATTAGTTTTTATTATACCACTACTCCCTTAATTTTGGCTCTTTATATACGTGCCATGCACATTTACATTAGCATTTATAAGATTAATAGCCATATCTTTATTATGCTAGTTGTATATTTATGTTTTTTTATTTCTGCATCAATATTAAAACAACTTTAAGGTTTCATGGATGAAAACTTACTGATATTCTGGAATTAATAATTGACTCTCATGTTGAATTATATTTTGTTTGTTTTCTTTCTACTTTAATTGGTTTCCTATGTTCCATCTGATCTGATATGTATTAGTCAATGATGTCACTTTAGAGACATCTAAACTAGATACTAGATAATCTGTCAGGGTCAATATTTGTCCTGCAGACTCCTTCATTTCTTTTACAATAAACCATGGCTATTATCCTAGCCTAGTACACAGCTATCTGCCTCATGCTTTTCTCATTAAACCTATATCATTCTTTAGCTCTTTTGATGTTGAATTTTCTGTTTCCTGGAGAACACATTTTATATTAACTAGTTCTATGTTAAAGGAAACATGTGAGGTAAATATTGAGAATACTTTCATTATTACAAACATTCTTTTCTACCCTTTTATTTGACTCATAGTCTATCATTTTAAGCTAAAATTTATTTTCCATAAAAAATGTTAATCATTCTACTGATGAGAAGGTTGATGCAATTTAGAATTTCTGTTCCTTTATTTGAAACATGACTTTTTTTCTCATAATCTCTTTATTCTTCATCATCAAGACTTTGTGATTAGGTTCCTTATATGTTTTATGTACTGTTGAATGCATTGTGTTGGATTGCTTTGTACCCAATAGGGTGTGCCTTTCTGTACATAGACATCTTCAAATTTTGAAGATGTTTTTCAACATTAGAAATAGTACCAAAATATTATCATTTGGTCTCCCTTTTCCACCTTGCATTTTGGTTTTCAATATGACTCTTTTCTCTCTCCTCCTTCTGAGATAATATTACAATTTTCAGGAAACTCTTCCTTCAGATATTCACATAGTTTTCTCACTCATCTATTTCAGCTTCTCATGAAAATGTCACCCTTTCAGTGAGAATATCACTTCGTCACCACATTGGAACTTGACTCTTCCTCATACTTCCTATACATATTCTCCAGCTTTTTTTGTCCTACATAAATTTGAGTATAGTTTCTTGATAATCCATTTATCCTGTCTTTAGTATGTAATCTCTATGAGGATAAAGATTATTTTAAGTATACTTTTTTTGTTGTAGATGGACACAATACCTTTATGTTATTTTATTTTTTATGTTCTACTGAGGATTGTACCCAGTGCCTCACATGTGCTGGACAAGCACTCTACCACTAAGTTACAACTCCAGCCCAGAGATTAATTCTTCTAGCTCCAAATTAATAGAACTCAAACATAAGAGGCAGTCCATAAGAAGCTGTTGAATACAAATATTTGCTTTAAAGAAACAACCATTGTGGTTTTGATTTGAATTTCCTGATGATTAGTGATGTTTAACATGTTTTCACATACCTGTTGGCTATTTGTGTATCTTCTTTTGAGAAATGTTTATTTAGGTCTTTTTGCCTATTTTCAATTGGATTATGATTATTTGCTATTAAGGTTTTTCAACTTTTTATAAATATTTTAACATACAGAATATTTATTTATTTATTTATTTTGGCACTGGGGATTGAACTCAGGGGCACTCGACCACTGAGTCACATCCCCAGCCCTATTTTGTGTTTTATATAGAGACAGGGTCTCACTGAGTTGCTTAGCGCCTCGCTGTTGCTGAGGCTGGTTTTGAACCCGTGATTCTCCTGTCTCAGCCTCTCTAAGTGCTGGAATTATAGGCTTGAGCCACTGTGCCCAGCTAGAATGTTTATTTTTAATATGAATTTTTAAAGAGAAATCCACATTCCAATCAGAATTTTTAAAAGTTCCTCTTTGATGGTACCCTTATCTTCTTCCTGCTTCTTGCCCCAGATAACCCAGTGCTGTGTCATCCGATGCTATCTTTGGTGGGGCTTATAGGCTTCTAAAGTTCAGGCTTTTGGATTTCCCCATGATTTCATATTTGTGGCAGGGTTACAAAACACTGTAACTGTGAGCATTTTGTAGCTTTTTCTTGGTGGAGTGTGAGTAATGCTCTTCAGATTTTTGCATCTTTAGCAGAAGTTGTACATAGTTTCCTTTTAATTTTTAATTATTTCTGGATATTACTACAAATTTTTTCCATCAAGTTTTGATTCACTGGTAAGACAACCATAAATCAGCAATATATAAAATGATCACGTGGAAATCTCAATAACACATCAAATTTCAACTAGGAAAGTATATTTTCAGAGGATTAAGTTGCTATCATTGTATTAAGATAATGTGTAATATTGCTAAACCAGTCTAAGTGTCTTCCTACAACGTATTTCATCAGTGAATTATTAATTTCTGTTGTGATTATTTTACAAAAAGTAGCTATAAAATGTGAATAAAAAATAGGAAGATGAAAATCAAATCACCAGTGGGCAACAAAATTCAATAAATTCATTAATTCAAAGTGTCAACAGATACGTATTGCCTCACATGTTCTAAGTATTTAACATGATGTGACTGAAGTGGTGGATAGAATACTTATTGCTTTACATTTATGATTTCCAAACAACAAAACAATTAAAATATCTCAAAATGTATTATATAATTTAGAGAAAAAAGTAACAAAGTGATAAAAGTGATTAAAATGGGAGGGAAACAAGGAAATGCAGGGCATTTTATACTTGTGTATAGGGAAACTCTATTTGATTAAGAAATGCCTTTACTGTGTCCTTAAAGATGTAAAAGAAAAAGGTACTTCAGGTACTGAGAACAGAATGTCTAATGATTCTACGACAGAGAAGAGCACAGTACTTTTGAAGATATGGGAAAAGGACATTGTGACTGAAACTGAGAAAGCAGTAAGAGTAATCTCAGAATTTGAGGCTGGAGACCTGAGTGGGCAGGGTCTAAGACTCTGTAGGCCGTGGTGGAAAATGTAGCTTTTCGTCCACAGGGCCAAGGAGGCTTTCATTTAAGTAAGTAGGAATTCTATTTTCCAATTGCAAGAGAGTTTTGTTTATTTTGTGCATTTTGTTTGTGTATATCTCCAGAACCAAAAAGTATGCACATGATGTTCAACAAACATTTTAGCTTAAGTTAATGAATTTGAACTTTGATTTTGTATATAAAATTTTATTCAAATCCATTCATATTTATCATTATGTTCAGTGAGCATTTTGTTCCTTCCCCTGCATTTTACTTAGTGTATTCTGATAAATATCCCTTAATTGGGGTGAGGTTATACTATGATTTTGAATGATGTTGAGAATTTTTTCATATACCTCTTGAATATTTGGATATATTCTTTTGAGGGATGCTTATTCAGGTTTTCTATCCATTTTTAATTGGACTTTTTTTTGTTTTGCTAACTAGTTATTTAATTTCCTTATATATTCTGAATATTAATATTTTGTGATCAATAACTTAAAGCAAGTTTATGTGAATAGTTTTTACATTAATTATTTAGAACAAATTTGGAAGTATTTAGTGATGCTTTTAAAAACCAGGAGATGTTCCAGGTATAGAGGTACCTGCCCATAATTCTAGCAACTCAGGAGCCTGAGGTAAAAGGATCACAAGTTTAAAGCTAGCCTCAGCAACTAAGTGAGACCCTCCCATAAATAAATAAATAAATAAATAAATAAATAAAACAAGGGATGTAGCTCCAATGTTAAAGTGCTCCTGGGTTAAATCCCAGTGCCAAAAACAACACCACCAACACCAACAATAAAACAGGAGCTGTGATGTTACAAAAAATTTTTCAAAATCTATTGTAAGATATAAAAGTAAACCAGGTGCGGTTGTGCACACCTATAATCCCAGCACTTTGGGAGGCTGAGACAGGAGAATCGCGAGTTCAGAGACACCCTTAGCAATGATGACATGCTAAGCAACTCAGTGAGACTCTGTCTCTAAATAAAACACAAAATAAAGCTGGAGATATGGCTCAGTGGTCAAGTACCCCTGAGTTCAATCCTTGGTACCAAAAAAAAAAAAATGATGTAAAAGTATTTTGATATTATTGATTCAGCTAAAGAAGTATATGGAAGTTAATACAAAGCACATTTTCTTGAATTTCACTTGATTCTTTTCCTTTTTACTCTATAATAAATTTTTCATAACTAAAATAATAATTCAAATTATTATAGGGATTGCAAAGTAGCTCTTTAGATTCATCTGCTACATTCAGCTTTTTCACTTAGTTATCTTCCATTTCACATTGTTGTTAACTATTGCAAAACATAATCCAAATACGGAAATTAAAACTTGTACAGTTGGATCTCAGTTTTCACTGACAATTGTGAATTTCTTCTGCACAGGGCATTTTCTTTGACTATCAGCTGATTGAGCTTACTGATCATGTAGGGTAAAGACAGGCAGTCTCAATCGGTAATTGTTTATGAAATCTGATCCATCTCTCCACCTTTTCCATTGGTTAAATTTTACTGAAGTCATTTGATTAAAAACAACCTATTTGCAGTGAATTATTCAAAATAATTCAGCGCTCTCCCACTGGCTGAAGTCTTGCTAAGAGCTGTCAACACACACACACATACACACACACACACACACACACACACACATTACCAAAAGATTAATGGAAAGATTAAAAACTTTCAAAGGGTTAAAACTGAGTTAAGCAATTGGTGAGTTAGATCTCAATGACACAGGAATCAAGATGACATCATTGCATCTCTAACTGGATATACTTATCGCTTTCTTCTCTACCCACTATTAGGAATGAGAAATTTTAACTTATTGACCTCTACTAAGAGAATTTAAATTACAGTTTTTCCAAGTCCTAATTTTCTTCTTTATGCTACATTTCTTCCCAATTCACAGATCTAATTTTAAATTACGTTTATTGATCACATTAAAGATTTTTTAGTATACCATTTTTCTATTATATTGTGCTATTTGAAAGCCCCAAATATCCACATCTGTTGTATGTAAATCATCATTTTCAGAACTGCAGAGATAATTTCTTCAATCTTTTATTCTTTGACTAAACCCTCTTGGCTCCTCTTCACTCCTCTTGTCCCTGGGAGGCTCATCATCCACTTTTCATTAGCCAATCATTTCTAACCCTTGCCATTTTTCTTGCCCCTTTCCTCTGCTAATAAAATTTTTACTTTATTTGTTGTGACTGTGGAAGGAAATATTTGATTAAGGTATGTTGGTCATAAGAAAACAATTGCTGGAAAAATGGTCTTATAATTTCCATCCAGTGGAACTAAATGTAGCAGAATAAATATATAGGAAAAATGGGTCCAGTTCCCTGGAAAAGGAACTTCAGGGAAGGTAATGTGGTTCAAAACCAAATGTTATAGTTATTGCCGGCTAGCACAGTTATTACTTGCTAGCACTTTTTATTAGAATTTTTCAGGCATATTCAATATATATCTTAAACTTATTTGAAGATCTACATGAGTTTCTATTTTTATTTTAATAATCAAACATTAATTTATTGGTTTTTCTCTCAGTTTTGTGCTCCTTTAAACTGAAATATTGGTATTTAGTACATATTTTCAGTGTTACATGTACTAGTATTGACATTCACTTACATATTACCGTTTTTGATTTGATAAATGTAAATATTTAACATTTACACATTTTAATAATACATTATTAGTTTTCAAAATTTAATGTCCTGTATAGATGTAATATTTATCTTTTACTCTGTAGTTATCTTTCATCAATGCAAATATTTAGATTAATTCTGACTAAGGTACAAAAATGTGCTTCTTTTAGAAATACTTGAACTTAAAATATTCCTAAAGGTCAAAGATAATTGTCTACGTTAATGATATCTTATGAATTATATTATGTATGATTGATCAAGAAGTTTCAATGAATGAATAAGCCTATAAAGCTATTGTAGGGAATAGCCCCTACTATGTTTATATTTAAAAGGTAATCTTATATTCTATTCAGTAAGAGATAGTGTAACAGTACATCAAACACCATCACTGATAATCAAAATTATCACAATTTTATTTTATGAGACATCACTTTATTAATTTTGTAGAGCCACTCCCAAAGTATACCCATAAAGTAAAAAAAAGCCAAAGATCTCAGATTAATTTAATATTAGTCAAAAGAGCATAAATGATGCTCTTTCTAAAAGGAGTTTTCAATTTGGAGCATTTATTCTTCTCATGTTCAAACAACTAAAAATACTAATTCTTCCACCACTTCCAATCCATCATCCTAACAGATGATTTCCCCAAATTCACCTGAAACTACCGTTGGAAAAGTTAACGAAGGATCCATATTGGCTTTCCAAGCCTACAACTTGTGTTTATACTTAGAAGGAAAGAGTTCAAGTACTTTGAAGAATGAACCTCACTCCTGAGGAGGTTTATAAACAGGTGGTGAATTGGCCTGGGGTAAAGGACTCCTGAAATGTTTTTTAGGGAATTCTTTCCCAAAATAGTTACTTAGACATTTACTTTGATGGAAGGTGCAGCTGGTCATAACAAAGGCAATTGCCACTAAGCCTCCGGGGTTCCCTTTCTCAGTCCTCACAGTTTGCACCCTGCTGAATGGAATATCAATCCACGGAACCATGTCAAGGTAATGAGCATAATGATAGGAACTCAGTGGTGTAAATGAGGTTAATAACTGGTGAGAAAGCAGAGCTTTGTTCCTGGATCCTTTGCATTTTCTTTTCTGTGCAGTGTAGCTCTTTAGAAATATTGCCTGTCTGTGGAGAGCTAATGGCTCTCGTCATAAAGCTAATACACTGTGCTTCAGTAGGCTTGGAACTCATTTCTAAAGTCACACTAATCTGCCTTTCCTCCTCTATGTTTTGTTTTTGCTCCTGAAAGATTTTCTTAATCCCAAAGAGTTCAAGCTGAGCATAAAGCTTTTCTGCTGCTTCTTATGCCATTTCTAATCAGGGGTGACACTTTGTTTTCAGAACCTTTTGTTTTTTTCTAATTTCAATTTTTAATGCGCACAGAAGCATCTTGTGAAGAAAATAAAGAGGAGTTTGAAAATGTTACACCCAGCTTTAACACTGCTGCCTGTGGGCCACATATACCCTTCCTTTTCTTGTCTCAGCATTCTCTTCCTCGCAGAATCAAAGGACACTTTCTGTCTGATGCTCTTTCTTCTTGTATTCTGAGTCTTTCACAAGCTATCTTCAGGATATTGTCTTGCAATACACTCAGGAACTATCCATATCTATATCTATTTATTAGTCTACTTACCTACCAATCAAATTGCCAAGAATTACCTAAGCACAATGTGATCCATTTGACTGTATGTTGCACCAATATGTCTCTTATCATCTGTTTTGATGATTTTTTTGTGCTCATGCCCATTCTTAAGGCTTCTCCTTCCTACTCTTACACGAAGGAGATCTGTAAACACTTAGGGAAAGAAACTAAGTAAGTAATCTTGAAGAAAAATCAAATCACAAAAGGAAAGTATTCTAAAAACTCCATTCTAACTTTGTGGTCTTCTTGAAACAGAATCAGCCATGAGTGGAATAATTTTTGTCTGTCTTTGATCACCCTTTTGGCATGACTTTTTATTTTCAGTGTTTTTATTTCTTAAAACACTTCTATTAATGCCACAGAGGTAGATAAAGTTAAGGTAATACTTCCTATGTGCCAGGCACCACTTTTATATACATTCACTTCTGTGAGGTAGACCCTATGTATAGAGCCTCCTTCAACAAAATAGAAGAGAGACGATGTCATTTGCTTGGAAGTGATTCAAGAGTTTGTGCAGAGAGATAAATTTGCTCAAGTTTGCACAGGTAGTAAGTGGCAGGCATGGGTAATGAACCAATAAAATGTGCCACTATAAAATGTACATAATAATACATACACACATGTGCAATAGAATATTATGCAGCCTTAAAATAAATACAGCCATATACAACAACGTGGTCTCAGGAGGACATTAAGTAAAGCTATGTCAACCAGTAACAGAAGAAAAAACACTACATGATTCTACTTATGTGAAATATCTAAAATGATGAAATCCATAGAAACAGAGAGTAGAAAAGTGGTTTCCCAGGTCTGGGGGGTGGGTGAAATGGACAGTTGATATAAAATTTGGAGTTATGAGAGATGAACACATTTTAAAGAACTGTTGTACTATATTGTGCCTATAGTTAACAATAATGTATCCTATACTGCAAAACTTGTCAAAAGCTTAAGATTTTATGTTAAATGTCCTTACTGTGGAAACAAGAAAAAAGAAAGAAAGAAACTTTTGTTCTATTGTATCTCTTTAAGGATAGGATCACTTTCCTGCATGTGAGAGTTTCTCAAGCTCATGTAAACATTAAAATATTTTCAATGTGAGAAAGGTCTAGAGGATTTTATAGACAATTATGAATTTTAAGAGTATTTAATTGCAATACTCACATGACTTCCCAGGCTCCAAGCCCTGCAGCTGGCCCACAGGTCCCTGCTGAGAAGTGGCAATAGAACAGCAGAACAAAGAGGCAGTGAAGGAATAGCCAGTGTGGGCTATAGCATAGTCAGCAAATATAGTCCATGGTCATGCCAGCCAGGAACTGTGGCCGGGCAAGAGAGAGACAAAGCAAGCTAAGGGCATGCCTACCATTCATCCCACCATGGCACTGCTGTGCCTGGCGCAGACAGTCACTCCACACAGCCCTGAAGCTTCAGACCTCATGTATGTGCAATCCACTGACCGTAATCTTCTAGGAAGCTAGAATTGCAGATGAGCTGTGAGGAAATGGAAGTGGTGCAGACCTCAATGGAAAATCAGACTCAAGAATTAACCAATATCATTAGTATTTTTCCAAACACTATTTAGCATAATTTTGAACCAATAGCATTGGCACGTTTCCAAAACCAAATTAGCATAAGTTTACACCAATAGAGCTGACCAAAGTGCTGTATAAACCTCTAGACTGGCACACTCAGATGGAAAATCGACCATCGTCCCCTCTTGCTCTGTGAGAGTTTTGTTTCCGTTTCTATTCTCAAATAAATCCTACTCCTTTCACTCTTACCTTCCTTTGTCCGTGAAGTTTCATTCCCCAGGACCACAATGCAAGAACCCAAAAAGAAGAAATTGACAGTGAGATGGTAGAGGCTGCTGCAACACTGGAGAGCCATACCCTCCATTAAGAGTTGTAATACCATTCTAGATCTGCAGCCTACGCAGACCCCACCTGCCAGCAGAAGCAGAGAAATTCTGGTTTTAATACCCTTGATACCTGATCCTATAATGTAGAAATGAGATACCATCTTGCCAAGGAAGACACATTGGTATGGAACAAAAACAAAAACAAAACAAAACAAAAGTAAACTAAGAAAAAAACTCACTACACTTATCCTTGCATACCATGGTAAGTACATCTTACTATGCCTACATGAAGTGCTCAGAATTGACCTTTGCCAATGTTCTGAAAGTAAATATTAAAGTGATAGATTGATGAAACTTTTATGCTCCTTTCTCAAAGACCTTTTATGGATTTGGCCTAATTTAAATACCTGTTCACATATATTCAAAAAGTAATACCTAATATTCCCCTGTAAAAGAATTACTTTTTTGCACTCTTTGTTTTATTGTTCAGGATTATCCACATACATGCTCATCTGTGTCTCTTATATCCCTTCCATATTACATATAAAAGTGGAAAATGAGAAAAAGAAATGGACTTGCTGCTTTTGAAGCCAATTAACCATTGTCTGTGCTTCTTGCCAATCTATAGGGAATCCCTACAAATCCAATATATTCCTAGTTACACTTTGTGATCCACTTTCAAGCAAGAAGTTCCCTACGGAGATAAATTTTATCCTTTTTTGTTCTCTAATTGAGCTCTTTGAATCTCTGTGTCACATGATATGCATCACATGATATCGTGACTTTATTTTTAGTAATATACTTGATAGTATGCAATAATACAATATCGACTAAGAATTTCCTTAGCACCCAGGACATTTTTCAGCACAGTGGACAATGTGCACTTCAGAACACTCCAAATCTCAAAGATGCTTACAGTCTAGATGGGCGAAGACTGAGCTGTAAACACGTGAGAATGTAAAACACAATATATAATATCACAGACCAAATTCAACGTGCTGTTCATAATTTCTATGAGAATGTCTGTCATTGTAGAAACAACAAAAGCAAATAAGTGTTGTTTCATATATTAAAATATTGGGATAGTTTTAAAAAATAGTTTTCATGAGGTCCTATACCATCAATGGATTATCTGGAAAGAAAGAAGTAAAACAACAACAGCAACAGCGGCAGCAGCAGCAGCAGCAGCAGAAACATCCCTCATTTGATGGTATTCACTATCAAGCAAGGATGAGAAACTGACAAAGAAGATACATTTTCTCATTGTAAGTGTAGTGGTAAACATAGGTAGACACTCACATGACAGGGGCAGAAAGGAAGGGAATTTGTCCTTCTTGGTTTAAGTTGGTCAGGAATGTCATCCTTGGGAAGAAAATTGCATATTTAGTGAAGAGAGCAGTTTGAGCAAAGGCACTGAGGTGAAATATCATGAAGTTGCAGCTACAAGAAATTTCTCATAACTGGATTATAAAGATCAAGACTAATACGACAGGAGATAAAACTGAGAATGTGGGACAGAAGAATATTCTGCAGCTTGAAGGTAGAGTAACTATGATGATAATCACACAGGCTATCAATATGCCTTACACATGAAGGCAAGGCAGTAAGGAGGCTGTCTAAATCATTGACACTCCTAGAAATTACATTCAAGGTCATTCTTAGAGTTTAAGGAAATAACCTGTATATTTATCCAACATTGTGTTGTTACCTCCTGAGTACATTAAAATATGCACTTTCCTAACATTAAGGTGGGAAGAAGGCAAACAGAGAAAATGGAAGTACCCTAAGAATCAGACATTTTCCCTGTACTTTTTGAAATTTGATTTGCTTTCTTTGTGTTTGTAGACTAACGTTTGGTGATTAATGAACTCAAATAAAATCCCTTACAGCAGAATTATAACTTAGAATTTTGTTGTGGTTTAACACTTGAACATTTGTTACTTGTGACATAATCGTAGCATAGCAGAAAAAAACCACTTTTTAAAATATTTTGAGTTGCTAATTATAACAGTATAATTAGGATTTTCTCTTTTGTGCTTTTTCATCTTATATACTTGTAATACTTGTTGATTAATATTTAATATTAGTTACTAGACACATGTTGTTACAAATAAATTTCACAATATGCATTACAAACTTTACAAAGTTATTGGTGATACACTTAAATAGCAAAGCTCAAACCAGTTTTAGTCAGTCAGCAGGTGGCAGTGCTGGTGAGTACAACTTCCTCTTACCTATTGGATTTGACATTGAAATACAGACTTCCTATATTCAAAATTCTGATACTGTAGAGTATTAGAAAATGTGTTTGTGTGTTTTGGAAAGACTAAACTCGATGAATCTGTGAAGTCCTTCACTCGTGGTTCTGAACCACACTTATTGCTATCTTCTTTCCATGTTGTTTCTATCTTGCTTTCCTCCTATTCTTTCTTCTTTCTTTCCTCCCTATCTTGTGCTCATTCTTGATTCTTTCTTTATATGTTCTTACTCTTTTCCTGTTTAAAAGAATTCTAGAAAAATAATTTCAGTTTTAGTTTAAAAATAATATATGTGGAGAACATTTAATGTAAACATTAGTTTGGTAAAACAAAAAAGATTTAGTGGAAGTCATCTGCAAAAGTGTACATGGAAACTGATTTGATTTAAGAATAATGCTCAGAAAAGTCAGACCCATTGATAGATTTCTTTTTGCTATTTTTGCTGATTTACTTAATTAGTCCTAATTCTCTATTTTTTTAATGTGTGAATAATAGAGGGCTTTTTCTTGTTGTTGTTTTCCTTTATTTAATATGTTAGGTGATTTCAACTTTTTTAATGCTGGAAACGTCATTTAAGGATTTGAAGATGTTTGGATTTATCTACGCTTTCAGGAGTTATAGAGTAGATAGTTTTGAGCTGTTTAGGAGGTATTTATTTCTCCTGGTGTCAAATAATTGTTTTTGTATGTCTAAAATAAAATCTATTGAAAAGAAACTCTTTACTTAGGCATCTTTAAGGCTTGCTTTAAAGTAATCACTTCCTGTATTATTGGGCAGTTGAATTTTATAACAGATATTTCATAACTAATAATTTATAATGTTTAAAGTAAGAAACATGATAAACCAATTAATTAATAAAGGGTCTATTTTTTCCTTCTGAAAGACTGGCATTCTATTTAGTGAACAGGGAATATCTTAATCAAAGCCTTTAACAGTTATTGATCAGTCAAATATATTAAGATTTTGAAATATGATTTTTTAATTTATGATTTTTTTATTTATTTGAAATATAAGATTTTAGCTTTTTGTACTTGTGCGCTTCTAAATTAAACTCAATGAACATTTCCTTATTCAGGAATTATAATCCTGTCTCATTTTCATGCATATGTCAATGATGGGAAATTCCTGTCACCTAACACCAGGCCATCCATTCAGGAAAGCTTCAGTTATTGTTTGATGGAAACTAGCATTTAGTATAATCCAAGCTTCACTTACTATGCATTCAACAGTCCTGAGTACACCATCTCTGAAGTGTTCAAGGAGGATGCTGAAAACATCTCTAGATATGATCTGGGGATGAGGGAACTCTGATTGTAGGATATAGAGAAACCTGAATAAATTTCCAAACCCTAGGGAAAAAGATATAGTGGAGTTCTGTAAAATTTAAATGTAAACATTAAGTAGAAGCTCATTATGATTTTTTTGCTGAAATTTAAACTCTAGTGCATGATATTTTTGCTATTTTAATTGTACATAGTAAAGATACATAGCATTCATCGAACACAATTAGGAATTCTATGGTTGAGCACATTGAAACTTAGGAAGCTGAGATGTCTAGATATTGTTTTCTTCCTTAAGGAATGAAAACACAGTAGCAGTCTTAAAAACAAAACAAAACAAAACAAACAAACAAAAAAAAACAAAGAAACTAAGCAACAGCCAATGAACAACCATAAAAGGGAAAGCCTGATTAGAGCCATTGTAGAGAGACATTCTAAGGGCCTTACAGAAGAAATTTGGTAGAGAGGCAGTATAGAGGCTCTTGTGTGGTCTAACCAGTAGGAGGTAATTTATATCTATATAGTGGAATATTACAGCAAATTGAGCAAACAGGTAGATAGATACAAAGGACATCTAACGTTGAGTTTGACATAATTGATTTATGTTGAAAGCAAAAGAAAATGGAATCTACTTAAACATAGAAAACTCTTTGAAGTTTTTTCTGTTTGCTCACTTCTACTTAAAGGTTCAGGAAACTCAATAATTTAAATATACCTATGTACAGCTGCTTTTAACACTTTGAAAATTTAATGTGATTTTTCTTTTGCCCTAAGATAGATCTATAATTAACAAATATGGGTTGACTTAATTTGAAATGGATAACTCTTGTCTTCCGAAGTAAGCACCATTTCATTTTTCTTCTGACTTTGAGGAATATAAGTATATAGGAATAAAAGATATTCATGCCAGCCCAATAATTAAAATAATTTTAAAATATAAAAATGTCATGAAAAAATAGGGAAAAGAAGAGAAAAAGCATATTTTGGATCCAAACAATATATTAGTCTCAAAAGTAAACATGAAGTAATTATTCTTACTAATAGACTTGAGCCCAGAGCATTTGGTCTATTACCTGCTGAGGCTCCTTCCTCTTTGAAGAGCATACTTTGTTGGATGTTTTTGAACCTTACTTAGCCATGTCAGAAAATTTACTCCAATAAGAAATTCTGGACAAGGAATTTAGAAGGAAAAGAAAGAGTTTTTCTGTACCAAATAAGAAGTTTCTTCTAAAGAATTTAGATTTTATTAGAAGAAATAATATTATTTCTATTGGAATATATATTTTCTGTATGTTCCCAGAACTGCACATATACAAAAGGGTAAATACAAGCAGGTGGGACAAAAGGTGATATACTGAATTCTTACATACTACCAGGTACATTACATTTTTTCCTTTCAATGAACTTATTTATAACATCTCATTTATTAGGTGAAAAAATTGAGGGTGAGAGAAACTAAAAATAACATTTACTGGTCAACCTCCAAATAGTCTTCCCTCAGATTCCACATTTATAATTATTTTAGTGTCACTTTGAATATTTTAATTCTAATAAACACTAAATTAACATTAATATTTAATGTTTAGGTTTAGGATACATTTTATGAGGGCAACATTTTTCTTACTCGAGAAACAATTATGATGTTATGAACACATTTGGATATGCCTGCATATTTTGGAGTGATTACAAAGGGGAAAAATAGCATTATAGAGGAGAGAACATTCTCTACCTACATTTGTATTTTCTTGCATATAATGGTGTATTTTTTAAATAATGTTACATGTTTATGAAACATCAAAATGCTAATAAATTCCCAAACGGTCACTAGTATTTGCAAATCTCTAGGTATTCATTATGTTTTAAATGGTAGTAAGGCAATAAATTTTGAAAACATAAGTGACAAGTAAAAAATTAAATAATTGTATAAATTGTAGATCAAGTGAGAATTACTCCTGCACTGCTTTATGAGTGATATATGCAAAGTAAATAATAATTCAAGATTTAAATTAATTGGAAAGAATTTATATAGTTAAAATGTAAGAATTTTGCTTTCTCATTTTAAGTGACTGGAAATGATTTCTTATGTGATATTGTTTTGGAATAATTTTAAATTGACATAAAGATTTCAAAAAAGTTGCACTTTTCAGAAATGTTTCAGTGAAGCTCAGTCTTTATCCAGATTCTTCAGCGGATGGTATTTTCCCAGAGTTGTTCACTCATAACTTTCTCTTCACTGCATGTAGATGTCAAGAACTGTGAAGTGTCTGGGATTTTATCCTGCTTGGAAGTTATCAAGTTGGCTTGTCACAGTTTCATAGATGCTAGCAGAAGTTGAGAGACGCTTGGATCAGTGACAAAGACATTATCACTGGTGACATAACAGGCAGCATTAGCTGCATGCTCCTGTTGGTTGCTTTTGTTTTTAGTGATGGAGATAATTAAAAAGCAGGCTCAAGTGACTGGTCCCAAACAGTGTGCCCTTATTATGACCAAATAATCTAAAATTTAGCAAAGCCTTTATCTTATCAGGGGATGCAGCTAAACCTTTCAATCTTTGTACCAGAGGGAGACATTAAGTTTATTATCCTGGTGATAAAACACATCTTGCCCTCTGTTAAGTGAAAAGTACTTCTTTCATCCATGGCTATTTCCTATGCAAATGTCCTTGCAAAGACAGTATGGGATAAAATATTTCTCAAGACCTAGGAATGCAGACTCCCAGAGAATCATCTCTCAACAATAAATACTCATTAACACTCTTCCTTTTGTAGACCATTGAAGATAATTCCAGACATAATGTTCCATTAGTTCTTAATTAGGTCAGCCATGAACATTCTACCAAAACACAGATATTCTTCTACATAACCACAGCACAACCATGAAAATCTGGAAATCAACATTAATATAATATTACCATGAAATTATAGATATCATTCAGTATTTACTAACAATCTTATGATATGCTTTTTTTCCTTTCTTGTCCAAGACCTAATACAGAATCATGCATTGCATTATTATGTGTCTTTATTCTTCTTCAGTCTGCATTATTTCTCTAGTCTTATACTATCTATCATGACCTTGAATTTTTGAAAGAATTATGGTTTTCAGATTAAGAGGACTCTCCTAATCTGGTTCTATTGAATTCATTTCCTCATATGCAGAATCAGCTTGTAACTTTTCAGGAGAAATACTACAGAATATGGGGCTGAGGTTGTGGCTCAGTGGGAGAGCGCTTGCCTAGCATGTGAAGCACTGGGTTCGATCTGCAGCATCACATAAAAATAAAGAAAATAAAAATATTAAAAAAATAAATACCACAAAATAATTATTGGTATGTCCCATCGTCCACTGGACATGGACTCTGACTAGCTGGATAAGTTGTGAAATTGTATTTAAATTTTTGTACTCAATTTTTGTATTTTTCTTGTGTAATATTTTAAATTATTTGGGGAAAATTATTAATTAATTTATATATGTATGGAACCATGGATTACTGCTTTATCTAATGTGATAAGTTATTACTATTGATATTTTTTGAGGGGGAAGGTACTGAGGAGTAAACTCGGGAGCAATCAAATACTGAGCCACATCCCCAGTCCTATTTTGTATTTTATGTAGAGACAGGCTCTCACTAAGTTGCTTAGGGCTTCGCTAAAGTGCTGAGGCTAGCCTTGAACTTGCGATCCTCCTTCCTCAGCCTCCTGAGCCTCTGGGATTACAGTCGTGCACCACAGCACCTGGCATTATTGACATTTTTGATATTTAAATATTCCTGGAGTTAGCAAGTGAACTACCTCTAGATACTCCCCACCTCCTTAGTTGTACTGCAACCTTTGCATCCATATTATCTTCTCAGTTCCTCCAAAGGAATAGAAATGAGAGAAAATGAGGTACACAATGTTAGCTGTTGTTGTTTAGGTAAGCCTTATTTTTTAATATTTAATCAAGGCAAATGTCATTTATAGAAGATCTATAATCAATAAAATGAAGTAGAAGTTATGATATCCTACATTGCCTACAATTGTTTTATTATGGTTGTATACATAGATATTAGTATTAAGGCCTCACATTTTTTAAAGTGTAACTGATGCCAACTGTTTTTGTCTCCTAGTTTTGTTACATTAGAGATGACATTCTATTAAATCAATGAAATGCTGTTCAGGATAGTCCCAGTGGTATGGAGTTTCTGAGAAAAAAACAGAAACCAGTGACTTATTAGAAATAGTGTCTTTGAACCATGACAGGCCATCATATACCTTCAACAGAATTGAACAGTTGGGTCCCAAGAGCTGCAGATAAAACTCCGAATAACTTAGACCTATAAAAAAATAAATGTTGGAAGTGACCTGATATCTCTTCAGGATTCAATATGATTTTCTGACCATATATACACTAAGCATGAAAGCTGCCTGGTTTCTAAAATGAATGTGAATCTTTTATCTTACCACATTCAACATGAATTGAAACCTTAAAAAAGATACACACACTAGTTTCAAAAAGGGTTAACAAATCACTAGTGTAGCACTTTGTGATGTAAATAATAGTTTGAGTTATCTAAGCATACTCATGTTACTTTTAAGTAAAAATATATCAAAGCAAAATGTTAATACCAAGATGAAATTGAAGAGACTTGTAAGTTACTGGCCTTGTTTCCATAAGGAAACCTTTGAAAGAGGTGTGGTTAGTGAATGCAGCTTGAGTGAAGCTCTAATCATTTGTGTGTACAGAATGTTCCTGAACCAATCAATGTTTGAAAAATAGTTTTCTTACAGTAAAATGATACTAATAAATATTAGGTACTCAAAAATATTAGCAATTATTATTTCTTGATGTGAATATTTAAGATGTGATTTTGAAAGAAGAGGTAGTCAGTTTTTTCTATTACTTGAGATTTGGGTTAAGCATGAATCTGGCCAGGCAAACAATAATGTAATTTTCTTCAGTCAGACAAAGCAATATGGGAAGCAAAATCCTGGCATATATGTCCTAAACTCAGAGAAGAAGTTCATGCAAAATATTTAACAATTTGTTACTCTTTCTATAAACATACAGATATTGTAACTTCTGTTATTTTAGTGAAGGTTCATTTAAGTGAAAAACTTATAATGAAATCATACTTATAATTTTAGGTATTAATCCTGAAAAGTACTCAAAAATAACAAAATTAAACTTTTACACCATGTAATTATGTGTCTTGATCTAATTGTTTCAGTCCTGAGAATCTGAGCCTTGCAGTAGTGCAGCTCATTACTCTCCTCTCACCCTGTGGGTTGTCATTTTCTTTTCTCTCCTCTTACTGAATATGTTGACCATTTGGCTCATTCTCACCATCAGTCACTTTTTGTTTTTCCCGGTTTGACCAGCTTTGCCAAAATTAGCCAAAATTATTTATTCCTAAAAGGAATTTGCATTTTTCCAATGATTTACTTGTGGAAATGTTTCATTGCCTTGTAGATATATGATTTTGACCTCTTATTCATTTTTTCTGTGTGTGTGTGTGTGTGTGTGTGTGTGTGTGTGTGGTTTTCATTCCCCACAGTAAGCAGTCCCTGAAATGAAGTAAAACAAAAAATGTAATTTATATATATAAATTTACATTGATATATATCAAATATATACTTTTTTGACTGAAAGCAACTAAAATCAACATGCTATAGAGATAACACACATACCAATGTTTATAGCAGCACAATTCTCAATAGCCTAGTTTTGGAATCAGCATCAATATCCATCAACAGATGAACTAATGGAGAAAATGTAGTACATATACACAATAAAGTCTTATTCAGCCATTAAGAAGAATAAAATTATGTCATTTGCTTGTACATGGTTGGAACTGGAGAATATCAAGCTAAGTGAAAAAAAAACTGCCTCAGAAAGTCAAGAGTGGAATATTTTCTCTCATAAATGGGGGTGAGGGGGTTAAAAAAAGGAATCTCTTGAAAATGGAAGGAAGGCCAATAGAGGAAGGAAATCAGATCTAGATAGAGGGATAAAGGAGATCATGGGAAAGTACTGAGGAAATCTACCAAGTTATGCTCTGTCAACACATGAATGAATATACCACAATGAATGTCACTTATATAATTATTATGCATTAATTGAAATAATTATAATAACAGCAACAACAGAGGAAAGATCAGTAAAGTAGAGCAAATGGATCACTGGGAGGAGAAAAAGGAGAGAAAGGGAAGGTATTGGTGCATGAGATTTATCCAATCATTATATGCATGTACAAATACATCATATAGAATTCCACTATTATGTATAATGTATGAATAAAACTAAAACATAGACTGTTGATATAATTTTATTATGAGAAATAAATCAAAGTAAATAAATGAAGAATATTCTCCTAAAATTTAGTAAGTGTTGTTATATACAGAATAATAATTAGCTTGTTTCTTTGTCACTTTTGATTGGGGTCAATTCAAATTCAGGCAAATACTAGAGAATTTAACAGTAAAATATGTAAGCATGACATAACATATTGGAAATGTTCCTGGAGAAAATATGAAATTATGTTGTGGATTTCATAAGTACAAGGCCAATATTCCTCTGAACAGAAACTTAGAAATTGGCTAAGAAATCAATGGAATGATATAGGGTATCGGTTCCAAAACTAGATTCTGGAGTACTATAAAAATGCCTCTGACAAAGTCACAATAGCATGCCAAAAACTTCCTCACTTGTACAGCCACCAGCTGTATTGAATCCAGTTGTTCTTTTTTTTTTTTTCAGTCAATCTAACTTTATGGCAATTTGTACTAGTCTGAAACAAATTGTATTGAATTTGATTTCTTGGCCACTTAGCTATGATTATTTTCTTCATCTGTATTACTGTAACTGTTTATTTCTTTGTTGAGATAAACATAATTTCTACTTTTGTATTATTTGGAATGCTTAGTTTACTATCAACATAGAATATGGGGTAGACAATCTAACAGTGGTTAATTAATAATAAGAATACTTCCATTTCTTAATGATCATTCTGTGATTATTATTGGAATTAAAAGTTACATGATAGATCAAAAAGAGATATGAAATTGCTTTATGTTGATTGAGAGCATTAGTCATACAAAACCAAATTATAGGAAATTCTCTGAGATAAACTTTTGCCTAAACTAAAAAGCTCCTTTCGTTTGTATCTTATTCAAAGATCCCTACAAAATTCTCCAAATTAAAACAAAGTAATATTTCAAAGTATATTTTGGATTCAATTTTAGTAAGTTAATGATTTCCAGTTGTAATTAATTTTAGTTATATAGTGATCATTATGATGACAATGCTTAACATTCATTTATCTCCAAATCCTAAAAGGCACTAAGTTGGTTTGGTTAGGAGCATTCTGAACATTTAAAGCAGCATCTCTGAAATTATTTAGGGTGGGTTTTTGTCCTCCAGCTTACTTACTAAACATTAAAGATAAGTTATTTAATTTGCTGATCCAAATAACCTAATATTTTTGGAGTCCCGCTTTTGGTCTTTGATAAACCTTACAAGATTAAATGAATGATAGTCTTATATATGTTGAGCATATTTTAAATAATCAGTAAGTAGGAGTTCTTGCAAATCTCATATCATCACCACTAAACTAATCATCATTCATAAATATCCTTCCCAATAAGAATTCCTTGAGAGGCTCATAATATCTAAGTAAAAGACAAAGATAGGTTTACAAACTCATTTCCACTGAAATAAGTTAAATTCTAATGTTAGCACATTCTCTTTATCTAAATTAATTCTGTATTGTCAAATATATATGTAATTGATCTTCATTTCCTGCTCTGGAGTAACCATGTTCATCAATATAAAGCTATTATGCAAGACAAGAATGGTGGGTGGAAAGTCTCAAAATAGTTTGTACATTATGTTTCCATCTGTCAAGGTAAAAGCTGAGAAATGCAAAACGCATTTTATTACCTGACAAGCACTAAGTGGTGTCTAACACTACTGCATACAAAAATCATATTTTATTAACATAGTTAATAGAAGAAAATAATATTTGTGGTATAGCATGATTTATGAAGTGTATATTCCTTATTTGTGCATATACTCATAATAACAATTTTGTACTCTAAAAGGCTATGGAAAATCTATTGGACTGGCTGATAAATGGTTTACAGGCATTTATTAATGCAGTAAACATTTTTGACAATTAACTATATATCAAGGAAATAATTAGGTTCTATGTATCCACAAGAAGCTATACATATTCCCTGATCCCTAATAGCTCAAAGCTAAAGAGAAAGATTACAACTGAAGTAATTCTATGGACAGTAGCTTGATCAAATTTATATTCTATTTAGTGCAATTCTATTCATAGGCCAAAAACATCTTTGGCTATGTGTATTTGTCTGTTTGTGTCTGTTGTGGGGTGGGTGGCAAGGATTAGGAGGAAAAAAAACAAAACTTCACAAAATATTGTTCACAGTGAACAATACACACATCAATATGCATGAATAGCTATGCTTTAAACAGGGCTTTTATTCTGATATAGTTCTGCAGAGACCGAATGTGGAGAGATGAATAGCAATGAAAGTGGAAAATGCTTTAATGCCAGCCTTAGTTGTTTAGGCTTTATTTTTTAGTTGTGTAAAGTAATAGAAATATTACAGAAAATTCATCCAATCATTCAGAGTTATTAAGTCAAAAATTATTTACAGAATACTTAGTAAGTTTCAAGCATTGTCTAAATGCTACAAACACAATGCTAAGCAAACACTAATGCATTTGTTGTTTTTGCATTGCTTGCAGTCTAGTGGGGATGTCAGAAAGAAATAAAAAAAGCTTCATAAATGTACACTTATAAATGTATAATTTAAAATGGCAAAAAATTTCTATGGCAACACATCAATCAATCAATGCTTAAGAAATCAGAAAAGTTTTCTTGAGGAAGTGAGCATTCAACATAGATCTTAAGAACATTAAGACTTAACCAAGGAGAGAGGATGACAGTGGGTGGGAAGCATTGTTTCAAGGAGAATAATAATGTGTTTGTATAGTTTGTTGGTGAATATATCAAGTTTGAGAAATGGGTCCAAATCCAGAGTAGCTGAAGCTTAAGCCATGAAGAAAGTCAGTTAGACACCCAAGGATAAGGTCCTGTTAGCTGTTGTGGAGCATATGCATTTCCTATTAAGTTTTTAAAAACCTTATTAAATCATTATTATAATAATACAACAAAGAAATGAGTAAACAGTTCTATATGTAATGAGGGAAAGAACTGTGCTCAGAGTTACTCCCTCATTTTGGCTAGAGCACAGACTTCTTGATTCCTTCATTCCCCGAGAAACAGAACACTGAAAAATGATCAGACATGGAAGGAGATGGAATGGTGTTTTAGAATGAAAATTTGATAATAACGTAGACAATATTTGGACAGGGGAAATGAGGTGGCTGTGAAAGAGGGACAATACTTGACGAGGCTATTTTTAGTTTTCTTTAATGTGTGACAAATTATTTCCAAATTTGTAATTTAAAAATATTGGTTTTATCTCATAATTTTGTATTTTAAGAATTAGGGGAATAGGAGGGATGGGTTATAACTGCTTCACAAAGTCTTGAACCTGAAGTAAGATAATCCCATTCTCTCCTCTCTCTCTCTCTCCATCATTCCTCACATTTATGCTGGGATTTCCCTCAGCATGGCAGCCTCACAGATTAGCGTTTCTTATGTGGATGCTCAGTGCTCTGAGAAGAAGGAAGCAGAAACTGCTGGCTTTCTAAAAGAATAGAGTATCTTATGCTGTGACTATTGTTTGTGTTCTTAGAATCCTATAAATGAAGTATCATCAAATGATACATGAATCATTCTTTACCTCTTATCATATTACTCATTCTCTACCAGAAAATATTATAAACCTACCAAAAGCTTCCTTGAACTATTTCCTTAGCATCTGAAATAATGTTAAAATTTAAAAAAAGAATCAGGCTAATAGTGAATTATAACATACTGAATTGAAAACCATTCCCTGAGTCCATAGAGGGAGAACTCTGTGGCAATGTGGACATAAAAAACTCTTCCTTACACAAGACTGAATGAAGATTATTAATGAAGAAAGAACAATAAAATTAGAAAATAATCATGTTATTATCACTAATCTAGAAATCGACTCAGGCAAAAGCTATTAGTTAAATGTGATTGTGCTATAAAATATTCACGTGTTCTCCAAATGTCATCTCATAGATCACCTACTAGTTTCAAAAGTAAAAACTAATTTTAAAATGAAACAATCTAAACCTCACATTAATCATGTGTTCAAACAGCATTGCATGCTTTCAGTTTTAGCTAGGAGATGTAAAGAGTTGGAAAGAATATTTCTCCTACTCATACAATGAGAAAAAAGCTAGGGAAACAGAAAACTAATTACTTTTTCTGAACCCATCAGAGAACCAAGTTCACGAGAGCAAGCAACTAACTTGAAATCTTAAGGCTAACAGGCATATACAGGGAGAAACAGGACCCAAGCTTTGGCTGGAACAGGAAACCACAACCCTTTATAAGCTTTAATTAATTATTTAAAGTCAAATGTGGAAAAGAGAGCATGAAGCTTATTATTAGTTGAATTATATACACTTAAAATATTTATGTCTCTATCCCAGTTCCCAGGAACACAGAATGTGAACTTACATGGAGATGGGATTTTTACAGAAATAATCAAGGTAAAATGAAGCTACTTGGGTTAGCCCTTATCCAATAAAACTGATGTTGCTATAAAAAGGTGTTTGTGGATCCAGAGACACTCAGGGATCTAAGGTGATGTGAAGAAGCATAGGGATGGTCATCTGCAAGCCAAAGAGAAAGACATCGAACAGACCCTTCGAGATCAGTCCTCAGAAGGAACCAGATTTGTTGTCACCGTAGCTAGAGATTTCTACTCTCCAGAATGTGAGACAATACATTCCTTGTGTTTAAGCCTTAGTGCTAGCAAATCTGTCATGATATAAAGCAAGGTAGAAATGCTGACATAGTGGGGTCTCTCACTTTCACACAGACTTTTTCTTGAGATTCCCACAGAGAAAATCAAGGAGATACTGAGAAATGCTTAATGCTGACTGGAAAATAGAAAGGACAGCCACTCTAAGATTTAAACCAGACTATCCGCTATCTCCCATATGGAACAAAAGACATATTTTGTTTGAGCAAATGGATAGGCAAACATGCAGCCTCCGGGTTCTATGAAAAGCCCATTGCAAATAGGGGGAGGAGCAAAGCTGAGCAACAGAACTCCTAGCCCTGCCCCCTTATCATTCCTAAGAAACATAAGTATTTATCTGTGGCGTGGAGGGCACCCAAACGCAACACTGTTGATAGAAACTCTGAAAGAATGACCCGGAAACACATAAGGTCCAGCATTTTCCCTGAAGGAGTGGCTGAAACATCTGTGAAGCCTACCACCTGACTCTGGTTCACAGTGCTTGTCTGAAAGCTAAGTGAAATGTTGGAGAATATCATCCTTCCACATCTCTCCGATGAGCAAAGAAATCTCAAATAAAAATAAAAATAAAAACAGTAACATAGAGCTGGATGGACTGAGACAGAATCTTTCTGAGAGCAAACCAAAGTGAAGATACAAAGACAATTTTGGTGCCAAACATAAGGCATCATTAAGTACCACTAGAGGGATTTGTTTCTCGAGTGCACTGCTAAATACCATAGTAGCAACAACTTTCAAACTCAATCAACTTCTGACTAGATCAACTCAAGAGCCTTGCAATAAAAATATGCTCATTTGCAAACAGAAAAAAATATATTTCCTTCAATATCTATTATTTTATCTGTCTAGCTTTCAACAACAAAATATTTCAAGGCATATAAAAAAGTACATCAGAAGAGAACTAATTAGAAAATCCAGACTCATGTATACATGTTAGAAATCTCAGACAGGGAACTTAAAATAATTAACTTTAATATATTGAAAGCTTTAGTGAAAAAGTAAGTTGCATGAAAAATTGGACAACAATGTTAACAGAGTTGGAAATTATAAGAGTAATGAAGATTAACATCATCAATGATAAATCAGAATATCTATCATATATTCCTTTCTATGATTTTTCCCCAAAATTCATAATCCCAATGTGATCAGGAGAAGCTATCAGACAAACACAAATTAAATATTTTTAAAAATTACCTAGACAATTTTTTTCAGATGTTTTAAGGTCATAATAAAAAAGGAAAGATAAACTCTATAGAAAGGAGCAGACTAAGGAGACACAAGACTGAATACAAGATGATATCCTGGATAGGATCTTTGAAGACACAAGAAGAGCCTTTATAGTAAAATTGGAAAAATTAGAATAAGTCTGTATTATACATAAAGACATTAAAATTACTGTGATAATTGAAACTTATGTGATAATGGTGTACTATCTTTTCAACTTTCTATGTATCTAAGTTATTTCAAAATGAAAGTATACTTACAAATTTTAATATGGAAATGGTATAAGGTTACATTGTATATCTCCTATTGTGATACAATAGTATATATCACAACCTATACAATATTTTACCCAAAACTCAAGTATGAGAAAAATAATAATCATCAACTGTAATCATGAGGAAATAGTAAAATGAATATAGACTTGACATATTCTATTAGACAACTAGTCTAGATTTGGGAGGAAAAAGAGCAATACTATGAAATGTGAAAAAAATCAAAAAGTTGTGGAGTATATCAGTTTCCTAGATCAGCCATACTAAATTTTCTAAAATTGAGTGGCTTAAAACAATATGTTATTATCTCATAGATTTGGAGATAGTCTAAACTCAAAGTGTCAGAGCCATCCTTCCATTATTGGCTGTAGAGAAAAATTCTTCCTTGCCTCCTCCAGGACCTGGAGGCTCCAGGTATTCTCTTGCTTTTGAGTACATCATCCCAGTCTTTATCTCAGTCTTTATATAGTCTTTAACTCTATATTGTCTCTTTTATCTCCTATACACATAATTATCATTATATTTACAATGCACACAGATAATTGCATGAAATATTATCTCAAAACCTTTAATTACTCCTGCAGAGATATGTTTGTCCATGTAAGATCACATCCATAGGATATGGGATGCTGTCATATTTTGGGGGATCACTATACAACCCACTCTAGGGAGAAATTAAGGATAGTAGATATGTTAATATAATATGTTAACATTGCTGTGATCAAGTTGAAGTTTATGTGATAACTCTCCATCTACTACAATTACAAAATACCTTAGAAAATCAACTTAAATGAAAAAGATTTGGTTTGGCTTATGGTTTTGGATATTTCAGTCCATGGTTGGACCCACTGATTTTAGGTCTCTGGTAAGCCAGTACATCATGGCAGGAGTGCATGGTGAAACAAGTTGCAAAGTTCTTGGGGAGTGATGTTTTCTCTTCTCCTTGATATTCTGTAACTTAAATTCTATGATACCTAATATATAATACCGAAACATTATGATACAACATCCATGTACTTTGCATAATAAGGAAAGAGGCAATGGATGAAAGCAAAAATACACACACAGGTATTTATAACAAACTAAGAAGGAAACATGACAATTACTCTTCATTTCTGTAGCTAGTGATGTGGTTCTAAATGGCCTTGAAAGCTACCATCTTCAACTGTCCATCTCTCATCATTTGGCCTTGGCAAGTTCTTCAACAGGTTGTGGTTCTTTACTTGGTAGAGTGATTCAAAACTTCATTCCTGAAAGGTCTGGGTCACTTGTACTCCTACTTGGATTAAGTTCTTATACTTTTCCATTGATTCCATCACAGGACATAGTAATATTAAAGAAGGCCCAAAGGATCTCTAATGCTCAGGCTTAGTAGCCCTTACACCTCCATTTTACAGTAGTAGTCCAATTTCCTTTTGATAGTCAGGATAAATCACCCCAACCAGTTCAGTAACTCCTTTTTCTTCTATTGACTCAGAGGTATGAGAAACTAAGAATAGCTGGGCAGTAGTTTTATGACTCCATATTCCCAACTGAATGGAGTCATTTTTCTATCTCCTAGTGGAAGCCTCCCCGCATTGAAACTAAATCTTCTAGGCCTCCAGAGTACAAGGTCCTATGAACAGCAAACATTTTGCCAGTGAGTGATCAGGTGTATCAGTGACAAGTATCAATCCTATTTCTGCCCCTGATTTCTGAACCCATGAATCCTTCCTATCAGAGAAGCAACACTATATACTAGATGCTGATGCAGAGCATATACAACCTTCTGGAGAAACTTGTCCCAGCCCTAAAGGTACAGCCACCTAGTTGGTGCTGCCACTGAGCTTTTAAAATATCCACTTTACTATCCTATCAAGTAAGTTGCTTCAGGATTGGAAGAATCATAAGACCAGTGAATGTCATGAGCATAGGCCCACTGATGAATTTCTTATGCTGTAAAGTGTCTTCCTTGATTAAAAGCAAAGTTGTGTGAAATATCATGATGGGAAAAAAGGCATGATGGATGCTACTTTTGGCAGAAGCGTTAGATGCAGGGAAAGTAAATCCATATCCAGAGTAGACATATATTCCACTAAGGACAAAATATTGTCTTTTCCATGATGGACACAGTCCAATGTAGTCAAACTGTGGCTAGAAAACTGGCTTATCATTCTGGGAATTGGTGACTTACTGGAGCTCAGAATTAGTCTCAACTGCTGGCAGACTGTACATTGAGCAGTAGTCATAGTGATATTGGCTTTGATAAGTGTAAATTCACATGACTGAATTTACACATAATCTCCAACACTCCTACCTTAGCTGTAAGTTTTGGGTTGCAATTGGACAATAACAAGGGAAACTGGTGAGAGAAGCATACAGAATGAATTATCCTATCTACTTACTAAAATTATCTTCTGCCTAGGTTACTCCTTGTTGAGTGTTCACATGTGTCACACACAGACTGCAAACTGCTTGCGCTGTTGGATAACAGGCTTGCGCAACTGCGCCCAGCTTCTTCCTCAAATTTCTCTGAAGAATTATTTTTTTCCTTGATGAAGAAATTCTTTCTTACCAATGTTCCAATCACATGCCTCCCAAGTCTCTGGCCATCCAATAAAATCACTGTCTATAGCCCATGAATGAATATATAATACCAAGTATGAATATTTCTGCTGTGAAGCAAAATATGTAATTAAGTGCACTGTCTGTAGTTCTCTTCATTGCAAGGACTCTCATTCATTGCTATAATTCACGGATGTCCCAGAGAGGGACTATTGTGGTACAACTGTCCATTTTCAGTTGCTGCTTGTATATTGTGCAGAAGCATCTGTAAACCATGCCCAAGTTTTCTATTCCTGTGAATTGATCATGAAGGATTCCCCATGAGGCCAGTGGTATGGACTGGGAGAGAGAAGGCAGTATATCAGGAGTGGACATGGACATTTGGGCCACGTCTTCATATAATGAAGTTGTTCTTCAGGGCCTGCTTTGTCCCTATCACATACATCTCTTCTGTCTGAAGATATAACGCTGCAGTGCATGCCTAACTTTATGGCTTGATGGCATCCAGTTTTCTATGGGTAGCTCACGTCACATGGTAACCTAGTGGCCCATGGTTACATGTTCACTCTCAGTTGGACTCAGTAGCAGGTAAATGAGCTGTTTCTTAAAAGGAAAGCAGTCATTTACAGAGGATGGCAGAGTTGTGTTTCATTATGCGAGGAGCTTATACTGTGATTCACTTATGGGAGCCTGCAAGAGGTTCTTTAGGCTCCTCTGAAGTTTGAGAATTAAATGAAGTAGAAAGAAGAAAACAACCAATAACTCAGACACCACTCAATTTTGCTATGTCTCTTTTAACTTTCAGTAATGCATATTTTGAGCACTTCACATTTTCAAATCATAGTCTATGAATTACCATGTATTTTTATTATTTTTATTTCCATGTTAATATATACTTCAATGGTATATATTTTAATTTGCTTTTGTAAATTAACTTAAATATATTTACATTAATTATTTGCCATCTATTGTAATTCTTTTTTTAATATTCATCTCTCTTAAAACAAAAGAGGAAAATGTCACAATATTGGCAACATTTGAAATGAAAAAATATTCTGTCAAATAAGTGCTATAAAAATGAAAAACAAACAAATCAAAGCAAAAGTCAGAAGTCTTGAATTTGAGTGATAGGGGCAGATTATTACTGCTCCAGAATTCTGTGGCCCTAACACTCTTTTCATTGCTTTCCACTCAGTTATGTCATTATTATCTTCAGATATAAAATGTTCCTGGTACCTGACCTGATTCCTTTTGCTTCTGAGATGCTTAAAAGGCCAGTGAGAAAAAAGCACACCACAGCTAAAAAAGTGAAACTGCACCTAGTGGGGAAATTTTCTGAAAGTATGGGAATGCTCAATGGAGAAAAGAAAGTGGAATTGCATATTATGTCATTCTGTTTAATGCATGAGCTTATTCAAGGGAGATATTTTTATTTTTTATTTTTTTGCAAATGGTCTCATGTACACTAAGAACAGAAGAAATGAATATCGCATAATTTAAAAAGTAATATAGATATGTTTGATGCAAAAGTGTGTGGTATGACAATATTTAAAACAATTACTGAAAATCTTTGTAGGATCAAGAATGGAAGTCCTTAAGAATAATAGTTTAGATATATTTTTTCAGAAAAAAGTAAGGTGTTTTCTAACTTAACAATTATGTCTGTGATGCTTTTAGTATGGAAAATATTCAAAGGTAAATTTGCAAATTGTTTAAAAAAGAAAAAGTAAGATCCTTTAAAATGTATTTTCTGTACTAAAATAAAATTGTGTGTATCTTTATAACTTTCAAACTACTGGGAAGCAAGTAGTTTTCAATATATAAAGTATAAACTCTAGTGCTCCATTAAATTACTCAAATTTTCTTAAACAGACAATATATTTTTTAAAGTTGATTGGAATGATATAATTTTTAAAAGATATACCTTATTAATATGGGACTTCAAACTATATCTTTAAATTCTCATTTCTTAATTATCTCCTGCAAATGATTTCTTGCAATGATGCTCCCACTTATTAAAAAAGCAATAGGTAGCCAAAAGGGAAATATTAGGGATAAACAAATCACAATTACATGACCCATTTGTGCAATCTGAAGAGAATGTCTTCTTACCTATAAACTACATATATATGTGTGTAATGTGTGTATGTATACATAGATGTAAATATATATACATATATTTGAGTATTTTATAATCAAGTTTTTTGTACAAAATCTGAGAAATAACTTCCTATTTTTTCTCCATTATTACACCAACAGTTTGAGAGGGAAAAATTGCAACCAAGACAATGATTCCATAAAGGCATCAAAACACAAGATTAATATATGAATCAAGCAATGTAATGTGACATACACATCCCACTTAGAATTCATTGTATGGTAATTGTGGAGTTAATTATACTGACCTAGAATGTTTCACTTCTCAGCATTATGAGACATTCCCTGAATCAAGAATATACTTTAGCAAATCCTCTTCCAACTCCTAACCAAAAAATTCTACTTCTTATTATTGTGTATCTCTTTCCAGGAAGTAAGGTTTAAACATGTTCTACTGCAAACGCTTCTGAGGGTGTTGGCTGTTTGGCAGCTTTCTCAGAAAAATCAAAACCAAAGTCATCTTTCACCTTACCTAAGGTGGTCCTGTGTGAATAAATATGGCTTCTGCTTCTATATATATTTGTTCCAAGGATTTCTGAAGGTTTATTCTAGCATTTTATTTCTAGCTTCACTTAGACGTAATGTTTAGGACCTGAGGTAACAAGCGTAGTGATATGTTAATTTCTTATTGTCAAAATTACATAGGCATAAAGAATTAACTAAGTAAGAAATCTTAATAATTCTAATATGTGGGGCTATATACCATGTTGTAAATGTATAATCCTAAAATGTTTTTTGAATTTTTAATAGAACCAGCATAAATTGATATACTATTTGAAGTGACATTATTTAGCTTTCTATTTTTAACTTGCATTTCAATCAGTTGCTTAAAAGGTCATGTTTAATGTCGCATTAGCACTTTCCCAGAAAGGTTTATTTTTGTTTAGTCTTAGTATGATAAGATAAAAGCTTTCTGGGTGTTCATTTCAAATGGAGCCTTCTAAGGGTTCATTCAAGATTTTAGCACCGTTCCATGAAAATGTCCACCTTTAGCCAATGTTTTCTAACTACTACAACACTTTATAATAAACAATGCATAGTGATATTTGTTCAATGAGATTTTTCTCTTTTCACTTTTAGGATTTTAAAAACAAATAATACATGGGCATCATATCTATACTATAATTCTAAACACAAGTAATGCTCAAATAATTTTCTCTTTAAACTAGATTAATATTAAAGAAATCATGTGAATCAATTGGTTTTTAAACTCTTCCTTGAACATTAAAGTGCTGCTTATTTCTTGCTTCACTTTCTCCTCTTGCTGACCAATGACTACTTCAACCACAATAGAAAAGCATTATTGCCTGAAGCCTTTAATAAGTCTTTGAGCATGATGATGATATATATATATATATATATATATATATATATATACACGCACACACACACCCATCTTTCTTGGTTGCTGTCAGGTAAGCATATGCCATGGCAATTATCTCTGCTATTTTTGACAGCCTAGTAACATTTCCCTTTTTCTTTTGTATTTTAATTGTTGAGGGAAACATAATTTGGTTCTTGTGAGCTGCTTATGACATACTAAGCAATCTCTATAACTCAAAGCCTAGGAGAAAACATCAACTGACTTAATTGAAATTGTATTTATGTACATATATTCCCAGCCATGATAAATTTTTTCAGGTTTCAAGGGAGGTTGTAACAAACATTTGCTGTGGTTCCAGGGATAAAAATATTCCCTAATCATTTGTGAAATTATCACAACATATTCTCTCTGATTGACATAAAAACTGGAAACATAGAACACAAAGTTACTGGTATACTTTTTAATTTCTCAAAATATCTTAGCTTTAAATGAAATACTACTGTGCAACATAAAGAGGGGAGAATGAATGAAACTTACAGAATTTCTGTATGCTCCTAAATGAACTATTTCAAGTGCTAAAAACATCACTTCATTTCTCAGGCTAAGAATTCTTTGCATCGAACCCATAAATCTCCCATTCTCTTAATTCAAGTAAGAATACAATTAGAAATTTTTTTGTATTTTTTTCTGCACTTATGTTTTATTAGAAGATTATAGTTAAATACAGTAGTTGCATTCATTTTGATAAAATCATACATGCATGGAATTTAATTTCCTGCTCCCATACCTTCCATTCTCCCTATTTTCTCTTTCTTCTACTCTATTGATCTTCCTTTTGCTTGTTTATTTATTTGTTTTTGATTAGTATTTTTTTATACACAAAAAGATGAAATTTCCTGTGGTATATCTATATATGCATATAATGTAATTTTGTTAAATTTGTTCCATATTTTCTCCTCTTTCCTGTCCCCTCTCCTTCCCTCTGGATCTCCTTTTACTCCACTGGCGTTCCTTATATCAGATATCTTCCATTATCTGATATCTCTTTCCAACCCCACTGCCGCCTTCTTTTTCTTAGCTTCTGCATATGAGAGAAAACATTCAACCTTTGATTTTTCAAGTCTGGCTTACTTCGCTTGGCATGATGCTCTCCATTTTCATACATTCTCTGGCAAATGTCATAATTTCATTCTTCTTTATGGCTGAGTAAAACTCTGTTGGGTATATATAACATATTTTCTTGATCTATTCATCTATTGACAGGCATCTAAACTGATTCCCTAATTTGGCTATTGTGAATTAGGCTAGTATAAAATTGAAGTGTCTGTTGTCATGATTTTATTTATTTATTAGATTTTAGCTTTTTGGATAAATATCAATGAGTGGGATAGCTGGGTCTTATGATGGCTCCATTTATAGGCTTTCGAAGAACCTTCATATTGCTTTCCAGAGTGAAAAGACAATCTAAGATATCTAAATTGGTCATGAAGGACAATATTTTTCTATATTTCTTTTGTGAATTGATTATATTTTGCTTGTAAAATATTTAGTGGATAATAAGTTACTTCATATTTATGATTAATATTTTTATATGATTTTATTAAATATGAATAGCAGGTGTTATTTTTTATATCTCCTGCAATATGTAGAAGAATGCTATATATCTTGATAGCAAAGAAAACATATGGAATGTCTAAGTTAATGATTATCACTATAATTTATAGAGATAGGAGTGTATTACTATGATTTTATGGTATGTGCTACTTTTTAATAGAAATGATGAAAATGCTTTAACATAGGAGAAGAAATCTGTGGTGACATGGAAAGAATTGCTGATATAAATCTTTCACTATTCGGGACCGATTAATTCCTGTCCTTTTAAAGCATAAAAAAATCATTTTTAAAAGCATTAAGAATATAAAGATATGAAGCTATATTTTTAAAATATTTTAGATGGCTATAATTGATTCTAAACTAGGAAACATAGGTTATTAAAATTTACAAATCACAAATTTCTATCCATATATTTTTTTGCTAATTATGCACAAATATTATGGTTAGTATGATTTTTTTTTCATGAAACCAAAGCCTTATCCTAGTCTTTATACCTCAACTTCTCTGCCCTGGGTTTATATCTCTAGTCATCTTTACCAGCCCATTAGTTGTGTTTGTTTATTAGTTTTCATTAAAAATGCTCACATTTTAAAGTGTTTGTTGCACTTCCATTTATTTTTTATTTTTTATTTTTTTTTGGTACTGGGGATTGAACTCAAGGGCACTCAACCACTGAACCACATCCTCAGCCCTATTTTGTGTTTTTATGTAAAGACAGGGTCTCACTGAGTTGCTTAGCGCCTCACCGCTGCTGAGTCTGGCTCTGAACTCGGGATTCTCCCGTCTCAGCCTCCCTAAGTGCTGGGATTACAGGCTTGAGCCACCGCGCACAGCTGCACTTCCATTTAAATAACAACATATCTGAATATAGTAATCATTGCTTTACTCCGTTCTTTCCTTATGACTGAGTGTTTTTCATACTAAATTCGGAGGCTGTCTCAGTTTATTCATACTATTTGTGATTTTATTTTTCTACTTAAATCTAAAATTTTTATTGATACATGACATTCAGTGATCAAGCAAAATATGCCTGTGTCTCTATAGAGTTTCTCACTGTAATGTGTGTCTACTGAACATACAGATCTTCCTCATTAATCCACCTGGTGCACTGCCCTCAAGATTGTCTCTCCATACATACACTTATCTAGCTCAATTTCCACCTCTCACACACTCTGTCATTTTGTTGTGGCTTCAGAGAATCTGCCACTTAATATGTCCACAAATTCTCTCTAAAACATTCCTCCCTTTAGTCTAAAAGAAAAAAGAAAGCTAAAAACCTAAAAACCTGCCTATCCACTTAGGATACTATTTTTCTTGAAGCATTCGTTTTTGGTGAACTTATTTCCCAACACTATGAGCTTTTACTTAGCTTGGAGGAAGCCTAAGCTTTCTACTTGTTCATCATCATCATTTCCACTTTTTATCCTCCAAAACTCCCACATTCTTGAAATTTGTAGCACCACACTATAGCACTAATTCCTTATCTTTGCTGGACATCACATTTCACATTTCATCCTTCTGTAACATTTATTTGTAGAAGATTAGACTTCACTAGGTCACTCTATCTCTCCATTTATTTCTTTCATCCTTTCTTTTGATAATGAAAGTCAAATTAAAACCCTTTGTCCCGCCCCAAAATTTTTGACCTCTCAAAGTTCTGCCATCTTTATAGCAATGAACTTTAGTCACGTAAAATGCACAAAGGTAATTTTATGGCTTTAATTCCTAAATCTGTCATTTGATTCTATCAGAAACATCACTAACCATATTATATTCATATTTATTTATGACTTCATCCATGCTTTTTTTGGGTATATTTTAGATTCACAGTCAAATCTGTTCAACATTTGCTCATGTCCTTAATGAGATCATTATTCCCTCTATCAGCCAACAAAACCTGGTTGGACTTCAGCACATGTGTATTTGTTATCAAGCCTGCACATATCATAGGAAAAAAAGAAAAAATAATATCTATACAACTGTGTTGCTACATTTGATTTAATTTATTTTTTATTTTTTGATAAATTTGGGCACAGTTGTACACACTTGTAATCCTAGCAATTTGGGATGCTGAGGCAGGAGGATCACAAGTTTGAAGCCAGACTCAGCAATTTAGTGAAGTGCTAAGCAACTTTGTGAGAGCCTGTCTTGAAATGAAAAGGGATGGGGATGTGGCTCAGTCATTAAGCACCCCTGGGTTCAATCCCTGGAACCAAAGCGCGGGCAAATTACAAACTTCAAATGGATATACTCTATGCCTTTTAGCTATGTATTATTTTATTTCAAGGAAAATATTTTTCTCACTCTCTGAGACAACCATTTTATCACTCCTCTATCCACAAACATCTTGTATCACCTTGCTGACAGTGTCATTAGCAAATATTTCTTTGAGAAAAATTGAAGGAATCATGAGAAATGCTGGTAATTACCCTCAAAAGTCAAAAAACCTATTTATTTGCTTATCTGCTCTTCTTATTTCTTGTAGAAAAAAAGTGCTCTTTTGTCTTTCTTGTATGAAGTTCTTGATATTACTCTAGATTCTGGCATTCCTTGCCTCCTAGAAATGTTGTACCTACATTTCACCATGATCCTACCTGCTGAATATAGGTCTTTATTATTACTATATACAGCTATTTAAACATGCCTTAATATTTTCTTAATGAAATTAACTATACATTTATATCTCTCTCCAGATGTTTCCCCATCTACTCAGTAAGAGTGAAACCTTGTCTATTTGGTGATTGCTATATCCCTGAGGCCTAAAATGCCTACCACAGGGAAAAAAAAACTCCATTTATGCTTTAAGGGGATATATGTATGAATAAATTATTTGATAAATTTGTTGGTAGGAGATACACACTTGAGTATGTAAGAAAGTTCAGAAACTAATAAGCTATAGAGTTTTTAAACAAATGACTTGACTTATCTGGGTCTTGTCTCATGAGAGGTACAACATAGACAGACCTTTCATTTTACATATTTCTCAGATAAGGACCCAGCCTAGTTTATGGCAATAAATAGAAGTATTTGCCTTTCTTTCCTTTCTCTTCTTCTTATTGTTATGTAAGAGAAATACTGTTTGTGATATATATATGTATATATATATATATATATAGATATAGATATAGATATACACACACACACACACACACACACACACACATATATATATATATATATATACACACACACACATTTGGGGTACATTTTAATAGCTTTTTGTCTGGATGCTTGTAAGCTTTTCTGAAGTATCCCCAAATAATTAATTTTGGCTTTTCAAACAGATGGTTTGTGTCATGTCATGAACAAGCATGGAGATTAACTGTTCTATAAAACCCATCAAGATTGTTTAAATATTAAACAGTGATTATTGGATTTTGGCATCATTCTTCTGTCTGAATATTTTGTAGTTGACAATTTTAAAACAATGCCTGAATCCTGTATTATTTGTACATTACATAATTAAGAAATTTAATTTTTACTCTATGAAAATGTACACAAAACAATTGTTATAACATGAGCTCTGTGATTCATCAAGAAATATGATTATATTTTAATCTCAAAATATTAAAAAATATAGTAAGATAAAGCTGTTATGAAGGTGGAGTTCACTTTCTGGCATACTGATACTGTATGATACTGATACTGGAATATATAAAAATGCAAATTTAAGGTTAAATTTTTAAAGTATTCTTTCATTTTTGAACTAGAAATAGATGTCCTTAGAGAAAGAATGTTGCACCCTGCAAATGAATATAATTTTGAGGACTACTTGGTTATTAGGAGTATGACATGGTCTTGGAACATATCAGATGCACAATTTACCTTAGTTATAATTTGAAAAGGTACTATGGAATTAATATCTGGGAATGAATTTAACCATCATATTCTTTGTGATAGCATCATTTTGCTCTGGAAAGCCTATCAACATGAAAAATGAATTTTCGTTTAAACTATATATTTTGCCTTCAAAATATTGAGGGAGGTGTACAAAGGCTGAGAGAGTCACAGCACAATAGCCAGTGGGGAGGTCAGGGGAGGAGCCAGAAGGAAGGAGCATGGAGAGGGTCTTCTAATGAGGTCAACTTCCTAGTAAGTGAAAGTGCTTATGGACACAAGCAAGGACTCAATGAGACAGACACTTCTGTACTTGTGCTCCTAAGTAGAGGAACTAACAGAAAAACTAAAACAGATGCAGGGCCAGAGGGGGCACCAATCAATAAGTGAGGTGAGTTTGAACAGGGGAGGAGATAAGGAAAGGAGGAAATTCCAGAGACCATAAAAAGAACAAGCCACAACTCCCCCATCAGATTCCCAGCCCCGGAGTCCCTTCTCTTGGGAGAAGTCTGTCTCTGTTGCTTTTGCAATAAATTTTCTGCTTGCTTGTTATCTCTGTGTCCTATTTTTCAGTTTTTGCTGAATGAAACAATGAACCCAGCACCCCTAGACAATAACAAGTTCAATAAATTCATATTGTTTATATAATACATCTCTGCAATGATCTGATCTGTGTTTCAGGATAAAAGAGAGAACTAGACTATATAGTAGAAATATTTCACAAGGTGCTTTCAGTTATTTTTAAATAAAAGTAAAAATTTTCTCTAGTGTTCACAAATAATCAGGTTCAGTAACATATATTTTGATGAAAAAAAGATTATAAATTAAAGATAAGTATCAAGACTAAAATGCCTTACCTAGAAGAGAGAAAATTCAATAGTTGGTACATTATTTCAATGAAAAATCAGCTAATTGAGCTGGTTTTCCTGGGACAACCCCTCCTCCATCCCTACTCCATTTCTCATTCTTTGAAATAGAGTAAGAAATAAGATGCAACTGGCAAGGGACAGGGGCATAAAACATGAATTTCTGTCATATGATTTTCTTCCTATGATTGCTTTGTGTCTATTTTTTTTTTTTAGATAATAGCCTGATACTGCATTTTTTAAAAATCAGAGACATTTCTTACTCCAAGAGGAATAATTAACATGATGTTCAAAAGTCACTTAAGCTCAAAGGAAAAAAAGTGTGACTAAGCCCACAGTAGCCTTCCGTTCTGGGGTGAGAGGTCTAAAATCAGTAAGAGGTGATAACACAATTTATAACACTTTTTTTTAATGCACTTAATACTTAGATGCTTCCTTTACTTTATTAATAATATTATGCTGAATTCATTTAAACTACGTGAAAAATTACATCATCAAAATGGCTGATGAGGAAGATGGAAGAACTCATTCTCCCATAGAAATATATATTAAAAACAAAAAGAAGTAAAGACAAAGAAAAGCTATAAAAAAATTGTAAAGACTAGATGACCGGGAGATGAATTAAAGCTGCTGGGCAAGGCTTTATTGAAAATACACGCTCTCCGGTGGAATCCTCCCGTCCATCAGAGTGTGTCTGGGAGAATGGCGCTGGGGCTCTGGTGTAGGGAGAATTCAAAAAGGCCCGGTCAGGAAGGGGAGGGCTTGGGGGCAGGAAGAGAAGGCCAGAGTCCTTCCTGGATAGGTCAGGAAAACCCGCTGATTGACAGGAGGCTTGTGTACTGATGACATCAGCGTCTGGCTAGCTGCTCCTTTTTGCAGCTGCTCACTGCAGCTGCCCTGACCCGTCCCTTTAATTGGACATCTTGTACCCTGATCAGACCTATCAAAAATGTAAAACCACAACCCAAAGATGTTTGACACAACATTTCAGGAGTTCTAGAAAACAACGAAAGCTTTGCAGCAGTAAAGGAAAGTCCTCTTCATCAGGCACTGTGGTAAATTCCTATAACCCTATCCATTCAGGAGGCTGAACCAGCCTCAGGAATTTAGCAAGGCCCTAAGCAGCTAGCAAGACCCTATCTCAAAAGAAAAAATAAATAAAACGGACTGGGAGATGTGACTCAGAGTTTAAGTCCCTCCCTGTGCTACTCCCTCCTACCCCCCCCCCCCGCCTCTGGTAAAATTACTGGTATTAGAAAAAAAAAGTTCTTTTAAAACAATAGATGCATTCTGTTCTTACAGTTTCACTCTACTTCGTGCTGGAATGGCTATGGTCTAAAATGGAACAATCAGGTTCCCTGATTGCCTTTTCTAACTGTAGGATGCAGCACAGATATTGTTTGCAAATCAGCATCTCTTCTAATCTCTGAAGAGGAGGTATACCTACAGGACTCACTTGCTCACCTCTGCTTTGCATGAGTAGGAACAAGTGGCAAAAGCAGTGAGCACTGCTGGAAATTACATGCAAGTCATCAATAGGTAAGTGGATGAACTAAAGGTGGTATATATATAAAAAAAATATCACTCAGATTTAAAAATAAATTAAATCATAATAAATATTGCAAAATGAACAGATATTGCAAATATTATCCAAAGTGAAACATGCTAGATAAAAAGGACAAAGGTTGCATGATTTTACTCAAATAGTGTAAACAATACAGACAAATTCATAGAGACAGAAAGCATAATAGCAACTGCCAGGAGCTGTGGAGAGTAAGGGATGGAGGCTTAATTAATTGGTAGAGAATTTATCTTTGGAATGATGAAATGATTTTTGACATGAATAGTGATGATGGTTACACAATATTGTAAATGCAACTGAACTACACACCTAAAAATGGTTAAATGGTAAATTATATGTGCAGAACAGTTCTCTGTTTGGTCTTTGACAGACCTAGTCCTCTCTTTTTTCTCACTTGTAGTTCTCATTGTAACTAAAGGATGTGTTGGGAATATAACATCCTGAAATAGACAGGAAGTAGTCAGAATATTTTTGTCTCTGTTTCAGACTTTTCCCCAAATCCTCCTGAAACAGAATGTTCTTCAGTGCTTCAGGCCAGTGAGTCACATTTCCCAGAGTATAAACCCCAGAGTGGAGTGCTTTCTCTGTGGTGCAAATGGCACAGGCACAGGTGAGACACCATCCCTCCTGGAAAGCTTTCCTGAGTCTTGTGAAACCTGTGCACATTGAAAGCTAGGATTCTGTTGCCTCTCAATGCCTAGCTGAAAGTAAAAAAGCTTCTTCATGTAACTGTGTGAGTTTTCTCTGTGCATGGACTCAGACAAGTTGTTAATCGATGAACAGTGAATCTATGCCAGAATAGAGTTTTCTATATATGTATATGTATGTATACAATTAATTGTCAATTGATGCACAGTGAATTTGTCATAATATGGCTTTATATATATATACAATTATGTATATATGTACATGTATATATTATGTAATAAATGTATGTATACATGTATATGTATTTTACACAATAAAGTCAATGGGAAAATGTGTGTGTGGTAGTAAGAAATAATATACTATCAGAAAATTACAAAAGCTAGTTAAGAAATCATATCTCTATGATAAAATCCATATTGGTACTCTATTTTCTTTTGAAAACCCTAAGCAAATTTCCAATGTATTATATAAGTGGATTTTGAAAGATTAAAGACATCACCTGTGAAAATGATACTTTCACTGTTACCACCCACCTGCACACTTAACAAGATCAGGATAATGAAACCTCCACCACAAATGAAGACAGCCAAGAACATAGAGCTGTGAATTCCCCTGGTCTCCACGGGAAGAGTACAGTATCTTTCAAAGTGTGTAATGGACATTAGCATTTATCATCCTACATCTGGTGACCTGTGGCAGAGACTCTTCAGAGTGAGTGCAGCTGAGAGTTGAAGAAGTTCTTCTTCCCTACACTCATGAGATGAAGGCTAACTTCTGGGCACCGCACAGGAAGAAGGTGTCATTACCAAACTGCACACCAATAAAGGCAAGATGAGCAGACGTGAGGCTTTTCTTCCGTCCCCTCTTTTCATCCAGATGGGCCTTCATTCAGCAAAATATGACATTTCACTTCCCTAAGCCCCACAATTCTGGCCCCAAAGCTTTTCTCTATGAATTTGCCTGTATTGTTTATATTATTTAAGTAAAAGCATGCAACTTTTGTCCTTTTTATCTAGCTTGTTTCATTTGAATAATATTTACAAGATCTGTTTACTTTGCAATATTTATCTCTTCTCAGGGAGAGAAGCAGTACATGAAATAGAAAGTTCTGATATTCTTTCTAAAGGAACTGCTTTTGTTTGTTACAGACTATGGGGTAAATTCAATCCTCGGCTAACTCTCAAAAATAATTTGAACTGAGATGAAAAACAATAAAAAGGAGATTGATTAACCAGGACCAGTGGTGCCTGCCTGTAATCCCAGCGGCTCTGCAGGCTGAGGAAGAAGGATCACCAGTTCAAAGCCAGCCTTAGCAAAAGCAAGGCACTAACCAATTCAGTGAGAACTTGTTCATAAATAAAATACAAAATAGGACTGGGTATGTGGCTCAATGGTAAAGTGTTCCAGAGTTCAATCCCCAGTAACCCATCCTCCCACAAAAAAAAAGAAGATTGATTGAGTTTTTAATGATATAATCTATGCCATAGGTCAGCTAGTTTGCCATAGAGATCCCGGAAAATGGACTGGTAAGAAAAGTACCCCTGCAGTCACATTGAAATTCAAACACTTACCTCAAAAACTGTCCTGAAAAATGATGCTAAGTTTATTAATTGTACTAATAGTTAATTGTATTATTCTATAGAGTAATTGTACTTAAAGAAATTGTATAAATAAGTCAATAATTGAGTTTAAAACTAGATATAGTGAGGGAAAAGAATCAAGAGTCCTGCTAAAATGACCATCATCTCTGAGTAACTGCATATGCCCAAGTCTGTGCACTCTAAAGAGAAAAAGAAGATGCTTCCAGAGTGTGTGTGTGTGTGTGTGTGTGTGTGTGTGTGTGTGTGTGTGTGTATAAGGGAAATAACTGGAGGGATATATTAAAATCACCCAGGAGGTAAGTAACCAAATAAAACAAAACAAGCAAGCAAAGCAAACAATAATACCACCATGGGACAAAGTCATTTTACCAATCTGCTGAAATATATAAAATGTCTAATTTCTAACAAGCTTCAAAAGAGATTCAAAAAATAGGTAAGCATGACCCATGCTTGAGGAAACAAAACCAAAATAAAATAAGATAAAAAGCAGAGAGCAGAAATTACACATAAATGAACAGATATCAGAGTTAGTAGAATCTTCAAAGGAATCATTAAAAAATAGATTAAATATCTAATGGGAACCATACTTGAACAGTGAATGAAGGTAATAAGGCAGTATGTCCTAAAACAGAAAATATCCATGAAGAGATAGATATTATAACAAATAGTTTCTACCACAGTCTGTAAAAACTTGGAAGTCATCATTCCTGCTCTCACAACATGAGAAGAGATGAACACAGTGAAAATCAATGACTTTTCTTAGATCCAGCCTAGAATTGAAACTGAGGACAAATCACCACAAAAACTAGAGACACGGGTGAGCACAGTGAATACAGATCAGCTTACCTGAAGCAGAAGGTACTAGAGCCAGTATCTTGAATGATCATTTGATTTATTGCTATAAGCTGAATGTATACTAGATTAACAGTTCAAAACTCTGGAAAACTATTCTATTGGCTTTTACCTCAAGTAATTCCAGAAGATCTTGGTGAAGTTCAGGAAAAAAAAATCCCCTCTTCTCTGACAAAGAGAAAAAGAAAGTCTTGGATGTATGTAAGTAAAAAGTTCAATTTTCCAATTAAACCCACAGAGTTCATTATGACAAAGACTGGCACCAAGCTAAACTATGTAATCAGAGCCTTGTCCAATGAGAGAGAAGGAAAATATTCTACTTTAGTCCATATACTGATGAACAAAATCCTACCACAAAAACTTCCAAGTAACTATTTTGTTCACTTTTAGATAACTAATTAAAATTGTGCTTAAATAGTAAAGGAATGTAATATGATAATATGTCATAAAATAGATAATATCAACAAAAAGTTAGAATTTACTAGGCAGAAACAGATGGTAGAGATGAGTCTTTCAAAATTTGTGCATTGAAATCCTAACCTCCAGTGATTATATTTGAAGACAGTCTTTCAGAGTTAAAGTTAAATGATGTCCTATGTGTGGGGACCCAATCTAAATTGATGGGTATACTTACCTCAATATCTCTCTCTCCATAGTTATGTGAGCAGAAAATAATCAGGTTGGCACCTTGATTTTGGAATTCTAGCTAAAAAATTGTGAGAAAATTGTTTCATTATTTAAGCCAGCCAGCTTCTGCTATTTTGTCATGACAGCCAAGCAGATGAACACAGACTCCCTGAAATAAATAAAAAATGAAGGAAGTTGTAACAGGTAGATTTGTCTAGCAAAAAATACTAAAATAAGTTCCTCAGAGAGAAAGAATGTTGTATAGGTCAAAACTTAAATCTTCATAAAGAAGGAAGAACATCAAAATAGGAGAAATGAGATAGAGTAAAATCATGTACTTTTATTATTTCTAGTTGATTAAATAGGAGATGGTTTAAAGCAATCATAGCAATAATGTATTGAGTGATTGTATCATTCATTCAAAGGAAATGATTGGCTTGGATGTTGTACAAGATGGAAAGATAAATTAGGATAATATTGTAGCTGTCCTACACATAAAGTTGTATAATGATAACTAAGAGTACTTAGATGAATTGTAAATATTTATTGAAATATACAGGGCAACTAGTTTGGAAAATGTTTAATCTTTCCTATTTAAAAAAAATTTTTTATTTGTTCTAATTAATTACACACGACAGCAGAATGTGTTTCAACTCATTTTACACAAATGGAGCACAACTTGTCATTTCTCTGGATGTACACTATGCAGTCACATCATTTGTGCAATCATACATGTACATGAAGTAATAACGTCTGTCCCAAACCACTATTGTTCCTACTCCCAAACCCCCTCCTCTCCCTTCACTCCCCTCTGCTTAATCCAAAATTCCTTAATTCTTTCCTAGTTCCCTACCCCATTATGGATCGGCATCCACATATCAGAGAAAACATTTGGCCTTTGGTTTTGAGGGATTGGCTTATTTTGTTTAACATGATACTCGCCAGCTCCATTCATTTACTTGCAAATGCATAATTTCATTCTTCTTTAAGGCTGAGTAATAGTCCATTGTGTATATATACCACATTTCCTTTATCCATTCATCTGTTGAAGGGCATCTAGGTTGATTTTATAGTTTAGCTATTGTGAATTGAGCTGCTATAAACATTGAAGTGGCGGCATCATTGTATTATACTCTTTTTAAGTCCTTTGGGTATAAACTGAGGAGTGGGACAACTGGGTCAAATGGTGGTTCCATTCAAAGTTTTCTAAGGAGTCTACATACTGCTTTCCAGAGTGGTTGCAATAATTTGTAGTCTCACTACCAATGGGACTACAATGTTCACTCAATGTTTGAGTGGACCTTTTCCCCCATATCCTTGCCAAAACGTCTTGTTGCTTGTATTCTTGATAATTGCCTTTCTGAATGGGGTGAGATGAAATCTTAGAGTAGTTTTGATTTACATTTCTCTAATTGATAGAGAAGTTGAACATTTTTTCATATATTTGTTGATCAATTGTATATATTCTTCTTTTAAGTTCCTTAGCCCATTTATTGATTGGGTTATTTGGGTTTTTTTGGTGTTAAGTTTTTTGATTCTTTATATTTCCTGGAGATTAGTGCTCTATCTGATGTGCATGTGGTATAGATTTTTTCCCATCCAGTAGGCTCTCTCTTCACGTTATTGATTGTTTCCTTTGGTGAGAAGATTTTTAGTTTGGATCCATCTCATTTATTGATTTTTGATCTTATTTCTTGTGCTTTAGGAGTCACGTAAAGGAAATCAGGTCCTAAGCTAATATGATGAAGATTAGAGCCTACTTTTTTCTTCTATTAAGCACAGTATCACTGGTCAAATTCCTATGTCTTTGATCTACTTAGATTTGAATTTGGGCAGGGTGAGAGATAGAGGTCTAATTTCATTTTGTTGCATGATGAGGATTTCCAATTTTCCCAGCATGATTCATTGGAGAGGCTATTTTTTTCTCCAATGTATGTTTTTGAAGCCTTTGTCTAGTATGAGATAACTATATTTATGTGAGTTGGTCTCTGTGTCTTCTATTCTGTAACATTGGTATACAAGTCTATTTTGTTGCCAATATCATGCCATTTTTGTTACTATAGTTCTGTAGTATAGGTTATGGTCTGATATTGTGATGTCTCCTGCTTCACTCTTCTTGCTAACAATTGCTTTGGCTATTCTGGGTGTCTTATTTTTCCAAATGAATTTTGTGATTGCTTTTCCTATTTCTAGGAAGATTGACATTGAGATTTTAATAGAAATTGCATTAAAACTGTATAACATGGTAGTAGTATGGCCATTTTGGCAATATTCTGCCTATCCAATAGCATGGAAGAACTTTCCATCTTCTAAGGTCTTCAATTTTTTTTCTTTAATGTTTTGTAGTTTTCATTGTAGAGGTCATTAACTACTTTTATTAGATTGCTTCCCAATTATTTTATGTTTTTAAGCTGTTGTGAATGGGATGGTTTTTCAAATTTCTCTTTCAGAGGATTCATCACTGATATGTAGAAATGCATTTATTTATGGGTGTTGATTTTTGATTCTGCTGCTTTGCTGAATTCATTTGAGTCATAGAAATTGGTGGAATTTTTTGGATCTTCTAAATATAGAATGTGGTTAGCAAATAGTGACAGTTAGAATTCTTATTTTTCTATTTGAATTCTTATTCTAATTTGCCAGTTTGAATTCTTATTTTCTTTTGTCTAATTGTTCTCATAGAGTTTCCAGGCCTATGTTGAATAGAAGTGGCAAAAGAGGACATTCCTGTCTTGTTCTTGTTTTTAGAGGATATGCTTTCAATTTTTCTCTATTTAGAATGATGTTGGTCTTAGGCTTTGCATAGATAGCTTCTATAATGTTGAGATATGTTCTTACTAGCCCTAGTTTTTTCAGCGTTTTGAATAAGAAGGGGTGTTATATTTTGTCAAATGCTTTTTCTGCATCTTTTGAGATAATCATATGATTCTTATCATTACCTCTGTTTGATATGATGAATTATGTTTATTGATTTCTGTATGTTAAACCAAACTTGCATCCCTGGGTTGAAACCCACTTGATCATGGTGCACTATCTTTTTAATATGTTTTTGCATGCAATTTGTAAGAATTTTATTAAGAATTTTTGCATCTATGTTCATCAGAATATTGGTGTGATGTTTCCTTTCCATGATGTGTCTTTGTCTGATTTTGGAATCAATGTGATAGCAAACTCATAGAATGAGTTTGGAAGTTTCCTTTCTTTTCTATATCATGAAATAATTTGATGAGTATTGATGTTAGCTCGTCTTTGAAGGTCTTTTAGAACTCAGCCAAGAATCCATCTTGTCTTGGGCTTTTTTTTTTGTGAGTAGTCCTTTGATGTTGTCTTCTATTTCATTGTTTGAAATGGATCTGTTTATATTGTGTATGCCCTCCTGACTCAGTTTGTGTAGATCATATTTCTCTAGAAATTTGTTGATGATTTTGAGATTTTCTCTTTCACTGGAGTATGAATTTTCAAAATAGTTTCTAATTATCCTCTATGTTTCAGTAGTGTTCATCAGTTTCTCTTTTCATCATGAATTTTAGAAATGTGAGTTTTCTCTTTCTGTCTTTTCATTGGCCTAAGGGTTTATCAATTTTATTTATTTATTCAAAGAATCAACTTTTAGTTTTGTTAGTTTTTTGAATTGTTTATTTGTTTCAGTATCATTGATCTCAGCTCTTATTTTAAATATTTCCTATGTTCTACTATTTTGGTGTTGATTTGTCTTTCTTTTTCTAGAGCTTTGAGATGTAATGTTAGTTTATTTATTTGTTGACTATTTATTCTTTTAATGAATGGGTTCAATGCAATGAACTTTCCCCTTAGTATTGCCTTCATAGTGTTCCAGAGATTTTGATATGTTGTATCCGTTTTCTCATTTACCTCTAAGAATTTTTTAATTTCCTCCCTAATTTCTTCTGCTGTCCATTAGTCATTCAATATCATGTTATTTAGTCTCCAGGTGTTGGAGTAGCTTCTAGTTTTTATTTTGTCATTTCATTCTACTATGAACTGATAGAATGCAAGGTAGTATCTCTATTTTCTTTCTGTATTTGATGAGAGTTGCTTTGTGGAATAATATATGGTCTAATTTTGAAAAGTATCCATATGCTGCTGGGTACAAAGTGTAAGTGCTCATTGATGAATGAAATATTCTATATACATCTGTTAAGTCTAAATTTTTTATTATATTATTTAGTTCTAGTTTTTCTTTGCTTAGTTTTCATTTGGAAAATCTATCCAGGGGTTAGAGAGATGTGTTAAAGTAACCTAGTATTATTGTGTTGTGGTCTATTTGATTCTTTAAATTGAGAAGGGTTTGTTTGATGTACATAGATGCTCCATTGTTTGAGGCATAAATTTTTGCAATTGTTATGTTTTGTTGATGTATGATTCCCTTAAGCAGTATGAAATGTCTTTCTTTATGGCTTCTGACTAACTGTGGCTTGAAGAAATTGATGGAATCAAAGGCACTTATTTTAAAAGTCAATGAAATTGAAAAGCTTTTTGCCAGTCTGCTGAGAGAAAGAGAGAGAGGGAGAGAGGAAGGGAGGGAGGGAGAAAGAGACAGAGACAGATACAGAGAGAGAGAGAGAGAGAGAAGGAGGACATAAGTAATAACAGAAATGAAAGAGAAGTCATCCCTTCTGATTCCTTAGATATTGAAATAATAAGAGAATGTTGTGAATTACTTTAAAGATACAAATATGATGACAAATATGACAGACTAATTCCTTGAAAGACACAAATTTTAGAAGACATACATGAAGAAATTCATAATCTGGATGAACCTATGTCCACAAGAGAAACAAATAAGTTTCAACCTTCCAAATAAACAGTACAAGGCCTAGATGATTTCATTGTTGAATTCCACTTTTAAGGATGAAGTGATACTAATTACATACAATCTCTTCAGGAAACAGAAATGGAATATTTTCTACTTCATTTATAAGTCATTATTATTATAATACCAAAATCAAAGACATTAAAATTTAAAAAAATGCTTATTGGAGACAATTACAGAAATTATCTCTCATGGACATAAATGCAAAATTTCTCCATAACAGATTAAAATAAGCTATTCATAGTTTGTTAGATTTATGCTTAATGACTATTATCTGTATTTAGTTAATATAGATAAAGTTCCAATTTCAATCTCTAATTATTGAGGCAAAAGATAGTTACTGACTTTTGCATACCAAATTTATATCCTTCTACCTTATTATAATCACTTATCACATAAGAAAATTTAGGTGAAGATTTGGAAGGATTTTCTACATGGGCAATGATGTTATCTGTGAACAAAAACAGGGCATTTCTTTTCTTTTCAAGAAATATTATTTACCTTTTCTTATCTGTTACATTAGCTACACTTGTAGTCTGGGGTTGAGTTGGAGTGTATAATCATCACATCATTCCCTATCTTAAGTGTGAAACAGTTTCTCAATATTAAGTATTATATAAACTGTAGTTTTTTTCTAGTTCTTTTTGTTAAGCTCTTTTCCATCTTTATTTGGCTGAGACTTTTTGTAATAAAGAGTCATTAAATTTTCAAATGCTTTTTCTGCATCTATATTAGTCAGCCTTTTATTTTAGCTTTAGTCAGAAACAAAAATACCTGACAGGAACAACAGAAAGGAGGAAAGATTTACTTTGACCCAAAATTTCATAGGATTTAGTCTGTGGTCAGCTGGCTCCATTATTTTGGGCTTGAGGTAAAGCAGAACATTATGATGGAAGGAGTTGGCAGAGGAAAGCTGCTCAACATGATAACTAGGAAACAGTGAAAGAGGAAGGAGTCAGAGAAAAGATAAATACTTCCTGGGCATGTACCCAGTGAGCTACTTCCTCCAAGTACATCCCCTCTCCCTGTAGTCCATTCAGCTATCAGTAGATTAAACCACTGATGAAGTCAGAGCCCTCATGATCCAATCACTTTCTCAAATTCCCACCTCCAAACATGAGACTTTGGGGATGTTCCAGGTCTAAATCTTAACAGCATCTATTCATATGATTAGATTTTTTATCTTTAGACTCTAAATGTAATAGTTTATATTAATTGATTTTAAAATACTGAAACATTCTGTAATGCCAAAATAAAACTCACTTGGTTATAATGTATAATTCTTTTCATGCTTTGCTGCATTCATATTGCTCATATTTTACTGAGGAATCCCATTAAACCAATAGATCAACAAAAAGAAAAAAAACCACAACTCAGTGCTTTTGGTGGATTTAGGTGTCTGGAGAAGAATATCGAATTACTGAAGCATAGGTCAATTCTAGAGTAGTAAAATCATTTTGTGTTATATTGCAAAAGAGCATACATATCATTATGATCTGTCAAACCTTTCTCCAAAAATTATACAATAAAAGTTATTCTTAATGGAAACTATGAGTTTTAATTAATAATAATAATATATCAACATTGGTTTATTAATTGTAGAAAATGCACAACAATAATGCAAAATGCTAATCAAAGAGGTATATTCTACTCAAAGTGAGGTGTGGTGTATTATAACTACAGGTAACTCTGGATTTTCTACTTAATTTGTGTAAATCAAAACTGCATTAAAATTTTACAGATAAGGAACAAAATGGAAATTCTATAGTTCAAAATTATGGCAGCTAAAATGAAAAGAGTCACCAAAGGGGCTCAACAATAAATTTGAACTGGCAGAATATGGAATCTATAGACAGTGAGAGAAAAAATCAAATTAATAGAGCACCAAACAATTATAGAACTCCATTAATCAGAAGGAAAAAAAAAACTTTTATAAATTAAGTGGAAGGGCACTGTAGAGAAAAAATGCATAAAGAAATGATGGCTGAAATTCCTCAAAGTTGGTGTATCTCATGTCCCAGGAACTCAATGAACTCCAAAAAGCGTAAGATAAAACAGTTCCACAAACGTTCTAAATAGAAGTATCAGAATAAAAATGATGAAAGATAAAAATAAGCAGAAAGTGTTAAAATCGAAAAGAGAAAAATTACTCTTTTGCTTACAAGGAGCCATATAAAATCAATGGCTGACTTTTCATATATACCACTGGAAGTTATGAGACAATTAGACAGTATATTCAAGGTGCTCAAAGAAAAATAAATCATAAAAAGAATCTTACATTCAGTAAAGTCATCGTCAAGAATGAAGGTAAAATAAAGACATTACTTAATAAATAATACTTAAACAACTTATTTCCATTAGACCCAGCTCATAATAAATATCAAAGTTCTATTGTATAATATATCAATTAAAAAGAGAAAATTCTTCAATTGAAATCAGGCAGTAATTTGAATCCATCTAAAAATAAAATTAAAAACCAACAAAAAAGGCACAGCTAAATGTCTTTATTAAATTATGAAACAGTATAAAATCTTACTTTTATCTTTTTAAATTGCTTTAGAAACGACTATATTAAAATTATGAATGAAATCTTGCTATTAGCTATATAAGGTATTGAATGCAGTATATTTTCTAAAAATGTGAATAAAGTGGGTGAGAAACTATATATTTTGAGATACATTATATAATATGGTTAATCAAGTCCACAGAAACGAAAGAAAATTAAAACTAAATTGAAAAATAAAAAAGTAAAAAATTAAATATAAATACATTATTATTCTCTGAGTTTCTTAAAAGCATATTATTTTTATAAATTAGTAATTGCAAAAATAGATTACTGGGCATGTGACATACAAGGATCTAATATGTGTAAAAATAATAACATGAAAGTAGGAAAAAGTAATAGAGCTATATGGGAGTATGATTTTCATATCTCAGTGAAAATAACTTACATAAATGTGAATCAGGTTCTAAAAAATTTATATGTATTTTTTAAGTTATAATACAATAATAAAGAAAATAACTCAAAATATAAAACAGTAAAAATTTCTTAAACAAGCCAGTGTTGGTGATGCAACTGCATATGCACATACAAAGAATAAATTGGGAATTTTCTTTAAATTTATATATGCATATTTTATATACATATAAAATATATTACATATTTTATAAACACACACACTAGGATCATAGAGACATAGATGCTAACACACTCTAGACAGACATAGCCCTAGGTTTTCTTGACTTTTTATTTAACAATGGATTTTTGGCTATGATACAGAAAGGAAGAATAACAAAAGAAAATTAAAACTCAAAAAAATTCTGTTAACATGACCAAGGAAATAAAAAGAAAACTTACATAATTAAAGGAAACATTTACAAATTATTTTAGAACTTGCACTGAAGTTTTTTAAAAATTCTTTTAAAATTTAATAATAAAGACAGGCACAGTGGCACACCCCTGTAATCGGTTAGCTGAGGCAGGAGGATCACAAGTTCAATCCAGCCTTAGCAAAAGTGAGGCACTAAGCAACTCTGTAAGACCCTGTCTCTAAATAAAATACAAATTGGACTAGAGATATGACTTAGTGGTCGAGTGCCCCTGAGTTCAATCCCCAGTATCTCCCTCAAAATTTTAATAATTAGTCAAATAATTCAAATAAAATTATGAAATGATCTAGACATTTCTTCAAAAAACAAACACAAATAGAAAATACAAAGATGTTCAAAATCATTAGTTATCAGATAACACAAATCAAAATTGCTGTGATATTTCACACTGACAAAGACATCTATAATAAATGAGAACTAGTGTCATCAATAATAATGAGAAATTGGAAATAGTGAGAAATAGAAATTGCATGTAGGAATGTAAATTACTCCAGCCAATTTGGAACACCCTCTGGGGATCTCTTAAAAAGTTAAATATGTAATTCCTATTTGATTCATCAACTATACTCCTGATGTACACTTAAATGAATGAACATATATTCATACCTAAACTTGTATGAAAATTTTCATAGCAGTGTAATTTTCAAAAGAAAAAAATCTGTGATTGATTAATATAATAAGCAAAACCTGGTGTGTCAAGACAAGGTAAAGTTATTACAGCCATTAAAATGATTATAGAACTATTACATAGTCCCCTTTGGTTGAATCATGAAAATATTTGTTAAGTAAAAAAACACAGACATAAAGGACACATTGCAAGATTGTGTTTATATGAAATGTGCATAGTAGACAAATTCATAAAGTCATAAGGTAAATAATTGATTTTATTCTATTGGGACATGTCACAGTCTGGAGGTAACAGTTAAATGCTACAGAGTCTCTCTTTGGGGTAACAAGAATATCTTAAAATTAATTGTGACCATTGTAAAATTCTTCAAATATAATAAAACTATTGGATTGTGTGTCTTAATGGGTAAATTTTAATGTATGTAAATTATATCTCAACAAAATTTGTTATAGTCATCTTTTTCACCATTTTGAACAATTTCAGAATAGAAAATGTTTATTTTGGGGGCTTGGGGTTTCAGAGGTTCAGTGTTCAGAGGGTTCCTTCAAGCTTAAGGTAAGGCAGTACATCCTGGTGGAAAAGTATGGTAGAGCAAAATGGCTCAGGACATAATCAGGAAGGAAGGAGGGAGGAAAAGGGAGGATAAAGAAAGAGAGAGAGACAAGGAGAGAGAGAGAGAGAAAGAGGGAGAGAAAGCTCAGCTCAACAAATATATACCTCAAAGGCACGTCCCCAGGGACCCACCTCCTCCAGCCGTACCCCATCTGCCTACAGTTACCACTCAATTATTTTCTATCAGGGGATTAATTCACTGATTGTGTTAACTTTCAAATCTCAACCAAACTGATGACTCAAAATGTAAATAAAAATAAAGAAATAAGTCTTAGCACCATGTGAATGCTAATGAAACTATAGATATCTATACATGTATGTATACATGTACGTATCTATACGTATAGATGTGTACACATATATTTACACAAATATACATATTGTTCTCCATGATTCATTTTTCTGGAAATGCCACGACTTAATTCTTCTTTCTCCCTGAGTAATATTCTATTTTGAGTATATACCACATTTTCTTTATCCATTATCCATTGATGGGCACCTAGATGGATTCCATAACTTGGCTAATTTGAATACTACTGAAATAATCTATGTGTCTCATATAAGTACATAACACCTCCCATCATGCTTCAACCATTTATCAACTGTATTGTTTTTTTTTTAGTTTTTGAGCTCCTTTAAAGCTAGTCAATCAAAGGCCACAGTGGGATTCAATAAAAATTAGCCTATACATCTATAATGTCTGTTAATTGTTAATTGTCTCTATTCTGTCATATCTAGTTTATTTTCAACTTTAATATAAAAATGCAACATTATATACCCTCTAAGTTCTCATACATGTTTGTTGAATAAATAAATTAAAATTATTCAGGATAGGAGGTTTCTTTTGACTTATAGTAGTCATGATTTTATTGTCATCTTGTCTTTCTTTTTTACTTGGTTTTCTCAGTGCATTGTGTTTTAATATTGTTCCTTCTTCAAAGGAACACTAGGACTCATATACCTTATTCATATGCCCTATTTGCAGAAATAATAGCAAAATGTATTAATCTAATGGGACAGATTTTAGAAGAAATAATTCACATCATTTATCACTCATTTTGTAATATGATTTTACATATATGATTTTACATATTATCACTCATTTTGTAATATGATTTTACATTTTGTAATATGATTTTACATATATGGTTTTACATATATGTAATATGGTTGAGATTCTCCTAGGTTTCTCAGGCCCTGAAGACCTTCCACTAATAAAATGCCTTTGCAATTCTATCTCATTCAGAAATAAGCATTCTTGTAGGCAGGCCCATGACATTGCCAATCAAGACATTCTTGTCACTGAGAATCAGATCTGGAAAAGAAGTAGAAGTCTGTGTCACCTTTTATTTCCTAAAAGACAGGTTATATATTAGAATGCATTTTCCATATGACTATATCCATTGTTTTTTACAAAATATTCTGAAATTCATGAGCTAAAGTAAAGGAAACACAGGAAAATGTTTATTTTTATCATTTACTTGAAATATGGTAAGAGATTTTTGATCATTTTTATTGGGGCATTGTAATTATATATTAATTGTGGAAGTCATTGTGCCATATTTGTACATGTACATAATATAATTTGATCAATCTCATTCCCCAGTAGCACCCTTCTCTCCCCCAATCTGCTTTCTGTATCCTTCTAGTATTTTTATTGTTATTATAATCAGCATATTATAATTATATGTATGTGTGTATATATATATATACACACATATACACATTGTGTATGTATACGTATGTATACAGTATTCTTTTTTTATTATTTTTTAGTTACTTTAGTCCCTCTAATGGGCCAGTGAAAAAAGTTTAGGTATAATATTATGAAAATGGATTTTAAGTTGGCTTTCTAGTTTTAAAAAAGCATGCAATGAGACATTCAGCTACTGCAGTCCACAGTGCTCCTTGTAAAATGCAAGTACAGAAGTTAACATTTCACCCACTCTTTCTACTGTTCACAGATACAGCTTTATTGCCTTTTCACATAGTTTTGTTCACACACCACTATGTCACTCAGATTTTTTATATTCCAAAGGTATATAAACAGAATCAATTTTGCATATGATACAATTATACTTTACTTAAACACTGTTTTATTTTATACATTTTATACAAAAGAAAGTTGTTAGTTTAAAAATATTTTTATGAGCCCAAATAATGTTAAAATATTTTGCTGCCCTTCCATTCATTCTTATTATAGTTAAGCAATAATAATTTTCCCCAGTTGTTTGGTCTTGGGAAACTTTACTAACCACTCTTTAATTTTTTTTGTTCTCGTTTATAAAATAGAGTAGTGGTGTTAGTTGTTAATAGGTAGCAGTGAGTATAACATGAGGCAACAAACACAACTATTTGCCTCTTTTTCCATACTAGTATAAAACCATTACTCAAAAATCTGGAGTATGAAAGCCATTAATGACCAAAATTATTGCTCTAAACTATAAACCAATGAGTTATTTCCCATAGAATATTCCCTTGTAAATACAAATAAAAACATTAGACATGGTGCTTAGTATCTATTTAGATCATGATAGGCAGTTAGATTATAAGTCTATTTACTCATATGCACCAGGAATTATCTATGCATTTGGAGGATCCTGCTTAATAATATAGTAATTCCAAGTATCTTTGTACTGAAGCTAGCAAAACAGCATACTTGAAGAAAGCCCATATATATATTTTTTTTCACTGTTTAGTTCCCCATTGAGATGATAATAAATGTTTGAATTGCCCACCTAGAAAGATTTTCTTTGAGGAGAAAGTGCTGGGGTCATTTAAAAAGTCACTTGATACTGTGCTAGACAGAATAGCTTTTCTCGTGAGTTGGCTATCAATAGGTGAAATGGCTTTTTTCTCTCTCCTTGTCTCAACCCCCACCCCATCACTCATGCTCTTTATAATGTTCGACAAAAGCATTGCTCAACTGCATCTTGTCTGACAGCGAAGGTACATAAAATGCCCATTTTGTTTAAATGAATGACAGTAACCTTTTGGCTACACTAACTACAACTGCACCACAGGAAACAACATGGTCTCTGCTTATATCTCTTCTATATCAGTTCATGATGTCTTTCAGGTCTTAGAAATCACAATCACCTTTAATCTAATAATCATTCAACATCAGATCCCTGTGCCATATCAAATAGGTCCTTTATTTGTTTGAAATTCATAATGTTTAACTGTTGTATACTTTAACACTGATGAAGATATATTTTAAGAGGAATACCAAATAGCCAATAGCATAGTCTCAAATCATGCAATTACTCTCCTGACTTAGGAAAAAAGTTCTATCTAGTCTTTGATCTTAGATGGTGGCTTTCAAAATGTTTATTAATTCTCTTAAATTCCAGTCTCAAGTGAAGTGCTAGGAATTAAGTGAGCAAGAAAATAATAAACCTGCCTTCATTAATCTGTCACTTAGTTCTTCAGTTTCTCATATTTATATTTACATTTTATTGTGTACATAACATTTCATATATTTTACACATATTTACTACATATTTATATTGCATATATTTACTATAATAGAAATAGTGATTAGATGATCATGTAAGTCCTCCTTCCTAGAAAATTCATATTACTATTGTATTGCTGACATATGTATTCAATATGCTCCCAGTGGCCCAGCTAAAATTTAAAATCAAACCCAACAACTCAAATTCAATTTGTGTGCAGAATTAAAACACATTAATGCATTGATGCTACTGTGGATTATATTGGAAATGGTCAAATGAATGAAATCATACATTATTGGTTTAACTTCTGTTTTAACCCAGAAACAAAACCTGTGACAAGTATGGTAGTACAAATAGTTATTTGGGAATTACTCAGGAATTACCTCTCTGCAGATGTGGGAAAGAGAGACAGGAAGAAGACAGACAACAAGGGTTGATTGTGATCAAGTTTCTAGGATGAATATAAAAGCCAAGGAACTATGGCATCAGAGTGTGTAACACCTCACTCACAGCAGTGTTCCCCAAGGGGAAAGGGAGCTGAGGCTCATGGCTTGATACCTGTATCTCAGAAATGCTAACTCCCTGGTTCTTCTAGTTTACTACAATAGTGAATAAAGAATAAAATCCAGATAAACTTCTCAGGCAAAGAAATGTAGGTGCTGGCAATTATAGTGCCTGGAGGCACTATAATTCAGGAGGCACTGAAGTGGTAAGTTTGAGGGATCTAGGTAAAATATTTACAATACCTAATAACAAGACACAATGAAGAATCAGTGAAATAGGTAAAATAATGTGAATAACAAAAACTAAAGCAAGCAATCAACATGAGTAACACATCACTCGTCTACTATCCCATAGTTTCTCAGATGTTGTAATTTTTCCTGCCTTAGTCCTGCAGACAATAGTAGGTGATCATTCTGTGAACACTCACAGCACTGTAGGCTTTCTAACCAGTATTTATCAATACTGATTTTTATTTTATTTTTAATATTTTACTTTGTGTAATTCTTTCCATCCTTTTGTATAAAGAATTGAGCACAGGCACAGTACATACTTAGCTTAGTGTCACATACCAATAACTAAAAAGAGCCTAACATGTAGTAGATTGTAAATATATGGAAAACAAATCAGTAGTGCTAAAAATATTTGAAACTTGATGTTAAAAAATAAGGAAGATTTGATTTTACATGAAATGAAATATAATTAAATATATATATGTACTACACTTAAATGGTTTCATAGATTATTCATATGTTGCAATAATCCAACAGAAATAGCATTAATTTCACTTTTTCTCTATGCAGCCAACAATCAATTGGCAGAAATAATTTTGAACTTTGTAGCTTCAAAAATTATTTTCTGTTAAATCGCTCCACTGTTACTGTTAGACTGGAAGTTAACAGTTTATCAGGACAATTTTAGGATTTGATTACTGTCAGCACCTGATAACATTTGCTTTTGATCTAACTTTTGTTTCAAACAGAGAAAAATATGTTTGAGCTTGTAAGAAAAAAAGAAGAACTAATCAGCAAATATATTACAATATTCAGGTTATGTAACTTTGAGGAAAAAAAAATATTCAAGCAAAGCAATGATAATTGACAGGGATCTTAATTAGCACTTAGCCCAAACTTGATAATGTTTAATGATCCACAACATTTGTAATATTGACTGTATTCTAAAAATTTTTAAAGTACTTTGATTTGGTAAAATGTCTAAATAAATGTTTCATGTTTCGGGGGAAAAGTACTCTGTCTGGATGATTTATTTACTATATGTTTTTGAATACTGTGATAACATTAATCTGTTAGTTTTAACATTATGATCAATGAATGAGTTTACTTCAATATAAGGAGTAGAAATATAAAGGCGGGTCTGAAACTCAGGACTTCAAGGTATATAAAAATAACTTGTGCGTGTATATATATTTGTATGCGTATATATATATATAAATAAAAACAGCATATGTAAATAGTGTATATAAGCACAAATAACTTGTATAGTTCCTTTTCCTTGAAAAGCTTTGTAGATTTGCCTCTTTTGATAAAGAAAAGGTTCTTAGAGGTTCCTTATCTCAATTTTAAAATTTAATAGATAACTATTAAATGGGGGCTTTTCATCACATACACTAATCCAAAAGCTGATATATTAGCATTTTAGTTTACCCATAGTGTTGGAGATTTTGTTTGTGTTTAAATGGAGAATTGTGACAAAAGGCAACGTTCAGTGTTATAAGACGATATAGTTAGTTGCAGGGCAGATCCAAACATATTTTTGCCATTCTTTCCCATGGACTTGTAACATGAATAATTAATTTTTGTCTCCTTACATGAGACAAAAATATACATTAAAATTTGCTGAAGATCCAAAACTATAAGGTCAATTACCTAGTCTGGCAGAACTTAAATTTTACTTGTTTATTAACATTTTCACATTAATATACACTGACAAGTAAAGGTATCTGGTAAGGAACTCATGATCAATCTTCAAACTTAATCCCCTGCACAGTTGTTCTAGGACTAAATTTAGGAGATTCTATTACATCTTTCTTTCCTCTCCAAAATTTAATCTATCAATAAAGATATATTTAATCTTTGTTGATTTTCTCCCTTACAGTTTTCCCAAGTCTTATTAATTTTTTCCATCCCAATTGCCATCCACCAAATCAAGCCAAATAACTTCAGCAAATATGGTTCATAAACAGCAACATATCCAGGAGAATAAATGGGATATTGGTGGATTTTCATTATCTTCCTACATAATAATTTATGTTACCAAATCACCCTTTAAAAATATAATATTATTGTTTAAAATACAACTATAATTACAAAAAGTATGGTGTTATTCTAACTCCTTACATTTTTATACTGAAAAACATAAGCACTTGGAATTAGCCAATTTAGTCTAGATGATCACAATTTTGTTAGCAACAATCAAAGCATCACAATCAGGAGCCAGTCAAACATACAATTCTCTCTTTCTCTCAGACCTAATCATTGCCATATTAATACCTTGGTCATATTAATATCTTAGAGCCTTTTTCACAGTTTGTTTGATCTGGTGCTCATTGGTCTTGATATCCACCACCAGCACAAGTGTGTTGTCGTCTTGTCTTTTCTTCATGATAGATTCAGTGGCCAGGGAGAGCTTGATAATGGCATATTGGTCAAATTTCTTTCTTCTGGTGGTACTCTTCTGAGGGTATCTGGGCTGCTTCTGGGTGGGTGATGCCCAGATTTTTCGTGAATGTGGATTCCTCCTTTCAACACTGCCTTCATTTTTTTTTTTTTTGGTACTGGAGATTGAACTCAAGGGCACTCGACCACTGAGCCACATCCTCAGCCCTATTTTGTGTTTTATGTAGAGACAGGGTCTCACTGAGTTGCTTAGTGCCTCGCCATTGCTGAGGCTGGCTTTGAACTCACAATTCTCCTGTCTCAGCCTCCCTAAGTGCTGGGATTATAGGCTTGCACCACCGTGCCCGGCTTCAACAATGCCTTCTTAATCTTCAAAATGTTTTATTTACTGTGGGCTTTGGGAGGGACAGACACTTTCTTCCTCATATTTGGAACCATATTGGAGACTCTTTACTTTTGAAATAAAAATATACTATTTCAATAATAATGTAAAACAGAAATTGCATGGTTTATGGAATTCAAATAACTTTAAGTTAAACTTCACAATATTATGAGATTATTGACTAAACCCTACCTTTGACTAGACATTGAATGAATGACAGGTTAAACTATCTTTGGAGATTTGATGATTCATTTTTATAGCTGCCATAGGTCATTGATTAGGAGGAATGAAACTCATTAATTCTGGCATATCAAAGTGGAGAGATTAATCAAACTCTCAGAACCTACTAAGATTGAAGACCAATGGCTTTTCTGAAGTATTATGGATAGAGTAACTTGAATGAATTAATTTGATGATTAGAGGGAGAAGTAAAATTCTGTTAAGTACATTCAGGATGGCTTTACTAAAGACTCAAAAAGCATAAAATTTTGTCCACACAAGCTGAACATTTGCTTTATATTTTGAGTTGGCTGACTCATGACCATCTTGACGTCTCATAGACCAGTTATTTCAGTAGCCAGTCAGCGCTGACAATTACAGCTGAATGAAGCCATATCATATGAATTATTATAATATACCACTGTCACAAAAAAGAAATTACAACTTTTATCTTTCTGTCAGAAAAATTAAACGATTCTTGTATTACATTTAAAAAGTTTTCTTTCTTTTTTTGATGAAAATATTATCAAAATGTGTAATGTGTAAGATTAAGTCAAGGAACAACCAGCATGAATATTATTGAAATGTACATATTTTATAGTTTTCATATGGACATATACGTTTTACCACTGTAAATTTACCAATGTTTTATAATGTTATTTTTAACAAAAATCACTTTATATGTAAATATACATTCTCATATTTGTCACATAATCTCAGATATTTAGAAGAAAATTATGCATATAATCCCATAGAGTAGATATTTTCTGTTTTAAATATACGAATAGTACTTAATCATTAGTAGTATAGATAACTCTCAATAAACATAAAAAAATCTTAGTCTACTTTTCCATACTATAAAAACCAATACTTTGCTGTTTTAGGAATTAGAATTCATTCTTTTACTACAGAAGTTAAAACTATTTTACGTATTTTACATTTCAACTTGTTTATTCTTTTATAAAGTTATTAGAGATTCTTGTCTCGAAAACCACTTTTTATTCCCTGATAAAAATCAAAGATGACTCATAATTTCAACTGGCAAGTAACATTCTTTTACTACATACTTGCATTTTCTCCCATATGCTATTTTTTTCTAAGATTCTTATAAAGAAATCCTAATGGAAAATGAAAGAGAAATGTCAAATGGAATATCTTGATCTCATCTGGCTTTGGAGAACTGTAGAAAAAGCATAGGTCAAAGTACATTTCTCTCCCACCTTAGCTTTGTATCTGAGTCATTTTATTCCATGTGCATATAACCTTTTACTTAATGCTTCCTCAGACACACAAGTGATTCTACTGTGGCAGGAATACATAGGTTTAGTTTTGAGAGGAATTTAAATGGATAATAAGTTTATAGATTTAATGTTACTGTAATCTGGACATTTAAAAAATTGTTAAATCATGTGAAGGAGGAGAAAATACAAAAAGTAAAGATACAACTAGTCAGGTTTGAGATAATATATGTTTTCTTGAAGTAGTAGAAATTTTTTTTATCAGGAGTATAAATTTATCATCAGAAATAGATTTATCAGAATCATAGCTGCAGAAAGTTTAGAAATTCTTAACCCATTCATTCTCTGTGTAGTTATGCATCACTATTTTTCTTCTTTCTTTTTCTTTTGTAGTACTGGGAATTAAACTCAGGGTTGTTTTGCCACTAAACTGTACCTCAACCATTTTTCTTTATTTTGTGACAGGTTCACCCTGAGTTGCAGAGTCTAGTTTGAAACTTGGGATTTTCCTGCCTCGGCCTCCCAGGTAGCTAGGATGATAGGAGCACACCCAGCTGTCAGACAATATTCTAGGTTTGGTAGATGCAATGATGAACAAGACTTTTCATGGTAGAGTTTACTGTATATTTAATATAGGAAAATAACTAGGTAATTATAGTATAGTTTTAGGTGAGGTCTTTATCTATTATAAGAGTAATATCAGTCATTAAAGTATACATGGAATCTTAAAACACAAGTTGTAGCCACTGGATTTCTTTTGTGAGATGTTTGTAACAAAGGAATTATTTTGGGGGAAATTCTTTTTATTTTATTATTTTATTTTTTTGCTTCTCTGGTCTTGCAGCTTAAATATCTGCCCCATATCTGTAAGAGACCGTGTTCTCCACATGAATGAATAAAAGCAACCAACAAACCAATGAAAAAATGCAAAGAGAGATGGTTCACAAAATTCACAAGATTGCCAGAGTGTCTATAATTTTTATTTCTTTTTGATTTAAAAATAATTAAATAAATTATCCCTCATCAGCAAACTTACTTTTTGGGGAGTCAATAACTACCACTATTCTGACTCTTATTTCTACACAGTTACTTTTAGAACAATGTCAATATTATACAATTATATTACTTATTTCCTCAAGTGATTATATAGACATTTAGAAGGCAAGCATTTGGCTTACTCTCCACTGGAATTTTGACAGGTGGGAATGTGAGTGAAGGAATATAAAGAAATTGAATTTCAGGGATTAACAGAAGCATGAGTCTATGGTAGACTATTTTTTTAGTAATTTCTCTGTACTAATTCATGCACTCACTGTTCCCATACCTCTCAATTTTCATTATTAGATTGTAGAGAACATATATAATCATGTTAACAAAATATAACACCATTTCTGAGCATGTTTCTGAATGTTTGCTCCATCATCTTGCTGGAATAAAAACATGAATCTGCTTTGGGGATGTAGTTTTCCATAAAATCATTTACACTTTTAAAAAAGAAAGGAGTAGGCTCTCTCTGGTAGTTGTACCACCACGTATCAGTCAAAATTAGCAGTATGCAAATTGAATGGATTACTTCATTTTTGCTAGAACTTTTCTGTTTCATGTATTATCTCACTTAATGCTAAAATCAATATTGAGAGAAGCTCTAGTCTTACATGTATTATATAAATGATAAAAACGTCACCAAAATGACAGATAGAATGGTGTTTTTCAAACCTGATTTCCGAATTATAATCACTGTGAATATATTGATTCTAGTGAATACAACTGAAAATGCTGATTTTTTTTAATGGTTGTTTCTTATCTGCCATCCAAGATTCTCAGAGACTGTGAGATGACTAAATTTCTAGGAAATTCCTCAGCTGATATTAATATATCTGAATGTTTGAGAATAAGTGATCTAGTAAGTTAAAAATAATAGGCTTTTAACCTGACATTCAATAAATATGAAATCAGGCATTCTTAATATTTATAATAAACAAAATAACAGATTTTAATGTAAGTATTCTTAGTTTGAGGAAATTGCCCATTCAATGGGTTTAATGTACGTGTTTTGTGATATTAGGATTGTACAAATTAAGATGACTTTATTACTCAAAGGATATAATGATAAGATCTATAATTAACAAAAAAATATTTTGACTATCTTTTGTCAGATTCCTGGTCTATTAAATATATATTATTTCTTCAGAATATTTAACAGCAAATTTAATAAAATAACTATTGTTAAAATAAGTAAAATCTGAAAATGTGCTATAGATGTTAGATATCTGTTCTATGTCCAGGCATGTTGTTCTATCAAAATACCTTCAAGGTTGTCCTCACAGATGTCTCATCTGTTAATATAACAGATGGATTGTGAGCATTTACAAGTTTTTAAGTCAATACTTAACATTTAGATTTTGAATCAAGTCTTTGTAATCATATGGTTTAGTATAGGCTACAAAAATCATACTTGCTCAGACTTAATTATTTTCTCAAATTTTAAGGATAATATTTTTCTTTTTTATAAACTACATTGGAAAACTGCTAAAAGGATTCTTTTGTTTATGATTCATGATCATTTTGATGAATATCAACTATTTCACTGTTGTCAACACTGTGACACAGTGATTTCCTAGAGCTATTGAAGTTAATAGGGCAAGAACTATGCCTCCCCTAACATCTTTATGTCTGTACTCTTACAGAAAGGGAAACTCAAACCCAATTTTCTGTAAGTATATCTAAAATAACACTTTGAAAGATTAGAACAAGCACTTCTATAAATTACATTTATGAATCCAGAACACACACTTGATTAGAAGCTCCTGTATTTTTCCTTGATATGTCAGTTTATTTTTGTTATTCTTCAGTCCTTTTTGTATGTATCTCATAATGAACAAATAATAGTAATAACAATAGTATACATTCTCAGCCTCAAGGAACCTTGGAGAAGGAAGCCTTTGTGATGCGGAGCCTGTGCCTGTGGTTCATTGGTTGTTATTCATTTATGATTCACTCCATTTCTTACCTTCTAACCTTCTCAGGCATCTGTCTCACCCTCTTTCTGATGCTGAAAGAAAACAATTGAAATATCATCTACCCACCATTCCTCATAGGCTTAAAATGTTTTATTCCTTATCCTCTAGTGAGTGCTCATGACAAACCATCAGAAGCTCTAGGGAAATTATCCCAGGTGGTGTCTCTAACACAGGAAAGGAACATTGCTCCTAAATAGTGAATTGATTCTGATTGCATGCCTTGTATTAGATGATCCCCAGTCTCAGCAGGATTTTCAAAAGAAATTATTGACTTTCTACCCCAATGTCTCAAGCCAACAACCTGTAAATCATATGACAGAGACCATAGGAAGTTTATTTCTTTGGACAGACAGGGAAAGAATTCAGATTCCCTTGAAGAAGACTGAAACTCCAGTTATTGATTTTTGAGAGAGACAAAATTAATAAGAGGTTTCTTGCCTCCTGTCCGGTGAAATCTCAAGACTCTTCAGCTAGCTGAAAATCTTCCTACCTTTAAACCACAAAATATGGCAAAGAATATGTTGCCATTTTCACTCCAAAATATAATACTAGATTTATTTTTACTCATTAGATTTTGTTTTCATTATGACTTATGCACAATTCTTAAGGGGAGGAAATTACTCATGGATACATTCAGGGATATGTTGCTAGGGTTTTCTTGAAAAATCACTGTTTCATTATAATTTATTTTCACTGGGCTCAATTTTCTAGTTAGTTTCTGAGGTGATATTTGGACATCAATAACTGAAAGAGATGTATACACATAGGGCTTTGTTACTGGGCAATTCAATAGTTCAGTGGCTGATATTGAATTATGTGTGGTAGATGAGTACAATTTCCAATATGATAAATACTCATCTGCCTGATGGTTGCCTGTCTTCCCCCCATATCACAGTATATCCCCCAAATGCTCTCATTATTTTGTGTACTGTCATTCCTATTTTCAACATTAATGTCCAAATGTTAGTAATCTAGGAATTACTAACAAACATCCCCCTACTGTGTCACAGATCGTGAAGAGATTCAATTGTAAATGCCGAAGAATATCACCAAAGTCCTTTTGCAGTTTTAAAGTTTGAAAAGGGAAAGAGAATCCAGAAGCAGACTTTAAAATGAGTTTGCACGTATTCAGGAACATTGTCACTCCTTTGTGTTTCCATGCTGTAAATATCACATCCTTCTGGCATTTGGTGACATTAGGAAAAATATTCTTCTATTTCTTCTCTTTTCTGCTTTTTCTGCTTATGGACAATCCAACAGATATTCAGGTGAAGGCAAAAATCAAGAATTTGAAATCAAATTTCTTGTGTCTGAGAATACATAAGTTTTGAAGTAATTTGTTTATATGTCTACAAATTTATTGCTATTTATCTTGTAGCAAAAGTCTAGAAAGACAAGGGAAGTATAAGATTTGTTATAACTGTAGATCATGCTCTTCTATTATAATTCCATGTCTCATTGTATCTTTTTCTATTTTACTGATTGTTCTACAGGATTGGCACCATAAAGAAACTCATCATAGAAAAGGGGTCGCTTTTGCTTTATCTCGTTTAAATTGTCACCAGCATCACGTTCTGCAAATACTCATTGATTGTAGTCTATGCATTAACAGGCAGTCTGTCAGACAATGTAGAGCTAATTATAAACAAAATAGGTTTGAAGAATAGAAGATAGGTAAATAATCCAGGAAGAGAGGAATCCAAGAAAACTTCCTCAAGAACGTGTCATATCTGAGCAGGAATCAGAAAAATCATGGGCACAACACATGAGTAGAGAGAAAGAATGGGTCAGGATAGACTATATGATGCTATAGCAAACAAAAAAGACTGGGATCTTAATTAGAATAAGTTATAATCCATGCTTGTATAAGTAACTCAAAATATACACTACTCTCATGTCTATCTAAAAAGAACAAAAAATAGAAGAGGCACTAGAATGGATATTAAATTAATATCAAAGTTAAAAGAATGGGTATTATATTAATTTTAGATGTAGTAACAAAAGTAAATACGAGGATAAAAATCTCAGTGACTTAAGACAAGAAGATTGATTTTGTGCTTACATGGTATTTCCTCAGAGGGGCTATACTTATCATCATTCAGAGACTAAAGTGAATAATTATTCCACCTCAAAATGTACTTCCAAAATCAGATATGTACTTAAAAGAAAACATGTAAATGGCTGATCATTTTACTTGTATTTTAGTATTTTTATTTATCTTTTTTTATCAAAGTCAGTTGCATGACTAAGTTTGAACTTAATGGAATAGAGATTCATAATTTCCCCACAGAGATACAGAATATTTTTGGGCAATAATACACAATTCTACAGAAAGATCAAAGTGAAGAACCTTCAAGTACAAAGTTCTAGAAGCAAATCCAATTGTGGAATTTTTTTTAAAGGAAGCACCAATTAATTGATAATAGATAATATTTTGACTTTTCAGCAAGATGTGAGACTGGAAAGATAAGGAAGAATCAGATAATATAGGACCTTGTCATCAACCTTGAGTTTTATCTTGAGAAAAATGGTGAAATTGATTATAAATTATATTATCTCATATGTTTTTCTCCAGTCTCATAAATTTGATTTTCCCTTGTCTCTCTTTATATATATACATACATACATACACACACATACTATATATATATATATCTCCCCACACATACATATATACATACATGCATATATATTTTTTATAGAATGAAATTAAATTTTGTATTATCTACATTAAGTACATAGTACTTCTTGTGTGACATTTTATTTAGTTAATTTAACACATTATAAACAAAATAAACATCACATAGTTCTATTCCTCTTTTCCGAAAAAAAAAAAAAGTGATTATGAAACATTTCTAATGGACACAAATACAGTTAAATGTATGCTTTACTAGAATCATAACGGCTAATGCTCTCCATTTTGGAACATTTTTACTAGTTGAACACTAGTTGATTTTGTGGTGCTTTTCATAATTGCAGCAGTTTCAAATCACAAAGCATATTCTATTGTTTATATGCGTACACACTTCATATTTAAACTTTGGAGTCAGTTGTACAAAAGTCTATTATTGAAACTCACAATGTGGTTTTTGAACTTATTTTGAAAATGCTGATGTTTAAAACCCACTTGATTTGACATAACATTTAGAACTTTTTCTGTTTCCAACACTAGAAAATGTTGCTGTTAAAGGCTCATAGTTTTGCCCAGCATTCGACATTTGCTTCTTTATATTGCCAACTCCTTTTTTTTGGTTGGTCATTGCTGCTTTTTGATGTCACTCATTCATTTCTGTTACCTTTCTGGCTTGTGTATATATTTGCACTTGAGACACAAGTTATTTCATACTCCTATCTATTTCAGAATTCTTTCCTAGAATATGTGTATGTGTTTGTTTGTGTGTGTGTGTGTGTGTGTGTGAAGAGAGAAAGAGTTGTGTGAAATCTGCATTATTTTTATCTTTTGGATTTCAAGAAATGAAGACAGACTTATGGGTACAAAAACATTTCTAAGTAGCAGGTTTTCTTGTTAATATATCTCAGTTGGACTTTTCATACCAAATCATTCCAAAATTTAGTGTGTTAAGACAAGAACATTTTGTTTAGTTCACTGTTCAGTGTGTTGAATATGTGGTTAATATCATCTAGGCAATTTAAGCAATTTCTGCTCAAATTGTGTATGCAGTGTCAGTCACTGATGGGGTGGTTTGTAGACTGTTGGCCATCACAACAGGGATAACTTGCCCTTGGTTTTCGTCATCTGAAAGTTTCTCCACATGGTGTTTATAGGATTCCAATGGTAGGAATATGGAAACTCAAAGATCTCTTGAAGACTGGGCTTGAAACACAAACAATGTCACAAAACAACTTCGAAGACCAGCCTGAATTCCAGGAATAGGAAAAATAGTTTCTATTCCTCTGTGGGAAAGAAGCAGAAATTAATGTGGTTGTTTTTGCAATCCACTAAGCAGTTCCTTAGATACCAACAAAAGTGATTCTTAGAAGCAGATATAATCCCTGGGAAATATTCTCCTCAGATAGGTTCCCTACAACCACTCCTCTCTCTACTCAACAGCAAGAAACCTTCTCGTTTTTGTAATTTTCTCCTGGAATTTAAATTCTTCAGTGCTACTTTTTTTTTTCCTGAAATGTTCTCTGAAGTCAACTATTTCTAGTAATATAAATATGGAGGTTATGTAAATATTTTTGAGGTATTGGCCATTACCCAAAGCACAAAACTCTATTTCCTCCCCCCACTGATGCTTCTACCCTTCCTATACAGCATTTCAAATTGCTTACAATTCAGATGGAAGTAAGCTACACACCACAGGCTACAGATACCCCACTCATTTGACCACAGACACATAAACTTAAGAGAAATGAGATATGGACACAGGATGGGAGTAGATGTGCCATTTGTGATGTGGCTCTTTCTTGATCCATTAATAACTTCAAAAAGACATATATCTGCTGGTTCCAGTCTCTATGTAGGAATAGTTGTGCCAAGTTTAAGAAAACATCCTCTCTTAGGCTAGTATCTGTATACTCATTTCTTTGTTCAAATTTCCATAAATTATTCAATTTATGTATTTTCTTTAAAGATCTTCAAAATTTTATTTCCTAATGATTCTTTCCCCGAAGACCTTATTTGTTTGAATTTCAACTTTGATTCTGATTCAATATCTTTTTTTTTCCACAAATTGAAACAAAGCCCAGTTTTGCCCAAGTTAAGGTCAAAATCTATTTTATTTATATTTCCTTTCAAAAATTTAAGACTTAAACATTTGTAGCCTAAATTTTTACCACCTCTATTACTATAGTATCATGTACCCAACTGATAGCATAACATATTTACTTTGATATAACCAATCTATACATCCAGTATTAGCTAATTTAATGTTTTTCTTCTAACTTCCTTCTTCCACAGGTTTTCCATTTATCTACATCTTCCACTCACAAAGATGCAAACCCTAACTTCTTTTCTCTTTCTTAGTGTGTTTCCCACACATGCAAATTCTGAATCCTATAATTACATCATAATAATGTAATCCTATAATTACATTATAATTTTTCCCTCATCCTGCTTTCTGTTTCCTCTGCCCAGGAGCCTACTTACGTGATCTCTAAATGTATCTTCTGGCAAACCCCTCAGGTTCAGAGAAACATACAGATCTCCACAACTACACTGATTTTATTGAAGAAAATTTTAACACATATTTTCCTGCTTTAAAAATGTACAAATTCATTAGACAAATATAAAAAATCCTTATAGCCAAAACTCAGTTTCACTTGCCTAATATTTGCCATTGTCCAGATTACCATACCCATAGTGTATCGCTGTTTCTTTTGCTTTTTAACTTTCCTTTCTTGATTTTCCTTCCTTTTGTTTCCTCATAGCCAATTACATACATTTTTTTAGATCTACATCTAAATGCTGTCTTCCATAAGAAATATTTAATAAGCATTATCTGTTTATCTCTTCAACACATTTACCTACTCCTTCTCTACTTCACCATAACTGATTAATTTGATTATAATACATTTGTGCATATGACTCATTTCCCATATTAGCTAATTGACTGGTTCAATTTTACTTCTGCACAATAGGAAAACAGTGTATTAATTCAATGGACAGGTGATGGAACTCATTAATGGAGTCATTGTCTTTCATTAGACTGCATATCATCCCTTGAAAACAATGGATGCTACGTTAAAGACAACAAAATATGTTTTATTTTATTCATTTATTTTGTGTAAGTGACGTCTATCAAGTAGTATGTTGACTGTATGCTAGTTCAGACTCAATATATATTTTTATAATGCCTAGTCTTTCAACTACCTTCTTACACTAAAATATAAATCCTAATATCTTACAATTATGCTTGCAATTTCTTAAGATCCTATTAGACTAATACTAATATTTATAGGAGAGAATTTTACTAAAATTCTAGTTATTACAATACATTGTTAATTTATACTCAAATTATAAGCAAATGAGTTTTTATAAGTATATATATGTGCATATGTATGTGAATTCATATTTATGAACATATATACATGTGTGTATATGTGCATATGTGTGTATAAATAACTGTTATGAAAGTTCAGTCCATCCTTTTTCAAAACACTCTTATTTCAAACTAAAAATTCTATTGGTATATCAATTTTCTTTTACTTACAGTTTTTACTCCATCCCATTGAAATATAGTGATTCTGATTTTTTTCACAGTTTATTTCAGTTTGTGTCATAATGAGATTTGAAAAGCATATATATCCATGTCTGGGATTTATGTTCAATGCAGTATCACCAATGTGTAGAGTAATATTGATTTTTTCTGGAATTAGACCAGTGGATGTTTATTAAAAGGGAATACAGAAATATAGATAAAAAACTGCAGTGTAAATGAAATCTATTTCATACTACACCTCAGCCCTAAGGGGTATTTATATTTTTCAGATATTCATTTGTTATTGCATAAAAATGAAACAGTAACACATATTTATAATGATATATTTGCAACCTAAACAATATTACATTTTTATTTCTCTTGTATGATGAACACTTTTAACATCTTTAAATAGTACTATACAAATCAATGAATAAAAGAACTGCAAATACCAGTTTTCTTCTCTGAAAGTCTCCTTAAGTTACTCATATTTTGTTTGTGCTCTTCGTATACAGGTCTGCAAAGAGAGAAATAAAGAAAAAGGAGAGTTGCTTTTCGTTATGATTGAATAAAGGTCATCTGGGTCATTCATTAGAAATATTAAATGCATATAATAATAATTGAGTACCTCTTAAGACATGATTTGTTCAGAAAAAATAAATATTGCTGTAATGTTGGAAGTAGAGTTTTCCAAAGTTTTTTGAGAATTTATGTTGTATATGAAACTTGAGTCTGAAGGAGTGAACGGGGGAAAAAAGCATATTCTGGGACCAGAATTGCATTTTTCAAACATAAATGACAAGTATTCTTGGCTTACTAGAAATTTTACTTTTAATTTTTCAACTTAATATTAAAACTTCAAATAAAGTTGCTCTTCTGTATAACCAGTAAGTCATCTTTTAAATAAAATCATCTTTTATTTTATTAAAGAAAATGGAATTTTTAAGTATTTATTCAATTTGTGAAAATGATCAATAAAGAATTGATTTTATATGCCATGAACAGATTTCAGTTTACAGTTCTTTGATTTGTGAAGCAAAATTTAGATTTTGTTCCTATTCTGCCCTGTTCTTCAAGGTCTTTTCATTTACCTTTGTTTTTACTCACTGTAATTTAGGCTTGTTTTTTTTTTTTTTAATAGCACTTGGACTATGACTTTTATTTTATAAATTTCCCCTTGTAATTTTTTTCTGTTCATATATAGGAATATAATCTCTTTTTCATGTAATTTTGGATACACTAGAAGATAAGCATTATTTAGTAGTATTTACATAATATTTAATAATATCAGATTTATGAATAATAAATATATTATTTTATATTTTTACTAAGCACATACCTGAAAGGGAAACCAGCAAAGTAAACCCACTAAAAACATGAAGCATATATGTGCATTAAGAAAAGAAAGAAACAATTCAAGTTGCAGAGAAAAGAAATAACAAAAAATCTCAGAGTATTATGAAAAGATGTATTCTAGATGCATTGATATGTACATAGATTTAAAAGATAAGTTAAAAAAATGACATGTTAGGATCAAGTTTTCACAATGATTTTTTCCTCTATCTACTTTGACTCTACAGGTAATTAGGAGATATTTTTGTGTTCAACTATATGTGCTTTTCCCAGGAATCCATTATAATTGAATTTCTTTATAATTAAATAACTTGTCAGAAAATGTACTCTATTATCAATTCATTTTTAAATTTGATTTAATTTTCTGGCCTCTAATGTAGTCAGTTTAGGAAAACTAATTTTGACATGCTACATTAGAATATGTAATAAATATGTTACTAGATGTATCCATTTGATCAAGCTTATCTATATCCTTTTACTTTTTTCCTCATAGTAGGTCTTTATTTCATCTGCTTATTCAATTACAGAACAATTATAGAATATCACAAGATGAGGGTCAGTTTTTTAAAAATTTATTTTTATTAACCATTTAATACTTAATTTATGTGTTTGAGACTGTATTTTTTAGCAAATGTAATAAGTATTATATCTTCCCAGGGAATCAAATATTTTTTTCAGAAATTATTCATGGATTTATTTTCTATAATTGGGCATTGACTTCTATTTTCTCTGTGAAGGATAAATGATAATATTCTCTGGAGGATATCATTCCATTCATTTCTGTGCTGTTGCCAGGCTCTTGTAGCTGACCTGTTTTTCTCTTGGTTTGAAAACATTTTCCCTGGTTATTCCCTCCTCAAAGGACAATTAGATTGATTTCATATCTTTGCTACTCTGGTTCCAGGGCCAGTTGAAAACTTTGGAACAGATTGGGGCCAGGAGGGTTGGCCTTGTGCCGATGCTCACTGGATGGGCCCCATGCTAGTGTCCACAGTGAAGTAAGGTGCTCATTTCACTCTCTTTTCTCCGGGCAGAGGGTGTCTCTTTTCTTGCCCGGGATAGGGGTGACACAGGTTATGTAAAGTTCTTCCTACACTCCTCAAAGCCTTTTCTTATTTCTGTGCTATTCTAGGTGCTATAAACTCTGACCTTAGTATAGGTTTTGTGAAGGCATTTTTTTGCATGTGGGTGGTTGTTCAAATCAACAATTATATGATGAAACAAACACTGGAAGCTTGTATTTCATTATGTAACTGATGTCACTTCACAGGTAATTACTTTGGATATACTCCCATGATACATGGTTCTGTTCCACTATAATCTGCCAGTTAATACTTATGTTAGGTTTGTATTTACTGTGAATTTATTTAGTATACTAAGAAGTTATGTTTTATTCATTTTCATATTCACTTGTCTGCTGCTTCTATTTTCTATTTTTTATGGTTTGTACATATAATTCAGATTTTCAAATTCTATAGTAGATAATTCTATATCTGAATATTTCAAAAGTCTATTTTTGGTAGAACTTTCAAGAATATTTTGAAAGTGAAAATTATGTAATATCTGAAAGTAGCCTAAAGATGATAGTGACTCAAGTAATTTCAAATTCATAATCATATTTAAGTACATGAGAAACATTCATTAAAATTGTGATTGTTGGCTTGGGAGGCTGAGGCAAGAGGATGGCAAATTTAAAGCCATTTTCAACAACTTAGTGAGACACTGTCTTAAAATAAAAAATTAAAAGGTTTGGGGATATGGCTCAGTGGTAAGGCACTCTTTGGGTCAATCCCTGGTACCCCCCCAAAAAATTTTAGAAATAAAATTAAAAAAAAAAAAACAAGAAAAGAAGAAAGAATGTGATTGTGACAGTGAGTAGTAGTAGTTTAAATTCTCAAGGATACTTTTTTTTTTTTTGCTTTCACATAGTAGTAAGTTTTCATTCATTTATTTATTTTGTAGTTCTGAGGATGAAACGTCGCACCTGGTACGTGCCAGGCAAGTGCTGAACCATGGAGCTATATCCCAGTCAGCACAGGTAAATTTATTTTCTGACCTCCTAAGAATGATAGAGTTTATTTCTTATATCAGCTATGGTGTCTATGTAACTGTTGGAGCTCCCTTTACTCTGTGGGTCCTATAACATTCTCTGTCTTTAGTTTCTCTTAGTTTTATCTATTGTATCCTATGTCTAAAGCAGTTGTTGGCCACACAACAGAAAACCTAAGTGATCAGGTTGATTTTGACACTTTCTACCAGTCAAAAAATCTAGTTTCACTGAGTTAAAATTCTTGGTAGATTCTTTTTTTTTTAAATATTTTTTTAGCTGTAGATGGACACAATGTCTTTATTTTATTACTTTGTATGTGGTGCTGAGGATCAAACCCAGGGCCTCACGCATGTGAGGCAAGTGCTCTACCGCTGAGCCACAGCCCCAGCCCTCTTGGCAGGTTCTTTACACTTGCTACAGCTTAACAATACAGCTCTCTAAGTCCACATCAATATCTCTGCATATGTTGGTATAGACATAGATATATGCATATAGGTAGAAAATATATATTTTAAATATGTAATTAATCACTAAAATATCTACTTCATTTTCAGTGGTTTTAACTCTCTCCTGTCTTTTAATATTTATCACTAGTATTATAGCACCTAATACTTAGTGACTGCCTAATATATCATAATTTGATGCTAAGCTCTGAAAGGCATTATCTTTTTCAATGCACAAAAAGAGTTCTGTGAGGTAGATATCATTTTAATCTTTAATTTTGTATGTAAGAATTGAGTTTAAGTCTGAATAGACTGCCAATGTTCCTATATCATATAGTTTTTAAATCTGAAACTTGAACTCAATGTATTATGCAGATAATGTCTAATATTAATAATGGTATATTTTCATTTTTAAAAATTGTATTAAAAGAAGCCACAATGGAAGACCATGAATTGCTGCTACTGGATTCCTTATGTGTTCAGACTGTGATTGAGAATGAATCTCTTTGCAAGATCACAATTCTAACTGTAAATGATGAAGCACATGTGTGTACCTTCTTTCAGAGGAAAATTGGGGATTTATTTGTTAATTGGCTTTGAGAATCTAGGATTAAAGGTTTAAATATTATCTTTATTAAGGATAAAAACTAATTAAACTTTTAATCTCAAATAATCTTAGGATTAAAGAAGTCTCAAATTTATGTAATGGTTGATTGAAATAAATTGCTTTACAGTAAATATCTCTTTACTTTTTTCTTCTCCTTTCTATGATTTTCATTCCAATTTATGTTATTGGTCAGTGATGGAATCATTTCCTTGTTAGTTTTGTCTAATAGTACAAACAAAGTTTTCCATATTTAGATAAAAACTGACATAGTTCTCTGCCAATATGGACAATTCGCCTCTGTCATAAAGATGCCTCAAGCAAGAGTCAGAAATCCTACTCTAATGAGTGACCCAATTTTAGAGAAGGGATCATTTGTACACTATCATTAAAATCATTTCTAAGCAGATAGAGGTGATTGCTGTAGGAACATTGAGATCAAAATAAGTTATAACATAGTTTTAGACATTATTGAGTTTCCAGTTACGCTGCTGTTTCTTCCATCTGAATTTGGGTGGTGAAACAAATTTAAGACTGATCCCCATGAAGAACTTAAAAATATTCTGCACACTTGACTTTTCTCTCTTCTCAAAACCATACATTTTCTCGATAGGGACTATTTCCCTTAAGGCAAGATAGAGTTGGAGAAGTCTAAATTGAAGAGCACATTTCTAATGCACTTTTGCTAACTAAGACAATTAGTAAATAATCTATCATAGATATTACCAAAAGTGAACCCCTGTCTCTCTCTGCATATATATATTATATACATATACATATATGTAGTCCAATTTCATTCTAGCAAAACAAATTATTAAGCAATCAAATTTGCTTAAAATAGTATTTCAAAATGAAACATAAACATTTGTAAAAGACTATGAAAATATATCTATATTTGATAATATTGAACAAACAAAAGAAACGAGCCTCAACTATGTTGTTATATAATTTGAAAAATATGAAATAAATATATAAACTTCTATATTTTTTTAAAAGTAGAGACTAAGCAAAGTTAGAACTTAGAGTTTCAAGTGCAGAAATATTTCACTTTGTAATGTTGAGCAAAGTTTTTCTATAGAAAAATGCAACTTGTGTTTGACATTTTAAATAAAGGGAAAGATTTTATACCACTATGCTTTAGGTCTGAATTAAAGGCTCCTTGTTAGAATTTAGTGCCTCAAATTAATTGTTAGAACGTCTGGCTTGGTGCTACTATACTGTAGAACACTTTGCCCATAGGTGTTTCTCTTCCTGTGTCAGGCCCATAACAAATAAGTTTTCTGATCATTTGATTTTTATGAACATTTTCAAAAGTCATTTAGAAGGTTTCTCTGAATGAGATTTTGAGGTATTTATGTTCCATCCATAGAGTCAATGCTTTCAAATTGATATTTATACTTAGAATCCAGATTTATAGGTCAAACACTGATCTCACTGTCTATCCAATCTATCTACCTAATCATTCCATACCACCTCAGATTCAAAGAACATCCTTAAATATATTTTTTGAAAATATGACATATTTATTTCTAACGGTAACACCTTCCTATCTTCCTTTTTCCTTACTACATCACTGGTATTATTACCATTCACCATTTTTTTCCATGTGAGAAAATGGAGACTTGCTCAGTTCTCATTGTCTCTCCATTTGTCATGTACAATAGATTGATCACCAGATGTCCTGATTAAATGTCATTTATGTTTCTGAAAATGTACCTTCTTCTTCCAGTCACATGCTACTCTATCACTTTGACATTTCCACCTGTACTCTTGAAGATCATTGTCCTTTTGTGTGCTGAAGTTTTTTTCGCACTTTAACATAGACCTTCCCTCAGTATTTCTGCTTATGCAATGTTTCCAATATAAGAAGTTGTTTATACTGTCCTTTCTGCAAAATACTTCCATAGTACTCCATCATAGTTCTGTGATTTATTTCCAGCTGTCAGTGGTTCATTCATAATTTTCATTTTATGATAATACTTTAATTTCATGATTGCAGCTGGTTATTTTTTACTTTATTCATGGTTTTTACCTCTACTTTGCATAAATTTTCTGTAAACCCTGACCTCTGAAAACCTCTAATTTATATCTATATTCTCAGATTATGTATGCATTCCACTTTGAGTTCCCCTCTATCTATTTAAACTTCATTTTCCATGGAACTTATTTTCTGCATTTCCTTCATTCCTGCCGTTGGGGCACTAAGAATATACCCATTCTTCATTCTGTGCCAAAATGTAGCACAAAAGTCTGTCTTCTTCTAAGTAATTAGTTATTTGTTGCATTAATTTATAAATCCATTGAATTTATAGGAAGTGACTGATAAATAATGCCTAAGCCTCAAGATAGTACAGATAAATGTTACAGGTAAAAGTAAAATTTATATGGATGCAAAGACAAACCTTCAATACTAGAGAAGCTGAATAAATTGTGAAAGGTGCTCTGAAAATGTTTTAGTCATCATGCAAAGTCTCATTAGAAATAAAAAGTTACAACTACTTTCTGGAAGTAATACTTAGTAGATTAGTGGATCTCAAATGGGAAAAGAAGTTTATTTTGCAAAGCCTCAGAAATGCCCAGATGATAGATCACGTTTTCCTCTCCATGTTCAGCCTGACCGGCCTATAATTGCATAGACTAGCTAAGATTGATTAACATAAGTTATTGTCAAACATCCATATCTTACTTTTCATTGCTGTGACAAATACCTGACAAGATTAGCTTGGAGGAGGTAAGATTTATTTTGGCTACTGATTTCAGAGGTTCAGTCCTCCATCATCTGGCTTTAAGGCAGAAACATCATGGTAAAAGAGCCTGGAAGAGAAAAAAGTCCCAGCTCATGATAGAAAGAAAGAGGAGAGAGAGAGAGAGGTAGGGAAGGAACTAAGGAGAAGATAATCCTGCCAGGTGATTGTCAACAGTAACCTAGTCCTTCCAACTAGGTCCCACCTCCCAGTAGTACATACAGTCATCAGTGGGAAGTCCTCATGACACATCACTTTCTAAAAGTCCCACCTCTAAACACATGAGACTTTGGGTGACTTTAAAGATCTAAACCATAATATAATATAGGCAGATGACATTGAGGAAGGACCCTGTAGCATTGGTCCAGGAAAACTATAAGTACGTATGTGATCTAAGGAAGGGTAAATGCTATTTAAAGTTAGAGATTTCACATATATACAAGTCCTTTTCCTGGCGTTTCTATCTAGTAAGATTCTTTATTGGCACTAGGGATTAGTTGAGTACCCCTGAGTCCAATCCCCAGTACAAAAAAAAAAAAAAAACCCCAAAAAACGAATATAGTAGTCACATTCCCTTATTCTTACACCTTTCCTCAAACAGGAAGAGACAATAGATAATAAATTAGTATGCAAAGGTAGAGTTTATATTTCAGACAATGATATAATTAAAGTCTAAACAATAATGCTCATTATGGAAAATAATGATGGGAGGTATTTAATTTGACGGAAATATCAAAGATTTCTCTAAGAAAGGTGCATTCCCAGTGAAGTCTAAGGATGAATTACCCAGATGAAGAAAGCAGGTTTTGGAAGAAATATAGCATTGCAAAGAATGAATGGTGTTATGAGATGGAAAAAAAGCTTGGAACATCTAGAGAACTACTGGATATTGAGTTTAGGAGTGTTAAAAGACTTGAGGTTAGCAATATTATATGTGCCTAGAAAGATATGATGTGGTTAGTTATGTATGCCCTCAGATCATAGGCCATGCCATAGCTGTGCCACATTTTCCTCACATGCTTTTTCTAAAAAATCAGCAAGTCATTTTCTTCTATTAATCTAAATATTTACCTGAATATGTGATATATATGACCCACTGAACAGATGGAAAGGGACAGCAGTTGGGAGTAAAATAAATAAACAGAAACTACAATTCCATAACAGATAAGTCACTGGAGTCCACAAGGACCCAGTTGAAGTAGGGAATTGTATCTGGTTTCCCTATGTCTTCTTAAGTTTGCCCTTCAAATAAAATATTTAGACATATGCATATGTAAATAACTGCACATATATTCTGAAATCTTTAATTCTTTGGAAGTAATTTATTTGAATCATAGTTCTTTCTTCAAGCATAAGCAATGGATCTATGAGGTTGTCTTTCAGCTATTTTCGTTCTAAACCTATGGTAATTTGTTTTCAAATACAGTAGCCTGTAGGACTCCAAAACGATAGAATTCAATCAAGATTCTTACAGAACATTTGGTCTGAACTCCTTATTTATAGAAGAGGAAATTGAAACCTCAAAGAAATCATATTTCAAAGCAAATTGGAAAATAAAGATTAGGTTAAATAAAGAGAAATTTCTAATTTTCACTACAAACAAAATTTTCCAGAATTACAAGAAATAAAGATGGAATGAAAGTCAAGATGCAATATGATAAAATCACAAAAGTCATAAAATTTATTTCTTACCATCTTTACTATCCAATGAAGGAGAATTAAATCTTGTTTTCTGTTGTGCCAGGTTGAAGAATTTATCCTGAGTTTGAGGATTTTTTAGATTTTATTGTATCACTGAACTTGTCTTCTAAATAATAACTCCCTTTTTCTTCTGATAATAAATATATTATTTCTCTTTTCTGGATTACAGGAACCTTGATTATTAACCATATTGTTATGTATCTTGAATTCACCTAGTGAATTAAATAGGATAATTTGACCACTAATTAAGGCAATCTTTGTTAATGAACAATGAAATTTTTATTGCTAATTGCCAGAAACAGGACTATTGAAATTTGCATATACCTTCTTGTTCATGAATTTTTCTGCATGCAATTATAACTATTTATAGTCAGATGCTGAACATCTCAATGTAATGGTGCCATTTATTACAGAAAGCTATTTAATGAGTGGATGCTAACTGTATCCCTGAAACAAAAGACTTCACAAGAACAAATTATTCTGCTGTTCCTAACCACTGAAGTAATTTTTCTCCAAGTAGTTAACCTGACCCTATTCAAATTAAGGTTGCCATTCAAGGAATTTTTATGTTGTTGATTAATTTAAATCCCACTTTACTTAATATGTAAAACCCCACACATTCTTTATCATATACCTAAGTTTAGTATTGTTCTGTGTATCATACTTATCACAATGTTTTTATTAAAATGGCTTTGAATGGATATGTAGAATTATTTTAAAGATGACATATGAAAGCAGTAGTAATTAGTTAAAGCACTATGGTAATGGACTATATAATCCTAAAATTTTTGTATTTGTTTTATAGTTCAGAAATATGAACACCTGTGTATATAATGAACAGTTTCCAGGCAGGCATAGTGATGCACAACTATAATCTTATAATCTTAGATACCTGGGAGACTGAACCAGGAGGATCAGAAGTATGAGGCCGACCTCAGTAAATTATCAAGAGTTTGTCTCAAAATAAAAGATTAAAAGAGCTTGGGATGTAGTTCGGTAGTAAAGCATCTCTTCGTTCAATTCACACACACACACACACACACACACACACACACACACACACATACACACACATTATAGTTTCCTTCAGTAAGCCACAATGAAATATAATTAAAAAGAATACCATTATATTACAGCAAAATAATATTAATAAATTCCATTTAAAGTATGTTGGCTCTTTATGATTTAGTGTACAGCTATATGAATATTTGTTTTTAGAAGTTGAAGTAATAATGCTTTAATTAAAAGTGTCCAGTGAGTTCAATAAACATACTTATAGTTGTGGGGCAGATTGTGGGAAGGAAAAATAAAAGCCCAGTGGTTTTGGATATATATCAAGATGAAAAGATGGATAGATGGGTGGATAGATTTCTTATACTTTTCATCAGGATATTGTTTCATTTATCTATTTAATAGTTAAAAGAAAATAATTTTTGTAGTTCCATATTTTACTCTTTCTATATTATGAGATTTTCCTGCTACCTGTTCATTCTTGTGAGAGAAACATAGTATTCCATGTTCCTTGTCCATCAGGGTTAGAAGAGACCATTTTTTAGCTATTTTTTAATCATAAGGAATCTTGACATCTAATTTTCTAAACTTCTAAATATAAACGACTATTTGTTTATCAAAAATCTTTAGGTATATTTTCTTTCTGAGGTATGAAGATTCAGTGTATAGTTGTGATTCTAGGAAGTTCACTTGTCTTCAACAAGATTTTTCAGTGACTGCTATGTCAGGAAAGGCTCAAGTTTCATCTTTTCCCTCTTTGAGATGGAATCTGTGCTTGTTAACAGGAGGCATTTTCACCAGGGAACAGCTGTAACATTTAATGTCAATAATATGGAAAAATGTCCAGGTAAGCAGAAGATATTACTGGTTTCATCCTCTCCAACATTCTTTGTGAAGATTATAGACTGAGATTTTTCTGTTTATTATATTAGCTGCCAATGAAGTAAAATATATCTTCTGCATCTTTACTATATTAAAGCAGACCCCTTAGAGTACTAGCTGGGTTTTTTGCCACTGTTGTTTTTCTTCCTATTCCAGTTAAATACAGTATGGAATATTCAGTAATTTCTTGCCTTTCTTCCAAGAGATTTATTGTCCATAGAAATAACTCAAGTGATTTTATTTTGAAGACTTAAGGTCCCAATATTCCAGAACATTCTACAGCAAAAATATTTTATCTAAAAGATAAACACATGAAAGATTTTATCTCTATATCACCTAGATAATAATAAATGAAATAAAAATTCCTGAATTAGTATGCCAAATACCAAATTAGTTTCTTAACTACTGTAACACTTTTATCAGTTTCAGACTTCAATGTAGCCATGACAAAAACTTTGTTTTTATCACACAGTTATGTTGCCCAAAAGCATTACTGATCCCATTTGCTTGCCAAGAAGAAGTCCTCAGTTTATCAGTTAAAAAACTTAGAATAGTGTGATCTTAAGAATATCAAGTGATGTGATTTTGCACAATCTACAAGTAGCTACAGAGCCAAATCAGTAACACCTGATGGAACATTAAAAAGCATAGTTTAATGATCTCTGCAACACAGTGAAGAATTCTAGAAAAAAAATCATTAAAACATGAGTAGATTGGAGTGGTGAAAGACAGAAGAAAAGATTGGCTAAAGGGTTCGAAAGAACTCCAAGGACTAATCCTTAAAGTAATGGACTTGGTTTCAATAAGAGAAGAAGACGCATTAAGATAAAAAGGTTCTCTAGACAGAGATGATTATTCAGAAGGTTAATGATTTCAACAAAAAAACAGTTCCTGCAGGTGAATGAATACATACTGCAAATTTGCAAGTGGCTAAATGGAAATGGAGAGAAAACGTATTTGATTTTAAAGTGTCAAGTAAATATAAGGTGAGGATCTTGTAATGGCACTCAGATAAAACATAGATGAAACTAACCTGGAGAGATGTGATATTAAATGTGAATAATGAGAATGAAGCCATAGATACTAAATTCACAGAAATAGATGTGAAGAAAGAGCCTGTTGCAGTCTAATTTTGTCTTCTTATCTTAATGCCTAGATTTGTCATTCTGAGGCATCATGTCAATCATTACTCAAGTTGCATTTAACCAAATATAAAAATAACAGAAATTAGAAATTACAGACCTTAATTATTCATCTTTTTATAAAAATCAAATGCAGCTGATTTTATTTTTTCATGTACTTTTGAAAGAAAAACCTGTAGTTGTGAATGTTCACTGAGAAATTGCTGAATATATACCAGTCTTCAGATTCCTATCTCAAAAGTGACAACAAAGATTATCAACTGTGAGTCCAGGGAGATATCAAAAAATGTACTGTGAGAAAATATTGTATATATATATGCAGGGTTGAATTTAAAAGATTTGAGTGAGAAAAAATTCAGTACTGTATGCTATATATTTACAAGTATAAATTTTTATTAAAGAAAATTATATTAATAAATTTGAATGCAATATTATTTATGATAAAATTATGGATGAATTACCTAAGAGAATTACCTGTTTTCCCCACCCCCTCACACACACAGAAAACAGCATAAGTTAATATGAACAGTTAAAATAAACAAAACATCAAACCAATTTTTTTTCAGTATTTCTGTATGGAAATATATTTGTCCAAAAAATTGGGTAATATAAGCTTGGCATAAGACTGATCAATGCATCTCACCATTATTCTAAGTCACTGACTTAGCAAAGGGTTTCTTTTTCTAGGGTTCTTGAAAATCCATGAGTGGTATGACATATCTATGAAATTACATGGGAGAAATACATTTACATTTTACTGTTATTGTAAAACTTAATATTTACTTCCATTATATATTCATGCAATAAAATAATGTGTCTGTAATGTAATAATATAGCAATGCCATGAATTTAGCTAACAATAGAATTGATAGATTTTTTTTGAGCATATAACAGTCATTGGATTTACTTTGAAATAAATTTAGGCTTAAAATTACTTAAAATTTTTAGCAGTTAAATATTCTCCTAAATTATATTATTGAATGAATTAACATCATAATGAATTGTTAGTTAGCAATATAGCAATACATTAATCTGCAGGATTCTACATTGGATTCTGCAGGAGATATATACCAAAAGACAATTCAAAATGTTCATGAAGGGTAATTTCTCAATGTCCACAAAGAGTAAAGGGCATAGGTTTTCCATTTATTTAATTAATCAGTATTCAGGATGTGTTATGGGATTATGAGATTAATATTTGTTTTGTCAGTTTAGAGTAAAGCAGATTACCCTACTTAATGTGTATGAGTCATATCCAGGACACAGAAAGTCTTAATCAAAGAAAAAGTCTTAGTAAGGAATAACGTATCCTCCCTGACTGTGTGTCTCTGGGCGAGGATACTGACCCTGGCCTGCCTCTGGACAAAAACATGTACCATCAACTCCTATTTCCCAGGTTTGACTGGGACTAACACTTTACCATTTGGTCTCCTGGATCTCCAGCTGGCCAAATACAGATATTGAAACTTCATACCTTTTATATTTATCTAGAATACTTATAATCTCTCTCTCCCTCTTCATCTCCCTCTCCATCTCCCTGACTAATATAATTTTATCCTTTTTGCACTTACTGAGAAGTCCCTTAGATGGCAGATTAAACAAACAAAAGCCTAGGAGATATAATAGTATCAAAAATGGGGAAATAAGTCAGATTTTTTTTTCCTCAATTAAGATTTATACATTTTGGCCTGTGGAATAAAAGAATTAAAAAATTTGATCTTTGTTTAAAATAGATCACTGTTTCCTGATTTACTGGCCTAATTTCCCTATTTTGTCACAGTGGAAGAGAAAAGGCTTCAGTGCTAAGAAGGTTTGTGCTAAAGAAGTGAGATAAATGGGACACTAAGAAACTCGCCTGTCACCAAGCAGAATAGATATCACTACCAGAATAGTTATCTCCATGAGCTGTTATTTGGGATTTGGATTTTCTTAGGGGAAAACATGTTAGTAGAAATCCTCATTTTCAACATCTATTTCTCAGCTGATTTTTCAGGGAGAATGTACAAATCCTTTCCATGGAATAAGAGAGTGATTACTCAATATACTCTAAGGTTAAGACTATACTAAACAAAACACAAAAGATGAAAACCTAAACTGAGAACTTCTGTCTCTTCAAACACATGTTTGAAGATATATATGTAGGAAGGGGTTGAATCAGTACAATTATGTAAATGAGGCTTGGAAAATGTATGTACTTAGAATTTTTTGGAATAAGTAACATAGTCCTGGTTGCTGTAACATAGTCCAGGAGAAAAGAAGCTAGGCTCTCTGCTCCCTAATCCAGAAACATACAGAGTCAAATTGGTAGGAAAATAGCTTATATTCAAAAACAGCTTTGAAGTAAGGTAGAAGAAACTTAACTAACATTTCTCTCTCTGAAATCCTGAAACTGAACCAAACTTTTAAAGAAGAGAAAGCAAGGGAGGAAACACACACACACACACACACACACAGGGAAATAGACCAAAGGTAGGAAACACTCATGTGTAGATTTAGGTGTCCTGCAGTATTTTGATAGGCTTGAGTGCACAATATTCCTATTTTCTTGGTGTTTGTCAGGATGGGGGGTTGCAGCCCCCCAGTTCCCTATTCTTAGCATGAGAAAGTCATTCCAAATTACAGATAGGGATTCCCAAGTTCAGTGTGTTTTATTAGTAACATGGCTCTGCAAGCCAGTATGCATATTTTCATGACCTTGAAAATAGAGTGGGACAGTTGTTTGTCTTAACTTGAAAGTGTCTCGTTGGAGATCCAGACAAAAATCATTTGCCAGTGAAAAAGGATTTTACATATGAATGCAGTCTTTCTACTCATTATCTAACTATTTATTTACTAATTTACCTCTGTTCTACTCTCTGGCGATATATACAGACAAATATATAACTTGACATATTTTGGGGCAGGAAGATCATAAGGGAATAATCAATAGAGAAGAAAATAATTAGAGGTATAGAAGAGTTCTAAGAAGAAAATCCATGGCAAAATGGAATACATAATGAGTTGAGGTGGAAATTTCTAGTTTGGGTTGTCAAGATCCTATACTCTTAGGAAGAAATTTTTGTTAAAAATAAAGGGGTATAAAGATTAAAAGTGGCCAACATATCAAAGAACTGAAGCATAACAGTCTATGTAAATGAAATTGCAAGGGAAAGGGTCAAGAGGAGGAATGTCTTAGCTTGTTTTAAGAAAAAAAAGTAATGTTGATAGAGCACACTGGGAAGGAGAAGACTAGTAAGTGATCATCAAGGAGAAGTTTATAGACATTGGATCATTGAGCATATTATGCATTATTTTAAATACTTTAAATATTTAAATTCCTCTAAAAGTAATGGAGAAACGTAATTTTAAATGATTGTTCTGACCTTGTTTGAAGAATTGATGATAGAAGCAAGGGTCAGCATGTATTGATATATTAGGTCATTGCTTTCGTATTTTATATATTAAAGATATTGGCACCCATTATAGTATTTAACACTGAAAAGGAGCTTCGCCTTCATGGAATAAATAAATCAGTTTACAAACAAGTGAACTATCATAATTGTGGATTGAGATAGAGGAGTGAGCTGACTTAGAAACAATGTCTCAGCTATGTTTTGATCATAATAATTTTCAATATACCTTAGAAATTTCCTGCATTGAGAATTCCACAGATAGTTAAAGACAGGAACAGGGGAAGAGAAGCAGTCAATTGACCTGGAAGTACTTCCAATAAGTTTGTAATTCTGCTGCATTTTTTTTGAAAGCCATTTTCAGAATGGAATTTTTTCTAAAATAATATAGGATAAAACTTGATAATAAGAGCACCCTTTAAACAGCAAAAGGCACATCCTTCATGTTTCTGCTCAGCCTAATGTCCATGCTCATCCCACATCACAATCTGGTAGAGCTCAGACACAAGAAATCCCTATGCATGTGGAGACATCAAAAATATGTTGGAATAGTAGGATGTGGAAAATAAAAGCAGAAAAAAATATGTAAGCTGAGAAGTATAGTTTTTTTGAGGTAGGAAGATACCAGGGATTGAACTCAAGGTCTCTCGACCACTGAGCCACATACCCAGCCTTACTTTGTATTTTTTTATTTAGAGACAGGGTCTCACTAAGTTGCTAACTGCCTCACTTTTACTGAGGTTGGCTTTGAACTCTAGGTCCTCCTGCCTCAGCCTCCCAAGCACCTGGGATTATAGATGTGTGCCATTGTGTCTGACTAGAATCAGTTTTATTGCAGAAAATAATTAAGGATTTTTACTTATTTTCTGAGCAACATATTATAAAAATCATTTATGTCTTAAATTCACTTCTTACATTTTGTGTCCATGTAAATTATATAGTAAAATGAATATTTTTCCTCACATCATATTTTGAATTAGCCACAGTTTACTTTTATAAAATTTCCAAATCAAAGAACTTGAATATTCCCTCTCTCATTGCTTTATTGGTTCATTAAAAAACATTTTTAAAATAATAATGATGCCAAACAGTGTTATAACATGGGATAAAATAGTGAATAGTTGTAGATACAATTTCTATAATGACATCTATAAAGTCATTGTTGACTTCTGTAAAATCAGTAGACTTCACACTGTTCAGGATTTGTACGCTATGCACTGTAATTTCAACATGATGAGATCAATATGATGATGGAATAGAGAGAGAAAATTATGCCTTAAAAGTATTTTATTCCAGATGTATAGGATCAACATATTCTTCCAAATTGAACTGGCATGTGAGGTAAACACTACAAATTGTTTAGAATTTTATCCAAATGAAGATTAAAATGCTGAGCACTATTGATAAAATTTACTTGTGGAAAACTATAAGATAAACAAATAATGAGGGAACTAGAAATTGAATATCTTACAACATAATGGATAGTTTCATTTATTAAAATGGGAGATACCATTTTGGTAGAATGGATTGTGAGGTAAAAGAAAAGGAGCATCTGACAGAGAAAAGAGGTTTTCCTAGTAGAAAATGGCCTCATTGCTCAGGATTTGTAAGCCACGTTAATGTTTATTCTTTGACTGAGTGCACTGCAACATTTTAAGAGTTTTCACCAAATTGTCATATGATCAAAACTATTTTATTTTATTTTATTTTTTGGTACCAGGGATTGAACTCAGGGGTACTCAACCACTGAGCCACATCCCCAACCCTGTTTTGTGTTTTATGTAGAGACAGGGTCTCACTGATTTGCTTAGCGCCTCGCCATTGCAGAGGCTGGCTTTGAACTCATGATTCTCCTGTCTCGGCCTCCCAAATTGCTGGGATTACAGGTGCACGTCACCATGCCCGGGAAAACTAATTCTTTTAAATTATTCTGGTTTCAAAATGTGGAGAATTTATTGAATAATGATAAAATGGGGAATGTACTAATGAGGGTTCTCTGGAAAAACAGAACTGATTATATAGACATATAAAATAAAATAATTTTAACTTGTCATTTCTACTCAAGACTGGATAATACAAATACTTAAGTGAAATGAAGGACAGTATTTGAATAGTCAATGTCAAACTGCTTATGCTGAACTTATAAACTTATCATGTATAATTTTGCATATATATAATCTCTCTTCAAAATGTAGATTTCTATTGAATTCCTTTCAACAAGTTAACTTATTTTTTCTATATATTTCAGAATGAAGTTTATATTACAACATTATATACCAAGTACTTATTTATTAGTATATACAATTATGTTTATTGTATTGTTATTAATAAAAAGTACAGAAAAACGAAAAAAATATTCCAAAGTAAGGAATTATTAAATACGTTAATATATATTTATTTGATGAACTATAAAAGTAGTTTGGAAAACTGAAAATTTAAAATCATTTTAACAAAATAAGATGTTTAACGTGCCAAGTTAAAAAGAAAGAAAAGCTATGAATATATATTTGATCTTAATTTACAAAAGTTTATATTATTTTGGAAGTTCAGCACACATTTAGATACACACACATTTCTAAATAAGACTACCACACACATTCACACACTTTCACATGTATTCACTGTATTTGAGACTTAATCTGTAATGATTCTGATGGATTTTGAGCTATACAGATTTAACTTCTATTGGTAGTGCTTCCACTGCTCTGCTTTGGAATATAGTACCAGAGAAGTTATTGTAGGCTTTTTATGTTTTATACCAGTTTGATAGCATTTTCAAAGTGTAAATGTCATTCTCATTGTTCTTCCCATGCACACATAAACTAAGTCTTGAGATAATATGGTCCCTTAATCTTTTCTGCTCCCTGCATATCTCTCCTCTCCTTTATGAACACTTGCCCTTTAAGTTGTCTCTTAAAAGCTAAATTTTATGCCTACTACTTACTCATCCTTTTTCTCACTGTATTCATTCTTAAAATAAATTTCATTATAGTTTAGAATTTTAGAGTAAAATCCAGAAATCCCATCTGTCAAAGCAATGAAAAGCAAAATATCAGAAAAGACTGTTAGATTTGTGTTAATGACATGTAAGTTGATAATATTTGGATTTAAAATTATTATTTTTTTACTACAGAAAGATTATCAAACTCCAAGGTTATGTTGCTAGTCTTGATTTCTTAGTTAATATACACAGGGATATTATTACTCGAAAACAGAAAAAAAATTTGTTTGAAACAGTTTACCAATATCTATATTTTTGTTTGTTGTTTGTTTGCTTTTGGTACCAAGGGTTAAACCCAAGTGCACTTAGCCACTGAGCCACATCCTCAGCCCTTTTAAAATATTTTATTGAGAGACAGGGTCTTACTGAATTGCTTAGGGCCTCAGTAAGTTGCTGAGGCTGGCTTTAAACTTGCAATCCTCCTACCTCAGCCTCCCAAGCTACTGGGATTACAGGCATGTATGACCATGCCTGGGCTATCCACTTTTTTCTCTGTCATCAAATTCTCACTATATGAATCAATTCCAACACGTGTCATTATACTCACACCAAGAATTAATCTGCATATTCATGGATTAGTTAAATGACTTGAAACTGAAACTAAAAAGTGTACTCCTAAAATCTAGAACTATTCACTTAAAAAACATTTTATTATCTGTCTTCTTTCATGCATTTGAATTTCTTAATCACTCTGTGAAATCTGTACCAAGCAATGGAGATACAGAAATAACTGTTATTGATCTTACAATCAAGAAGCCCATGTCTAATGTTGGACCACTTAGTCTATGTTTTGTTTTGCATTGCCAGATCAGACCATGTCTTAATTTTAGTATGAATTATATTTCCTGTTTTCAGATTATAAAATAATTTGCATAGCAGTGGTATAAATGAACATATGTCAGAGCCTCTCAGCATTTTTAAAATAATTTTTCAGATTGAAGATAATTTCATATATTCAAATGCATATAAAAGGTATTCAGATCCAATCATATGAATGTCACTCTCAAATTCTCTTGAAGTGATGACATTTATGCTCTGTCATTGCTTTATTAAAAATGTTATTTCAAAGTTATAAAAAATTTGGAACTCTCTATATCTGTCTCATCTTTGAGAACTCCGTTGTACCCTAGTCATAGATTTCTTCAAATAGTTCTCTTTCTTGTCATTCTAGATTTTAGATCATGCAAACTTGTGATATTCTCCAAATTGTTTGGATATGCTGTTTGATATATAAATTCTTCCTTTTTCTTTCTTTCTTTTTCTTGTGTGTGTGCTTTTTGTTTGGGTAAATTTTTGTTTTCTCATCTTCAAGTTCACTGATTCTTTCCTCATCTATGTCAAGTCTACTGGTAAGCCTCTCAAAGACATTCTTCATTTCTGTCACTGTATTTTGATTTCTAGACATTCCCTTGATCATTTCTTATAGTCCTCATTTCTATGCTGGCATTACTCATCTGGTTTTTAATTTGTTTGCTTTCTCCATTAGAGTCTATGTTGATCTTTTTTTCTCCCCTGTGGATTGAACCTAGGGCCTTGTGTATAAGAGGCAAGCCCCCTACCAACTGAGCTATATCCCCAGCCCCAAGTCGATGTTGAAATTCTTAAGACCATTTCAAGCTTGATAATTTTCTAGAAGTCATCTCACTAGAAAAGTGTTACATAGCTGGGCGCGGTGGCGCAAGCCTGTAATCCCAGCATTTAGGGAGACTGAGAGAGGAGAACTGTGAGTTCAAAGCCAGCCTCAGCAAAGGCGAGGCGCTAAGCAACTCAGTGAGTTTTCTCTACATAAAACACAAAATAGGGCTGGGGATGTGGCTCAGTGGTCGAGTGTCCCTGAGTTCAATCCCTGGTATGAAAAGAAAAGAACAAAAAAAAAAAAAAAGAAGAAGGAAAGGAAAGAAAAGAATTACATATTTGGCTATATTAGTTACATATTTGGTGTGCTAGTTATGGTAACACAGTAGCAGAACCAATAAAATACATGTGTGTTTGTGTGCTCGTGCATGTGCAAGTATGTATATGTATATTTAAAATGAGGAATTGGCTTATGCAATTTTATGGAGGCTATTATCTTTAAGCTAGAGATCTGGGAAAGCTGGTGGAATAAATTCTGTCTGAATCTGAAGGGCTGAAAACTGAAAGTATCAACAGTATAAATTCTAGTTCAAAGCAGAGAAGACAGGTGTCCCAACTCGAATACACAGGAAGGAAGCAAATATGGTGAATTCCTAATTCTGCAGTGATGTGCAACAACATGCTGAACTACTGCTAACCAACGCTCACACTGGCCTTTTTATCCGGAGATTTTTGTTTTGTTTTTGTTTTAATTGGGGATTAGTCACATAGGCATCTGTTTGAGTAATATCAGCTTCTCAATTCCAGCCTTTCAGAACAAAACTAATTATTCACCATGTATATATTATTAGAATGAACTATCTTAACAAATGAAACCAGTTAAAAAACCAATTAAACCTAAAGCCTTAGACACACAAAAACACTCAGACCTCATTTCAAAGTGACCATTCAAAGGTCAACCACAAAGCTAGGCCTTTCTTTTAGAAATGTGTAAGATCTAAGAAACTCAGGCCTGATGGGTCATTTTTTTTTCTACATAGAGTCTTTATCATATTATTCTTAGTAATTCTAAATTATTCACCTAATAATTCAGACATCTGTGGCATGTTTAAATCTGATTCTAATGACTACTTTCTATCTTCAGATTACTTTTTATTTTTTCTTGCTTTCCACATGCCTTGTATTTTTTGTGTCTTTGCATATGTCCAACAGTATAAGTTTACAATAATTTTCTAATAGGTATAAAATGTCCTTGATTTTCAGTTATTCCATCTTGTCCTTGTTTTAAGTGCATCAATTTCCGAGATCTTTATATGTCAAAAGTAAAACTGGAAGTATGCTCATTTCTTTTCAAAATTTTTATTATATTATTAGGGCATTGTAATTATACATATCAGTTGGGTTCATTGTGATATATTTATATGACCATAACAATTTTTTTTGCATTTTGTTATCCAGTACTTCTTTCCTCCCTTCCTCTCTCACCAAGACTCCCCACCTCAAGTCTGCTTATTATCCTTATATTTTTATTTTAAACTGCTACCATGCAATTATACATAAAATTGAGATTCACTGTGATACATTCAAACATGCTGTTTGAATTAGCTTTTCGTCACTGTGATCAAAAATCAGGCAAGAACAACTCAGAAGAGTAAAAGTTTATTTTGAATCGGAGTTACAGATGTCTCAGCTCATGGTTGGCCAACTCCATAGCTCTGGGCCCAAGGTGAGGTAGAACATCATGGAGGAAGAATATGATAGAAGGAAACAACTGAGAATGTGGCAACTAGGAAGCAAACAGCTCTACTAACTAGGAACAAAATATAAACCCTGAAGTCATACTCCCGCAATGAACTACTTTCTCAGCAACACCCCATCTGCCTATAGTAACTATCCAGTTACTCTATATTTGTGAATTTTGTTAGTTTATACCAAATTGGTTATTGAAAGACCTGAGCTAAAATGAACCCCATGACAAGTTTTTGACCCTCCAGAAAAACTAGTAGGCCTGAGTTTTGGTTCTGGGAAAAGACACATTGCTCAAGGCTGAAGCCACTCAGGGACCACCCTCAGAGCAGACAAAGAGGTTAAAAATCACATACCTGGCATTCCTGAGGTCTGAGTCTGCCTAAACCCCAAGTGGGTCATTTAAACTTGTAGTTGGTCATTTTCAAAAAATTCCCAAAAGCCACGTTTGGGTCCGGCCAAATGTTACAGACACCCCTCAAACTCCAAGTGGTCACTATTGTCACCATAGGTGCTGTACGATTGTAATTGTTGTTTGTGTAATGATGGGATGCATACGTCATGTCCACTACCACCACCTGTCCCCCTCCCCCATAAATATCTGCTCAGCCATTGTTCGGGGCTCTCTGCACTGACCCGCTGCAATCGGTGAAGTCTGAGAGGTCGAGCTTAATCCTGAATAAAGGCTCTTTGCTTTTACATATGTGCCTCGATCTCCCTGGTGGTCTTTGGGGACTCCATGATCTGGGCATAACAGTTATACCTTTTGCAATCTAATTATTTCCCCTCTGAACGTTCTTCCATTTCATCACACATGAGCTTTTGAGGGACACCTCATATCTATAGCATAACCCATGCACATGGAATCTTTTGATGTATTTCATTCTTTAGTTCCTCCCGTTTCCCTATCTTCCTCACTTACCCCTCAATCTCTTTCCTCTACTGCTTTCCCTTCTATTTTTCTGAGATAGGCTTTTTTTTACTTTTTTACTTTTTTGTTTTGTTTTGTTTTGTTTTGTTTAGGCTTACATGTTAACATTGTAAATTGATTCATTGTACATAGATAGAGGATAACATATCAATTCTCTAGTTGTAAGTTGTATAGAATCACAACATATATGCAGTCATACATAAAGTTAGGGTTATTATGAGATAGGCTTTTTTATACATAATTTCTTCCTAGCTTCTGCATCCGAGAGAAAGCACTTGACCCTTGGCTTTCTGAGTCTGGCTTATTTCACTCAGCATGATATTCTCCAGTTTCATTCATTTATCAGAAAATGACATGATTTCATGACTGATTAGAATTCCATTGTGTGTATATAAAACAATGTTTCTTTTTTCAGTTGTTGAAGGACATTTGGCTCATTTAATAACTTGACTGTTGTGAATAGCACTGCTACAAACATTGGAATATAGGTATTACCAGAGTATGTTAATTTAAGTACTTTGTGGAAAATACCAACAACTGGAATAGCTGGATGTATGGTGGTTTCAACCTTAGTCTTTTGAAGTTATCTCCATACTGATTTCCATAATTGTTGTACAGTTTTTCAGTCCCACTAACAATGTATACATGTCCTTTTCTTCCCACATTCTTGCCACATTTTTTATTATTTGGGGTAACAAAATCTTACTGTAGTTTTGATTTGCATTTCCTTGATTAATGTGATATTGAACTTGTTTTTCCATATATTTATTGGCTATTTGCATTTCTTCTGTTGAAAAAAATATCTATTTAGTTCATCTGGCTATTATTGAATGAGTTGTTGTTATTATTATTATTATTAGTGTTAAGTTCTTTTGAGTTCTTTACGTATTTTGGATATTAGTCCTGTCAGAGAGTAGCCTGAAAAGATTATTTCCTTATCCTTTATTCCCTCTTTTCACACTTAGTTGTTTCCTTTGTTGTTCAGAAGTTTTTTGTTGTTGTTGTTTTGTTTTGTTTTTCATTTGATGGCATTTTGCTTACTGATTCTTGACTTCTTATTACCTAAGATACAGGCTTCTTGCTTCTTATAGGATAAATTATAGTGGCTTTCCCAGAAACCTGAATGTAGCTTCCCTGGAGTTTTAAGAAGGAAATAGTGGTGAAAGGAGGATTATAAATAAATAGTGATGAATTAGAAGAGAAATGGATACACAATATTAAAAGTGGAATACTTCATTTTATACAATTTTTTTAAAGATTTGTTGACTTAGTTAAAGAAAGCCTAATCATCAAATTCAAGTCATTAAATAGCAGCCTGCACAATTTCAGTGTTTCAAACAGATGAAGGATTGTTATCATTCAGCAAAAAAAAAACAAAACAAAACAAATTGTTACTACTTCTTCAAAAGTCAATTAACTGCAATATTTTTTACAGTGTAAGTGTGGGAAAGTGCATTTTTAAAACTCTTTTTATTTGTATATTGACACAGTACCTTTATTTTAATTTGTTATTATGTGGTGATGAAGATTGAAGTCAGTGCTTCACACACGCTAGGGAAACACTCTACTACTGAGGCACAACCCCAATCCCATGAAAGTACATTTTTAAATTTAAATTTTGATCTGCTATTTTTCATTTATTGAAGCTCTAAATTTTAATATTATTGTCTTTAATCTTCTTGAAAGTAAGACTTAAAGCAAAAGGGAAGATTCATTTATACATCTCTACACAGCAGTGTAGGAAAGCAAAGGTGACAGTATTGTGGTGTAATTTATAAAAGGACTCTATTATTTTAAAAGTCATCATTGAATTTGACAGACATTCTTTCAACTTGATATATATTTTATGATGCCAGCAAGACTCATGTGTGCATTGGAAAATGTATTGAATTTTCTGTCTTGTAGGGTTTCTACATCAAGATTGCCAATACTTGCACACTTTGGTAGCAGCTCTGTGTTTTGAATATTCCTGAGTAGAGCTAATGATTGATTCTTCTACAAAAAAAAGTTACCTATTTACATGAAATAAAATGCTAGAACTGAATTAACTGATAGGTGACCAACACTTCTTTAAACTTTATCTGTACTTTTTGTTATTGGTTAAATTATTTATATTGATTGAAAATCATTAGCAATGGGAATAATCATTCAACATCTTCAATATTTTAAAACATGTAATACTAGTTTGTTAATTATCACTTATGATGTAATTTATATAAAATGATTATTGGAAATGTAAATACTGCTAATAAACTGCCCAATATTCATATCTGAGCAATAAAGACAAACCAAGCAACATATCTTTATTACTTTTCTGATATCTTGATGAAGGACTGGTAAAGACAGTTATGTATTTGATCTTTCCTTTGGTTAGTGTGAGAGTATACAAGATCAGAGTGCTCACTAATTTAGCAGTAAAGCTGAAGAGAACTAACCAGGGGATACTGCTCTGTGCGTGTGTGTGTGTGTGTGTGTGTGTGTGTGTGTGTGTGTGTCTAAACATTACAAAAAGTCCATGGAGAATTAGACTATTAAAAACATAATGTTTAAAATAAAATGAAAAAATCTAATTGATTTTTAAATTTTAAAGGATATTAACAATTGTAGTGATTCCCAACTTAATGATGTGTGAGAACTAGTTTTAACTACTGGTAATATCTTAAATTTGTAAGAATTTGCAAGCTCATTTTTATACTGTTGGCAGCTGGACATCAATCATAGTGAAAAGATTCACTTCACAAAATACAGTAATTGCTAGTCATCAGGACTTATTTTAGCCCCTACTCCCACCCAGACTGCTTATCAGAACCCCACAGTCCAGACCTTTCCTTTTTCTCTTTGACTCAGCTGTCAGGGTATCTGGTAGAGACTGAGAAGATCTTGGTGTCCCTTGGTCAACGTGAAAACAAGAGCTTATCCAGAACCCTGCAGGCATCATAAACTCAAGTTGGATATGGTTTTTCATTCTTGTCCTTGTATAAATCCTAGTGCAAACTCTAGGCTACATCAAGATAAAACTTGACTAGACAAATTATGTTTAGAATCCAGAATTTTTACACCATTTTCCTTTAAATTTAATCTGTACTCCACGAGTGTACATAATTGGTTTGCTTGTTTTTATTCTGAAATAAATCATAATCATCATTATTTGCGGGTAACATAATTGATTAGAAAATCTTTAAAATCAATGTATTTAAAAAATTGATATGTGAACTTAATAGTAATGCAGAAAACAGTGCCAATATTCAAAAATTATTTCTTTTTTTTTGGTACTGGGGATTGAACTCAGGGGTACTCAACCACTGACCCACATCCCCAGCCCTATTTTGTGTTTTATTTAGAGACAAAGTTTCACTGAGTTGTTTAGCACTTCGCCATTGCTAAGTTAGGCTTTGAACTCGCAATTCTCCTGTCTCAGCCTCCCAACGTACTGAGATTACAGGAGTGCACCACCGTGCCTGCCTTCAAAAATTATTTCTATATGTAGATAAGCATTAAAAATTTGTGGTTGTAGTATTTGAAATAGTATAAAAATATTTTAAAAAATTGTATCTCTCTCTTTATATTTTTTCTGGTACTGGGGATTGAACCCAGGGTGCTTTACCACTGAGCTACATCCTCTTTTAATGTATTTATTTTTTTTAAGTTTTGGGACAGGGTTTCACTAAGTTGCTTTGGGCCTTGTTACATTGCTGAGGCTGGCCTTGAACTTGCAATCTTCCTGTCTCAACCTCCCAATTCACTGGGATTACACACATGCACCAGTGCACCTGGCCAGAATTGGCATTTTACAAATGTCAAATAACTGGGAATTTTTATATCTATAAGCCAAATTACCATTAAGACAATGTATAATAGGCAATGTAAAGGTGTCAAATTAAAAAAATGTTTGTGTTCAATTAGGCAGATAATTCTTAATAACTAACTTATGTCATCAGACTTTGGAGAAGAATGAAATAAGCTAATCAATACCATTTCCTTTCTACCTTTGTGGAAAGCATTAGGAATACTTTGTCAGTTTGCAAGCACAAATTCAAGCCAGAATTAAAGTAAAACATAGAGTTCTAAACAATAGACAGAAATTTTAAATCACTAATTTTCCCATAAGATAGGTTGTTATGACTGAATTTTGATAACTAATTACACATATTTTGTTCTATGTTGGTAAATATACAAAAATTATTTAAATTCCTCCAGAAGGTTTCTCTTTTAGGAATACCTGAATTATTTTAAATTATAATATAAACTATTTTAACTTCTGTTAATTATTCTTATGTGAAAATTTGGTGGCCAAGCTTGTTCCTTTTTTCCTTTCATTTATTTATTTTTTTGTTTTTTGTTCATTAAGTTGGACTACAGAATGATCTATTTTAGATGATCAGAAATGAAGGCTTTGCTTCAAAACTTGATTGGGACCTGCAGTGGAGGGAAAGGAAAAAATCAGTGATAAGCTTCTAAAGTTATTACCTTAGAAAATCAATTATCTGCTGTGAGGTAACAACAGTGAGCAGCTTTCTGGAAAGATGAGAGAGAAAAGCAGTGGGAGAGGATTAATGGAGCAGTTAGCCCAGTATTGATTAGGCCTCAAACTAGCAAATTTAAGTCTGGATCTTGCTAAAAAGGAGCAAAAGTCAATTTACTCAAATAATAGTTTAATAACTATTTGATGAGAAAAACTTTCAGACATTGCATTGTATTATATGGTAGAGCACCAATATATTGGATAAATCAGACACACAAGGACATGTACACACACTGACAGAAATATAAATGACAGATATTTCAATGGCCTCATTTAACTTTATTTTTCATGTTTTTGTCTTCTCTTGATAGCATGCTAATCATAAGATCCAATATTACCAAATAATATTTGCATTTTATTTTTTGGAGCAAAAACAGTGCAACAGAGATTAAGCAACAATAACTCACAAATTTTAAGGTAGCAAGATTTTGAGAACTATGCTAGGAGGCTTATTTCTGGGGAAATATAGGAAATAAACTTTTAAAACACAGAAAAAGTTTAGCATAGACTAACATTTTATTATAGTTTAAAGTTTCAGAAAGTCTTACATTGCATAGAGGTTTTATGAATTTTAATCAATTAACACTGGCTAAAATATTAAGAATGATGCTAGCAGAGTGTGGTGGTGAGCTCCTGTAGTCCCAGGGGCTGGGGAGGCTGAGGCAGGAGGATCATGAATTCAAAGCCAGTTGCAGCAATTTAGCAAGGCCCTAACAAACTCAGCAAGACCCTGTCTCTAAATAAAATATACAAAAGGCTGGGGGTGTGGTTCAGTGGTTGAGTGCCCCTTGATTCAATCCCTGGTTCCAAAAAAAAAAAAAAAAAGAATGATGCTGCAAACAAAATAAAATAGTATTACTTCTGTAAGTCTCTAAAATATTAAAACTAGAATAAAATGTATGAACAAAATGAATATGCATATGTATATAGTTTGTGGAATACTACTTGCAATATATGTGATATATTTGTATAACTAAAGTAAAATCATTTTAAATAAAATAAAGCAACATTCACACATACATAGTAGGATATTTTTTGATGTTCTGAGCTGTTTTGATGGTCATATCTATGGAATTACTGGAGCTTATACATTGAAGTACCTCAGAAAAAGCTTGAAATTATTAATCTTTTAGGTTTTCCATTTTAATCAAAATGTATTAGGATCACATGTGAGGACTGTAGTCCATTTTGGTTTTCACGTGTATATACATAATGGTTTTCAAAGTTCTAAAATTTTTTCTTGTTTTATTCTAAGGGGATAGGGGATATTGATCTATAATTTCTTTTCCTTTTTAACCTTTATGTTCTTTGCAACAAGCTTCACTTTTAAAATCACACTCTCATGACCTGAAGACAATAACAAAAAAAATAATTGTCAAGTTTGATTGAAGGCAAATAGTTGTATTTCATATAACACCATTGTGGTACCTGGATAGAGATGGTATTTATTTCAAAATAATATAGTGCTACTGATAGTTAAGTGTCAGTTTGATAAATGAGTAGCATAGGACTTCTTTGCCTTCCAGCATTTTACTTCAACTTGTTTTTATTTGAGATTTCTTTACCAATCAATAATATTCACTGTAACATTTTAGTTTACACATTATCAAATAAATAATAAAACAAAACTAAAGCCATATGAACAGATATACAGTAAGGAGTTAGTTCACATTTATGTTTGCAGAACTTAAAAGCAAATTTCCATTTAATATTTGAACTCTAACTTCTTCATTGATAAAGTGGTAAAGCTCTATATGAATTGGTACTGTGATTAATAGTTATACCAGAAATATTAAATGTTTAGAGGGTTTTTTTTTTTAAATGAACTATCTTGCTACATGATCTATAAGAATCCTGTAAGTAGAAAATGTAGTTATGCAATAGAAAATCAAGAAAGGAAGAGTTAGAAGAGGTATGTTCTATGTGTTAATAAATACATATATTTACTACTGGCTAGAATTTTTTTCATTTGTTCCTTGGCATTAAAGTAATATCATAAATGATATACTAATTGCATATCCTTGAGTAAATCATTATTGAGTAGAATAAAAATAATAGAAAGTACTTTAGTAGTGTTTATATTAAGTAATTTTAAGTATTCAAATAAATAAATCAACTTGACCCACACTAATTCGGTTGCTTAATAAAGATGAGTTATATTGTTGTCTTATCTGGTTTGATCACCAATTATATTATAGTTAATTTCCATGTAATTTATTTAACTTGTAAATTTACCTAGTATCAAGATTAATTAATAAATAAAACACAAAATGTAAAAAAAACAGTAATAAATGTTTTAATATGAGGTGATGACTCTCCTTAATAATCCAATAGAAAAAATCCATGAAAAATAGAAGGAATTCCAAGTGAAATCAGAATAATGCACAACATACAATCAGAATAATAACACAATTCAAAATATTTTTAAATGTCCATAATTCAGATACATTGTAGTCTTTGAACATAACTTCTAAAAAATTCACCAAAAAATGTTTCTAGTAATGCTCGGATCTCATTCACAAGCTGAAGGATTTTATTTTTTTCTATTTGTCTATGCACTCAACAACTGTGATTTGAAGAGTATTGCCATTTTGTTACAGAATTTTCACAAAATAGTCACTTGAACACAACAATTTATAAGCTCAATATAAATTGTATGAATTGAAAATGAAACATTCCTGTAGTAATGTCCACTTACAGAATAACCACAAAGAATATAAAAGATAATTTTTTTGTCTTCTGGCATTAGAAAATGTGGAAAAAAGTAAATAAAAGAATAAATATGAGAGTGATATGTTAGGGTAGAGGGACTGCAATATAAAACTGAATTTAAACAGAATGAGAGCAAAGTAATGGTAAAGAAATCAGGTAGAAATCCCATAAAAAAACTGAAATGAAATGTTTCTAATGGCTTGCTACCTGTTATCTAGGGCTTTCTATTATGAGGATTGAATGTTAGATGGTATATAACAAATGTTTCCTTTGTAGTATCTGGGGTGGTCTGGAAATCTAATTTAGAACTGAAAACATTTTTTTCAATTGAATATATCTGTATAATTATATCTATCAAACAGATAGAAAGCAAAATGGCTTTTGTTAATGGAGGTTTGGGCCCATATTCCCATGTACTTAGTCTCACCACTTATTCATTCAATCATGTCTGGGTATCTGAAAAACAGGCTAAATGTATTCCATTAAGACAGATGAGTGGCCAAGATAATCTAATGAGTTTCCTGTATTTGTAGCTATTTCTCCATGTCAGCAACAATATGACTGCACAGAAAACGTTTTGTTTCTGTTAGGTTTTCACTATTTTTTTAATTGCAATACTTAGGAAGAGAATAAGAGTTAAACGTGAGTTATTTAAAAGGAAAATTTTATTCTTTTTCTAATTAAAAATTCCGGGCTAACAATAGAGTTTGACAAATATTCATGTGTTAAATTATAATTGGACTTTCACAGATGCTCTATCAATGGATCATCTATTAGCACAACACACTATTCAGGGTTACATAAAGTGTCAAAACAGAGGTTCATATTTAGACATTCTCTGAGAGTACCTGGAGATAGTAACTCTCAGGATCTTAATTAGAGATGCAAAGCAGGTGATTCTTTTTGTTTTTCTTGATTTGTAGCAACCACTATTATATTCAGCATCAGGAAAGATCCTAGAGAAGCTATACATTAAACAAGAGACAAACATCCCGTACGTTTACATAAATAAGAATAACTGCCAAATAATGTATTTCTACAGCACTTTTATAATTTATATTCTGTCACATAAAAATGAATTCTATTAAAATATTTTTACAAATTAAAAGAAAAGGTTTTAGCAACTAAATGCTGATTAGTGCTTTGAAAAATGTTTAGGAATTTTGATAAATGTGTTTTGATAGAATAAAATTCAATTATTACAAATGAGACCTTTGAAAATTTAATGTTTTGTACATATAGGCATGTAAAGTAATCAATAATTAAACATTTCTCCCATTAAATAGCTTTGACTTAGCCAGGCACGGTGGCGCACACCTATAATCCCAGTGACTTGGGAAGCTGAAGCAGGAGAATCACTAGTTCAAAGTCAACTTCAGCAAGGGGCAAGGTGCTAAGCAATTCACCGAGATCCTGTGTCTAAATTAAAAAAACAAACAACAAACAACAACAAAAAACAATAGCTTTGACTTCATTTATTCTCTTGAAGCACACACACACCAAAAATATTGTTTATATTATATTTTGTTTTTCTGGTGCTAGGGATTGAACCCAGGGGTTCATGCCTGACTGGAGGCCACTCTACTCACTGATCCATATCTGCAGCCCAAAGCAATATTGTCATTTCTTTATTTTTTATTTTTATTTTTTGGCAGCACTAGGGAATCAAAACCAGAGCCATGCACATGCTAGGCAAATACTGTATCCCTGAGCTCTATCCCCAGTTTTGTTCATATCACTTTAATATTTAGGCTCATAATTTACTTTCTGTGGAACTTCAGCATTTCTTCAATGAAGTAGGAATGATAGGTTCAAACAATTTCAAGCCATATTATTATCTGAGCTTAGAAGAGGTCCTTTTCTGGTCATGTCTATTTTAGGTTTTAAATGTCTCCTGTACCTGGATGTCCACGTCTTTCTCAAGATCTGAGGATTTTTTTACTATTATTTCACCAAATAGGTTTTCTGTGCCTTCTTTAAGTTTGATCTTTAATGGTATCCCATAGATCTTATTCTGATAATTGCTTCTCATTACTTCTTTCTTTATTGTGGTCTGAATGTGATGATTTATCAGCTTTGTCTTCTAACTTGATATGCTTCCTTCTTTTGATCTAGTCTATTGGTGAAGCTTTCAACTGAGATTTTTATCTGACTAACTGATCTTTTCATTTCCAAGATTTCGGTTTTATTTTTTTTTAAACTATTTTCTCTTTATTGAATTTCTCACTCATATCCTGCATTTTTTATTAATTTATTATTTTACCATAATCTCTTGGAATTCATTAATCTTTTTTCAAATGATTGTTTTGAATTCTTGATCCAGTATTTCATGTATTTAAATCTCTTTAGCATTTAAAATCTAGCTCCATACAACACTCCAGAGCTGCTGCTACCTCAAATAAATGCTTTTTATGTGATCGGTAAAAAATAAAAATAAATAAATATCTCTGAGATCTCTTACTATATAATTATTGACTTTAGAAAATGTCATATTACTTTTTTCATATTTCTTAAGTTTTTTTTTAAACATTTTATTTAGTTATGTATTTTGTATGTGGTGCTGAGGATTGAACCCAGTGCCTCATGTGTGCAAGGCAAGTGCTCTACCACTGAGCCATAACCCCAGCCCCTATTTCTTAAGTTTTTATGCTGAAGTTTTCACATTGATTAGGATGGATCTTCTCCTCTTTTATACGCAGGCCTTCTTAATAAGTAGCCTTCTCTTGCTGATGGGTCTCATGTAGTGGTTTGTGTATGGTGTTGATTTAATTCCAACTGAGCTTCACAGTGCAAGGACCCTGTGCCCTTTGTAGTTGTAAGTTATGACTATAGTACATTGTGTTCTGTATCAGATCCCAAGGGCCCTGTTTTCTGTATAAGTCTAATAAGAGTGAGGTCCTTCTGGTAATCAGGCTCATGTGGTGTAGACCACAGAGACTATGCAATGTACCATCTTCAATTACTCCAAAAATAGGAGTGAAGAGCCTATTAGGTGCTGGGGGTTTCAATGGGTATTGTTGGAATTGGCAACTACTTAAAAACATATCTGATTTGGCTGTTTCAATCATGGTAAATATCTCGAAACAGCTTGGATTTTATGTACCCCCTTATCTTTTTTTTTTTAATATTTATTTTTTAGTTGTAGGTGGACAGAACATCTTTATTTTATTTTTATGTGGTGCTGAGAATCGAACCCAGTGCCTCACGCATGCTAGGCGAGCACGCTACTACTGCGCCATAATCCCAGCCCCCTCCATTTTTAAATAGAAGGGTCTTCCATGTTCAAGCCGAATTGGCTTGTGGCTTAAATTGGGCTTAATTCTGTTCATCTGAGCTGGTAGTATAGTTCAGAGGCGGAGTATTCACACAAAGCACATGACACACTGGACTTGATCCCCAAGTATTGGAAAAGAGAGAAATAATTATAATAAAGAATAAGAGTAGATAAATGAGAAATAAAGTGGGAATGAAGAGGGAAATAATACAAATATTTAAAAAGAAAAAACTCAGAAAGAAGAGAAAATTCAATTAAAGAATAAAAAATATAGAATAAGCTAATGGTTGGAAAAAGTAATGAGAAATGAAAATAAATAATAATAATAGAATTGACAAAAAATGAAACAAAGGAGAAAAAAATGTCTCCTAGACAGGGTGCTTGGCATTACTCCTCTCTGGTCTGGTTGGAAACTTCCAGGCAATGCTGAGTTGCAGTACAGCCTACCATTAGGCCTCTTAGGTATAGTCAAGTAAGTTTGAGTGAATGTAGGCTGTTCCCTACCTTTCTTGACCAACAGGTCAAGAAAATGCTAATCATGCCAGAAGTATATTCCCTCCAGAGGGTTTTAGACTGCACACATAGAGGCATAGAAATTTGAGAGCTGAAGTACGACCTCCTCACCTACCTGGCTTTAGTGGAGCATGGACTCAGCCCAGGAGGCCTATATTGACTCTAGAGACTTTTTAGACTGTGTACGTGGAGGCACATCAAATATTAAGCCAGGGCAAATCCCTGTAATGCCTCTAAGATTAGGAGAAACAATTAAATCAGTGAATTCTATACTGGATGGAGTTTGAGGAACTCAGCAACTTGGTAACCTCAATCCTGGTGCCTTCAGACCTGGCTCCAGTGTGAAACAACATGCAACTAGTATAGCTTTATGTCACAGAAGGCAGAATATCAGAGCCACTGTTTCCTCCACTCCCTTTACTATTGTAGCCCATGTTCCCCACAGCAAATACCTCTCACCAAGCCTGGTCAAACACTTTCACATGCCATGACCATGTGTAGTGACACACGCAGTCAGTGCAATGTGTGTCTCACGGACCCTGAGGTGTGATTATGCCAGGTTTATGATTCCCAAAGTAGTTTAGTCCCTAGTAATGGAACCCTCCTCAAGGTGGCTCTCTTCTATAGGACTCTAGAGAATCAGTGAGAAATGCAGTAGTTCCTTCTCTAAAACTAGCCTGTTACACAGACTTCAGATCATGTATTTACGTAAGCTATGTGTCTGTCATATACAGCCTCTGTGCACACAGTAGCACGCTCTCTTTAGCCTCTTTAGAAGAGAGAGAAACCCCTTTGCCTGACTGAAGAGCCAGGTACCCAGAGTTGAGGTTTTACCATACATGTGTCCTCCGATGTTAGAACTGTAGTTATCAAAGTCTAAGATTTCTTTAGGTAAGCCTATAATATGACCAGAAAAACCCATTATTAGGAGGTGAAAACATATTATGTGGTTGTGCATTTTCAATACTACACATTTAAGTACGAAATAAATTTTCTATCTTCATTCTCTAGGTAAGTCAGGAAGAATATAATTGAGATAATGCACAATGTTGATGAGAATATGAAATTGCTGAGGGAGAGATGTGATCTGTTTCCTGAGTGAATAATAGTATTTATTTATTTATTTATTTGCTTTTTGATTTAAGTTCTTTGGAAGCAGAATTTTAGTGAGTTGGGAAATTTGTGCTTCTGAAACAAAATGTCAACATACTTATTTTGAAGCCCAGGATCCACCAATCATACTGAAAAGAAAAAGGGAAAGACCATCTTACTTTTTACTACCATGTATGCCATCTTGTATACTACAGTTAGGAAATATTCACACCTCTAAAGGAGCAGAGTTTAGTACCTGGAATTAATATTGCTTCTGGTAATAAAGTTAACATGAGTTGTGATCAATTTCTATAAGAGGCAGCACAACAAAGAGGACTTGACTTAGGTCAAGTGAGAACAAGGTTCTCCACTGCTATACTGAAGTGTATTAGCTTTATATGCCAGATGTTAGGGTAGACTACATGTCTCCCTGTTAGACGGAGATGAGCAAAACAGCGTTTGGATTTTTTTTTCCTCAGGGAAGAGTGAAAGAATTTACCTTTATTTAATAATGCAGTGAAGGTAAGAAGCAAGTAAATTTTCCAAAAATTAAATATTAATCCTATGGAAAAGAGAAGTTTTTGGAAAACTATAAGCTTAGCAAGTATATTTCTATTTAAATTTGGGATAACTCAATATGTCACAACATTATATAAAGGAAGAAAATAATCTAAGAATTTCGGGTTTGGAAATTCTTGGAATGTTTGGAAATTCTTGGAAATGTTTGGAATTCTTTGGATATAAATATAAACAAAATTCTCAGAGGTGTGGTAAATATAAGTGTGTTAGATTACAATTGTTAATTCATTTTTTTTTGCTATAGACAAAGTTGTCTGCCATTTCATAATAGATCCTCAATGCTAAGTTCTATACATAATTAAAATCAGATCTCCATAACTTTGAACCATAGTGGACTAGTATGAGTCTACAAGAATATGAATAAATTATTCATTATCATCTCTTAAGTATATCAGTTTTCACTTCACCTCTTTAACATTTCAAAAACTAACACTTTGTCAATTAACATTTTATAAAATCTAATTTGTTAAGAAATTATTCCCTGAAAAAAGTGGTGTAGAAATCAAATAAGTAAATAAATAGTTGATGCTAACAATAATAAATTTGAGAAAACTTATGGTCCTAGAAGACGTGAAATATTTCATTTATTTTTTATTGCAAATAGTATATTGGACCTCCAGAACAAAATTTGAATGCCAAAGAAATGCCAGGAGGATACATCCAGAAATTTTATTAAGCCCAAACCTTATATTTGGAGATGTAATATACTTTCCACACAGAAATATGAATATCACGTGCACACATCATATAAGAAGTGATGTTACTCCTATAAGACGACCTAATTATCATGGTCTGCATTACAAATAGTAACACACACTTTCTCCCTCAGTGTCACAATCAGTGAGGCCACTCTGTCTTCATTCAGATAAGAAGATTAATTAAGAATCTGACTTTTAAGTGCTTAGGAATGCTATAGATCCATGAGGCTATATGTAGTCACTTCTGTACCAGATATAAAATGGGAGATCAATTTTGGCAGTTTTCTTGATTTTATTAGCCAGTATTTTAAGTAAGTGTTATTCTTTGTGCTTTGTTGTTTGTGAAACGTAAGGACACATCCTTCTCCCAGAGTGCTACATTTTCTGCTTGCAGCTGGTATGAATAAATAAAGGACTCAATAGCCCTTTGTATTAAAATTGATCAAAAGCAACTCTTACTCTTTGATAAATATCTTTGTAAGAGGAGTTAACAATAGGAACAAACTGGATTAGAGCTGTATGTGTATACAAATGTCAAATGGTATTGAAAACTTATTTTATATTCCTATAATTGTAGGTTATCAGAATAAAAAATGGGAGTTCTATGTACTTCTGGTGGCTGGAGGAGCAAGTCCTTAAGGATATGGTTAACTGCCCTTAGAAATTAGATGGAACTATTAGGATGGATAGGATGGCATGTACTCTTATTATCATGTTCCCAGTTCTTGGGGCATTACTTTTCTCATAGTAAGGACTTGAAAGTTATTTATTTTGTGGTTGAATGAATAAGAGCAGGATTAAATACTAGTTTGAGGAGAAAAGCCATCAGGAGAATAAAAGCCCTGGTATTCATAGCATACACAGCTGGAGGATACGAATTGGGATTCCTGCAGACTCATTGATCTCAAAAAGGGCTAACTGGGTAAAAACCCAGCAGCTTTCCATAGTGTAATGATGGAAGGCAGGGTACAGGCTGAGTGTAAAGACAGAACTAGGTCTGAAATAGAGGTCAAAAAGGTCACATAAGAAGATATTCGAGAAAGTAGCCTTACATAACGAAACTCAGATTCTAAATTCTAACGTGCTAGAAGTTTTGTGAATATAGTTTCTTGAGTAAGAAATGTCCAAATTTGTGACTTTCAATGCAGATCTGGTTACACTGATAATATTCTTTTGTTAATTTTCAAAATAAAATGAACACAATACTTTGTAAGGACATAATGAGATAAAATATATGATTCAATTAAAACAATGTGCAGGAAATATAAGAAGTGTATTAGAAAATATTGCTATTGTTGAAAGAAGAAAGGAGAGGAAGAGGAGCAAGAAAACAAGACTAAGCAGGGATCTGGCAATGGAATTAAATATTGGTTATGTTATTACTATGGTTGTTAGATTCAAGCAAAATAAAGAGTCTAATTATTATGGTAGCAAATGCAATCCTGGTCATAAGTATAGGATAGAAACACATGTTAGAGTTGTACCAAGATATCAGAGTAGAAAATATCATCAATTTTTCCTTTGTTCTTAGTTACTAAACTTAAAGATACATGCACATGTCTTTAGATTTTGTAGATTGGAGGAAAAAGATGTAGCTATGGGAAATGAGGACTCTAACAGTAGATATAAAAGCAAATTTATGAAACCAAACAAAATAGAGCAATCATAAGGAGACAAGTACGCTGTAGCCTTGACTTCCAGGGGTATTATGTTCCCTACAAAGCAAGTTTGCTTCATGAAATGCCTATGTGAAAATTTTGCTGAGTGTGCCCATCTCTGGAATGTCAGTGGGGTTGTTAAAAGCAAAAGCAGGCTTTATCAGGAAAAGCAGATTCCAAGCACAAAGTTCATAGCCTACTATCAATTTCAGAATATCAAGAATATGGTTTGTGCTGTCCAGGGAACTCCCTTAATTACACAACACAGACTGGAAAGTTTGTCTTCAGTAACAGACTTATATATATTTTTTTCTGTATTTGATAAATTACCATTGCACTAAACTTGTAGTCTATATTTAAATTTTTCATATGTTTACAGTTCTTATGCTTTGTTTGGATATAGCAAAATATGTCTCCTTTCAAATCTTCTGTCAGTTATACACAGAAGACTATTTGCAAACACATTAAAGTGATTCAGTAATTGATGATTCACAAACAAGAGATCAAGTCATGTCTCTGGTGCTGGTTTCTGTTTTTACTTAAGTGGAATGCAATTTAGGCTATTCACGGAAAGTGACATTACATGTTATTTGATCCATCAGCTTTATCAAGCTTCTCTGAATTAGTGATCACATTAAAATGACTAAAGCAGAGATTATTCCTCTAGTGAGTTTACCACACATGTACTTAACTACTCATATTTAATCATTCTATAAATTATAATATAGACATTTTAATATCATACATAATAATAGGGATAATACAGACAGAGATTTGTCTAAAAGTCCTGGCTTGGCTACTGATTAACAAGCTGATTAATCCTGTCAAAATACTAATTCTTCCCACATTTAAAGTTAGCAAAATACTGCTCACTTTGGAAGACTGTCATGAAAAGTGTAAAAAAATAGCCTCTTCAACAAATGGTACTGGAAAAACTAGAAATTTGTATGTAGTACAATGAAATTAAACCCCTATCACCCTACACAAAACTCAACTCAAAGGACATAGACATTAGACAAGACTCTGCACCTATTAGAAGAAAAGTAGGCCCAAATCTACATCATGCTGGCTTAGGAGCCAAATTCCTCAATAAGACTCCTAAAGTGCAAGAAGTAAAATAAACAATAAATGGGACAGTATCAATCTAAATAGCTTCTTCTCAGCAAAGGAAACAATAAAGAATGTGAACAGAGAGCTTACAAAATGGGAGAAAATCTTTACCACCAATACCTCAGATACAGCATTGATTTCCAGGTTATACAAATAACTTGAAAAACTGAACACCTCCCCCAAAACAAATAACACAATCAATAAATGGGCTAAGGAACAGAACAGACACTTCACAGAAGAAATATGAATGGTTCAAAAATTTATGAAAAAATGCCAGTATCTCTAGCAATTAGAAAAATGCAAAATAAAAATACACTGATTTATTCTCACCCCAGTCAGAACAATTATCAAGAACATAAGCAACAATAAGTGCTGGCGAAGATGTGGGGAAAAATGTTCATTTATACATTGCGGGTGGGACTGCAAATTGTTGTAACCACTCTGGAAAGCAGTATGGAGACACCTGAGTAAACTTGAAATGGAACCACCATTTCACTCAATTATTCCACTCCTCAGTTTATACTCAAGATCTTAAAATCAGCATACTAGAGTGATATAGCCACTGCAATGTTTTTAGCAACTCAATTCACAATAGCCAAGCTATGGAACTACCCTAGGTGCCCTAAAATTGATGAATGAATAAAGAAAATGTGGTATATATACACAATGGAATAATATTCAGCCATAAAGAAGAATGAAATTATGGCATTTGCCACTAAATGGATGGAACTGGAGACTATTATGTTAAATGAAATAAGCTAGTCCCAAAAAGCAAAAGCCTAACATTCTCCCTAATATGTGGATGTTGACACACAATAAGGGGGAAAGAGGGAAGAGTAGAAGATTTTTGGATTAGACAAAAAGGAATGAAGAGAAGGGAGAGGAGATGGTAATAGGAAAGACAGGAGAATGGATCAGACATAACTTTCCTATGTTCTTATATGAATACACGACCAGTGAAACTCCACACCATGTATAACCTCAAGAATGAGACCCTGAGTAGAATAAGTTATACTCCATGTCTATATAATGTCAAAATACACTCTATTGTCATGTACATCTAAAATAAAAACCAAAAAAATATTTTTTAAAAGTGAATGAAACTATGCCTTGCGCTTTTATTAACAGCAAATTAATGTGAATAATTATTTAGTAGCACAAACAAACATGAAGTATAGGAATCTCTGAAAAAGTCTAGCAGACACTTGAGTTTGGAAACACAAGTGTCCTCCTGTGTTCAAAGTCCAAATTTTTAAAAATCTATTTAGGAAAGCTTTGTTAACGCCAGGTGCGGTGGCGCACACCTGTAATCCTAGCACTATGGGAGGCTGAGGCAGGAGAATCATGAGTTCATGTTGCCAGCCTCAGCAACAGCGAGGTGCTAAGCAACTCAGTGAGACCCTGTCTCTATGTAAAACACAAAATAGGGCTGGGATATGGCTCAATGGGTTGAGTACCCCTGAGTTCAATCCCCAATACCAAAAAAAAAAAAGCTTTGTTAATAAAATTGCTACAATAATTAGTTCAAATGAAATTTTAGATTGAGTTTTATACCCCACCAATTATTCAATCTACAGTGTTGATGTAATGGCAAGAAAGGATTATTCACTTTAATCCTCACTCAGTATTTTACTAAAATATGGACTCAGCCCACCTCTTACTAGACAACAAATATTTAAGTAAAACCTGCATTGCTGTTGTCTTAAGGATGACATTTGTCACTAGTTTAAACCTAAGATCTATATAATTGTGATTATTAGGCTGATTTATTAATATTGAAAAGCAAAAGTGTCCCAAACATAAAATATTTGCAAAACCCCAGATCTTTCAGCATTTAGTGGAAAAATATGATACCATACCCAGGACATGCAAAAGAGATGAGAATGTTCTCTCAGATCTTAAATAAAAAAAGAAGTATGCACTAGCAACCAGATTGCTGTCAAAGATACAAAAGGCTTCTGGGCATGTATAATTGTTGTATCACTTAGTTTAAAATTACAAGTACATTCCAGGCGACCTTGAAAAGCATTTTGAATTGTTTTTATCAAAGTAATTGTTCATGAATAAAACTGAGAATAATTAAAGTTGGATTTGTTTGTCTTATGTCTTATCTTTCTCACTAATGTTCAAGAATGATAACTATAAAATCTATTAATAATTAACATTACTCCTATGCTACAAATACAAATGTCTGAATTCAGTTTTGGAGTGCAAATTGCCTTAAATTTGACATGCTCAAAGAACACGTAACAGAGAAATTGTTAATTTGCTCCGTCCATCTGTAGACAGAAGCAAACTTTTTGGGATGTTTTAGCAAGAAAAATGCTATGAGTTCATTATATAATTCACAACAATGAATTGAATTATAATATCTAAATATTTATAAGAAATGAAATGTTTTGAATACGAAAAACCCTAATTAAAATATATTTATCCTTTGAAAAAGTAATACTAATAAAATTACTAAATATTTTTGTTTGCAAGTAGAATTTGCTCATGCTCATTTTATTTTCTCTGGTGTTCTTTTCTTACCTGTCTTTATCTTTTTAGACAACATTGATCCCCCTGCCAAGTATTGTTTGCACTGTCTTTTAGTGATTTAGTAGTTATATACACATACTCACAAAGAGCTAGTTTTCACCTTCAGAAAAGGATTTTTAGAAAGCTTGTTATCTCTCTGTTTTGCAACATTTTCATTGTTACAATAATAGGTGTAGATGCACTATTACAAATAAAATTCATTAATAAAAATTAGAAATAGTAAGAAGGAGCCAAGCTAGAAAGAGAAAGAATTAAAACTCTTTTTATAATAGTAGTGGGATATTCTCTTCTTAACTTAATTTTACATTTTTAATAATGAACTTAAAAGAAATAAGGAAGCATATGTAGAGCATATTAAGATCTTTACTCTCACTCTGACTTTTGCTAATAGCAGAGCAGATAAAAGGAGATAATTTTTGATACATATATATAATAAAAATAATCTGCATATGTGATACATGTGGATTGTGCTCATGCAATCTAATATAGTCTAAAAGAGTTACCTGACTGATTAAAGTGATAGAACCAAACTTTCATAATCTTAGTTATCAGGAGATGTTTTAGTTCTTGAGCATATATATCAAGGGTGAAGCTGGGCACGGTGGCACAAGCCTCTGATCCCAGCACTTAGGGAGGCTGAGACAGGAGAATCGTGAGTTCAAAGCCAGCCTAAGCAATGGCGAGGGGCTAAACAACTCAGTGAGACCCTCTCTCTACATAAAACACAAAATAGTGCTGGGGATGTGGCTCAGTGGTCAAGTGCCCCTGAGTTCAATTTCCAGTACCAAGAAAAGTGTGGGCTGATTCTGTCATGATTCTAGTAATGGAAATAATTTTTAAGCTTATTTATATCTTTAATATACAAGCTATCTTGTGTATTAATAGAGATGTAAACTGGAAGTGAGAGTACTCTAAATAATCTATAAAAGTCTACCTGCAATAGTTTTTAAACAAATCTTGATATATATACACACACACATACATATGTACATACACACACATGCATGCATACATAAACATGCATATATATAGTATGTATTCCTGATCCATGACTGAATCTTTTTCCTTGTAAAGAATAAATAAAAGTTTGAAGCTGACATCCTGAATTACACATTTCCATCTTTTCTTCATTATAAAATATTTCATCACAATTTATATACTTTAAGATATTATTCAGTTTTATGTTCCTATGTGGAAAATTTACAATTTATAATCTACATAATAAGCCTTTCCTTTTTCAAACTTGGTCATTCCATAAGTTGGTATTACTATCTAACAAGTCATTCAAGTATAAAACTGATTGCTAAGTCATCTTGATTCCCAAATTCCTATGTCTCAATCTCACCTCTTCTCTGAATTCTAAGCCAGAGCTGTATACTTGAAATGTATGCAGTGGTGGACATGGTCTGTGTCTGCACCATTCAATGGAATGTCTATTTAGCACTTGAAATGTAGCTATTGCACCTAAGGACTTGAAGTTTTAATTTCATTCAGCAAAATCAACATAAATTTAAAGAACCACATGTAATTAATGGTGACCATATTGAGCAATGCAGTCCTAGACATGTATACTTGACTACCAAATGTATGATACCCTATGAGACTCTCAAATTTAATATCCACTGGACCTGGAAATCTTGATTTTTCTGGTTCACTCACTAAATAAGTTTTTCTCACTTTCCTGTATAAAACTTGCCATTGCCAAAATTTTATCTGCTTATTACACATTGTTCTATTTAATATTATTTCTTATTGGAGCATATGTTTGGTCTATTTCTTGATTACATGTGAATACATAAACACACGCACACACACAAACCAAGAGGAAGGTAGCTTGCCCATCTTTTTCAACACTATCACAGAGTCTAGAATAGTGTTATCATATGGTAATCACTCAATGTTTATTGAATAAATGAATAAATTTACTGTAAAAGAATCACAATAATAGCCATAGACTAATGGCACTGAGATTAAAGGCAGGAAGTTAGTAGCTAGATTGTAATTAATTGCATTGATCTGCCTTTTGGGTAATATGTCTTCAGGCAAAAGAGTGATTTAGCCTGTTCCTTTCTATGTACAAGTAGATTGTAAGAACACTCACCTTAAAAGTTATTTTAGTGCTAGAATGATATGCAGCTTGTGTATAGCAAGTAGTCAATAAATGTTGAACATACAAAGAATAATAATAGCAATTATTGCTGTTTAAGTTTTTACTTTGATGTGGAAGTTATCCTTAGCCTAGCTTGCTACATAGTTTGACATCTATTTTTTCATCTGCTTCAGAAGTGTTGGAGGCAGGCTCCCTGA